>OZ005734.1:206677474-207312474 GCA_963930755.1 Eudasyphora cyanicolor | reverse complement strand
TCCAGTAAAAGAGAATGGCGTTTACGCCACTTTCAAAATAAACAGTTCATATAAAAAACAAAAATTCTATTTTTGAAAAAAACTTAAAATTTTTGAAGAAAAAACTTATTTTGCCACCAAAAAACTTATTATTTATATTTTATAAAAAAATTTAAAATCGTAGCAATTCAATATTAAATAGTAATAGAAATGCTTCTTCCTTTGATACACTTAATATATGTAGTTTAGTTTTTTTAATTATACAAATATAGATTAAACAATGGCGATGGGCCATATTTCTCGAAATATTGGAATATGGTCAAATTATTATAAAATCTGGTCGATATATGTGGGTATAAGTTACAAAACAATATTGTACAATTCATAAAAGAAGGGGATGATCCATAGTAGAAATTATTCCTGAGCAAAAGACTCCTTGGTACATTCCGCCGAAAAATGCAGTCTCGAAGCCCTATGTTAGAAAAATTATTTTTCTCCAATTATTTTTTATTTTGTTAAAAAATGTGTGTATTTCTATTCGAATAGTAAATTTATTCGTATTCTTCCACTTTGAAGTATGTGATATATTTTTTAAAATTTTAAATTAAAACTAAATAAAATGGTTTTGTGTTTTTCTGAGATAATAATATAAATTAAAAAAAGAAATTAAAAAAACTTATTTGTGGAAGAAAAAACTTAAAAGAGCTATTTTTCATTTGAAAAAACTTGAGAAATAAGTTTAAACTTATCGTCTGGTAACGCTGCTTCCAAAACACCCGCCAGCCACGCTGATCCTCTTACCCCTGAAAACCGCCCCCCAAAAAGAACTATGTATCAAAAGCAGTTGAAATCGATGGAATTTTTAGGTGATGTATTCGACAAAAAGTTCATTGTCAAAAATCGCCATAGATGCCCACAATAAACTTTTATGGAAATTCAACGATTTTTTAAATTTTTTCTGAAAAGTACCGAAAAACTGCCAACTTTTCAAATAAAAAGATCTTTCAAATCGGACCATATCATAAGAACTTATGACCAAATGCCTGATATATTAAGTGATATCTTAACGATTTTTTAACTACAGATAGCTTCTGAACGAGTTATCGGAAAAATCTCAAAAAATTCCACAAAGCGTTTCTTCAGGTGTACTAAAAAATATAAAAAAAATGTGAAAAACTATAATTCACTATAATCAATATTTCACAGTGGAAAAATATAGGTCATCTTCGAACATAGCCTGAGATAGAAAACATATTATTACATACCAAATTTGAAGTCAATTCGTTACTCCTTTCGAGCGTTATCGTGCGCTCCATTGAGACAGACGCACGGAAATTTCTCAATTACTTTAATTAATTAATTTAATGATTGAAATCGATATCTTATGAGTTTTCTAAGTATGAAGTACATATTGTTACTGTTAATTGTATAAAAGTTTCTGTCGCTTAGTGTTATCGATAATGGCAAATGTTTTTTTTCTGTTTTGGCAAATCATTTTGTTTGCCCCTTAAAATGTAATGAACTTCAAATGGGTGTTCCAAATGGAACACATCATCGAACTTCATCGAATAGTGAATGGGAAAAATATAATGTTACACGCGACTGCATTTCGGAGATACGCGAGTGATTATTTCTGATATAATGATTATTAATTGGACTTAGTAATGTGAAAATAACTGACCTGTGGGCTGCGGGAATTGGAGTTCAATTTGGTGGTGTCTATGACGGCTATGACTACCGAATGAAATGCTAAAACGTATTTTTCGGAGCTGCGCGACTCAACTAAAAAAAGCAAAAGTGACCGGAAATGTCGAGTTTTTCATTCACTCTCTCTCTCCCTCCCTGCCGCTCGGTTTTCACCCTCGCTTCTTTCCGTTTGCCTACATTTTTTGAGGTAGAGTTCATTACTATTCTGGCACAGTAGTACGTACACCTCCAGATAGACAGACGGACAGACACACACACAAGAGGGGGTGTTTATTATTCAATACAGTTTTTTGTTTGTTTTTTTATTATTCCTATTTCAGACAAAAATTCTGTTGTTGACACTATCGTCATTATTTATGCATTTGTCAGTTGTAAATGGGTTTAACTTCACCACGACTCGACAAACGACACAGTGTCGAGCAGTGACGTACATTTTAGGAGCGGTTCCAATTTAAATTATCCCTACAATTTATTTATGTGCAATTTTCGTATTCTTGGGTATATTTCTATTTTTAAACTAAAACACTCTGAACTCAGGAAAACAGATGACTCGTGCGTGTTTAGGTTCAATGATGGCGTTTTTGTCCGTCCTTCCGTTCGTTCGTCCGTCCGTCTGCCGGTCTACCTTTATATGGTCGTAGTCGGTGGTCGGGATTGGTTTTATAGGCCTGTCTTTTGACACTTGAAATTTGAGGTATTTGTCGTTGTTGTTGTCGCCTGTCCTCTTCTTCCTCCTCATATGTGTAAAGGCAGATGTTATTGTCAATAATTGGGATTTTAGTTTCGTTTTTTTTTTTGTAAAAAGTAAATGTTTTTGCTGTTGTTTCAGTGTTGGTGTCTGAGTCTCTTCCCTGGAATTATAACAATTATTGGGTTTGGTTGCGTCAAAAGTTGTTCATTCCAAAATAGTATACGTTTGTGTGTGTGTGCCTTTTATGTGCTGTACACTGCGTTGCGCATGCTCATAAATGTCGCACCAAAGGAAGAATACCGTGTAAACATTTATCATAAATTATGAGTTTAATATGCAAATTTCTCTTGTAAATGTCTGTGGGTTTTGTCAATTATGAAATGTTGTAAATTTATATTTTTAATTTATTGTTTCTCCAAAATTGGGTTTGAAGCACAAATTTGGAATATATTAGCATAGCTTGAAATAGTGATAATAATACAGAAAAAATCGATTAAGAACATTTCAGTCGAGTAAACCGACTAAGCTATACCCTTACCTTGTGAGTAAAGTAATATGGAAAATGGAAGGTAAAAAGGTGGACACATTTTACTCCGTCCATAGTCATTGCAAAATTTGTAAAAAATGCAGAATAAGAAAAGATTTAGATGATTACCGCAGAAGTTATGGACAAGTTGTGTAGATACCTTAAAGGAAGTAAAATTTACCGAAAAATAAGTGTTTTTGTGTACTGGTACAAAAGTTATGAGCTATTCAACTTTGGAATAATTTGACATTTTTGTGTGGGAGGTACCAAAATAATGCTAATTTTTCATTGGATTGTAGGTATTACAAAAGCATTAAACTGCACAAAATTGTAAGTATTACAGTATTATATGCACTGGTATTAAATTTATAAACTGTTAAGTTTTTGTACAAAATGGTCCCTTTGTGTGGGAGGAAGTGTCCCCGCCCTCTTCGTACGTTTTTTTCAAGGTGATAACGACAGCTAAACTATTACAACGTGAGGAATTACAGAAGATTCGAATAAGTATTGAACAGAATCCTACCTAGATCGGCAGATCTGATGGGTTCCACACGGCGTGGTAGAAGCCTGTAGAGTATAGTGTTGTTGCACGGGCGGCAACAGTGTAACGGGAGTTAAACCACACGAGCGATACTTACGTGAGGTGCTGTGGTGTCCAGAGAAGGTTTATATTTTAATATAAAAAATAGACACGAGCGGTCTCTTCATTGAAGGCCACATACGAATACTACTCAATAAACAGCCGTCATCGGTAGGAACCTCTTCGATTATCTCGGCGAAGATATCGATTACTGCAAATCGATGAGGTCCATGTCGATATCGAGGGGATTGGGCCGATCTCCAACAAGTAGTATATACGTTATTTAAAAAATTAACATTTCACTACATTATAACCCTTTGTGGGGGAGGTAACAGACGGAGTGGACCAATACGAACCATATTCGAACTTTGCCTAAGCTAGAAAAGATATTACCACATAAAAAATGTTATGTCAGTCGCTTACTCCTTTCTAGAGTTATCGGGCGCACCAACCAGACATACAGAGGAACGGATGGACGGACAATGCTCAAATGACATAAATATCCTAAAACGGATTTCCGAGGAACCTGCTTATGGTCATAGGTCAACCCCTCGATGTGTTATAGAAAATGTTATAGAAATTGGTATATAAAATGTTACAAAAAAATTGTTTTTTTTAGAAAAATTACAGAAATTTATACAAAAATTCTATAGAAAGTTTTATAGTAAAATTCTATCGATAATTTTATAGCAAATTCTACAAAAAGTTCTATGGAAAATTCAATAAAAAGTTCTATAGAAAATTCTTTAGAAAATCCAATAGAAAATTCTATAGAAAATTTTATGGAAATTTCTATAGAAAATTCTATCGAAATTTTCTATAGAAAATTCTATAGAAAATTCTATAGAAAATTCTATAGAAAATTCTATAGAAAATTCTATAGAAAATTCTATAGAAAATTCTATAGAAAATTCTATAGAAAATTCTATAGAAAATTCTATAGAAAATTCTATAGAAAATTCTATAGAAAATTCTATAGAAAATTCTATAGAAAATTCTATAGAAAATTCTATAGAAAATTCTATAGAAAATTCTATAGAAAATTCTATAGAAAATTCTATAGAAAATTCTATAGAAAATTCTATAGAAAATTCTATAGAAAATTCTATAGAAAATTCTATAGAAAATTCTATAGAAAATTCTATAGAAAATTTTATAGAAAATTCTATAGAAAATTCTATGGATAATTCTATAGAAAATTCTATAGAAAATTCTATAGAAAATTCTATAGAAAATTCTACAGCAAATTCTATAGAAAATTCTATAGAAAATTCTATAGAAAATTCTATAGAAAATTCTATAGAAAATTCTATAGAAAATTCTATAGAAAATTCTATAGAAAATTCTATAGAAAATTCTATAGAAAATTCTATAGAAAATTCTATAGAAAATTCTATAGAAAATTCTATAGAAAATTCTATAGAAAATTCTATAGAAAATTCTATAGAAAATTCTATAGAAAATTCTATAGAAAATTCTGTAGAAAATTCTATAGAAAATTCTATAGAAAATTCTATAGAAAATTCTATAGAAAATTCTATAGAAAATTCTATAGAAAATTCTATAGAAAACTCTATAGAAAATTCTATAGAAAACTCTATAGAAAATTCTATAGAAAATTCTATAGAAAACTCTATAGAAAATTCTATAGAAAATTCTATAGAAAATTCTATAGAAAATTAATAATTATAAAAATTCTTAAAACAATAATACTAAAATTAAATTATATAATAAAAAAATAAAATAGAATAACATAAATTACAACGAAATCTAAGCTATTAATATATAACGAAAGAAAATAAAATAGGGGCGCCATAATATTGGTAGCGTGCCCGCCTATAAGTTTGGGGGTGTGGGTTCGATTCCCACGAGAGGCTCTGGTCTATCCCTACAAAATATGACAAGCAATAGGGTCTTTGTCACCCGGCTTTTCCCTGAACCGTATAGTTAGAATATAAATTTACTTTGTATTTCAATTTATATAAATAAATAAATAAAAAATTTAAATAAAATAAAATAAAAATAATTTAAAATAAAATAAAATAAAATAAAATAAAATAAAATAAAATAAAATAAAATAAAATAAAATAAAATAAAATAAAATAAAATAAAATAAAATAAAATAAAATAAAATAAAATAAAATAAAATAAAATAAAATAAAATAAAATAAAATAAAATAAAATAAAATAAAATAAAATAAAATAAAATAAAATAAAATAAAATAAAATAAAATAAAATAAAATAAAATAAAATAAAATAAAATAAAATAAAATAAAATAAAATAAAATAAAATAAAATAAAATAAAATAAAATAAAATAAAATAAAATAAAATAAAATAAAATAAAATAAAATAAAATAAAATAAAATAAAATAAAATAAAATAAAATAAAATAAAATAAAATAAAATAAAATAAAATAAAATAAAATAAAATAAAATAAAATAAAATAAAATAAAATAAAATAAAATAAAATAAAATAAAATAAAATAAAATAAAATAAAATAAAATAAAATAAAATAAAATAAAATAAAATAAAATAAAATAAAATAAAATAAAATAAAATAAAATAAAATAAAATAAAATAAAATAAAATAAAATAAAATAAAATAAAATAAAATAAAATAAAATAAAATAAAATAAAAATAATTTAAAATAAAATAAAATAAAATAAAATAAAATAAAATAAAATAAAAATAATTTAAAATAAAATAAAATAAAATAAAATAAAATAAAATAAAATAAAATAAAATAAAATAAAATAAAATAAAATAAAATAAAATAAAATAAAATAAAATAAAATAAAATAAAATAAAATAAAATAAAATAAAATAAAATAAAATAAAATAAAATAAAATAAAATAAAATAAAATAAAATAAAATAAAATAAAATAAAATAAAATAAAATAAAATAAAATAAAATAAAATAAAATAAAATAAAATAAAATAAAATAAAATAAAATAAAATAAAATAAAATAAAATAAAATAAAATAAAATAAAATAAAATAAAATAAAATAAAATAAAATAAAATAAAATAAAATAAAATAAAATAAAATAAAATAAAATAAAATAAAATAAAATAAAATAAAATAAAATAAAATAAAATAAAATAAAATAAAATAAAATAAAATAAAATAAAATAAAATAAAATAAAATAAAATAAAATAAAATAAAATAAAATAAAATAAAATAAAATAAAATAAAATAAAATAAAATAAAATAAAATAAAATAAAATAAAATAAAATAAAATAAAATAAAATAAAATAGAATAAAATAAAATAAAATAAAATAAAATAAAATAAAATAAAATAAAATAAAATAAAATAAAATAAAATAAAATAAAATAAAATAAAATAAAATAAAATAAAATAAAATAAAATAAAATAAAATAAAATAAAATAAAATAAAATAAAATAAAATAAAATAAAATAAAATAAAATAAAATAAAATAAAATAAAATAAAATAAAATAAAATAAAATAAAATAAAATAAAATAAAATAAAATAAAATAAAATAAAATAAAATAAAATAAAATAAAATAAAATAAAATAAAATAAAATAAAATAAAATAAAATAAAATAAAATAAAATAAAATAAAATAAAATAAAATAAAATAAAATAAAATAAAATAAAATAAAATAAAATAAAATAAAATAAAATAAAATAAAATAAAATAAAATAAAATAAAATAAAATAAAATAAAATAAAATAAAATAAAATAAAATAAAATAAATTGTTTGTAATTTCTATCGAAAATTAATAAATAATTCTATGGGAATCTTTAATAGAAAATTCCATGATTCTACAGAAAATTCCATATTTCTATAGAAAATTCCATAATTTCACAAAGCACCTTGGCATTTCTTCTTTTCAAATCTAACTGACGCATAACGGCCATTATGCATTCAAATAAATATTTAAACTGCTTCTTTGATTTTCTTAACTAATTTGCTTCAGTCTGCTATCATATTCATTTGTTCAAAATTTCCATTCATTGGCAAAAACAAGTATATACGAGACAATGGAACAAACTATCCCATTGTTGTGCCATTCGCTATACAAAGGAATTAATGCAATCAAGAACGAAGAACACACTACTCTTCATTCATGGCGATAATTTGTGCAGTGCTGCAGTTCTTCAGTTTTTAGTTCTTTTTCGAAATATCGCATTTCGCGTTGAAAAAGAAAACTTTCATATTTTCATTGTCTTAAGGATTCTTTTCTTCATTCATACATTGACTTTAGGTGTGTGTATATGTATGTATGTGTACGTGCATCATTTATAAGTTTCGAATGACTTTCGTTTTAAATTTTTCATATTGCATTTTTTTTTCGTTCTTAGAGAGAGGTCTTAGATTTCAAGCTACTGCTGCATGAATTTGATTTCCTGCTTAGACAAATGTACTGGAGTTGGGGTATTAGATAGGGTCTCGAAAATAGGAAACATCGATACTAAAATTAAATATGCAGAAAAAATTTGAATGGAAAAATGTTAGGCATCGAAGCAGTGACCGAAGTCCCTTGTCTGTTTCAGGAACTTTTTAGTCATTTGAGCTATGTCCTTCTGTCTGACTTGCTACAACATAAGTGACCCACTCCAATATACCACTCTATAAAACTATCCAGCTTGCATGGATATGTCTGCATATCCACATGCAGATTTAACATTTTATGCACATGAGCCCATTTTTTTTGTTTGCCCATTTCAGAGAGTGTTGGATGTCGTTTTGGTTTTGGCAGTGTTATCAAAAGAACAAAGCCCATTCTACATCTTCAGATTACAGGGAGTCTAGGAGATGACTGAATGAATGATATGGATACACATGGTCGTTATGTTTATCCTCCGTCCGTCCGTTTGTCAGACACCCCGTGAGCAAAGACTTCTTGCTGCCTTCCTTCCTAGAGATCTGCAGCGAGTTCCTGTGTGCTGTAATTCCTGTTCCATAAAATTAACACAAGGAAATGGAAGAAATACTGCTCAGAACAAATGAAAACGTAAAACAAAACTATCAAAGTGTGTCGCAGTTTACATTCAGAACAATAGTCATTTGTAGCTTTTAAAGCTAAATGAATGGATGGATGGCTGGATAGATGGCTGCCTGAATGGGATATACATTTCTGCATTAACAATCCCTTAGTACTATCTTTTTTTTTGAAAGTTTTGGGGAAGGAGTGGATAGAGCAACTACACTTTTGGCAAGTGACTGGAACTGTGGCAGTCGTTGTCCACATTGAGTTCCGTGTTTTCTTTGCTATTTGCAACAGAAGCGGAATAGTCGCAAAAATCGCCCTCAGGTAATTCTAGATTTTAATATGCATCAGTGCAACAAAGAACAGCAACTGCTGTTGCTTCTCCAACGTTCTTTTGTTGCACGAACTGCTGTAAAATAGTTGCAAGTTAAAGTTTTCTTTCATTGCAGGTTGGTTAAGTTTTAATTAAATTATGTGTAGGGCGGAGCGGAGCACAGGTAACGGATGGACGGAGTAGGAGAAGAGTATATACAAAATTAAAATGCAACATTTTTAGCTGAAAACGTTTAGCGTACGCGAAGAAGTACACTTGAAAAATTAATGATAACTAGATAGGAAGACTATTTTTTGATGATATTCCGTAGAACCTGGATGACATGTTTGGAACATCAATATTTTCTTTAGAAATTCTGGGTTCAGTTGAGTTGGATACGACAAGATAGGCTATCTACTTTGTAGTAGAGGACTAATAGGGTTATCTACTACTTAGTATAACATCAGTTGGGTTATCTACTTGTTATTTGACAACCAGTTGGCTTATCTACTCCCTACTTGACGACCAGTTGCGATATCTAATGCTTACTTAACTATATTTCGTGTAATTTCTCCTTAGTTGATTATCAGTCATGTTACCTACTCCTTAATTGACAACCACTTGGGTTAAATACTCCTTAATTGTCGACCAGTTCGGACATCTACTCTTTACATGACTACCACTTGGTTATCTACTCCTTAAGTGAAACCAGTTTGGTTATCTACTCCTCAGTTGACGATCAGTTGGGTTATCTGCGCACTCTTAGAGTATCAGTTGGGTTATCTATTCCTTACTCGACAACCATTTGGTTTATCTACTCCTTGTTTGACAACCGCTTACCTACTCCTTACATGACGACCATTTGGTTTATCTAGTTAGTTGACAATCAGATGGGTTAGCAACTCCTTAGTTGACGACCAATTGGTTTGTCTACTCCCTAGTTGACGACCAGTTGGGATATCTACGCCTTAGTTGACACCCAGTTGGGTCTATCTATTTCTTACTTGACGACTAATTTCTACTCCCTAGTTGACGACCAGTTGGGATATCTACATCTTACTTGACCATCTTTGGTTTAATTTCTCCTTAGTTGACGATCAGTCGGGTTACCTATTCCTTAATTGACAACCGGTTAGGTTATCTACTCCTTAATTGTCAACCAGTTCGGATATATACTCCGTACATGACAACCATTTGGTTATCCACTCCATAGTTGACAACCAGTGTGGTTATCTAGTCCTTAGTTGACGATCGGTTGCGTTAGCTACGAACTATGAGAGGATCTATTCCTTACATAACGACCATTTGGTTTATCTACTCCTTATTTGACAATGAGTTGGCTTATCTACTCCTTACTTGGTGACCATTTAGTTTATCTACTCCGTAGTTGACGACCAGTTGGGTTATCTACTTCTTACTTGGCAACCAGTTGGTTTATCTATTGACGTTTATGATTATCTACTCCTTAGATGCCAACCAATTGGGCTATCTACTCCTTAGATGTTATATACTCCTTAGTTATCGACGAGTTCGGTTATATACTCCTTAGTTGATAACCGGTTGGTTTATCTACACCTTACATGATGACCATTTGGTTATCTACTCCTTAGTTGAAAACCGATTGGGTTATCTACTCCTTAGTTGACAAGCAGTTGGGTTATCTAATCCTTAGTTATCGACCAGTTCGGTTGTCTACTCCCAACATGACGACTCATTAGTTGTCGAATAGTTTGGTCATCTACTCCTTATATGACGACCAATTGTTTTATCTACTCCTTAGTTGAAGACAAGTTGCATTATCTACTCGTTAGTTGAAAACTAGCTGGGTTATCTACTCCTTAGTTGACAACCAGTTGGGGTATCTACTCCTTACTTGACGACCATTTGGTTTATCTACTACTTAGTTGAAGACCAGTTGGTTTACATGTATACTCGTTAGTTAAAAACCAGCTGGTTTATCTATGCCTTACTTTACAAACCGTTGGGTATCTACTTCTTACATGACGGCCACATGGTTTACGAGTATATACTCCTTAGTTGAAGACCAACTGGGTTATCTACTCCTTAGTTGACAACCACTTGGGTTATCTACGCGTTATTTGTGACCAGTTCGGTTACCTACTCAATACTTGACAAATACGAGAATATGGTTAATCTACTCCTCAGTAGAGGATTAGTTGGGTTATCTACTCTTTATTTGTCGACCAGTTTAGTTATATACTCCTTACGTGACAAATATTTGGTTTATCTACTCGTTACGTGACGACTAATTCTTAGTAGATTATCTAATCCTTAGTAGACGACCCGTTGGGTTATCTAATCCTTAGTAGACAACCCGTTGGGTTATCTAATCTTTAGTAGACTACCAGTTGGGTTATCTACACCTTAGTATTGGGTCACTTCGGTCCAGATATCGAAGTTTAAGGAGTAAATATAAATATATAAGTAAATATAAACATTAATGTTTTTTTAAATTTTTTATTACTGTGTTCATACAGAGCTTTCCAAAAAATATTCTTAGTATAGATCTATAATCTCCTTGTATAAATCTATAATCTCAGTCATTCGTTGAACGCAGAACTTATAATTTTGTACATTTTTGAATTATTGTACTCCTGTAGAGCTTTCCAAAAAATAAGTAATTACTCAAAAATGATCGATTTCTGGATTATCTTATTACACTTCTCCACTGATATACGATAAGTTAGCTTAGTCAACGACAGATTAAGCGGTAGAGACCATAGAAGTATGGCGTATTTGCTGTGACACATAAGCTTTCTTGACTTGCCTGATTGGTTATAACTTTCTCTATTATCTTCTGTACCTTCAAAAATATCTAGATGTCTAGTGATTGTTCCATTTTCTCCATCTCCTGCATCAACTTTTTTCTTCAGTGTACCCCATTTTATGCGATTTGTATGCTCTCTGCATAAATCCAGGCACCATGCCATGCATGTCATAATTCAGCAAAGCACCCACCAAAGCGGAAGTGTCAGGATGCCATTAAAACCAGGAACCCTCCCGTAGAACAATCCACCCATTGTGGGTACGTGAAAAACCCACCACACGTACGACTCAATGGAGCAAAGCAAAGCCTAGGCAAGTCAAGCCAAGCATAGCGAAAAAAGAACAATTATTTTTGCACATTTCAATGCACTTGAGAGAGGAGTTTTTTTGTTGGTTCATCTTGAGGCAAAAAGGGGGAAAAATCTGTTAAGTACAAAAACATAGACTTATGGCAAGTTCTTTGAAAAGCTAAAAAAAAATAAACCGCAAAAAATAGGGAAATTTCATGAAAAAAATAAAGAGTTCAGAGGGGGAATTGGTTTTCGTAGAGCTCCTTAAAATGGGCGAAAGATATTCTGTGGTCAGGTTAATTTTTTTACAATAAGTGGTGATAACATTATTATACACGCGGAAAAAATTTTTAAATTTTTAAAATTGATTTGTCACTTGGATATTCTCCTTACTCTAGACCATCTTTGCCCCTGTTATGTATTATAGAGGCTTTTAAAAAACCGTGAAGCAAAAACAATTACTTGACAGTTCAGCTCCTCGTATATCTATTTTACGGATGCGACTCCTATCAGTCAGCGATTTTAGCTGTGTAATTTTAAAAATGTTTTTCCAATGAAATGAGACTTTAAAATGTTCCCCAGAATATTTTTCCAATGAGTCATTGAACTGCTAAATTCCTCAATAGTAAATCGCATCCCAAAGCTCTGCCATACTTATTCCAGTTATTTATTTTTATTAAGTTTAATCATATTATCGCCCCTGCCTCAATAAATTTACAACAACGGAAAATTTACAATTGTAATGTTTTCATTTAATCGAACATCGAACAATATTCATGTAATTTATTCATCCATTTCAATATATAAATTTCATTCATTGCTTTTATAATGGAATCGTTTAAACGCCCACCGCTGCCCGATAGGCACCCACATTTTCATTCAATACTCGAACAGCGCGTGGAAGCGGAGGTCCAAAAAATAATGAAAACTGCGGATACTACGGCTTAAGTCCATTTTAATTAACACCTTTTATAGAGTTTACATGAATACATATATTGCACTCTTCGCCACGGCTATTCTACCGATATTGATAGGTATTACAGACAAAGCACACAGAGTTCGACAGGTAATGTAAACAAACGGGTGAAACGGGTTACGATTTAGGAAATATAAATATATGTGCACGAGTTTATAATAGAAAAATGGTCCAAAGAATAAAGAAATATCGACAAATTCCAAATTTGGCTAAACAACATTTAAATAGCCCAACACGATTAACGAAATATAGTCCAAAAATAAATGAAAATTTCCGTTAAAGCTGCAAATCTTGGTATATATACTGCTTATCTGATAATCAGTAAGGTTAAACTACCCCTTACTTGAAGAGCAATTGTTTTGTCTACTCCTTAGTTGACCACCAGTTGTGTTATCTACTTTTTACTTGACGACCATTTGGTTATCTACTCCTTAATTGACCACAAGTTGGGTTATTCCTTACATGACGACCATTTGGTTTATCTATTCTTTAGTTAACCACCAGTTGGGTTATCTACTCCTTAATTGACGACAATTTAGTTTAACTACGCCAACCAGTTGGGTTACCTACTCCTTGTTTGACGACCATTTGGTTTATCTACTACTTAGATGGCCACCAGTTGGGTTATCTACTCCTTACATGACGACCTTTAGGTTTATCTACTACTGAGTTGATGTCCATTTGGTTTATCTACTACATAGTTGGGTTATCTACTCCTTGCTTAACGACCATTTGGTTTATCTACTACTGAGTTAATGACCATTTGGCTTACCTACTCCTTAGTTAACCACAAGTTGGGTTATCTACTCCTTACATGACGACCATTCGGTTTAATTTACTCCTTATTCGTCTACCAGTTGTTTTACCTACTCCTTAGTTGACCACCAGTTGAGTTACCTAAACCTTAGTTGACGACCATTTGGTTTATCTACTCATTAGTCGTCAACATGTTGGGTTATCTACTCCTACACCTTAGTTGGCCACCAGTTCGGTTTTCTGCTCCTTTGTTGACGACCATTTGGTACATCTACTACCACCAGTTGACCGCTTCTTCGTTGACGACAATTTTGTTTATCTACGCCTTTTTTTATAACCAGTAGAGTTAAATACTCCTTACAAGATGACCATTTAGTTTATATAATCCGTAGTCGTCAACCAGTTGGGTTATGTACTTCTTAGTTGATGACCATTTTGTTTATCTACTTCTTAGTTGACTACAAGTAGTGATGTCTACTTCATAGATGACGACAATTTGGTTTATTTACTCCTTAGTTGTCAACCAGTTGGTTTATCTACTCCGTAGTTGACCACCAGATGGGTTATCTACACCTTCGTTGACGACCATTTGGTTTATCTACTCATTAGTCGTCAACATGTTGGATTATCTACTCCTTACTTGACGACTATTTGGTTTATCTACTGCTTAGTTCAGAACCAGTGGGGTTATCTACTCCGTACATGACGAGCATTTGGTTTATCTACTCCTTAGTCATCAATCAGTTGGGTTATTTAATCCTTACTTGACGACCATTTGGTTTATCTACTCCTTAGTTGATAACCAGTAGGGTTATCTACTCCATATATGAAGACCATTTGGTTTATCTACTCTTTAGTCAACAAACAGTTAAGTTATCTACTCCTTAATTGACGACCATTTGGTTTATCTACTGCTTAGCTGATAACCAGTTGGGTTATCTACTCCTTACATGACGTCCATTTGACTTATCTACTCTTTAGTTGACGACCAGTTGGGTTATCTACTCCTTATTTGACGACCATTTGGTTTATCCACCATTTGGTTTAT
This sequence comes from Eudasyphora cyanicolor, assembly GCA_963930755.1. Lineage (NCBI taxonomy): Eukaryota > Metazoa > Arthropoda > Insecta > Diptera > Muscidae > Eudasyphora > Eudasyphora cyanicolor. The sequence continues at coordinate 207,297,849 of OZ005734.1, read as the reverse complement.
CTACTCCATACTTGACCAGCAGATTATCTACACCTTACTTGATGACCATTTAGTTTATCTACTTCTGAGTTGACCACCAGTTGGGTTATCTACTCCTCAGTTGATGTCCATTTGGTTATCTACACCTTAGTTAACCACCAGTTGTGTTATCTACTCCTTAGTTGACGAGCACTTAGCTTATCTACTTCTTAGTTGCAACCAGTTGGGTTATCTACTCCCTAGTATGGGATCAGTTTAGCTATCTACTCCTTAGTAAACAACCCGTTAGGCTATATACTACTTAGAAAATTTGCTGTAAAGCTGCAAAAATCCATCGATTAAGCTGCGATTTGTCTGTTTGGATTTATTTGTGCTTAGATAGATTTAAATAATTAAAATATATGCTCAGCCCTTTGTAGATAACCCTTTTTACTTCAAGCAACAGACCAAAAATTCAATCGCCTTCATAAAAAAAATTTGCATAATTTCTTAAAACTTTGTTTTTCCACAACAACGCATTTCGCTTGTATTCCAACCAAGGTAAAAATAACACCAAATATCCACAAGAATACACAATAACAACAACAACAATAGGCCTCAACACTTTTAAGGTAATAACATGGAAACAATTCGGTGGAATGAATATTAACAATTCAGAATTGTGTGGGAATTTTATGTCTGGTTATTTTTCGTTGAATTTTTATTTTATGTAAAAATTTGCCAATAATAATAAATGGAATTTTTTGTTCTTTATTTAAGTGGAATCGCAAATGGAAGTGTTATCATAATTAATGAAATAAAAAGCGGCTATTTGGTACACTTTTTGTGGTACACTTTTTGCGGCTTTTATGTATAATAATGTTAGAGAAGTGTATATCACTGAAAAGCCGATTTTCCAGAGAAATGCAGTATGGTATTAGTTGCTTTAGTATGTTATAATGTCCAAAAGGATTCATTTGATTTTGTTTTTAATTTTGATTTTTGCAGTATAATTGTAGGTTCTAAAATGTTCCTTACATTTAACAAAATGTATATCAATGGACAGCTCTTCTATCCTAGATGTACAGCACCATATTTTGAACTATTTTATTTATTTATTTATGTGAATTACAATACAAAGTAAAATTATATTCTAATTTTACGGTCGAGTGAAAAGCCCGGTGACATGCTGTTTGTTATATTTTGTAGCGACAGACTTCAGCTTCTGGTGGGAATCGAACCCACGACCCTTAAACTCATAGGCGAGCACGCTTCCGACTCACTGTGATCTTTTTTTAATACGACATAATATCAGAAAAACGCTTATTTATTTTTTTTTATTAAAATATAAGAAAGAATGGCGCCATATCTCGAATTTTAAAGCATTTATAGCGCTACTGACTCTAGTCTATGTAGAAGTCTCAATGTTATAGTTAATCCATAGTAGTTTTTGTAGGACTTACCATATCGAGTATATTCTATACTATCAGTTTTCTTCAAACATGTTTATGTCACCACTCACCTGAAAAAGAGAAAGACAAAGAAAATGATTAGTACATTTAAAAATTATGTTCATTAAATCTATGAAATATTTTTCATTAAATTATTGTTGAAATATTTTTTAAAATGTTCGATCTCTTTAGATATATTTATAGATCTTCTCTAAGAGTTTCATTAAAGCCAAGAATAATCAGAATTAAACTTTTATGACATTATAAAAAAAGTTATTCTTTTTTTAAGAGCAAATAATGAGAGTAGATGTGTTAGGTCGTGAGTGTAGTTGTAGGTGGTCTGAGCTTGCTCTGCTCAACCGACATGTGCAACCACCACATCAGCAACAACGATAACTCATTCAACGAATGCCAACCGAAGACTCACGAAAAGTGAAAAGAGTCTATTTTTGCATGTGTTTTACTTATGCTTACTGACTTGAGTATAATTCTCATTGACTATAAGTTGAGCTGTAGTCAAATAGCAGACTAAATAATTTTCCCAATAAGATAAGAAACATTTTTCATATTTACTTGAAGAATATTCTTCATTGGGTTTATTATGGGTATCCTAATCCATAAACGAAAAATTAAAAATTTCAAATTAAAAGTATTCCATCGATATATATCGATATTATCTATTTCCTTGCATGTCTTGTGTATTTTCATTTGACAGCTTTTTTTAATTAAAGCAAATATTTCAAATATAAAACTATATTAAAAAAATTTAAGGCAATCACTAAAACTACTTTTTGTTGTGACAAAATCTCAATACATTTTTAATTGATATTTTTTTAATAAAATATTGCAACTGTTTTTACTCAAATATATATTTACAACGTTTGCCATAATCCCCCATTTTTGCATCAATTAAGGCCAAAATCTAAGTTCTATGCTGCAAATGGAGCAAAAGAATGAATGAATGGCTAAAAAAGAAATATTACGAAAACATAGTAAAAAGAAATATTTTAAATCTGTAATGCGAACGGAATAAAACTCTTTAAGTTGTCAGCACTTATTTCCAAATGCTTGAGAATTGAAAGAAATAAGAGTTGTTAAAGAAATATGGCCCTATAAAAGTGACACAAATTGCCAGGGATTCTGAAACAATATTCACATATTTTTTAAATGGAAAAATTTTATAACAACATATCTAAATCATTTTGAATCACTAAGGGTTATAGTTAAACACAGAGAAACGATCGGATTGAATGTGGTCACGGTAATCCATTAAATTTGTATCACAACAATAGCATGATGAAAAGGTAGGGTAGAAAGAGCTACAGTAATTCATCGTTAGATATCGATGGCTTATATCCTAAAGCTGCTACATATTTTCCTCTAAGATACTAACAAAAAAATCCACATTTAAAATTCCAAATTTTATTTATAGCAAAAAATTAATTTATTTCCTTTCCATCAATGAATTTTGTAACTAAATTTCAGTTTTCATTAGGTTTTTTCTCATGCAACTGCAATAATATTGCAGCATATGGGTCAATACGAGCATTTTTTCGATTTCTTTTCAACATACGATTATACAAAAAAAGCAATTTTCGCCTCTTGGCTGTCATTAGGACTGAAAGCAGTTGTGAGCATTTTTTCTCACATTGCAGCAGGTTTGACCCCAAAATCCGCATTTTTTCCAAGCGATTTACTCGAAAACATGTTTCTTCTTGATGCTGCTCGAGCTGCTGCAGCCGCTGCTACAAGTGTTTCATAATTTAACGCAAACCATTTGGCATTTTTTATGCACTATTGTCTACGTACAGACCGTATGTGAGTGCGAGAGTGCATTTATGCAGGTACTTGGCAACATATCTTGGCGTCTTTGATTTCGTAAAAATTATGTTTCTTTTGCATTCGATTTTTTTGAGCGCACTTCTAATCCCCAAGCACTGGAAACCAAAAAATCTGCGAGAAATATGTTGCAAATATTTTTTCAGCTTGACATACAAACAGGTTTGTTTTTGCAGCTGACAGACAGACCGAAAGATAGACAAACACTTTATTATTTTCTATTTTTTTCGTAAAAGGTATGTAGTAAGATATATAAACAGAGTCAGCTAAAATGCAAAAAAAGCTTAAGCTATGTTTCTTGCTTAAATACTTAAAATACAGAAAATTTCAATAATATTAAGTAATTTACAAAATTTTAAGTAAATTTTCTTAATTTTAAGTACAAAATGTACTTATTTTGAAGATTACGGACGTCTTTGGAGCATTTCTTTAATTTTATGACAAATTTTTTTTCAGTGTACTTATTTTTAAATAATTTGTACAAAATACGCATATTCAGTACATAAAATAAGGATATAATATAAATTGTTATTAAATTTTGCCCCAAACACACCCAAATAAATGTAAATAATTCTTAAAATAAGGACTCCTTACTTAATACTATAGAAATTGTTTTTATTTTATGTACCAAACGTACTTATTTTAATGACTAAACCGTAAAACAATTTTCAGTAATTTAAAGAATTCGCGCCAAACACTTTCTAAACATTAATTTAAGTATACATAACTCTTAAAATAAGGACATATCATTAACGAAATTGTCATTAGTTAAAATATATTGCTCTAAAGAAGTACAAATCTTTAAAATAAATGAATATAATTCAAAAATGGAATAAATTTACTTACAATTTGGAAAATTGTTTTCATTTAATGTATGCAATGAGAAAATGTTAGGAAATTAACATTAGAACAAACGCATATTATTCTTAAAATAAGGACACTTTATTGATTATTAAGGAAACTATCTTTATTTTACGTATAAAACGAGACAAAGACGTCCAAATGCAAATCTTTAAAACATATGCATAATATTCTTAAATTGACGACACTTAACGAATGAAATTTGGCTTTATTTTAAGTATAAAATGTACTTATTTTAATAAGGAAAATTTTCATTATTTTAAAGATGTTGGGCAAAGACGACCAAATCTCTAAAATAGTTACATTTTATTCCTAAAGTTGTGTAATTTGTCTTTGGTTTGAAAATGTTGTCCCAAGGACATCCATATCTTTAGAATAAAAGCATATAATTTTGAAATAAGGAAACTTTACTTAATATTAAGAAAATGCATTTAATGTAAGTATGAAATGTACTTATTTTAATAAATATTAAATATTTAATATTTATTATTATTATCATCTTTAAAATAAATACATATCATTACGGAAGTGGTCATTTGTATAAAGATTTTTATCTAAAGACACCCAAATCTTAAAATAAATGAAAATTAATTAAATTATTAAAATGAGGACACTTTGCGTAATAACAAGAAAATTTTCTTTATTTTATGTATGAAGTGTATATATTTCAGTGATTTTAATGACTGAGAACATTTTTTATTGTTTTAAAGATTTTTCTCCAAAGACTCCCTAGTCTTTAAAATAAGTAAATTTTATTCTTAAAATATATGTACTAATAATTCATTTTATTCCTAAAATTAGGATAGATCGTTGTGTAAATTGTCATTAATTTAAAAATTTTGTCCCAAAGACATCCATATCTTTAGAATAAATGCACATAATTTTTTAAACCAGGACACTTTACGTAATATTAAGTAAAATGCATTTAATGTAATTATAAAATGTACTTATTCAATAATTACATTGAGATAAAAAGTTCAATATTTTAAATATTTAATCTTTTAAGTAAGTACATATCATCTTTCAAATAAGTCCATATCATTACGGAAGTTGTCATTTGTTTAAAGATTTTTATCTAAATACATCAAAATTTTCAAAATAAATTAAAATTAATGAAGTAATTAAATTGAGGACACTTGAGGACACTTTCTTAATTTAATGTATGAAGTGTACTTTTTTCAATGATTATGCTGAGAAAATTTGAATTTTGAATATTTTTCTCCCAAGACGACCTAATCTTTAAAATAAGTAAATTCTATTCTTAAATATAATAATAGTATTAGAATTTGTTTTATTCGACCTTTTGATATTAATTAATAGCCAATAAATTGTCAAGTTCGAGGTCATTATTTCATTATTATTAAAACATTTTTTGCAATTACTTTCAATTGCTTCATCAGGGAAAAATAGAAAAAACAACAAGACAATTTAAAAAACGTATTCTACAGTAGTTTCACTACCATCGCCTAAGGTTGATATTGCATGAGTAAAACAATAAAATAATGACCTCAAGCTTGACTATTTATTGGCTATTATAATAGTAATATAATAATTTGTTTAAAGATTTTTCCCAAAGACATCTTTAGAATAAATTCATATAATTTTCAAATGACAACATTTTACTTAATACTAGGAAAGCTGTCTTTAATTTGCAAGTACGAAAATTATTTATTTTAATAATTATGTTGATATAAAATTATCATTATGTTAAATCATCAATCTTTAAAGTAAGTACATATAACTCTCATACTAGGGACATATAATTAAGGAATAAAGTTTAAAACAATTATATATAATCTACAAATCTTTAAAATAACTACATATAATTCATAAAATGATTACTCTATTGTTAATATTAAGGAAAATGTCTTTATTTTGAGAATGAAATGTACTAATTTTAATGGATACAATGGAGAAAATTCTCATTATTTTAAAGAATTTGTACCAAAGATGACCTAATCTTTAAAATAAGTATAAGGAATTTGTCACTAGTTTAAAAATGTTGTCCCAAAGACATCCAAATCTTTAGAATAATTGCTCATAATTTTAAAATTATGACATTTTGCTTCATATTAAGAATATTATCTTTAATATAAGTCTGAAATGTACTTATTTTAATAATTACACCGAGATAAAATGTTCATATTTTTAATCTTCAATCTTTAAAATAAGTACATAGCACTCTCATACTAAGGATATAGCATTATGGAAATTGTCAAAAATTTAAAGATTTCACCCTAAAGACGTGCAAATATTTAAAATAACTACATATAAATAATAAAATGAGGACACTTTACTTAATAATAAGAAAACTGTCTGTATTTAAAGTACGAAATGTACTTATTTTAATGATTACAATGACGAATATTTTCATTATATTGAAAAATTTGCGCCAAAGACGCGTTCTCTTCTTTAAAAAAAAGTACATCATTCTTAAAACAAGACATCCAAAGACATCCATACACAGAAAAAAGTTTACTAACTTTAAAGACAGTAACAATAATTTCGAGCCAATGACAAATAATCTTTAAAGTAAGAACATTCCACACTTAATAGTAAGACAATTTATTAAAAATTAAGCCGAGTTTCTTAACATTATGTAAATTATTTTTAATTCAAGGCGGAAATGTACTAACTTTAAAGTCAACTTATCACTGGCTCGAAATCATTGCCGCTGTCTTAAACATTTTTTTCAGTGTACCTTTAGAATACATGCATTGAATTTTCAAATTAGGACACTATACTTCATATCAAAAAAAAAAAATCTTTAATACTGAGATAAATGTTCATTTTTTTAAACCTTAGTAAAAACATAGCATTTCTAAAATAAGGACTTATCATTAAGCAAATTGTCATTGGTTCAAAGATTTTGATTCAAAGTCATCCAAATCTTTAAAATAAATGCATATAATTCAAAAAATGAGGACACTTAACTTAATATAAAGAAAATTTTCCTTATTTTAAATATGAAACGTACTTACTTTAATGATAAAGAATTTGCGAAAAAAAAGTCGTCCCGGCATCTACAAGAATTACATATCTTTCTTAAAATAAAGACATATACAAAAGAAAATTTTCATTAGTTGAGAATAAATGCATACAACTCTTAAAATGAAGACACTTTACTTAATATTAAGAGCATTTATCTTTATTTTTAGAATGAAACCTACTTATTTTAATGATTCCACTGTGAAACAATTTTCATTAATTTAAAGAATTTGAGCAAAAATGCGTGATTCTTAATATTATGACATATAATAGAGGAAATTGTTATTAGTTTAATGATATTGTCCCAAAAAAGTTCAAATCATTCATATAATTCTTAAAACTAGGACATTGTACTTAAAATTAAGGAATATGTGCTAATTTTTAGATTATAACGTACGTATTTTGCTGATTACAGTAAAAATCACCTACTACAAAGAGGTCCTCATTAAAGTAAATACGTATCATTCTTAAAATAATCACTGAAATAAATGCATATAATTCTGAAAATTAGGGCAATTTACTTTACATTAAGAATATAGTGTTTATTTAATGTATGAAATGTGCATATTTTAATGTTTACATTGAGAAAAATTTCCATTATTTTAATATCTGTAAATAATATAATCCTGTAAACAATAATATAAAAAAAAGTTAATAAATATGAAATTATAAATTGAAATTGAAAATCCATTATTTTAAATAATTTGCGCGAAAGACGACGTAATCTTTGAATTAAGTACATATCATTCTTAAAATAAGGACATATAATTAAGGAAACTGTTTAATGTTTATATTGAAAAATATTTCCATTATTTTAAAAACTCGCGCTAAAGACGAAGGGCATATCATTAAGGAAATTGTCATTGGGTTCGCGCCAAGGCATTATAATCTTTAAAGTAAGTAAATATCATTATTAAAATAAGGACATATCTTTAATATTTCTGCCAAAGTTGATCAATCTAGCTCGACTATAACCCTACAGTCCGTAATATTCGAGCTTTCAACAGACGGACATTGCAAAATCATTTTAGAATTCTACGACAATCAAGCATACAGAAATAATATCCTTTGGGAGATGTTCCTAATTTCCTCCAGTTAAAAGGAGCACTTTGATCTTCAGCTGAACTCCACATTGAGAACGTTTTATTATTTACTTTTTTGTTATTACATTTATTATTTACCATTTTCTTGACTTGCGTTCCTTTGCATTTCAGCACAATGTATTTATAGTATTTTGTGTATGGATATTAGTATCTCATTTGTTTCTCAATCATTTCAATCTGGTATTTCATTCAATACTTATATACAATATCTGAACATTGGCATTACTATTCTATGAACATTTACAAAAGTATTTTTCTTGCGATTTTTCCTCTCAATTTGCTATGAATGCAAAACCAATTGCATGGGAAACTTTGAATACAAAACAAAATAATAATAATGCGCTTTTAAGCAAAGGAATGCATTAATGTGGACAAGTGTGTTTTGTAAATTTTACAGATGGTGGAAATCGAATGTTCTTTGACAGATGGTGATAGTCATGTTTTAAAATATTTGCAAGTTAAATAACATTAGATTAGAAACAGTTTTTCCCGCTTTGAAGATTTCATCACCAGAATGGATCACTGGTAAGCAAGGGCATAATCATATTCAAGCAGTACTTTGAAACCAGCACCATCTACATGTGAAAATATAAGCCTCATCCAACTAAAACTCAGTAGCAGGTTTTCCTACAGCTACAGGTTTTCCTACTTTTTAAGTAATATAAATCAAAATTACAGCATTCATATTTGGTAGCAATTCGATCCTAATACAGAATTTTTCGCTTAGCTGCATTGCGCTTAAGTGTTTTTTATCCGTACCTGCACAAAAGAAAAACTATTTTGCATGTTGGTTCGCTTTTATCGGAAAATGTTATGTTTCGTGCATTTCGTTTAAGTGCATAACTCATTTAATAGTCCCATTTAATTCGGTCACTTATGGGCCTTATTCATATAACAGCGACACATTTCATTAATATTTTCATACGAAATTAAGTATTTTTTTTATTTTTTTAAGAAATATAAATCAAAATTACAAAAATTATAATTGGTGCTACCGTCGATTCTCATACAGTAATTTTCGCTTAGCTGCATTGCACTTAATTGCCTTTTGTTCTCACCTGCACAAAAGCAAAGCTATTTTGCACGTTGGATCGCTTTTATCGGAAAATATTGTGTTTACGTGCATTTCGTTTAAGTGCATAACTCAGTTAATATCATTTTTTCATTATATTCATACAACAGCGATACATTTCATTAATAATTTCATAAGAAATTATTTTGTGATTTTGATGATGTTATGAACAAATTGAATGAAGAATCAGAATCAACATTTCGCTTAAGTGCACATAAGACAGCCATGTGAATCGGATATGTGCACATTTTTGAGGCTAATTGAATGTCATTTTATGGAATTTTTCAGTGTGCAAACTGCCTTGCAGAAGTAAGCGAGGCAGCTAAGCAAAACTTATTGTACGTAGCTATGAATCTGAGTCCTAATCTAATATCTCTGATGTTTTTATACTTTTTGTTGCGCCCTGGGGTTTTGATACCTTTTGTTTGCATTTTCCAGTTAATACTTTCAAATACTCGCGATAAAAATTAACATTGATATTAAGAAAGACTCTTTATAGTTTCTGCTTTTTTTCAATTTAACATCTTTCCAATTGCAAGAAACCATAGAAGCTATAAATTTTGCTGGTTAATCTGCATGCATATTGCATGAGTAGCTTACTTAGCTTATTTGCATCCTGCACCTATAACGACAATTCATGGTGACTTCGGCAAAAAAAACCAGTAGCGGCTGCTAGTAAAAAATGCCAAAGCAGCAGGTGCAACATTGCCATGTGCCACTTAGGAACCCTTTTGATTGTCGTTAGGAGTCGTTATTGTACTCCAGCTACAGCCACAGATCAATGTTAATAAACCCTGTCATGTTTATCACAAACTTAACGACTTACTTGGTGTTGCTGGCTTTGAAAATGTTTAGCGTTTCTATTTGTGGTAGCAAGCAATTAAATTTCTAGCAATTAAGGATTCGTTTTTTTTTGCAAAACTACAACTCAAAGCTTTCTAATGATTTAGCATGACTTCTAGTTTTTATTTTAATTTTGCATCTTCCGACAACTTAATTGTTAGCCTAAATGTCTTTGCAAGGTAAATAATGATAAAGCTAAATTTATATGAATTTTTGAATTTAAAATCAAATGCAATTTTCAGCTGAGGATGTTCAGATGTTGAAGATGCTAAGGAGGAGAGTGGTGTTGCCTGCTTTTCCGGTGATAATTAAACAACATCACCCATCGTGTCCACATAGATGCTGTCACCTAATGCTATGCCAATGTTGTTGGCTCTTCTTGAATAATCGTTGTTGATTTTGCAAAAGTAAATCTATGATTTTCAGCAGCACAAAACGAGGCTTGTCTAATAATTAGGGCTTTCAATTTAGTACATGATCTGTACATCATCAGTCTACTCCTCTTAAGTCGACATGTTGTCGACAATACATATTTATTTACATAAGTATTTAAGCCTCTGTGCAATGAGGTGATGACTATAGTCACTTTCGTAGGCATTCTGTCTCGACTACGTAAAGCTGCTAATAGCTGAAGTAAGCTAAGAATTGCTCTCAGTATGTATGACAAGAAAATATGGGTTTATGGGCAATTCCATGACAAAAAGAATAATATACAAAATAAATAGGGGATTTGGCAGGTCCAAGCAAACTAGTTAGATCCCTAGTCTTGTGATTCACACCTCTTTTGTATCTGCATCTATCTAGAATCCCTGCGAACAGGTTAAACAACCATTCTGACATAGAAATACCATAAATGTAATCCACCAGGATTCTAAATGATAGCATTTTAATCTCTCAAAGACGCCCCTGAAGTAGCGGTAAGTCTCGATAAGGAGGCATAACACTCCATCTAAGAAGCTGTGGCCTAATCAATAGCCTATTCTCATCCTCACCTTGGGTAAATGCAAATATTTCTTGAACCTACGAACATAAAAGCTATCTTACCTATCACTATCTCTTCATATTAGTTTAACGGGAAATAGGTAATTCAGCAGTGCCATTGCAATTACACAATACAGCAAAAAAATGTATAGTTCAAAATAGGTTCAAAATAGGTTTTAGATACAATTATGATAGATAGGTGATTTGGCCGACCCAGCAACGCTGTTAAATCCCTAATCAATAAATAATCCTTATTGTATTTAGTCACCATTGCGCAAATTTAATAATTTTGTGGACCTGCGAGCATGTTAGCTTTACAAATAACATTTAATTCATCAAAGCTATGCCATCGATGCCGCTATATATTTGTATACTGATAAATGTCGGTAGGCAATGCAGAATGTGGGCTATCTGCCTGTCTTTTGGTATTTGCAGGTCCAATTCGACTATTAGTGAAGCTCTAGAGAACACACATTAACTGTTTGACGATACCGCTATATATCTGTAGACAGATTAATGTAGTAATTAATGTAATCTTTTGGTATTTGTAGGTCCAATTCGACTATTATTTGGGCTTTAGAGAACACACAGTAACTGTCGCATGGTAATGCAGGGAGTAGTCTTTTCGTTGTTTTTGTAGTTGCAGTATATGTTTTTGTTGTCCATGAGATGTTGTTTTTATTAGCCTTGTGTAGTGGGTTCTGCTGTATGTGTTTCCAGGCCAAGAAAGATGGCTGTTTCCACTAGTTGGTTCCAAGGAGACCTGAAATCGAGTTGAGAAGGTTTGGCAGGGCTGTTACAAAGGTGTAGGGTGTCATGTAGTCCCTCGTTACCAGCGAGACATGTGTTCGACGTGGTGACATCAATCTCTGCCCAGTATGAATTGGGGCGGCTACACCAGCCTGATCTTAATTGGGCCAAAAGTACTCTTGCGTCATGGTAATTCCTCTTTCTCCGAGGCCACTGGTGGAGGCTGAACTCCTAGCTCGACATTGACTCAGCGACTGCATTAGAGTGCATGTCAGCCAGTCGTGCCTGGTAAGCTTTTTGATCTAGAGGTTCTCTCTTGTAGCGTTGGACTTCGCGCGCTAGATCAGAAGGTTTTTCCTGATCTGCCTGGAAGGTGGGAGCCTATCCACAAGATGGTGGTTGGGATGGCTGGGACGGTAGCAACCAAGCAGATACTGCTTCGACATCACAAAATTGTTTCGTCGCACGGTTAAGATCTTCGTCTCCTCATGTAGGTGGTCCACAGAAGACATGAGGAGGCACCCAGTCGCAGTTCAGGAGGCACCCAGTCGTAGGCATTTTGGCAGGTCTGTATCTTCTTCCACTGCGTCTGGCTCACATTCGGTGACCACCCTGGTACTGCATAGTTTAACACAGTCCGACCTATCGTTTTGTAAGAGGTCAACAAGGTTTCTTTAGCTGTTCCCCAAGAGTTGCCGGCTAGAGACTTGAGGACCTTGTTCCTACTCCTCATATTATTGCAGATAGCTGTGGCATGTGCGTTGGACCTGAAGAGGCTATTAAATGTAACACCAAGAACCTTAGGGTAGTTGGTGATCGGAATTATTGTCACATTGAGTTGCTCCTTCACTTACGCTGTCCATGCAGTAAACAGTGTGGCCACTGATTTGTTGGCAGATATTTTATTTTTTACTGTGAGTTAGATCTAACCGGAGGTTGTGAAATTGGGGGTAAGATTTAACAATATTGTTCCATAAAATAATATTCATATGATAAAACATTATAGACTACTTAAAATTACCTAATACGCTAAACTGAGACCAGCTCTACAATATGATTATATTCTGAATAAGAACATTTAGTATTAAAATTTCTAGACAGTACGTCTATCTTGACAACCACAAGATCGACATTAGCGATCTGGTGGAGCCGTGTAGTAGAATACTATCTTAGGAGATTATAAATTAACTTTAAAGGTTCGTTTTGGAGTAAAATTTCAGATAAATCGAATGGGAAATTTTGACTTTATGGCCTGAACAAGACAATTTGACCTCTATATTGGTCATATCAAAACTTGGATGTTGCGGTTCTTTTTTTTGAAGAATTCTACAAAAAAATATACATAGCTACATAGCTTCAGGAAAATTGTTTGACAGATGTGGTGCGTCTGAAAATGTGCTATCTATAAAAAATAATATTTAAGAGAAACCTCTATATCGATACCTCCAGCCGATTTGGCATACTTTAGTCTGAAGTTATCGATAAGGGAGGGACTATAACAAAGTATGGACTGATTTTATCAAAACATAATACAAACTACAGGGTTTTCCAATAAGAATGATATGATTTCTTTGAAAAAAACACGCTTATTGTTAAGTTTTTATGTGAATGCAGTACTGCAGAAATTACTTTCGATTGGTAGAAAATGGAAAGTTAATGAACCACATTTTTAGCAGACATAGTTATAGTGCCAGAGGGGGTTCTGAAAATCGATTTTTCAGTTTTGTGAAAATTCCACTTATTGCTCCCTGAGAGACATCAGACCTTAGTGACCAAATGAAAGTATTTAAGTGGAACAAATTCATAAATTCTCGGTGTTCTGAAATTATCTTATTCCCAAAATTCATAAATTGTATACCTTTTTTACCATCTTATCCCGTGGAATAGCTCTTCTTTGTTTTTTTTTTTTTGTTTACCATCATCGGTTTTTCTTTCATATTAAATGGTGTTAATTAGAAAAATTTAACCTCAAGAGTTTACTGTTGTAGTTGCTGCTATTGCCGTTGATTTTTCTTCATCTAAGTAGATGCATACATCTACAACTATATACTCGTATGTATGTAAGACACACTTATGGCATATTGACATCAATTTTCCTATTGGAAAACAGATTAACAACTTTCTTTGGTGTGTGTGTGTGTGCGGAATTTTCTTTGTAGTTGTGGCTTTGAGGCTCAATAATGGACTTAACACTTTTCACTAGATGTTTGTTTTTTTCCTCTCTTCTTTATTTGGCATGAATAATGTATATTTGTTTAAGATGATCTCTCGCTCTCGATTTATGTTTTTTCTTCTTTTATATGATAATGAGAATGCGGTGATAATGAATTTTCACGGTAAAACGTGATATTTGAAAATAAAATCTAAATTGCGCTTATTTAAAGATGATAATCACGTTTTGTAAAACGGTCGGTCGAAATGAATTAAAGTCAAATTCTGTCAATGAATAAAATTTTTGATGAAATAAGTGGATAGAACACTTGAATTTTAAGTGCATATAACGGGTTTTTCCAATAGGGATGATATGATTTTGAAGTGATGTTTCGGCCATTTGTAATATGTCATGATCTGACATTTGTTTTTTATTGTATTCAGTAGTGTTTACAATTTCATCAGGGAGAGATATACGCAAGAACAAAGTTTACAAATTATTCAGTTTTATTATCAGAATAATCGTTCTCCAATTGCAACATTTCGTGCGCCAAGTCCATTTTTTTTAAATCAAAAAAAAAATACTTTCCAGTCGACCTACGACCTTGATAATATGATTTTGAAGTGATATTTCGGCCATTTGTAATATGTCATGATCTGTCATTTGGTTTTCATTGTATTCAGTAGTGTTTACAATTTCATCAGGGAGAGATATACGCAAGAACAACGTTTACAAATTATTCAGATTTATTATCAGAATAATCGTTCTCCAATCGCAACTTTTCGTGCGCTAAGTCCATTTTTTTTAAAATCAAAAAAAAAAATGCTTTCCATTCGACCTACGACCTTGACACCCGTTAGCAATATTTTAGCTCTCGTTACGAGCTATCTTTTTGTCATTGACCGATTCCCGATTCGACGTATCGTTAAGGAGCTAGAGCAAAAATAAACTTTCCGTTCACATTTGAAAATGATGCTAAGTCCATTTTATTTTAAATCCCAAAAAAAAACGCATTGCAGTCGACTCACTCATGAGCAATATTTTAGCGCTCGTTAAGAGCAATATTTTTGCCATTGACCGATTGTGGCTACCTGCCACACAGCAAATGAAACAACTGAATTGTGGCGAGAAAAGTTTGGAGATTCGATTATTTCAAGAAATTGTGATATTGAATGGTCTCCAAGAAGTTGTGATTTAACACCATTAGACTATTTCCTGTGGTGTTATTTGATGTCATTGGTCTTTCGAAATAAACCAGACTCTCTTCATGCTTTACAAGTCAATATTGAACGTGCATTCATGGCATATGACTTGATTTAGGAAATCACGAAAATTAGGTTCATCGAATTCGTTCCTGCAGAAGAAGTCGTGGAGGCCATTTGAACGACGTTTTATTTAGAACTTAATTGTATAGATTGTACTTCACAGTAAATAAAAAACTTTTGAATTTCCTTAACAATAAGTGTGTTTGTTTTTCAAAGAAATCATATCACTCTTATTGGAAACCCTGTATTATAATAAACGATAAACGTTTTTTTCACAGCCTCAAATTCACGCACGTGCTTTCTCGTGTGGGGTTCTTTTTACTGAAACCTTCACATTTTTAGATAGGTTCAAAATAAAGTTACTTCCAAATTATATTGTGCGCAACTACATTGCTCCTGGAAAAAATATTGACATAAAGAACAGCTGCTCAAAATTTTATTATTTCCCGTTTTTTGCTAAAGACTTAGGGCCTTATTCGTAACAAGTTATGGAAGGTTTAAAATACATCTTAACGTTGAAAATCAGTTCAATAAACCTTCCAAATTTTTTTATGAAAAGCCCTTAGGAATTTGTTTCCATTAAAAACCCTTGACAAACCCATTAGATATGGCAACTTTCAAAATTATGACAGTGAGGTCAGAAAATATGGTTTGTGTCCTGAATGAATTGAGAGAAATAGAAAAGAAGACGAGGAATTAGCAGGCTTGCCAGTTTGTTTTAGTGCCGAATCCCCAAATTTTTATTTTTTATCTCCTAAATCCCCAAAAAAAGATTTCTCATCCCCAAAAAAATCCCCAGAAAATATTTTAATTTATTTAAATGATGTATTTTACAATTCAATGTACTTTGTACTAAAATTCATTTTGTTTGTACAAAATGTACGTTGTCAAATTATCAAATATCAAATATATATGATTCAAAATCTTCCATCTAATCTACATAATCACGATTTTGGTATTAATAATTGATAACACACTGATTTTTTTTTAAAGTACATCAAAGGGTAATACCAGCGATTCCAGTTCTTTAAAATCAAGTTGGATCAGCAGAATCCTGTTACTAGTAAACTTTACTCCAAAATTAGCTTAATTTGTTCGTAATGTCGTCTCGGAAGAATTTTATAAACCGCATTTGGCTTTAATTAAGATTTATAAATATCTATAGAAATACGTATTGGCAATTACTACAGGTTGTCTATTTAAGTCGTACTTTAATACACTGCGAGTCAAGCTACTTTTTGTAAGAACTATTGACACAATTTTTACGGACGCATTTTCTAAAAAAAAATAGTTTAACAGAAAATACAAATTTTAACATAAATAAAGACATGTAATTATAAAAAATTACAATCCCCGCCAAATCCCCGGATCCCCAAACCAAAAAATATATCCCCAATCGCGAAGAAAAATCCCGAAATTGGGGGATCGCCATTGCTCAGTGAAAATCGTATTCTAGGGATCAAAATAAGAAACTTTGCCGAAGGAACCATACCTCTAAAACGAATTCTGATATCCCGGAATTTGGGTCGAACATCCCACTTTGACCCATTTAGAGTGCTCCAATCGAGTCCAAATGTATGACCGACCCCCACTAACTTTGGGAGCCCGAGGGGGATGCCAGTGACACAACCCCTGGAACCCCCTGGGGGTTCCATACATTTGGACTCGATTGGAGCACTCTAAATGGGTCAAAGTGGGATTTTTTCCGGAACATCAGAATTCGTTTTAGAGGTATGGTTCCTTCGGCAAAGTTTCTTATTTTGATCCCTAGAATACGATTTTCACTGAGCACTTCACTGAGTGGGGGTCGGTCATACATTTGGACTCGATTGGAGCACTCTAAATGGGTCAAAGTGGGATTTTTTCCGGAACATCAGAATTCGTTTTAGAGGTATGGTTCCTTCGGCAAAGTTTCTTATTTTGATCCCTAGAATACGATTTTCACTGAGCAATGGGCGATTTTTATATCGACCCGCCCTAATATATACATATATATATAATTAAGTAATAGTAGAACCCGGTTTCTTTACTAGTCAGGATCATTCTTGAATAATAACAAATGAAAGCATATAAAACCACTTCACGTCCCTCTTTCTCCAACACTTGATATTTCGTAACTCTCCTAAAAACCTCTCACTGCCTTGCCCTGAGAGAGACAGAAAATTGCCAGAAATCTCAGTTAGCCAAGAATTCCAGGTATTTGTTCGCGTTTTTTTTTTCTCCTTTTTCAAAAGACCATACCGCACCCAAAAAACACACAGTCAGTCAGTCAAGAAACAAAACAAACCTCACACAGTATCTAAAATAAACGGAATTTCGCATTTAATAAATAAATAACAACAAACGGTTCACACAACAACGCGAGTGGCAACGCGACTTGGCACGCTGCGACACGACCCAAAGCTTTTCAACAGAAGTATTGGAAACAAGTTTTGGATTGGAACACAACACAGCACAACAGGAAAAAATAAAGAAAACAAAAATAATGAAATTGAAAAATAAAATTCACAACAAAACATCCAAACAGAGAGTTGTTTGAGTCACACCGAATTCAATGTAAAAAATATTTTTTGCGGTTTTTAATGGCCAAGCAATGCGCAACAACTCAGACTCAGCAGCAGCAATAACAACAACAAGAACGAATTGACAACAACATAAAGTTAACATTTTTCGTAAACTTTAACAAAATGCTAAGGGGACAACATTTAAGAAAAACAAAATTGAATGAAAAAAAACCAAACACAAAAATTCAATAAATACCACAGAGACAGAGATCGTGAAGCTATTAAAGTGTATTTAATTTACCACGAATCAAGAAACTTTATAAAAGAATATAAGAAAATGTATATTTTAAAAAAAGATTTTGTGGTAATAGGAACATTTGTCCAAGATTACAATAATAAATGAAATGAGTTGAGCCATAAATTGACAACGTAACAAATTTGAATAGTTGGCAACGATAGTGCAGTTTCATTACCGCTTAATTACCTGCACAACTTTTCGACGTTTGAAGGCCACACTTCGAAAAGAGATCATTCATCTGTCACAATGAGGTAGGTCAAGTTTTAACTAGGCCAACTTAAAAAGCAAAGGGCAAAGTAGATTTAATGAAAGGCAATGAGTCTATCCCCACCCATCGCTCCGATGATAGGGCCACAGCAGTTACAGCTTCATAAGCAAACAAATTTGTCTCCGCAAGGACATGATCTTCGATTTATCTGAAGACATAAACAGACACATTTTTTTCTGATCTCAGCTGTGTATTACTCAGTTTCAACGACTAGACCGGCGCTACATAGTTTTTCACTGATCGGCTTATAGCTTTATTACATGACAACGAGTTTTCTTTGTCAGTTCCCTAACTGATACTGAGGACTTTTTTCCTACTTCTCACATTATTCCAGCTAATCGTAGCGGTTCCAAACTCAATAACCAAGTGAGTTTTGGTGTCTTTTCTGAGAAACTTCAGCTATCCATTGCAAAAAGACTGCCTGGTCACTGTAGTGTTTACCAGTCAGGAGTCTAAGCTATTAAAGAGGTAGCGGAAATGGCTGAAATTTAATGTTCTGACAAAAGTCGGTAGAAATATTTTCTCTGATAGTCAGTCTGCTATCAAGTCCCTGGAAAATATATTCCTGTATTCAAAAACTGCTCTCGATTGTCGGGGATCTCCTAACGAGATGACTGAAGATACGGGTGCCTGATACGGGTGCCAGGCCTACCAGGGAACTGCAAAGCAGATGATGACTAGGAACAACCTATACGACAACCTCTAGCGACATTCAAGCACTTCTTGAGAGATAGTGCACTTACGGCAACAAATGACAGGTGGTCACTAGTCAGGAACTGCATACACTCCAGGCAGATGTCGCTCGGCCTAGACTTAAAACGCACTACTGTCGTTGTCGAGACCGGACGTCTCACTTATCGTATCTGTCATGACGGATTACTGTCTTATTGGACGTAACTTAAAGAACTCTGCCAAAGTCATCCTAATCAGCACGTCAGTACTGATGCTTTAAAGGCTCAAAAGATGGCGGATTCCAATATCAGCCAAGGTGGAATCAGTATAACACCTTCTGTGTCTGTGCAATCTTAGGTTCTCATTTCTTTGGGAGTTAGCTAACTTGGCTGATGTTGGAACCGCCAACATTTGAACAACTTTTTAAAGCAATCAAACTGGTTCAACGGGAGAAGCTAGGAATAACTTATGTTTGTCTGTCCGTCCTGACCTGCTGATTAGGATGACTCTGACAGTTGGACGATGATTTGCCGACAGAGTTCTTTAAGAAAATAGTCGATGACTACTAATCGAATAGCTTAGATTTTACGTTATGTAGTCATCTAAGGGATTGGGCAAAATGACTGCCAAATCCCTTAGCTAAAATTAAGTTGGGCCAAAGATAAAATTAGAGTAGGCAAAAAGGAATTATGGCAGGTTCAAAAGATTGGCCTTTCTCAAGCAGATTATTCATTATAATAATATCGCTATAGTCACTACGCTACACTTTTTGTACGTCTATCGAACAGATTGTTGGATGTAACTGCAGAATGGAGTTAATTCACCGCTCTCTGTACCTGCAAATAGATGATAGTAATTTAGATTAAGTTAGCTGGTGAAAATCGAATCCCGACATCAAGGCGCAAAATGACTAATGACGGCATTCGAAACAATACAAAGCAATGTTTGTTGTAGCTGCTATATGTTGTTTATCTAGACCATTTACTTTTGAGTCGTCGTTCTGCTATGGTTCTGTTCCATCGGTTCCGGTTTAAAGATTTCAGGACATTTGCAACATGTATAAAATGCGTCCACAGAGTACTAAGAACGATTTGAGTTGGTTTAGTGTGCTGCGAAACAAATCCAGCGTATACTATTTTTGCTGGTTAAACGCTGGACTAGGATCTGCCGCACTGATGTCAATGCAGACCCTCTATGAATCGGGCAAGTTAGTTATTTTCCTAGGCTACTGATAGAGGATATCTTGAAGTTATCTGCTGACCTGCTTGGGTGGGCTTGGGTTCATCCCATAGGCGGTGTTTGGGATGGCTTCGATGGTAGGGTCACAGCAGGTAATTGATGGCTGTCTTTACGAAGGACCAAAATAACACGCCAAATGTTGTTTATTTAATCCATTTGGAGTTGAGTCGTCGTCAAATGTTTGGAGAAATTATCAAACTATATGTGGTGCGTCGAAAGAGTTCTGCTGACGATCTAAGTAGATCTACTGGGCTCCAAACCATTTTTAGGGTATCATGTTTTCACTTATTACAAGATGGATTGGTATATGCCACACTGCTATCAATGACGACGCAGTATGAAGGAAGCTTATTCCATAGGCGGTGTTTGCAATGGCTCCGACGGTAGAGCCACAGCAGATATCGCACAAAATGTTTAATGGAAATGCAGAATTGAGTTAATTGACCGCTCTATATACATAGTTGCAAATACATAGATGTCAATAATACGTATTACGTTAACAGATGAAAAATGAGTCCCCCACTTCGAAGAACCAAAATGACACACTTCACGATCATTTACATTTAAGACGCCGTTCTACTTTGAATCTGGTTCGTCGGTTGAGGTTTTAGGTAATTATCAACATGTAAGGGGTGCGTCCACATAGTTCTGCGTATGATCTGAGTATGTTTACTGGGCTCCGACACAAGTGTAGCGTATCACTTTTTCGCTGATTGATTGTTATGTGCTACACTGCTGTCAATGCAGACTCAGATCTGCCAAGATATAACCATCCTGATTGGAAATATGCCACAACTCTCGGCTAATCTGTTTACCATCATTACTGCTGGAGGGTGGTATGTAAGGCCGCTATTCAATCTGCACTTGTCATGTGCAGATAATATTTCCTCTATGTGAATATTGCGCAGGCCTGCCTGATACTATATATCTGATCGAGAGATTTTCTTTTGCACCGTTGAACTTTACGCTCTATATCAGGAATATATCCCCTGAACTGCTTGGCCAGAGAAGCCTATCCCATAGGCGGTAATTGCAATGGCTCCTGTGGCAGGGTCACAGCAGTTATCGCTTCTAAAGTAAACAAATCTGTCTACGTAGGGTCATGATCTTCGATTTCTCTGAAGGAGGAGGGTTGTGTAGTTTGCGAACGAAGTAGTTGAATTGAACGGGTCACTTTACTGAACGGTTCGAACTAGACGAACGACCTGATGATCTTGATAGTAGTACTCATATTATGGCAGATAAGGGCGCCATTTTGTTATGTCTGAATGTTCTTCCACCAGGTATTAGACACGTTCAATGACTAGACCAAAGCTACATAATTTTGTCATTGTAATATATCTAAGTGCTGCCAACAAGCGACTTGAAGACTTTTTTCCTACTTCTCATATTATGACAGATAACTGTGACATTGTGAGCAGATCCAATCCGCTCTGACCTGATTAGTAGTATCAACCTATTCACTAAGTGTCGATTAGGATGACTCCGACAGTAGGATCGCAGCAGGTGCTTCGACATCATAAAATTGTGTCTCCACAGGGGCATGATCTTCAATTTCTCTGAAGACTTAGGGAAGCTTCCATTGATAGTTCTTAGGGTCAGATGTCAACGAGGTTTACTTGGCAGTTGCTGTCGTCGTGCGACTTGAAGATTTTGGTTCAACGACGGGACCGTCGCTACATAGCTTGTCACGGTTTCGCTGGTTATGTGGTGGATAGATGTGCAGTTGAAATACCACTACTGTCAATGCAGACCCACAATTCTTCGACATCATAAAATTTTGTATCCGCAGGCGCAAATTCTGCGAAGACACTAGGAAGTCTTCTAAGGTATTCTATAGGTAGCATTACAGCAAGTCTGAATGTTCTTCAACTATATAAATATTACTCACACTTGAGACATCGGCGCTGTATAGTTCGGCACGGACTGCTCTATCGTTTTATAATAAGTCAACGAGGTTTATTTGTCTGTTCTCTACTTCTCATACTATCGTAGGCCTCTATGGAAGATCTAAATGGGTTATCGAATGTGACCCTACGGTTTTTGGAGTAGTTTTGGCATGCCAACGACTTTCACATCTAGAGTATGCCGCACTTCTGCTGTCCATACTGTGGAGAGTGTGGCGGGCGTTTTCATGACGGATATTTTCATATTCATTGCAACGAATATGAAAATACAACGACATCAGTAACGTCCAATCCTCTTTACACATAGGGATTTCAACGCTTTTGGTGGGGAGGAGGTGTTGAAAATTAGAAGTTAAATAGT
Source organism: Eudasyphora cyanicolor (assembly GCA_963930755.1). Classification (NCBI taxonomy): domain Eukaryota; kingdom Metazoa; phylum Arthropoda; class Insecta; order Diptera; family Muscidae; genus Eudasyphora; species Eudasyphora cyanicolor. The sequence continues at coordinate 207,275,337 of OZ005734.1, read as the reverse complement.
GCCGGATATATCAAGACAACTTGAGGAACTCCAGGGGCCTTTGACTTCTTGTTTCTGAACTGGGCATACGATTGACATATCATATTTACAGTACAACGTTTTGGACCTAGACGTTAAGGATGGGTTAGCTATGTTTACGATCAAGGTGTCATTTTTGACCTACCGAATGCCTCCGATAGATGGAGTACACATCACATCGAAGGACCAATATTATTTTAAACAAAATTCCTCTACTATTTATTGCGCTAAAAATCAATCATGTTAGAAATCTTAATTAACTTGATATAGGTAATGAAATGCAGGATTTCCCCAAGTTCAGCTTATGGTCTAATAGAGTCCTTGTAAATAACTCTATTGGATCAACGTAATTGAGGCAACTAATAGATTAACCTTACACATAACTCGAAAATTAAGTATTTTCTATATTCTTGTGGTAATTTTATTTTAAATATTTTACGAAAATATTCAAATTAAATAAAAAAATTTGTTGGCTGTAACAAACCACCCAACCGAAGTCATCATACCTATATCTCACTGCACCGTCTGTTGTGTACCGTATTAAAATGTTTGGAAAATTTACAACTTATTTTTTCGCTTCATCCCATCTGTTGCCTTTAAATATAAAACTTCACCAACCAACCAACAACAAAAAAACGATAGTTATCATAACTATAAAAACTCCGCCACAGCAGGTAAATTATTATCCACAAAAAAGGAGTATTTTGTCTGAACAAAATGTTCAAAGCAAACTTTTCCCTTTTTTTCATCAAAAAAAACACACAAAAAATATGTTTTACCCGTTTAGTTATTAAACTAAACGCTGGTGAAATAACGCTGCTGCTGTGTTCAAGTGGATAAACTTGTTAAAATCTGGCCATGATTTATTACAGCTGTAAAGCATAACTATACAAAACAAAATGAAAAAAGCTATACTCCTATACCCATTAATAGATTTGCAATAAGTTTTGTTTTTGAAAAAAGAAACACCACCCGTTCGCACAACATTTCCAATGGACCAAGTAGTTTGTGATTATGGCCCCAACCAACGCCCATTGTCCATCGGGAGATATTGTGAAATTTCCAATATCTGCTTAAACGTAAGTTATGTTTCATTTAAAATAACTGATGAACAGACAGTTGCTGATGGGGAGTTTGATGGGATTTATGAAATCTAGTTGTTTTTCTTTATTTTTTAATATTTTATGAACTTCTCCCTTTTTATGTTCATTTAATGATGATTGGTAAAAATTTATTATAAGGAAAATTTATTTTTGCAATAATGAGGGAGAATTCGAAATCATAGCCTTGGATGTGAACATGTTTATTTTTATACGAGTAACTATTTTAAAATGAGATCAGATCCGATTATTTGGGGAACACTTCTAGGATTGCTAGTGTCATAAGTATTATTTACGATTTACTATTTATGATTTTTCCTCAAATTTGTTAAAAACTTACGTTTATTTATCACATCTGCTCCAATTCAATAGTCACTTTAAACATATCACAAGACTCACCTGCAATAGAATAAAGAAAAACGGTAATTGATTATTATTTTTGATTAAATTAATTATAATAAGGAATATAGATTTTCTAATTTAATTTGATCAAGCCAAAATCTTGCCCATTGTACATTTCGACAAAAAAAAATTGTCAGTGCAACGTTTTCACATGTAGTTGGCGCTGCTGTTGACAAGTGTTTAAGAGGTTATATTGTCCTCTGTAGGTTAAATTATTTCAGCAAAAAGATAATGATATGTATCTATCAAGATTTTGATTTGATAGGTTTAGATTAGAGTGACAACCGGAGTTTAGATTAGAGTGACAACCGTAGACCAATTGAGGTCCTTAGTACTATCACGGGCCCAGTTGCCCCTCATTGGAACCATACTGTTTGATACACAAAGTTACCAATAATGCGAATATCGGTACCGACCAGATCTGTCAAGACTTCCTAGAAAGTCCTACCCTATTATATACAGACGTCATTTACTCAATGTGGAACCTTAACATCACCTGCTTTGTTACTGTTCAACATTGAGTAAATGACGTCTCTCTATTTCTTCTTCGTCGTCACAGCATCTGCAGAAGCTCAATTGTACTTAATTCCCAGCTTCCTGTCGTGTTCACCGATCAAGCACGTCCCGTCGCAACTGACACTAACGTGGACGGACAGTTTTGTTTCACTCCAGTGCGAGGAAATATTTCGACCGTATCAGGTCGTATCATGAACAGATTTGTCTAGTTGCCCTACAGGTGTCATCCATCTGTCCATCTCTCGTTGGACAGCTTGACAGCCTAGTAGATTAGGTTAGCATGGCAGCCAGAGTTACCAGTTCACACAGACTAATTGAGGTCGCTAGTTTTACCACGGGCCCAGTTGTCTCCCATTGAAATCAAACTGTTGGATACACAATTTTATAAATAATATAAATATTGGTACCGGTCAGATCTGTCAGACTTCCTAGAAAGGCCGAACACAGTATATTCAGACAACAATTACTCAATGTAGAACAGTAAAAAAATCAGGTCTTCAATACTCTCCACTTCTTTCTCATCTCCTCAGCTTCTGCAGAAGCTCAATTGGACTCAATTCCCAGCAGGGTCCCGTCAGAACTGACACTAACGTGGTCGGACAGTTTATTTCCACTCTAGTGCAAGGAGATATTTTGACCTTCTCAGGTCGTATCGTGACCATATTTGCCTAGGTGACGGCCTACAATTCGTCAATTTATATCCAACTGTCAATGGACAACCCGACTCCCTCTTGCCTAAGCCAAACTTTGCACGTGGACATTGGCGCATCAATCTATGCAAATTCTTCGATAATTGTTAATGTTGTACTTTCCATATGACGTATACATTAAACTGCTCACTTATATCGCTAAGAGATCTGTGGCAGTCGAGTCCTGTTTGTGAAGTCTCTAAAGATTTAATGGCCTTCTGACTGTCCATTTCCTCTAGGCAGGTATTTGTATCCTACTGGTAATGTTACTCTCGAAGACCTACACCCCTCGAAATTGTTTCCATTGCACTACAATGTTATATCCCCATGTGACCTTAGATCTTCCATATCCATATTGATATATAATTTACCTCTAATCACAATATCAATCGGCAGTAGAATTTGTAGAGACTCTGATGCTGTAATCCTTAAAGCTCCGCTGATGCTCAGGCAGGTAGCTCTCTGAACCTTCATAAGTTGATGGATCCCTTCCACCAGACTTCAAACCGTACAATAGTAATGGCCGAACCACAGCTAAGTCCAGTGGATGATTTTAGGAAATTTTCCCCAAATGCCTATAAGGATTTCCCACTGGAATATAAGGCGATGTTGGCCTTCCCTACCCGTCTGAAAAAGACAACTTTCCAACTAGAAATATTATTAGATACTTTTCACTTTCAGAAAAGACTGGGTCAGTTCCATTTAGCCGTGGAGGAGGATCCATAAGTGGAATCTTACACTTCCTAGTAAATGGAACCAATTCTGTCTTGTTGGGTTATCTACTCCTTTGTAGAGGGCCAATTGTGTTATATACTCCTTAGTAAACGACCAATTGGGTTATCTTCTCTTTAGTAGTAGACCAGCTGTGTTATCTACTACTTGGTAGAGGGCCAGTTGTGTTATCTACTCCCTAGTAGACAATCAGTTGGGTTATCTACTTCTTAGTACACGGTCAGTTGGGTTATCTACTCCTTTGTAGAGGACCAGTTGTGTTAGTAAACGACGAGTTGGGTTATCTACTCCTTAGTAGTGGGCCAGTTGTGTTATCTATGCCTTAGTTTATAACAAATGGAGTTATCTACTCCTTAGTAGAGATACAATTGGATTACAAACTCATTAGAAAAATTACGAGATGGGTTAGCTACTTACTAGACGGCCAGATAAGTTATCTAAGTCTTGTTTAACGACAAATGTGGATATATTATCCTTAGTAACCGACGACTTGGCTTATCTATACATAAGTAAACGACGAGTTAGGTTATCTACTACTTAGTAGAGGGCCTGCTGTGTTATATACTACTTGGTAGAGGGCCAGTTGTATTATCTACTCCTTAGAACACGATCAGTTGGGATATCTACTCCTTTTTAGAGGACCAGTTGTGTTATCTATTCCTTAGTAACGACGAGTTGGGTTATCTACTCCTTAGTAGTGGGCCAGTTGTGTTATCTATGCCTGTTTTTTTTTCTTTTATTTTTATTTGCAATCTATCCGCCTTAGTTGATAACAAATTGGGTTATCTACTCCTTAGTAGAGATACAATTGGATTACATACTCATTAGAAAAATTACGAGATGGGTTAGCTACTTACTAGACGGCCAGATAAGTTATCTAAGCCTTATTTGACGACAAATTTGGATATATTATCCTTAGTAAACGACGACTTGGCTTATCTATACATAAGTAAACGACGAGTTAGGTTATCTATTACTTAGTAGAGGATCAGTTGTGTTATCTACTACTTGGTAGAGGGCCAGTTGTGTTATCTACTCCCTAGTAGACAATCAGTTGGGTTATCTACTCCTTAGAACACGATCAGTTGGGATATCTACTCCTTATAAAGGATCACTTGGGTTATCTACACCTTAATAAACGACGAGTTGGGTTATCTATACCTTTGTAGTGGGCCAGTTGTGTTATCTATGCCTTAGATATAGTTGGATTACATACTCCTTAGTAAACGAAGAGTTGGGTCAGCTACTCAATTGTAGAGGACCGGTTGTATTATCTATGCCTTAATTGACAACAAATCGGGTTATCTAATCCATTCTAGAGATAAAGTTGGATTATATATAGTCCAAAGTAAACGACAAAATTGGGTTAGCTACTTACTAAAGGGCCAGATGTGTTATCTATGCCGTGTTTGACGACAAATTTGGTTATCTACTCCTCAGTAAACGACGAGTTGGTTATCTAGTCTTTAGAAGGCGATCAATAGGTTTATTTACTCCTTAGTATAGAACTATTTGGGACCAGTTTTCGAAGTTGAACGATTAAATATTAAACATTTAATTGGTTTCAATGGTGCCTTATGTTGTCTGACATTGAAAGGTCCGGTACTATAGGTATTCTTTTGGACCAGTAACTACTTGGATATTTCACGATGGCAATGCACCACCTCCAATGCCAAAAAACTGTTAAAGTTACCGGTTCTTTACATAAAAACGGGAAAATTTGCCGACCGATCCTTGTCCGTAGGGAAACCATATGATGCAAGAAAAACAAATTTCTTAGCATTTTTATTGCATCGTTCTGACATGTAGTTGGTGCTGTTCATATAATAATATCCAGGATAGGTAAATTATATTTTTTTTTAATTTCAAACAATTTAGATTATACGTATTTATAATTTCAAACAGTGCAAGAAAAGACTTAATAGTGATCAATAAAAAGTCCTTCTAAACTTTTTTATCATACACATTTCACATGCAGATGGCGCTTAACATATGATTATATATATTCAGGTATGAGTACTTAAAAATATATGTAGTTTATTTGAGTTTCAAAAGATTGATATTTTATTTATAATGTAAAAATGTACAAGAAAATATTTAATTGTGATCTTAAAGAAGCCCTTTTTAACATTTTGACCGTCTAAATTCCACATGTAGGTGGCGCTGTTCACAACAGTGTTGCCATTTTCGCTTGGAGCAGTTGCTAGGGAAAATAGTTATTCTCACACAGCTAAACTAAGTACTTATTATCGTTATCTGGTGTATTTCATGTCATTCCTCAGACTTTATAATTTCGCTATAAAATGATTGATCTCACATAAAGCCATAATATTTCGCAACATCCGCAATTAATTGCTATGATAAAAAAATTGTCACGCGATTTTCTGTTTTTTCTAAAAATTTTTTCTCTTTTCCGTCTGCTGTCAAAGTGAAAGTGGATGTGGAAAACTCTTGTTGAAGTTGGTTGTAGTAGTTGCCATATTTGCGAGAAAAAATGAAAGAAAGTTTCTTCTCTTATTAGCTATGGTTTTCAACCCTTAACCAAGATACAAATCTCTTCAGATGTTTCCATGTTTTGCACTGAGCCACGAAGTGGTTTATGAGGCCAGGAAGCTGTAGCTCCTCTTCCTGATATCATCCTGCAGCCTTTTATATTTTTAGCTCTCGCTGGGAAGCTATTTTTCACAATTCTTTGTCGGTCGGGTCGGTTGTGTCTATTAACTGGCTGCCTGCCATTTTACTTTTCTTTCTCGTCTTGTCTCGTCGCTGCCGCCGTTTGCTGATGGCAGAAGGAAGGAATATGGGTTTAAGAAATGTGCCTGACACTTCAGGAATAACTGGTTTTCCAGTGTTTACAGCACTCGAAGAAACTTTTTACTTTTGGTTTTATTTAAGTAAATGTACATACTGAGTAAGTTTCTTACTATGGCCATGTTTCACGGCGTTGTTCCATAGATAGACGATCGACGGCAGCCGGGGAATGCAAGCAAGCCTCCTCCTTCTTCTTTATGCCTGCCTGCAAGTATGTAGTATTATTAGCACAGTAAGAAGAAGACGAAGTCCAAGTTTCTTTGGTTTAAGACATGTCAATAAATGGGTAAAACTTGTCTTGGTTACTACTGATGACGATGACGTCGACGACGACTTCCAACTACTGAATGCTCAGCAGCCATGTGAGGCTGACGAAGGTGGTCGTGCTGCTGCTGTGGCATCACCTTTGTGCGGTTCGACCATGTTCTGTGGCCAGAATCACCTCTCCTCCTACTACCACCACCAACCACCATCGCCCAACTTGGCCAGCAGCATAACCAGCCTGACTAGGAAGGAGTTTTCTGATGGTCTTTGGTTCTTGGTTGCAGCTGTTTCGATACGAGTGCGAAAAGTATTGTTTGCCTAGGTTTGTTTTTCTTGCTTTTTGAAAAATCCGGTTATTTATTTTCTTGGTTTGTTTGCTCTCATGTCATTGCTGTGCTATTTTTAACCACACTATTGTTGAGTTTAGAATTTTCTTTCAAAAACCTTTTTTCGTTCAAATAAATGAATGCCTAAAAGTGTTTGCGAAACAATTTTTGTTCTATGTTTTCACAGCGAAATTTTAGTTTTTTTCTCTTTCTACGAGAATCCTTATAATTCCCCCAGTGATGAAGGATCAAGTGAAAGTAACTGGGAACACATACAAGTGATGAAGATGAAAATCAAAAGCCTCACACTGAGGCATGATTTTGGCGCCATCTACATGAGACATCTTTCATTTATAGTAAATTCTAAAAAATATCGCAATTTTGAATACATATTAGGAATATGCTGAAGGCCTCTCAATAATGTAATTTTTGCCATTTTTTTTCGAAGATCTAAATGTTCTAAAAATCATCACAACTTACGAGGACCCCGCCTATAAGTCAGGTCGGGACTTATAGATGGCGGCAGTAGTTTGAATAAAATACATTTGTGAAAAGTGGCAACCACTTTTATTGATGCTCTTTTTTCTGTGTATCGTCTTTTTGTCTTACGAATCTGCTTCCGAGGAAGCAGGTCGGACCGGGAATCGGTCAATGGCAAAAAGATAGCTCTTAACGAGAGCTAAAATATTGCTTATGGCTGTCAAGGTCGTAGGTCGACTGGAGAGTGTTTTTTCCTTGGATTAAGAAAAAAATGGACTTAGCGCACGAAAAGATGCAATTGGAGAACGATTATTTTGATAGTAAAACAGAATAATTTGTAAACGTTGTTCTTGCGTATATCTCTCCATGATGAAATTGTAAACCCTACTGAATGCAATGAAAAACAAATGACAGACAATGATTACAAATGGCCGAAACGTCACTTCAAAATCATATCATCCCTATTGGAAACGCGGTTATAAGGATTTTGCTCCAAAAACTGTCTAGTTTTGTAAATAAAGAAATTTTGCTTTTCAAATTATAACAATTTACTTAATATTAAAGAAATGTTCATAATATTAAGTATGAAACGTCCTTAATTTAAAGATTAAGATGCTTTTGGAGCGATATCTTTAAAACTACGATACATTTTTTTCCTAATTATGACAATTTACCTTATATTAAAGAAATGTTCTTAATATTAAGTATGAAACGTCCTTAATTTAAAGATTAAGATTCTTTTTGAGTGATATCTTTAAAACTACGATATATTTTTTCCTAATTATGACAATTTACTTAATATTAAAGAAATGTTCTTAATATTAAGTATGAAACGTCCTCAATTTAAAGATTAAGATGCTTTTTGAGCGATATCTTTAAAACTACGATACATTTTTTTCCTAATTATGACAATTTACCTTATATTAAAGAAATGTTCTTCATATTAAGTATGAAACGTCCTTAATTTAAAGATTAAGATGCTTTTGGAGCGATATCTTTAAAACTACGATACAGTTTTTCCAAGTAGGTAATATTAATTTAACATATTATAAAATTCTCACCGCAAAAATATAACTTGGTTGTGGTTTTCCAAACAGTATTTCTGAAGGTTCGTTACTACCTTTCTACTCTAGCTCACATGAACTGTATTTGGCCTCAAATATCTTCATCTTAGGGTATTTCTTTCTACAATTTCAATCTTCAAATGTTTTCAATTTTTATTTCTATTCCATAAGATTTGTTACCTTCATTGGACTAACATCTTTATCTTCATCATCATTATCATCACCAGCGTGGTTCGTCGTCATCATCATTCATTGCCATTTTTAGTATTTCTATAGAAAATCAAAGAATCACGTTTATTTATTTATAAGCCACAATTTGTAGAAGCTTATTATACAACCTCGTTGGGTGAAGAGAAGGCGAAGCAGCAGAAGATGATGATAATGAATGATGATCACTAGAACTACCCAAGACGAATTAGTCGTCTTCAAAGTCGGTTAAATCATGTTCTGCGCTCTTTTTGTTTTTTTTTGTGATGGTGACCATATCTGGGCAGAGGTACATGGCCTTATTTACCCATATTTGATGGAGGAAGAGCAGCAGAAAAAAAAACAAAAACAAAGTTGGCAATCCAAGTTGAAGCCAAGTTTCTGTGTTCCACAAATCCTCTTCATCAATGATGATGAGGCTGATAGTCGTGATGCTGATGGTGGCGCGGTGATGTACTATATTTGTTTGTTTTTTTTTCAGGTCTTTACTTTATTTTGGCATGAAGAAAAGTTTTCAATTACAAATTTTTGTCCATCAGAGTCTTCCAATTTAAAAAAATGATTGCTGTTAATCATGAGCTTTTATAGGAATTAAGATAGAGGTGGGCAAGAAAATAGAAGTTCTGCCATATGGATATACTAACTATTAAATCTCTATATGTAAAATTTGTGTGTATTTTTATTATTCGTCGATGATCTCAAAACCGGCAGGTCCAATTCAGTTCATATTCGCCAAACATATTCGTCTAACTAAGGTAAGGTTCATAGCTACGAAGGCAGTCCCAATATTAGCCGATCTAACAAAGAAAACACAACAAATTTGGTTTCTTTCAAAAAAACCCTTAAATCTGGCGAATAAGGTCCGTGCTGAAGTAATTCGTACTTTAGTTCATTGATTTTGGTCATCGCAATAGTGGATGTGTGAAATGCAGCATTGTCTTGATTGTGAGCAAACGCGGCACCCATCTTGTGCACAGCTTTCTCATGATCAAATTGTCCACCAATATGTGAGGTATAGGACTTTTTGAAATCCCTATGACTTCAGATAACTCACGAGACTTTAAATTTTCACATTTCTTTAAACTCATAATTTGCATTCGATATTTGTTTCAGTGTATTTCAACAAGGGTTATTTATTAGTTTGCTTTTTCCACTTGAATTCCAACTCTTTGTGTGCAACTATGTCATTGATTTGAGTGAATGTTGATTTACAGCAAATATTTATTTATTTCGAATTCTAAAAAATCTGCAAAAACAACAACTATGTTATGTTATTTGATTTGTTTTTGTTTTGTGTTTTTTTTTGTACATTTATTTTGAATCTATTTAGCAAAGAGAATTTGTTGAGCAATTCTACAGTTTTTGTTGACTTTTAACTCTCAAAGCGATTAGAGAAATAGTTGACAACGATAATAACAAAATTGTGTTGTTTTATTGATAAAATGTCAGAAATGTTATTTTTTGCAATATTTTTTGTTGTCATTAAAACTGGTATGGCGCACCTTTTTTTGCATAGTTCACTTGACTTGAGCCCTTCAAACAGACAACCTGTGAGCTGCTATTGGCTAAGATGTCAAAATGAATTTTTGCTCAAAAAGAAGTTAATCGATTAGGACAATCATAATGAGGGGATAAAAAATTGTAAAAATGTTTAAAAATCTGTTTCCCGTACTTCCTAATATTTCAAATATCGACAATGAATTGAAATTTGATTTAAATACACTCCTTTTTTTGTAAAAATTACAAGTAGATGGCGCCAAAGAAAACTACCTTCAACGCAAGCGTAGGATTGCGTCTTTACTAGAATTTACCATTTAAGTCTATCTACATATTGCAATAAGCTTTTTCAGAGTCCTTAAAATTCTTTCTCATATTAAAAGTTCGGATATTTAATTGTAATTTTCTGGAAATACATGTCTTTTCGCAATATTTCACAAGTAGATGGAGCCAAATATGCTATCAAACGCCTACGCTGTGGATTGTGTCTTTATTAGAAGAACTACAATTTGATATTTTGCTATTAACTCAATATTGTAATATGAAGAAAATTGTTACAACACTTTTTGAAAAAACTTTGGAACTTTTCTAATATTCAAAGTTTCTATTATTGGCTAGTAATGTTCATTATCTGGTATTTCGAATATTGTGTCCACCACTATTTCAATGCCACCTTGTATTAATGAAAGATTTATGCCAACAACAAAAAACAGATGTTGTCGCACAGTGTTCCCCATTGCTTATAGTAACTAATTCATTAATTTATGTTTTGTTTGATTTATTTTTTATTTTTAACAGTTTTTTTTCTTTCATTCATTGACTGAGGTTCTCTTTGTTTAAATATTGCATGATTTGTGATGACAGTTAACGTTTTCTTTTGTTTTATTATGCAAAATTTTTCTGTGTTTATTTTTTGTGAGTTTTTGGAAATAACACCAAAAAGTAATACATACTTATGTAGATATGTATGTAAATGTTCATCAGTTTTGTCAAATGTGTTGACGAATTTCGCCGGTAGTTATTCAAATGAGGCAAAAGTATTAAAAATAAAAAAAAACTTGTTTGTTTCATTGTTAAATTCTTAACTTTAAAAATGTTTGTCAAGAATTGAATTTATTATCTAAGAATTATGTTAGTATTGTTTTAATAATAGAACGGTATATACTGTTATTTTGGAATTTATTTAAAATTTCGTAAGAATAGGTTATAGCGTCAGATGGTCTGTTAAAACGATTGTGTTGAACAATAGTTATAGTTATATAGTTTTTGTATTGTGCTTAGTACAGGGTGGCCCAAAATGACCTAAGGGTTTGAGTTCATTATAACTTTTTATTTAAGACACAATTACTAATATTTTTTTTAAATACAGGAAAATATTTTTGGGCTCGTTGTTCAATTGTGTACTGTTCCATTTTAAATTCCCCACGTCTTTTTTACAAAATAGTGAAAAGAAAAAAAAATATATTAAAAAAGTTATAAGGAATTCAAACCTCTTCGTTCATTTTGGGCCGGCGTGTATAAGCCATGGCTGCCTTATATTTTCAGTTCAAAATTTCACTAAATTGCATTTTTTCTAGAAAATCGTAAAAAATCAATTGTTTTAAAGAAAATAATTTTTTCTACAAAAAAAAAATCTGAAAAATTTATTATTCTAGAAACAATTTAAAAAATTAAAATTCTAGAAAGAATGTAAATCAATTTTTCTAGAAAAATCGTTAAAAAATCATTTTTTTAAAAAAGTTTCTCTAGAAAAATTGCAAAAAATAATTTTTTCTAGAAAAGTCGTAAAAACAAAATTTTTCAAGCAAAATCATAAAAAACCAGTAAGGAAAGGCTAAAGTCGGGCGGGGCCGACTATATAATACCCTACACCACTCTCGTAATAAATTGTTTACATAAATTTACTTTTGAGTCATTTTATACTTAAATAATACCCTGTACCACAGTGTAAAATACAGCTTCTGTAGAACTAAAGGGCCAAATCGGACGAAACATATATATGTGAGCTATAGCTAAATCTTAAACGATTTTCTTCAAATTCGGCAATGTTGGTTCATGGATCAAGAAACTCTACCATTCTAAATTTCAAAACGATTGGATGTAAAATACAGCTTTTATAGGACTAAAGGGCCACATCGGACGAAACATATATATGGGAGCTATATATAGAGTTTCTTGATCCATATATACATATATATGGATCAAGAAACTCTACCATTCTAAATTTCAAAACGATTGGAAGTAAAATACAGCTTTTATAGGACTAAATGGCCAAATCGGACGAAACATATATATGGGAGCTATAGCTAAATCTTAACCGATTTTCTTCAAATTCGGTAGTGTTGGTTCATGAATCAAGAAACTTTACCATTTTAAATTTCAAAATGATTGGATGTAAAATACAGCTTCTACAGGACTAAAGAGCAAAATCGGACGAAACATATATATGGGATCTATAGCTAAATCTTAACCGATTTTCTTCAAATTCGGCAATGTTGGTTCATGGATCAAGAAACTCTACCATTCTAAATTTCAAAACGATTGGATGTAAAATACAGCTTTATAGGACTATATGGCCAAATCGGACGAAACATATATATGGGAGCTATAGCTAAATCTTAACCGATTTTCTTCAAATTCGGTAGTGTTGGTTCATGGATCAAGAAACTCTACCATTCTAAATTTCACAATGATTGGATGTAAAATACAGCTTCTACAGGACTAAAGAGCAAAATCGGACTCAGCTAGTGATTCTGAGTCGATCGGTATACTTTAAGGTGGGTCTAGCTGTGTTATTTTCAGGTGTTACAAACATCTGCCGTGAAACAAACTTATAATACCCTGTACCACAGTGTGGTGTAGGGTATAACTAGTTTCTAGAAAATTCGTAAAAATCATTTTTTCTAGAAAATCTTAAAAAATATTTTTTCTAGAAAATTATATAAAAGTTACATTTTTCTATTAAGGGACAGACAGGATTACATATCGATGAAATTGATTTGTCACTAGGATTTTTATTTAATTTAGAATGAATATCCATTTTCAAAGAAAATAAAATTAAAAATTTCCTAGAAAAATCATAAAAAATCTATTTTATTTATAAAATCGTAAAAAAACGATTAATCTAGAAAAATCGTAAAAAATTTAAATTTTTCGGGAAATATCGGAAAAAATCAATTTTTTAGATATCTCGATTAAAACAATTTTTCTAGAAAAAAACATAAAAATCAATTTTTGTAGAAATAACGCAAAAATAAATATTTCTACAAAAATCGTAAAAATAAATTTTTCTATAAAAATCGTAAAAATCAATTTTTCTAGAAAAAATCGTAAAAAATCAATTTTTCGTTAAAAAGAATCCAAGTTTTCCAAAAAAATAAATTTTTCTAGAAAAAAATTTAAAAAATCAATTTTTTTAGAAAAATTGTGAAAAAACAATTTTTTTAGAAAAATTGTGAAAAAACATTTTTTCTGAAAAAATTGTCAAATCAATTATTCAACTTTTGTAAAAAAATCTTAAAAATCAATTTTTCTAAAAAAATTTAAAAATAAGATTAAAAATTTCAAATTTCCAGAAAAATCATAAACAAGAAAATCTTTATAAAATCGTAAAAAACAGTTTTTCTAAAAAATCGTAAAAAAAAATAATTTTTCTAGAAATCGTAAAAAAAACAATTTTTCTAGAAAAATCGTAACATAAATATCAATTTTTCCAGAAAAATTGTAAAAAATATCAACTTTTTTAGATAAATCGTAAAATAAACAATTTTTCTAGACAAATCGTAAAATAAATCAATTTTTCTAGAAATCGTAAAAAATCATTTTTTTTTAGAAAAATCCTAAAATAAATCTAAATTTTTCTAGAAAAATCTTAAAAACATTTTTTTTTTCTAAAAAAATCTTAAAAAAAATCAATATTTCTTGAAAAATTGTAAACAAATCGATTTTTCTAGAAAAATCGTAATCAACTTTTGTAGACAAATCGTAAAAATCAATTTTTGTAGAAAAATCGAAAAATAAAAAATTTTTCTAGAAAAATCGTAAAATTTTTTATTCTAGAAATATATTAAAATAGACTATATCTCTAAAAAAAAATTTTTAAAAATCAATTTTTCTAGAATTTTTATGGACGAAATTTTCTAGAAAAATTGATTTTTTTTATAATTTAAAAATATTAAAACCATTTGAACTGTTTATTCTGAAAGTGGCGTAAACGCCAATCTGCTTTACCCGGTTCACCATTGAAAAAAGTGGGTTAATAAAACTCAAATGCGAAAATTTGCACTTAATATAGAAACATTGAAGTCTTGAGATGAACTGAATGTAAATAATATATTTCTACTATTCACCTAGCCTTCTGACGATGGTATTCTTGGTTTAAAAACCAAATGGCGTTTACGCCACTTTCAAAATAAACAGTTCATTTCAAATAAAAACTTTTTTTGGAAACATTTTCAAAAAACTCAATTTTAAAGAAATGTAGAAAAAATCCATTTTCAAAGATTTTTTTTTAATATGCACCAATTTAAACAATATTTTCTATAAAGCTGCAATTTTTGTTAAATTTTCAATGAATTTAAATTTTCGACAAAATTTTCGAAAAAAATGGAATTATGACATAACTTTCTAGCAACAACTAAATTTTCAGCAGAAATTAAATTTTGACAAAATGTAAAAACAAAACAAATTTTGAAGAATTTTGAAAAAGTTTTACAGAAAAAAGCAATTTACAAAGATTTCTTTCTTAAATATGTTCCTATTTTTTAAAGTTTTGTCTGGCTCGAGGACATATATAAAATTAAAAACTGAAAACTGATGGCGTTGTTTCTATTATGTTCTATTTTTATTTATTTCCGATATTTCGATAGTCTTCGACGATCATCTTCAGGGATTTTCACTTAAAAAATAACAAAGAACATATATTATTTAAAGAAAAATTACAAAAATATATCACGGTATTTACATTTAAACAAAACAAACGACTTTTTGCTAACACAGCATTGTTTCAACTAACTATTTTATTTTCTCGGTTTGTATTTTGTCACTAAGTTACGATAAATTTGAGCACAGTGTCAGTCTTATAGTTCATTCTTACGTCAGTAGGTACATTAATTATGTTCAGCATTTGCAGAGTATATATAGTTTCTATAAAGATGCGCTTCTAGTAAAATGTCAATGAACATAAATATAAAAAATGGAAATTTGATTTAGTTTTCTAGAAAAAAAAACAAATTTTCAATAAACATAAATTTTCGAAAAAAAAATTAAAAAACCACATTTTTGGAGAAATTCATTTTTCAATCAAATTTTGAAAAACCTGTAATTTTGTCAAAATTTTCTATAAAACTGCGATTTTTATTAAATTTTCAAAGAAAATCCTTTTTTCGATTAAACTTTTTAAAAAAAAAATAAATATTCTTTAGTAATTATTAATAATCGACCTTTATGAAATTTAATATTTCTGGATAATTAAAACAAGCTCGAGGTCATGTGTTGTTGTTAATTTATTTTTGTTCAATATTTCGTTTCTCTTTGAGAAACATCATCAGGAACATAAGAAATTTTGAGAAACAATAACAAACTTATTCTAAAATGCAACAACACATGACCTCGAGCTTGTTTTAATTATCCAGAAATATTAAAAAAAATAAATTTTTATAATAAATAATCCATTATTTAAAAACTGCACACACTTCATTATACACGGCTAATTCATTATTTTTTGTGGGACCTTCTAAAGTCATTTTTGGACATCTTCAAAAGTCAAAATCACCATAAAAATTACGAATTAAATTATTTAACCCCCAATTTCACAAACTCCGGTTAGAGCTAACTCACAAGTAAAAACTAAAAATTTCATACAATTTGACAGCAATCACTGTAGGTTAGCTCTAACTGTAGGATAACCGGAATTTGTGGAATTGGCCGTAAATATAACATCATATATAACAAAAGAAAAACAAAAAGAAAACTATTTCCAATAAAAATACACTTTGGAAAAATATACAAAAAATGCAATTCTGAAGAAATTTTAAAGAAAATACAAAATTTTTTTTAAATATGTTCAAATTTTTTACAACATTTTTCTATAAAGCTACGTTTCTATTAAAGTTTCAATGAATATAAATTTCCGACGAACTTTTCGGAAAAAATGGAAAATTGATTTAATTTTTTGATTTTTTTGGGGGGCCGTGGCTCCCCGGTTGGGATGGTCAGGTATAATGGTCACGATAACCACAAATTTGTAGCAGAATTGTAGATTGCAGTAAACATATATAGTAGTTGTTGTCATACAATGTTTCCTTCAACAATACAATTATAAAAGTTGCATAACTTGTTTGCCTTATTATGTGGTCATTGTGTATAGTTGAACGATTTCAGTTTTTTTATGTTTTCCATATTTGCAAATGTCCTGTTCGTCAAAATATCAATAAGTTCTTACGTTCTTTTTACACAAAATTTCCGATGGGTAATTGTTAACAATAATTTCGATAAATCATATGCGATAAGCAGATTCATTATTTTGCATTACGCTAGGCTAACTCAAGGCTGAATTAGACAAATGTGTCCGTAACTCAACATTAGCCTAACCGTAATGTTGCTCGCCTGAGCAATTATACAAAACCTAAAAAAGTCGTCATAACCTCAACCTTTATAATCAGATGTTTGCAAATACATATAAACGTAATGTCCAAATAGGTTCTTCCGTCCACTTATGTTTTGTTTTTG
Organism: Eudasyphora cyanicolor; assembly: GCA_963930755.1. Taxonomy (NCBI): domain Eukaryota; kingdom Metazoa; phylum Arthropoda; class Insecta; order Diptera; family Muscidae; genus Eudasyphora; species Eudasyphora cyanicolor. The sequence continues at coordinate 207,258,502 of OZ005734.1, read as the reverse complement.
TAAGCTAATCGTACGAGTGATTGAATCAGCTGATTTGTTACGCTACGGTTATCTTTGCTTAATTCATCCTTCAGTTTTTCCATAGACAAAAGATCAATTTGTAATTAATTTCTATAATTTTAAATTTTTTTTCTTATTTGTGTTTTTTTCAATTTATTGGCATCATAATATCACATTTTAATCAGCTGTTTTCAATACACTTACATGTACCGTCCATATCTAATTTCAACAGATTCTTCCGTCCGTTTTCTTGGCTAATGGAAACACTGACTTCAACATGACAGATTGGATCATCTGGTTTGTTATGCTACGGCGACCTTACGGTCATCTTTGCTTAACCCAGCCTTCAGTTATTATGCAGGCGGAAGGTCAATACATCAAATTAGTGAATGCGTAACGTAAGTGCATGTAGTGAATGGTTTAGTTATAATGAAGGACAAAATAGAAGGACAAATAGAATGATCGGAGTAGCATCCGTTATATAGGTATAAGAGGAGCTGAGCTGTCAAGTAATTGTATTAGCTTCAACGTTTTAAAGCTATTGAGTTTACTAATCGATACAAATTCTTGTTCTGCTACTTTAAATTTTGTAGGAATATATAGGTAATTAATTTCTAGCGTTTTTTTTATGATTTTATTCTACATTTTAATGGTGCCCTAGAGCTGTTCTTAGAAGTTGATTTTGCAGCCAACCCGCATAGATTTATGTTTCTGGGTTAATGAAAGCAGATGCCGCAGGTTCAATTTCGTATCATACAATTTTATAGAGTTTTCTTCTTAAAAATACTTATGCCGATTTGTATCTCAGCGAGGGGTTAAGTGAACCATTTAAAGTAAGAGGAAACTAATACCCAGAACAATCAAAAGGAAGTTTTTAGAAGAAAACTTAGTAGTCGACTTAGACAAAAAATAAATTAGCTACAATTCAGAATTATGCAAATGATTTAGATATACATATATGAAATGATACTTATACATATATAATTGGGTACATGCAGAATTTTTTCAGAAACATCGATTCTGTTAATAATTTATTGTTGATTTGGATTTTTAGCTAGGAAAGTAAAAATTTGGTAATTGTTGGAATGTGCAACTGTTTTTCATTTTATTTTTCAGCAAATAAATCTCTTCCAGTTACCTCCTTTTAAATCGAGGAACAGTTTAATTTCTCATATTTATGATTTTGCTTTGTTATTTTTCTTTTAATTTATGCCATTATAACGGCATAATGATGAGATTTTCTTAATCGTTACCCATAAATCATTTGCATAATACAAATAGTCGTTTTGAATATATTATAAAACCAATGAATATCAAATAACATTTACAAGTTGAACCTGCCAGCGTTAAACCCCACATATTTTACATAACAAGTCATAGAAGGAGGAAAGACAAAACGAAAATCAAATCCCTTAATTAAAATGTGTTAAATAGCTTTACATCAGAGTCTTTGTTAAACCATCAAATCAAACAAATACTAGACAAAAGTCAAAGAGATATGCCGGAGGGCCCTTCAAAAGCCCCTATTACAAATATGAAATAGGCCACAGGGGAACAAAATAAAAGGGGAGGAAAATGAACAACAAAAACTAACTACATCATGTGGGCACATATGCACATATTTTTGGGTCAAGTATTCCCTACACTAATGACCAAGTGATCTTGGTTAACATGACTTAACTTCATGCAATGTTAGCACCTTTTTGTGCGACTATCCCATAAGAGAAAACGAGGTAGGCGAAAAATATGTTTCCCAGCACTTTTTGAATAGTAGAAAAAGTAAATGTTTAGTTTAAAGACATGTGACTTTATGATAAGATTTTAAGGGTGAGTTTTTCAAAGATCATTTAAACTGAACCTTTCGTATCGAATTCAGGTAAGAATTCCTTATCTGCTCCGAAGGGGAAACAGGTAGACAAACATTTTTGGATAATAAAAAGACTAAAGTAAATATTGTTAGATCAATAAGCAGAAGTCCTTTTGTGAAAGAAAATGCTAGGGGAAAATGAAACAAGTGTTTCTTCGTTCCCTTTTGTGTACTTAACACTCCATTCAAAAATGATAGGGAGACCTTTATACAATTACCATTGACTTTTGACAGATGTAATATTTTAGATATTCTTTCTTGTTTTCCAATATCGATCCAATTAATTATAATTTTTTGAAAACCTGTTTAGAATATTTTGGGATTAATTGAGAAAATCCAAATAGAAAATAATTTAAATGAACAAAAAAAAACAAATATATTCAGCTACATATAATATTATTCTATATTTAATGACATTCAATGCCTTGAAGCTAAAGTAAAAACTAATCGATGCACGTGTTTGTTCTTCTACCTTTTATTGAAACGTTCGTTTGAAAATCACGTGTTTGAATACATATATATATATTTAGGAATATATATGTAATTCATTAAAAAATAATTTTTAGCGTGTTTTTACTATTTTATTCTAAATTTAATGGCGCCCTAGAGGCTTTCTTAGAATTTTTAAAATTGATTTTGCAACCAACCTTCTTGCTTTTATGTTTTTCGGTTAATGAAATTACAGGCCTTAGGTAAGAAGGTTCAATTTTGTATCATAAAATTTATTTAGAGAGTTTTTTTAAACATGCCGATTTTAATCTTTGCAGGTGGTTAAGGGAAGCGTCAACATGAAGAGGGAAATAATCCGCACAACGACAAAAAAAAGAAATGTAATAAATGAATTTATTCAATAAAAGATAAGAAACCCAGGAATCGGCTATTTGCAAATTCACCTCAACCTAGCATCTAAAATCTAATTCCAACAGGTTCTTCCGTCCTTTTACGTTTCAATTTCGTTGGCTTGTCCTTAACACTATTTACAATATGATATATTGGATCAGTTGATTTGTTACGCTGCCTTTGCCTAACCCATCCCTCAGTTTTTACATAGACGAAATAAATTATAATTAATTTCTCTAATTTTAAAATCATGTTTATTATTTGTATTGCGTTTTTAATTTTATTGGCATCATAACTTTCCTTTTCAATCAGGTATTTGCAAATATGTACACGTAAATGTGACGCCCAAATCTAATTTGAACAGATTCTTCCGTGCGGTTTCATGGCTAGTCGAAGAGAAAACACTGACTTCGACATGACAGATTGGATCATCTGTTTTGTTATGATACGGCGATCTTACGGTTACCTTTGCTTAACCCAGCCTTCAACCTTTATGCAGGCGGAAGTGAAATTAGTGAATGCGTAACGTAAATGCATGCAGTGAATAGTTTAATTATAATGAAGGACAAAATAGAAAAATATATACACTGGTCGTATTTAATTTCGTAAAGCTATTAGGTTTACTAATCGATACACGTACTTGTTCTTCTACTTTATATTTTGTAGGAATATATAGATAATTAATTCAAAATTAATTTCTAGCTGATGATTTTATTTTAAATGGTGCCCTAGAAATGTTATTAGAAGTTTTTAATCTGCAAAACGATCAAAAATAAAAATATAATAATAAAGGGTGATCCAAGTAGAGATATTTTTTTCTATAGCCTTTTTTGGCAATCGCGTGTGAGTCGTTATTTTTGTTAAGTATTGTTTGGCATTTCATCATGGAAAGACTTACGGCTGAACAAGGTTTACAAATGGTTCAACTTTATTACGCAAATTCACGTTCTGTGAGGAATGTGTTTCGTGAACTTTGCTCAACTTATGGTCATCATAATCGAGTCATCGAAAATTGGACTCAACGGATGGACCATCTGAGACGTAGCCGCGGCCAACATTTGATAGACATAATCTTCAAAAAATAAATGCCAAAGAATATTCTTTCAAATGATAACAAGTAGGGAACCTCAAAATGGATCACGCTATACTAGTCGAGCTAGGGGAGAAAGATCGAAATGTAATGAATTAATTTATTAAATAAATGATAAGAAAACCAGGAATCGGTACTTCGAATACAACATTTTTTTAATATCTAGAAATAATAAAAGGATACGGTTTCAATATGCAGTCAAAGTAACTTTAAAAATGTCAAAATTGCATTAGGAATACCGTGATTTGGCCCCAGCTTCGACTTTGTAGTAGAGGTATTGATATAACTATAAAAAATTATAACGACTACATTGTTATGCGCTGATATGTATGTTGTGACTATAATTTTTCTCTGTGGTCAGGATAAACTGGATTAGTCTAACGTTACCGTAATGATATTATAGAGTACATAATTAGCTGCTCGATTATGTTTTAACAAAGCAGTGTAAACAAGCATCCATGTGATACGCTACATAAACCGAACACAGGCTACGTGCACAGGCTGGATTATGACACGTTAGCAGGCTTAGCGTAAAGACTCAGCTGATCCAATCTGCCGTATGGCAATTAATATAAACCATTAGCCAATGAAAAAGAAACGTTAACGAAATAAAATAACCTTCTGAAGTGTGTTCCAATGAAAATAAGAATAATGGTAGGAAATTACTAATAATAAAAAAACAAATAAAAAAGTATTAGTTTAATTTTATTTCTCATTTTGCATTGCTCTTTATTGGAACCACAGCCTTACTTTTAATCAGCCAAATCAACAGGTTCTACGGTCCGTTTACGTTGCGTTTTCTTTGGATTCTCGTTAACACTGATTTCCATATGACCGATTGGAACAGCTGGATTGTTCCGCTACGGCGACATTGCGGTTATGTTTGCCTAACTCAGCCTAACGTTGAAAACATCGGATTATAAAGTATTACTCTAATGTGAATAAGATAAGTAGAACAATTAAAAGAAAAAAATCGCTATATAAAGGGTTTTCCAACAAGAGGTGTTATTTCGGTATTCAAAGAAAAATGCCATTTTTTGAGACAAATGATCGGATGTTTATTTCATAAGAAAGAGGAAGGTATGCCGTTAATAATGAAAAACAACATCAGCCAAATGGCCACCACGACCACGCTTACAGGACCATATCATTTTCATGAAATTTTTCATAACCAAATCGCAAAGTGGCTACCCTATGTCCTCGATAGCCTCACGAATTCTATCTTTGAGGTATTGAATCGACGCTGGGCTGTTGGCGTAGACCTTACCTTTCACTTGGCCCCAAAGGAAGAAGTCGCAGGGTGTTAAATCACAAGATCTCGGTGGCCAATTGTGATCACCTCTTCGAGAGATAACACGGTCCGGAAACTTTTCCCGTGACAGAGCAATGGTTTCGTTGCTTGTGTGGCACGTAGTGCCGTCTTGTTGAAAGTAAACGTTGTCCAGATCCAACTCCGACCATAAAAAATCTTTAATCAACTCTCGATAGCGCAATCCATTCACCGTAACTGTTGATCCAACTCATTTTCGAAAAATAAGGTCCAATGACCCCGCCGGAGCGTAAACTACACCAAACAGTCAGACGTTGAGGATGGAGAGGCTTCTCAACATTAACTCTTGGGTTTTCCGATCCCCAGATGCGACAATTTTGCTTGTTGACGTAGCCACCGAGGTGGAACTGGGCCTCATCAGTCAAGATGATTTTCGAAATTTAATAATTTCAATGCGTTGATGAATCGTGTATCGTTCCATGTTTAGAAATGGCTTATCAATATGTCAAATGTCAAAGAATAAAAGCTTCAAAAGTGACAGCTACCGAAATACAGGGTGATTCAAAATAACACCTCTTTTTGGAAAACCCTGTATCTAGACGGAACATTGGTGTTGATATTCGTCCTTCAACTGGCAATCATCGGCGATAAAATACCGATTATTTAAAGCCTTTATTAGAATGTCTGCTTGGTGTACTTGTATATATTTGGATCCTCTATCAGAATGTCCGCGGCCTAAATACCTAACTTCGAAATGTCTTTATTGATAGACTCTCTTCCAGCTATGATATTCTCGTTTTCACCGAAACCTGTCTGAAACCCAGTACATTTAACGCTGAAAATCTTTGGGATGACACAAAGATATTTATAGGAAAGATCGTCTTACACGTAGAGGTGATGTAGTCTTGATTGGTGTACGTGGTTCTTTAGTATCTTCTGTTGTTTAACTACCCATATGTGTCAATTTCTAGCTGGATCTATTATTTTGTTTATAACCTGCCCTTAACCGCAAAATAAACCTTCTCCTCAAAATTTTTGTGATTGGCGCTTACGTTTTGTTGGCAGTAAAGGCTCGATATTGTTATTATGCTTGGTGGCTCTAATCTCCTAAACTCTCTTGATCCCGTTGTCAATATAGTGGCATAATCTTTTCCTCTGAGATAGGACGGTTTAGTTTTTTGATAATTATCGGACAACGCATTAAAACAAATTTCGGATATTAATAACGACTTTGGTAGCAGTTTAGATCTTGCTATTTGTAACTCTTCAGTTATTACCGCATCTAGATCAAACCGCTTCATCTTGCCTGAAGATATGCATCAACCTACAATTTCGCTATCTTTTCATCTAGGCTCTCATTGCTCACAGAATCATCCTAGTTCCAACAAATATGTGTCATTTAACTGTAGACTAGCTTATATCAATGGATTAAAGAACTGTTTATCCCTAGCCATCATTTAGTATTGATTTACTTACTGATGTACCACACTTGTACTCTGTATTACATGGATATTTCTATTATTTTATTCCAACCGCATGTCTTGCTCTGGGCCTGCGTGGTTTACTAAAGACTAGAGATGTCTTCGAATTTTGGTAATAAAAAATTCCACGTAGTGGCTCGTCGGTAGATTACATAAACGAATAAATAATATTTGTTATAATAATTACCTAAAAAAATGTGTAACGTGAAAGCAAACCCGAAAGACTTTTATAAATTCGTTATAAGTAAAAGAAAGTCTGATGGATTTCCAAGCACTAAAAAAATATGGTGACTTGGAATCATCCGAAGAATCGGCAATTTTTTATTTTTTCGCGAACTTCTTTCAAAGTACTTATACTGAAAACATCCTGCCCTTCACTTATTACCCATATAAACGTTCTTTTTTTCACAAATATAATTTTCTTATAGTAAAGTTTTAGAAGGTTTACTATCTCTGTCTTTAGACAGTTCTCCAGTTCCGGATAGAGTGCCGAATTTCGTATTGCGCGTGAGTTTTACATACCAGTTACTAACATCTTTAATCTATCTCTATCTGCTGGTATATTCCCTCCCATATGGAAGGAAAGTTATATTATTCCTTTGTATGTGAAATGTTCTAGATTTAATATCGAAAATTACAGAGGTTTCGCAAAACTTAGTTCTTCCCCCAAAATTTTTGAGAAAATAAACACTGATAGACCATCCTATTTATTCGGCAGTATCTTATTGGACGTCCAACGTGTTTATTTAAAGGGTATATATATATTATATGTATTCCTATGGTTCCAATGTGGAACAAAGCGCCGCAACAAAACTCTTCCAATTTGACCTGTCTCGCGCCATCAGCATCATTTCCGCCCAAGTAGCTCCCACTAAGCCATCTTCCGCTTCTAGTTGCCTATTGGATTTCACGATACTGCCATTTTCGCTGCGTCAGCATGTCTACGGGATATGACCGATCCAATTCCATTTCCTTTTAACTATTTGGCTACGGGTTGAAGATTGTCCTACTCCTACCCATAATTCCGTGTTCGTGATAACGTTCGGCCAAAATATTTTCATTATTTTTCGAAGGGACCGGTTTATGAACACCTGTAGATCCTGCAGGTCGTTGGCTGAGGTATTCCACGATTCAGATCCGTAAAGTAGAATGGATTGTACGTTTGACGAGAAAAAATGAGGTTTGGTTTTTAAGTGGATTAGGGAAGATTTCCACAATTTTTGAAGGGCTCCAAAAGTCTGGTTCGCCGTTTTAATGCGGTTAGCAATTAAAACGGCCTGTGGACGATATGATGCTGCCCAAGTATGTGAAGTTAAAACCAATAATTTCCACCAATTTTGCGGAAATAGGATATTTGGAATGTATTCCAACTATTTGTATGTTCCTCCCGATTTGTTATCAAAGCTGTACTTTACTTCTGATCATTAAAAAATTTGGCAGAAAGAATTTTCTTAATTTAGAAAAACATACTGGTTAATTTGGGGATAATCGGCTCAGATTTAGATATAGCCACATATATATTTTCCCGCATATTTAGCATTTAAGCGTTATTGAAACTGTATTTCGCGTCCGATCTTTTATATAAGTATAGGGTGTTCCTTTTTCAATAGCCTTTTTTTGACAGATCACGTGTGAGTCGTGTCATGCTGTCATGTTATTTGTGTTAAGTATTGTTTGGCATTTCATCATGGAAAGACCTGAACAACGTTTACAAATTCAGTTTTATTATCAAAATAATCGTTCGCCAATTGCGCTAAATCCATTTTTATACCCTCACTTTAGTGTGACGAGGGTATATATCATTTGCTACCGAAAAAAGTGTAACACGTCGAAGGAGTGACCTAAGACCCCAAGTATGTTCGGAGGAAATCCGTTTTGGGTCATTTTAAGTCGAATGAGCAATGTCCGTCCGTCTGTCTGTCTGTCTGTCTGTGTGTCTGCTGGCTGGTGCGCACGATAACTCTCGAAAGGAGTAACCGATTGACTTCAAATTTCGTATGTGGTAATATTTTTTTCTATCTCCGGCTAAGTTCGAAGATGGGCCATATTGGTCCACTCCTTCTAGTACCTCCCCCACAAAGGGTTAAAATGTTGTGAAATATTGATTCTTTAATAACTGCTATACTACTTATTCGAATCTTTTGAAATTCCACACATAGTATTAGCTTATTAGTCGCTATCAACTCGAGAAAAATGGGCGAAGTCGCCACCTCCCTTTTGGTACCTCCCACACAAATGCACCATTTTGCACCAAAAGTTAACAGCTTATAACATTAATAACAGTGTATAAAAATACTTGAAATTTTGTACAGTATTATGCTTTTATATTGCCTACAGTCCAGGGAAAATGGGTGTTGTTGCCACGCCCCTTTTGGTACCTCCCACACAAAGGTACCTTTTTGCGCCAAAAGTTAACAGCTTATAACATTAAAACCAGTGTATAAAAATACTTGTAATTTTGTACAATGTGTTTTTATAGTGTCTATAGCCCTGTGAAAAATGGGCGTTATTGCCACGCCCCTTTTTGTTCCTCCCACACAAAATGCCCAAATCATACCACAATTTAATGTCTCATAACGTTTATACCAGTGCACATAAATGCTTATAAGTCGGCACAGTGCAATGAATTTAAAGTATCTAATGTTCAGCGAAAAGAAGGAGTATTTGATAAACCCCTTCTGGTACCTCCCACACAAATTGACAGAATAATTCGAGTAATATTCAATATTACATTACTCACAAAGTGAGGGTATACCTTAGTCGGTTTACCCGACTGAAACTTTCTTAATTGTTTTAAATCCAAAAAAACACGACCTTTGACACCCATGAGCAATATTTTAACTCTCGTTAAGAGCCATTGACCGATTTCCGATCCGACGTACCGGAATCATCGGTCCATATTTCTTCAAAAATGATGCCGGTGAGAACGTAATCGGCAATGGCGACCGTTATCGTGCCAGGATAACCGACTATTTGATGCCTGAAATTGAAGCTCGTGATCTCGGCGACATTTGGTTTCAACAAGACGGAACCACATCGCATCAATCAATGGATTTATTGAGAGAAATGAGGTATTTGATGAAAGTTGTTTAAAATATGTTTATATTAGGTACCTATAAACCTAAACCTAGGTATAGTCACATTTACTGGTTTTGAATATCTGTCTAAATTAAATAATAATTTATTTATCATTCTTATAGTTTTGACATTTTTTGACAATTAAAGTTCTTTGTTTTTTTTTTATTTCTAATTTGGAGACAGTTGACAACAAAAATCGTTACTCTGGTTTCCACCGTAAGAAAACAACTACTATTTCCCCCTCGTTTGGCTACTATAGTAACATTGACATTATTTCCCTATTAGAAATATTCCCCACCAAAAAAAAGTAAATAAAGAAAATAAACTCACCTTTTTCTTAAAGAAGTAAAATCCTAGGGAAGCCGGAATTCAGGGAAAAAAACAAATACTAATACTCGTACTAATCGATTAAAATAGAGATGAGAAGCTGAAGAAAGAAGAAAACCACGATGGCGATGATGACGATATTGTTGATGCTTATGCTGACGCTGGTGGTAATGATGATAATGACGACGAGACAGGTTTCTGGTTTCTACGTTGTGTGGTCGATGGATGGTCAGTCAAGCCAAACCGAGAAAAGTGAAGCTTGTTCTGTTTTTGCTGTGAGGGGGGGTTGTTCTTGACTGGGGTATCCAGGAGATAAATCACGTTTCTATGATCGCCGTTTAACGCTTAAGCGACCGATGCCGATGATGATGAGTAATCCATAGACAAAAACGCGCGACAAATCAAGAATTTAGAATTTATTTCAACTATGTTCTTACGTTACGTTTAAAGCTGGAATGGTTTGGGAGTTACGTTGCGTTTCGTTACGTTATTGCTAACTAATCAATTATTCGGGGGCTATTTTTGTTCCCCATAAATTTTTGTTGATGATTCTTATGAAATTTAACACTTTTTTGTAATTATTATTACCTACATATGTGATACTTTTTTTCGTATCGTTGTTTAGACATTTTCTGATTTCATTTTAAATAATTTATTGCTTACACACACTTCACTTTTATATTGTTGTATCTGATTACTGATTCATTCTTAACATTTTTCGTTTTTTTTCACTTTATTTTGAAATATTTCTTCAGATTCAGATACGAAGGCAACACAACAACAACTCTAACTGGACTGTTGGATGGATGGAGGCTCCGCCGGGTTGAATGCTGTTGCGGCCAAGATAGGTATTGGTTGGTTATTGGGTTGGTTGATTGGTTGCTGGTGTTGCGTTGCGTTGTAAACTTGTTTAGATACACCAATACTTGGACAGCAGCACAACAAATCCATATGTGAAGAAAATTAAAATCATCCAAATCAATGGGGAATACACTAAAGTACTAGGTACTAAGTATTATATTTAGATTTTAGTTAAAAACAATTTATTTTGTGCTCTTTTAGATTTATTCAGATACATATAAATTGCACTTTTACTATTCATATTTTTCTTCTTTGTTTTGTTCAAAGAAATTCACTTTACACTTTGTTTGCAGGCGACTTTTTGTTGCGGTAGCCGCTGTTATTGCACTTTTGTGGTATTATTTTGATTCCGTGTTTCATCGGTTTTCCTTTTTACAACTAAATATGTACCACAGACCAGACAGAGTAAGTGCGGGCAATTTTTTGGTAATTTATACCTGCTGCCTTTTTCGTCGTTTGTTTTGCTTTAATCTTTGAATTGTGAAAACAACCGAAATTTGTTTTATTTTGTTGTCCACTTCACTACACACTACCACGTTTTCAAGCCAAACTTAATAATTTCTTCTCTCTTTTTTGAGCATTCACTCGCTTCTCTTTCACTCTCTCTCTTTTTGGTGTCCGCAACTACGAGAAAAACGTGCGACAACGACGGCGTCTCAAACAAAACTACTTCAGTGAAAAACTTGTTTTGTGCGCCATCGCCATGAACAGCGAAGTGTCGCCGTCACCGTCGACAGAGGCAGCAGCAGGTTTGATAGCGCTGCTATGGTGTGTCGTGTAGTGTTGTTATTGTTGACAGCGGCTCTGTGTCGATGTTCGCCGCAGTTATCTGTTGTTCGTTCAATGTACAGTGAAGTAAAACAGAAAATGTTCACTCAACAAAGTAGGAAACAATATCCTGTAAGGAACAGGGATGATAAATTTGATACTTTAGTACTTTTTTTTGGTACTTTTCAAACCCTCAAAGTACCGTGATACTCCCGCGACACATTTGATACTTTTTTTTTATAAAACATGTCATTGCACGAAAATAATATACACTTTTTCAAAAAAAAAATATATATTTATCAAAACGTGAACGAATTGTAACAAGGAGCGATACTCGATAAAATAAAATGTAAAGTCAATTAATTTTATATTAAAACTGGACCGACATGAATCACTTTTTTCTACAGATGATTTTATGCAATATGAAACACATTTCATCATAATCGGCTAAAATTCGTTCTCTAGAGAGTTAAGAATTCTAATCGGAAGGTACCTCCATATAAATCTAAATCAAAACATGGACCGATATGCCCTATTTTCAATAGGGTTCAAAAATATCGGTTTATATTTGCGACCTGTACGATTTTAAAATTAAGCATTTCAGATATTTGACAATTATATGTGTGCTTATTTTGCTCCAACAATGTGGTATAGGCTAGTACAAACCAAAGGTTTTATGCTGCTATAAGATTTTAGTAGCTTGTTATCAAGAAATTGTTCATATATTACCGGATCTTACTAATTTGTATCTCAAGATTTCAAGAAGAATTCAAACAAATTATAAAATTGGTACTTTTTGGGTCGAAAAAGTACCTTTTTAGAACGATTTTTGTACCATTTGGTTACTCTCAATTATCATCCCTGGTAAGGAAAGACAGAAAGTCGGACTTGACCGACTAAGTAACTAAGTTAACAAAGTACTTAGCTCCATCGCCTCATCAAGAATTATTCCAAGGATTAGTTGTATATATTGATCAAGACAAACTAGCAGGGATGCCAACTTTTTCTGAAGCAAAAGCGTAATGAAAAATTTAAAAAGCGTAAAAAAGCACTATTTTTTTAATTAGAAAACTTTTTATTTTAAGGTAAAAATTTATTTATTCTAGGCACTTTGGTATAACAGTAAACAAAAATTGATAGTCCAAACAAAGACATATATACAGGGTGGCTGATATGTAATGCAACAAAGTAAAGCGCTATATTTTTTTAATTTTTTTTTTTAAATTTTATTGTTCAAAGGCAAAAAATGTCGGAAATAACATAAAATTTTAGAAACAGTTTAGATTTGTTCGAATTGGCCACCTTTGGCACGAGTTATGGCCTTCAAACGGCCGACAAAGCCATCACACGCTGCACGAAAGTGGCTCGGCGGTATTTTGGCCCATTCCCGGCGAAGCGCCGTCTTGAGATGATCGATACTTTGGTATTATTTAGTGCGAACCTTACTCTCTAAAATGGCCCAGGCGCAAAAGTCCAACGGATTGAGATCCGGAGATCTTGGTGGCCATTGTGCGTTAGAAATGAAGCGAGGAACCTCCTTTTTAAGCCATTCTTGGTTGACTCGTGCTGAGTGCGATGGTGCTGAGTCCTGTTAGAATGTCCATGGTCTGCGGCCGAAATGTTTGTCTGCCCAGGGCTTCAATACTGTCTTTAGGACATTTTCCCGATAATATTCGGCATTTATTTTGACCCCATGGTCGATGAATACGAGCGGGGAGCGACCATCGGCCGTTACGGCGGCCCACACCATTACCATCGGCGGCGCTTGAGTTCTGGTGGCCAATCGAAGGTGTAAATTTTCAGCTGACCTCTTTGGCAAGTAAACCCGATCATTTTGTTTGTTCACAAACTGCTCAATTTGGAATGGCTTCTCATCGGAGAAGACCAAATACGGTAACTGGCCACTTTCTTGCAAGCGAAGCAACTCCTTGGCTCTTTCCAGTTTACCTTTTTTTTGTGCATCGGTGAGCTCTTGCACTTTTTGGAACTTCAATGGCTTTAGTCCAAGCTCATTTTTTAATATGTGTTGTATCCGTTCTCGCGATATGTTCAGCTCACGAGCAATTTTTCTACCACTGCGGCGTGGATTTCGATCAAATCTGGCCTTCACTTTTCGGATCATTTCTGGTGTTGTTACCGTTTTTTTCGTCCACTTTTTGGACGCGATGCAACACTGCCAGTATCACGGTAACGAGCAATGGTACGAGAAACAAAAGATTTATTCACATTTAAATGCTGGAGGGCTCTAACGATTGCCACTTGTGTTTTTCCACCCAAATATAAAGCAATCACACTATCACGCTTGAATTCCATCACGAATAACTTTTTTCTGAATGCAATAGGTCAAAATGCTTTTGTAAGCTTGTAAACAATAAAATGAACTGTCACTGAAATAAATCTGTCAGCTATCAGACAAGCGGTTTAGAAATGATAGCAACCTGAAGTTGGTTGCAATACATTTCAGCCACCCTGTATAGTATACATATTTATAATATATTGTATATACGAGTATATGTATATAAATATGAAATCTAGTTGGTTCAATTAATAATTAAATGGCCATACGAATTTTTTGGCTCAAGGTAGATTTTTTGCACATTTTCTATATTTTTTCTAGGTATACCGTACGGAATATCTCTTTTGTGTCTGAAGCAAATTAGGTATTGAATACGAGAAAAAAAATGCCGAACAAATCTATCCGAAAAAAGTGCATCCAGTGCCTTAAAAGGCATTACAAATACCGATTGTTTTTATTAGTTGTACTCGTACACAATTCTTAATTCCATCGACATTTAAAACGCAGAGTGAAATGAGGGAGACAAATGTAGGTGCATATAATTAAGATGTTGGTATGCAGTAACAAAATGGTACAATTTCTTTATGTTGCCAGTTTCGATCTGACAAATGTACTAAAAGCGACAAAGCACTAACAAAAATATCAAAAGGGTACAGTTAGTGCTTTTTTCCCCTTTGGCACTAACTGAATACTTTTCGCGTATTGGGGGATCTGAATAGCACTAAATCTAGTGCGAAAAGCATTAAGTTGGCATCCCTGCAAACTAGTTCTAAAACGATAGCCTTAAGACGCGCAGTAATCATTCATAGATCAAGAATCGGAAGGAGCAAATAGATGGGACTACACATAATCTCAACAGATTTTCATCAACGTGGATCAACAACCTAATTTCAGGCAAATTATACATATAAAGATCGGGCGTAAAATACAGTTTGAATAGAGTTTGAATGTTAAATCGGCAAGAACATATATGGGGGAGTCAGTGTTGCCAAATGAATTTGACTGAATATCATCAAAATGGGGGTACAAAAATCGTCAAAATAAATTTTCGAAATCGTCAAAAATTCGTCAACACAAAAATCTACCAGCAACGTACATCTTTTGAGTTTTTTATGAAGAAGGATATGTTTCGGAGATAGATATGTATTAATTGGTACTCTCAAATGATTTTTGCGGTTCCTCAAATTTAACTTAAAATGATTTTTGTTGGCGGTGTCACATTCTAGAACGACATTAATAATTCAATTTGGTAAATTTTTAAAAGTGATTTCTTCTGATCGAGATGATACTTGCATCAAATTTAGTCCTTTGGCATGAAACAAAATTTCAACGAGATCGAAGGTTTGGCTGAAGTTATTCTAAATTGCCTCGAAACGTCTGGTATTTAATGTATAGTTTATGTTTATGCATGTGACAATGGCGCCATTGTCAGACAAACGTTTTATTGGCAACACTGTCCATAAAATATTTTTATTGGCAATCCTGCATATAAATATTAACAAAATATACTGTAAATACCTATATGAAATTGTAAGGTTTTCTTGGACTCGTCTGAACTGTCAATTCACTTTTGCCTAACAATCTGTCATTGTCCGTACATTGGTAGCACTTTAACAGGGTTAATAACGTGGTGCGGTCTGACAATCGTCTGTTCATAGCATAAGTAACGCAGTTAGAAATTGTCTCGGCACTATCCATACCATATACCTCTTTTTTCAATATCCTAAAAGACAAATAGCTGTTCAAGAAGCAATTTCTAATAACAGGATTCTCCGTGATGATAAAAATTAAAGAACAAAATTACTATATTCTATATCTAGATTTATTCATCACTCATCTCAAAGATCGTTTTTCCAAATAACGTCGAATTCTGTCAAATTTCCAATGTCTTTTTCCATCTAAAATTACAATACTGAATTAAGAAAGTTGTAAATATTTATTTATAAATGTTCCTCAATTTTCAAATAATTGACACCTGACAGTTTTTTTACTTGCGGTCAACCATGACTGACTATTCATCGAGACGTTCCAGTAGAGGTTAACGCAGTATTAGACGAATTTTTTATTTCGCCTCGCCGTGTCAATTTATTAAAACATTAATACAATTAATATAATATTTAAATACAGAAACGTACAATTAAAGTTAAACATTAATTTTCGGAAGTATATTTTTTTTCTCAAAAACACACATGGTAGACACTATAGATTTGTCTTTGAATAATTATGTATTTCTGAAAATATTACCTAGTATGCATTAAAAATGTCAACCATAGATTTTTAATAAAAAAAATGGGTACCAAATGTATTCAGAGGCTTATAGTAGATTTTAATGGCAAATACTTTTGTAGAACATTTTGACTCGTTAAACCTTTTCCACAAAAGGGACCAAAAAGATCCCTGGATTGACGAGCTAGGGGTGGTGTTCTAAGTAATGTTGCTGAACATATCCTATACCTAAAATGTAAGGATCATACGGTTTCCAGTGCCGATTCATTATAAGAATGTGCAAAAGTAGGAAATATTGGCCCCCCTATAAAAAGACCGCCATACGTAAACTCTCAAAACGCCGTTACACGTATATTCTTTTTTACACCCTCTATAAGAATCCGTTGTCAGAACATTGTTTTTTTTCGAAAAAGTTTAATTATGTTCCACAGTGTAATGGTTTATTGCAAAAAATGGTCTTAATAAAACCAATGTAACGTCTAAGTGGCCGCGATCTACCAAATTTTTTTTCTAATTATGATTCATAACAATATAAGCAAAATTTCAAAAATAAAATTTTTGCTCCAGAAAGTGGATATATTAGCATGTGCAAAAAATGTTTTGCAATATTTTCAAAAGAATTTGCATATATTGGTGCGCCACTATCCACATGCAAGCTTTGGCTTATGTAGTCTGGCAATCCAACGAAAGATGGACAGAAATCGGCCATAGCTAGACAAATATGGCCACGATATAACCTGAGACTTTCAAAATATCTCCTCGTACTAAAGAGAAAACGATTGTCTACGTTAGTATCAGTTCTGACGGGACACTACCTGATCGGCGAACACGCCAGAAGATTGGGTATTAACTCCATTGACTTCTGCAGAAGCTGTGGAGACGAGGAAGAAGTGGAGAGTATTTAGCACTTGCTATGGGACTGTCCCGCTTTGAGTAAACAACGTATGGACATACTGGGGTCAGCCTTTCTAAGCAGTCTAACAGATTTTTCCGGTGTCGATATTCCTAATATCCATAACTTTGTATATCTAACAAGTTGGTTCTCGAGTTATGCTAAAATATGTGGTTGAACTTCTATTTTTTTAGGTAATGGTTTGAGCTTTCTTTTGAAAAAAAAATAATCAAACATAAAAATATGGGTTTTTACAAAAATGTCGAAACAAGTACTAATTTCGCAAAAAAAAAATGATTGCGATTTTCTTATTTTCTAAAAAATATTGAAGAAAAAGCTATAAAATTACTTTGGATTAAACTTGGTGCAAGCTTCATTCCGATCAGAAGACGTCGCACAGTGCTCTGTCTTCATGTATCGATGTGACAAAAATAGAAGGAGTAAGTGCAGAATTACGAAATTTGGTACCAAGCTGTATTTAGTCATAGTTAAGACAAATTTTAAATTTGGATCCAATCGGACCTCGGGTCTCGTAACTCAATAGGGAAATTTTCTGTATGTCAAACGTCGGGTACGTGGACCAAAATGTTTTTGCGTAGTATTGTACTGTATTGTTTCGTTTTAAATGTTTATTTCATGTATATTTGTCAGAAGAGTTTCCTTCGTTGACTTCTAAAATATGTCATCAAAAATACCACATAGATATATCTTCGTTTAAAGGATACTTGATATATTTTTTTTAAAAATATCGGATAATTTTGTCAGATAAACAACGTAAAATTAAATAAAAGTTTCCAGAAATAAAATTGTCAATATTTATATACCTACTGGCAAATTAAAGTAACTAATAACATCGCATCCATGAATTAGTACTTTTTGTACACTACTGGCATATAAAATCTTTGGAAGCGCCTAAAAAAAATGTTAGACCTAAAGCAAACTTACTTTTTCGAAATTTTGTGCGCGAATAATACTTTTTATTTTATGTTTAAAGAGGGCACATAATTAATTATATCTGGCGAATAAAAATTAGGGATCTTTAAAATTTTTTTCCAATGCCATACAATACGAGTATTTAATATTTTTTGATTTTTCGGCATAAAAGAACCATATTAAAAGCGATTTTTCCATATATATTTCTCAACAATAATTTATAAGTATGAATTTTTGTATTTTTAAAGAATTTTGTCAGCTATCTGGCGCAAAAAAAAATATGGGTTTGGTCTACACGTTAAGCATTGGCGACTGTTTTTAGAACACCCCTACAAATTATATTTGAAAATAACGTTTTTAGACATAAAAAATATATTTTTTTAGGTTTGTGCGCTTTTATTTTAAGTTTTTATACTTTTTATTTAAAAGTAACTGTACATATATTGTTTTTGAAGAATACAATTTTAGGGATATGTCCCAACTTATTTTTCTCATTTTCTCAGCTTGCACATTTTTTTCACTTTAACAAAAAATACGAATTTTCCAAAGCAATTTTAAATAGTACAAATGCAATTTTGTGCGACTTGCCAATAGGATTACAAAATGTTTGGTTTAATTTCCGTAATAAACGAATTTTATACAGCTATTTTACAACGTTCATTTAAGGCAGTTTATTTTTTGGTCGATTTGCGTATACAACAATTGACTTTGGCGCCCTCTCGCAGTGTCCAAAAGAGCTAAATAAAAAAATATTGTTATTATTTATCTTAATTGGTTTGTTAAGATATGATGAGTACCAATTTCACCATTATTCAAGCCAGTACATTATTATCGATTTTTGTCAACGGGACAGAGCACTGTGCGTCGCTTTTAAAAATTGACTCCCTTGACATTAAATCCCCCATATGTAAATTTTATTATTTAAAATAATTTGCTATAAACAAAATAAATTAATTTTCTGGTTCCCCAAAACACAGAGTGAAGTTGTCTAAGATTTCGTTCTAGTGAACAAAAAAAAGATTTTTTACGTGCACTCAATATTAATTTTCCAAAAAAAAACTTCGAATCGATAATTTTACACTTAGCTACATTGGAATCGGAGGCATCGAATTGTATTTTACATGTTGTGAGTGCACTACTATTTTTTCAACCCACTGTATGTAAGTCTATCCATCCATCCGTCCGTCTGTCTGATTTGTTCTATTTGTTTTCGTATTCAGTCAACATCAACATTTCAATGAAAGCGCGCTTGTACGCACACACATTTATTACACAAATATTACACTATTCCACATTTACTTGATTTCAATATTGTTGTTGCTGTTGCCGTGTAACGTTCTAAACGTGTTTATCTGTTGTAAACACCAAAAGGGAATGATGAATAGTGCAAGAATGAAACAAGTAACATTGCAACATTATTTCCATAGGCATATTTGCGCGCTGGCTTTTGAAAAAGGTGTGTTCGTAAACATTTGAATGTTTTGTCGTTAAGTGTTATATTATGTTTCGGTACAATCAATGTTAAGGAACACCACTAAATGTTTCTAAACATTTCAGTTATAAAGTGTTGTTAGTGGTATTGCAACAGATATAAAACAAATGCTACGTTCACATTGAGATAGCAGTTAACTGTTATGAACTTTGTCTGTTCTGTTAACCGCTTTCGAAGACTAGCATATTTTCTGTTTCATTTGCGGGTAACCTGTAGCTTATGACTACTTCGAGTAAACTTAAGCAATTATAGAAAACCCATTTTCGGAAAATATACGCTCTATACTTAATACTGAAGCGAATTTTCTAAAGAATTCAATAATATTTAAGATCTATAGTACCTTCGCTTACCAATTTATATAGGACCGGTACCAATACTAACCCAAAGCAGAATATATGTATTTACCGAACTTTTAAAAGTTAAAACTTCCCATAAAATATATTTTTTAATTTTCGCATGGCAATAAATAATATTTATTTTTAAATCAAATGTAGATATTAAAATAAAATCAAAGATCTTTATTTTAAAATTTATCTTTATCAATCAATACCTTTGACGGGGTGTTCAGTATTGCTATACATATTCCAGCAAAATTTTCCATTACCAAATAACCTGACGGGTAAGCTAAATTCAAAACTAGTAACAGCTTATGATTTAGCCTACCTTCGAATTATTTTTACATGTACATTTCATTGGTGGAAAGTGCTTCCACTCAAGCATACAAGAAGTTGAAAAATAACCACTTACTCCCACGCTTACAATTATTCAAAAGTAAGCGTGGACGTGAGTAATAATTTTATATGTGTATGTTTTGTGTGGCAATCAGGCTTGCCAGTTTTTTTTTTAGTGCCGAATCTCCAAGATACTATTTTAACTCATGTGAATGAAGTATTTTAAAATTTAATGTATTTTGTACTAAAATTCATTTTGTATGTAGAAATTCATTATATCAAATATATCTGATTCAAAGTATTCCATCTCATCTACATTATCTAATTTGTTGTACATCTTTCTGGTATTAGGTTAGGTTGAAGAGAGAGACGTTTAAACGTCTCATGTCCATGGACATACTCTTAAACCATGAACATGAGGCGCTCTGGTATTAAAAGTTTTATAATTTCTGCCAATGGACTAAATAATTGGCAAAAAGGTAAATACTAGCGATTCCAGTTCTTAAAAATTGAGTTGGACCATCATAATCCTGATACAAATAAACTTTAATAGAAAATTAGCTTAAATTGTTCGTAATGTCGTCTCCGAAGAATTCTTTCCATTTTATAAACCAAATTCTGTTTCCATTGAGATTTATAAATATCTATAGAAATACGTATTGCAATTACTACAGGTAGTCTATTTAAGTCGTACTCTAATACACTGCGAGAGCGTTTGTCAAATATTCTTTTTGTACGAACTTTTGACGCAATTTTTAACGGAAAATACAAATTTTAACATAAATGAAGACATGTTATAATGAGAAATTGCAATCCCCACAATTCCCCGGATCCCCAAACCAAAAAATATATCCCCATTTACAAAGAAAAATCCCCAAATTATTTTAAAAAGAGTTAACAATTATCATTTTAATTGCACATTTTATTATGTTATCCATAGAAATTTACAACTTCACCATACTGTCAAATATTCAAACTCACATCAATCGGTCCAAAGAGATTCAATATAAGAAGAGA
The DNA here is from genome assembly GCA_963930755.1 of Eudasyphora cyanicolor. Lineage (NCBI taxonomy): Eukaryota > Metazoa > Arthropoda > Insecta > Diptera > Muscidae > Eudasyphora > Eudasyphora cyanicolor. Next base: position 207,237,393 of record OZ005734.1, on the reverse strand, counting down.
TACCATTTCATTCACCTCAACGAAAGGTGAATTCCGACTCGTGAGCAAAGATGAGTTCATGAAAAAATTTATTGAAAAATCGTGTATTTTGTGTGCTTTTCTTTCACTTTTTCACATGCACGTCAATAAACACACAAAATAAAATTATTTTACGTTAGTTGAAACAAAGAAAACGGAGAACATATCTTTTTTTAATCAATTTAAAATTTCTTTATGTCCACCACTTCAATAGAAAAACTCAACTCTGCACATGAATTTTCGCCGTGCATACTCTTATTCTAGAACCTCTTTGAATCGGTCTGTCTGTTAAGAAACCAATCGTTAATTTCAAAAATAACAGAATTCCAGAAGTTAGCTGTTAAACGTTGCTAGCAGCATGTTGTCTATAACCCCCGCAGCCTCAACTGTTATACTATTTGAACACTCTCCGAATATGTTGCTGAACATAAAGTCTCAACATTTCGTGTTGCTCTTGGTTTCGTTTGCCGTTCACTATCTCTTGGCAACAATCAACAACAACACCTCATGTCACATACCCCCACCCATCCCTACACAGACGTTGTCGTTCACAACTTGTTAGTTTTGTTTTGTTCCGTTTTCCTTTGGATATTTGCCGGTATTTGTTGTTACGTTTTCGTCCTTTTCTGTATCGGTGCTCGGTTCGGTTTCGTTCTGTTCTGCTCGGTTGTTCCGGGTATATGTGTAACAAGTCCTCATTCTCCCGGTTGTTGTCGCAGTATAGTTGTTGTTGGTACCTTTTTTGTTTGGATTTTATTATGCACGGAAGAAGGAGGTACCCGGTTCGTATTTATGGCTGAATGTATTCGTTCGTATCTATGCGTGTGCGGCAGTACGTATCGTTGTCAGGTCCAGACGACGTTGTAACACCACTGTTGTCTGTATGTTCGGAGACACAAGGAAGACCAGTAGTGTAGCAGTAGTACATTGTCGAAATTAGTATAGGTGCACTGACGGACAGTAATATTGACAAATTGACGAGAATTTGAGTTTATGACTTCATATTTCTAAAGCTAAAAGCAGTAGTGTAGTATGACATTAAAAGTCAGTAAGGCAAGACTAAAGTCGGCCGGGGCCGACTCTAAATATGAGCATTCTCCAGAGCCTCAATAAGTGGACTTTGGAATTTATATGGGGTGGACTTGGGACTTTATATGGGGCTATATCGAAACACTTTTCACTAGGGACAATTTAGGTTAAGTGCAATATAAAGTACAAAGAAGCATACTCGGAATGGACATAAGGGTCTAATCAAAATACGATTTATCCCCATTTTCACTATGTACTATTTAATGCAATGTAAACTATAAATGGTTAAATTGAATAAATGCAGATCAATTGAAAAATCTGTTCTCTAGAGCTGCAATATAGCGGATATAAAAAACATGGAGCGTATGCCCCAGTCTATGAAGTGTCCCTGAAGCAATTTTCGTGAAAATCGTTTCATTATTGCGACCTGCATTAGAGTATATGGCTAAATCGACTCAAAAAGAGATTCTATGCCTATCGTTATAATAAACTATGGATCTATCTCCCATCTCGGTACCTTCGAGTTCGTTATAACCGTGTTTGATTTTATTTAGTAGGTATTAAATAACAATACTTAAGAGTGGTCTCTATATAATGCTCTAATAAAGTATAAGCATAATATTTGTTGTGACGAATTTTTGTCAAAATATAATACAAACTGTATAGTTCAGCAAAATTGCTTAGAAAAAGTGGTCTTTAAGATTTAAAAAAAACATATGCGGAAGCGACATCTATAAGGGAGCTAAATCAAACAAGTAAAAGCGTTAAGTTAGGCCATGCCGAATCTTATATACCCTCCACCATGGCTTGCATTCAATTTTATTACTGGAAAAATCTTTGGATGGAGCGAATGGAGCGAACCATGAAGCGATCCCTTTTGTTTAGCAAATTATTAAAAAAACGAACGCTGCAATTTTTAGCCAAATTTTAGGCCGCAAATTCTTTAGCCACACTCTTCATCTGAAAATGTGCTATTTATGGCTTAAAATAGCATTTTTGAGAGCTACATCTACACGGGGACTACAACAAAATAAAATTTTAAATAATTCAAGCAAACATTTTACTAAACGGTTACGGCAACTAAAAGTATTTGTAACGATTATAAAAATATATTTAACAATATTTGGAAAGAATTTTTTGCCAACAAAAATTACATTCCAATAGAGCACAATTTCAAGAAGATGAAAACAAAACGTATAACAAAGTTTTTCGGTTAGTTCAACATTAGTTAAAAACTGATATGTAGATTTGCCTGATGATACGAGAGCATTTTAATAATGGAGAACAGATTTAAGTCTTTCACTAGCTAAAGCAGTAAATTATTTGGTAAAGCTTTGAGTGGAACTTCTGAATTTATTGATGATTACACTATGCAACAAATGAACACATTTCGAAAACCAGTAAGGAAAGGCTAAAGTCGGGCGGTGCCGACTATATAATACCCTACACCACTCTCGTAATATTGAATAACTCTGATATGTAAATTTTGGACATTTATACTTAAATAATACCCTGTACCACAGTGTGGTGTAGGGTATAAAAACGATTGGATCTAAAGAGCCAAATCGGATGAAACATATATATGGGAGCTATAGCTAAATCTTTACCGATTTTCTTCAAATTCGGCAATGTTGGTTCATGAATCAAGAAACTTTACCATTCTAAATTTCAAAACGATTGGATGTAAAATATAGCTTCTATAGAACTAAAGGGCCAAATCGGACGAAACATATATATGGGAGCTATAGCTAAATCTTAACCGATTTTCTTTAAATTTGGCAATGTTGGTTCATGGATCAAGAAACTCTACCATTCTAAATTTCAAAACGATTGGATGTAAAATACAGCTTTTATAGGACTAAATGGCCAAATCGGACGAAACATATATATGGGAGCTATAGCTAAATCTTAACCGATTTTATTCAAATTCGGTAGTGTTGGTTCATGGATCAAGAAACTCTACCATTCTAAGTTTCAAAATGATTGGATATAAAATATAGCTTCTATAGGACTAAAGGGCCAAATCGGACGAAAGATATATATGGGAGCTATATCTAAATCTTAACCGATTTTCTTCAAATTCAGCAATGTTGGTTCATGGATCAAGAAACTCTACCATTCTAAATTTCAAAACGATCGGATGTAAAATACAGCTTCTATAGGACTAAAGGGCCAAATCGGACGAAAGATATATATGGGAGCTATATCTAAATCTGAACCGATTTCAACCAAATTCAATAGCGATCTTAACAGCCGCGAAATACTCTAAACTGCAAAATTTCAGAACGATCGGTGTGAAATTGCGACCTGTAGTCGACGAACAACTTTACATGGACAGACGGACGGACAGACATCGTTAAATCGACTCAGCTAGTGATTCTGAGTCGATCGGTATACTTTAAGGTGGGTCTAGCTGTGTTATTTTAAGGTGTTACAAACATCTGAAACAAACTTATAATACCCTGTACATGAAACAAACTTATAATACCCTGTACCACAGTGTGGTGTAGGGTATAAAAATGTAAAATACTTGGGAGTTATCTTGGATCAGAAACTGTACTGGAAAGATCATCTTGAAGAAAGAGTTAAAAAGGCCCATAGATGTTGGTCGTTGTGCAGAAGAGCTATAGGTTCAAAATGGGGACTATGTCCAGTGTGTCACTGGCTTTACATGAGCGTGATTAGACAAACGCCTGTGTAGTGTGGTGGACATCGATGGACAAGAAGTGCAACGTAATACCTTTGCAAAAAACTCAACGTATGTGCAGTCTAGGCATAAGCGGGGCATTTAGAACTGCACCAACAAAAGCGTTGGATACTATACTGCACATCCAACCAATAGACATCCGTATAAAGTATGAGGCAGCCCTCACAGCAAGACGTCTACAAGTGATGGGTGAATGGATAAATCGAGACCACAAGTCGTACCATCAGAAGATTTTAGAATATCTAGTTGGTCACATTCAAACGCCAGAAATCTCGGACCTCATTCCTGAAGTGCGGCTTACAGCTACCTGTGATACGTTTGTGCCAGACAGACGCTCTTGGGAAAATGGAACTTTGGCACATGTGCCAGTGGGAACCAGCTGCTACACGGATGGGTCCAAGCGAGGAGGAAGGACGGGTCTGGGACTTTTTATTGATGAATCAGAAGTCGAACTTCACTTCCGCCTCCCTGACCATAACACGGTATTTCAAGCAGAAGTTCGAGCAATCACGAAGTGTGTGAACTGGCTCAGTAACACGACAAAGCCTAGGCATAAGCGGGGCATTTAGAACTGCACCAACAAAAGCGTTGGATACTATACTGCACATCCAACCAATAGACATCCGTATAAAGTATGAGGCAGCCCTCACAGCAAGACGTCTACAAGTGATGGGTGAATGGATAAATCGAGACCACAAGTCGTACCATCAGAAGATTTTAGAATATCTAGTTGGTCACATTCAAACGCCAGAAATCTCGGACCTCATTCCTGAAGTGCGGCTTACAGCTACCTGTGATACGTTTGTGCCAGACAGACGCTCTTGGGAAAATGGAACTTTGGCCCATGTGCCAGTGGGAACCAGCTGCTACACGGATGGGTCCAAGCGAGGAGGAAGGACGGGTCTGGGACTTTTTATTGATGAATCAGAAGTCGAACTTCACTTCCGCCTCCCTGACCATAACACGGTATTTCAAGCAGAAGTTTTTTTTTTTTTTTTTTTTTAGAAATTTTAGTTTTATTCATAGATTTGTTTATACAATATATCTTTAGAGCCCCAGCGCCTTATAGGCTTTATAGAGGCAATTCGAGCAATCACGAAGTGTGTGAACTGGCTCAGTAACACGACAAAGCCTAAATATGCCAACATCTTCACAGATAGCCAAATGGCGATTAAAGCAATAACATCGGAAAGCGTCAGATCCAGAACTGTGTTGGACTGTAAAAGAACGATAAATGATTACTCAATTGCGTATTTGCTGGGTACCAGGACACAACGGAGTGATTGGAAATGAACGGGCAAACAACTTGGCTTCAAATGGCAGAGAACTTCGAGTAATAAACTTGGAAAATTGGAAACCTTTCGAAGCAACGAAGGATGAATTGAAGCACTGGGCAGTGATGGCTCACAAAACTGTGTGGTGACCGAAATGAGAAGAAAATAAGTAGTTTTCTGAAACTAAACAAGATCGAGATTAGTAAGATTAGTGTTCTAACGGGACACTCAACAGGCACATCTTCATCGCATAGGACTAGGAGAAAACGACGATTGCAGGGCATGCAGGGAAAACATCGAAACGATGGAACATTTTCTGTGTCACTGCCCAGCTTTCACACATGCAAGATCCCGATATTTCGGTTCCGACATATTACCAGACTTGACTCATCTCAGAGGATTTGACTGGAAGATACTGAGAAAATTCGTGTCTAGTACCGATTTTGTGTAACCCGTGGGGTATAAAAATCATATATAAGGAGCGCACAACAGGCCGAAACACTGGTTGAAGTGTATGTCCAGGGACATGAGACGTTTAAACGTCTCTTCTCTTCAATCTAACCTAACATCTGCTGAAGCTCTTGCTGGTAGCGATAATATAGGGTGATCCAACTAGAGATACTTTTTTCACGTGTGAGTCGTGTCATGTCATTTTTGTTAAGTATTGTTTGGCATTTCATCATGGAAAGACTTACGCCTGAACAACGTTTACACGTGTCTTTCGCCAGTTACCAGTCGAAATGCTCGAACGAGTCATCAAAAATTGGACTCAACGGATGGACCATCTGAGACGTAGCCGCGGCCAACATTTGATAGACATAATCTTCAAAAAATAGAATGCCAAAGAATTTTCTTTCCAATGATAATAAACATTCCCCATTCAATTTGAATTGTCTGTGTTTTTTTCTTTAACCAAGTAAGAAAGTTTCAGTCGGGTAAACCGACTAAGGTATACCCTCACTTTGTGAGTAATGTAATATTGAATATTACTCGAAATATTCTGTGAATTTGTGTGGGAGGTACCAGAAGGGGTTTATCAAATACACATATTTTTCGCTGAACATTAGATACTCTAAATTCATTGCACTGTGCCGAATTATAAGCATTTATGTGCACTGGTGAAAACGTTATGAGATATGAAATTGTAACGCCCATTTTTCACAGGGCTATAACGCCCATTTTCCACAGGGCTATAGACACTATAAAAACATTACACTGTTCAAAATGTCAAGTATTTTTATACACTGGTTTTAATGTTATAAGCTGTTAACTTTTGGTGCAAAAAGGTACCTTTGTGTGGGAGGTACCAAAAAGGGGGTGGCAACAACGCCAATTTTTCCCTTGACTGTAGGCAATATAAAAGCATAATACTGTACAAAATTTCAAGTTTTTTATACACTGTTATTAATGTTATAAGCAGTTAACTTTTGGTGCAAAACGGTGCATTTGTGTGGGAGGTACCAAAAGGGACGTGGCAACTTCGCCCATTTTTCTCGAGTTGATAGCGACTAATAAGCTAATACTATGTGTGGAATTTCAGAAGATTCGAATAAGCAGTATAGCAGTTATTAAAGAATCAATTTTTTACAACATTTTAACCCTTTGTGGGAGAGGTACTAGAAGGAGTGGACCAATATGGCCCATCTTCGATCTTAACCGGAGATAGAAAAAAATATTACCACATACCAAATTTGAAGTTAATCGGTTAATCCTTTCGAGAGTTATCGTGCGCACCAGCCAGCAGACAGACAGACAGACGGATGGACATTGCTCATTCGACTTAAAATGACCCAAAACGGGTTTCCTCCGAACATACTTGGGGTCTCAGGTTACTCCTTCGATGTGTTACACTTTTTTCCGTAGCAATTGATATATACCCTCGGCACACTAAAGTGAGGGTATAAAAAGTAGGGAACCTCGAAATGGATCACCCTATAGTATTATTGTGAACGTTGTGTATCCAATGGGTTGGCTTTGATGAGAGCCATCGCTGCCACCCTAACCTAAAGGCATTTTGATAATAACTGCAGAAGATATGGGGACATTTTTTACCTACGTAATAAATTTGTATTTCGGTGGCACGTCACCCTATAGGTTCACATTTCTTTGATGAGCCGCCAAATTTGGGTGATATGCATCTGTCAACTTTTGGGTGGGTTCAACGGGATTGATCATTAACATCTCATATTTTCCCTTGCGCAGATAGCTTATACCTACAGTTCGATAAAAATGGTTTGGTACCTCCTACACAAAATGGCCCAATCATACCAAAATTTAATGGCTCATAACGTTAATGTCAATGCACATAAAGGCTTATAATTCGATACGGCACAATATCTTGGACGTATTTATTGATCAATTCAGCAACCATCTAAATGTTTTCATATTTTGGACAACATAAACAATTTTTGTTCAACGTTGTGGCATTTCACACCCGCCGTTCCATAGTCTGTTTACCCGACTAAAATTTTCGTACTTGTTCTAGTCTCAGTGGCTCCCCTAGGATATAAAGACTCCCTAGGGTGCCTCGGCCCCCCGTTTGAAAAGCTTTGCTCTAGTAGCGATATTTTTCAATCGATTTTGCCGCCATATAAAGGTTCCTTTCGATTCATTTCGATCTGTCTGTAATTTAGGAACTAATTTGTTATTTTAACATCTATAACTGGCTCCCAAGGCTCCCAATATAAAGGACACTCCCGATTTGACTTCTGCACGTTACAAGAGCTCCATTTTTTTCGGCACAGTTTTTAGTTTCAATATAGCTCCCACAAAAAGTCCCTAATGATGTTCTTAAATTCTTATTATACCCTCACTTTAGTGTGACGAGGGTATATATCATTTGCTACGGAAAAAATTGTAACACATCGAAGGAGTGATCTAACACCCTAAGTGTGTTCGGAGGAAATCCGTTTTGGGTCATTTTAAGTCGAATGAGCAATGTCCGTCCGTCTGTCTGTCTGTCTGCTGGCTGGTGCGCACGATAACTCTCGAAAGGAGTAACCGATTGACTTCAAATTTGGTATGTGGTAATATTTTTTCTATCTCCGGCTATGTTCGAAGATGGGCCACATTGGTCCACTCCTTCTAGTACCTCCCCCACAAAGGGTTAAAATGTTGTGAAATATTAAGTTTTTAATAATTACTATACTACTTATTCGAATCTTCTGAAATTCCACACATAGTATCATTTTATTAGTCGCTATCAACTCGAGAAAAATGGGCGAAGTTGCCACGTTCCTTTAGGTACCTCCCACACAAATGCACCGTTTTGCACCAAAAATTAACAGCTTATAACATTAATAACGGTGTATAAAAATACTTGAAATTTTGCACAGTGTTATGCGTTTATATTGCCTACAGTCCAGAGAAAAATGGGCGTTGTTGCCACGCCTCTTTTGGTACCTCCCACACAAAGGTAACATTTTGCACCAAAAGTTCACAGCTTATAACATTAATACAAGTGTATAATAATACTTGAAATTTTGTACAGTGTAATGTTTTTATAGTGCCTATAGCCCTGTGAAAAATGGGCGTCATCGCCACGCCCCTTTTTGTACCTCCCACACAAAATGGCCAAATCATACCACAATTTAATATCTCATAACGTTTATACCAGTGCACATAAACGCACATAAACGCAATGAATTTAAAGTATCTACTGTTCAGCGAAAAATAGGTGTATTTGTTAAACCCCTTCTGGTAGCTCCCACACAAATTGACAGAATAATTCGTGTAATATTCAATATTACATTACTCACAAAGTGAGGGTATACCTTAGTCGGTTTACCCGACTGAAACTTTCTTACTTGTTTTTAAATCGTTCCGACCGAAACCTGTCCTTTTTTGCCAGAAAAAATTTCCAGTAAAAATGGGTCATATCGATCTATGTTTTGATATAGTCCCCCGCTTTTGATATAGGTCCCGCTCCGGTTTGACTTTTTACACGCTAGAATTCACACACATGTCGAGCTCTGTAAATCATGGTGTAGAAAATTATATAGACTTCGGACGACTATCGCCGTTCCTTGCTTGGGTTTGTTGTTTTGATATGTGGGTTTATGCTACGTTGAACTATACAAATTTTGCTCACTGTTAGCATATAACTAAAACATTGAATGCTTTACTTTTTCGGGCTAAGGAAAAAAATCTCCTCGTTAAGTGTAATACATATTTGATATGTTTGCAAGTGGTACACTAGGGTGGTCTTAAAAAGGCAATAGCAATAAAGAATTTTGTTATTTGTAGTTGTAGTAATGAAATGCAAACACAGAAAAAAGCTCAAGCAAGGTTTATTTGAATAAATTTCAAATTCGAACCACAGGTAAAGATAATATCTGATATATCTGAGAGTCACGGCCACCATTCAATTTGTATTAAATCTATAATATGTTGGGAATTATATGTTGCAATTTAAGCCATAAAATATATCTAGCATCCAACATATTAAATTTGAAAAAATTATTATGACAAGCTTGCCTCATGAAAATCACATAATATGGCCAGTTATCTTGATAACACAATGGTTGCCAGAACAATACAATGTTTGTCAAAGAAATAATTTGTCCTAATATTGTCACGGGGAAACTATATTACAATTAAGATATAACGGAAACCGCATGTCGGTGGATTCTGACCATAATGAGGTTATGGCGAGCCATATGATAATCATGAAGACCTTAAGATGGTTACGTCGCAAACATAGTATGATCACGATATATAATATTTTGTTGCAATATTAGCCATAAAATATATCTTGCAACATATTAAATTTAAAAAATTTTATAATGGCAAGCTTGACTCATGAAAGTCTCGAAATATGGTCAGTTATCTTGATTACATAATGGTTGCCAGAACAATACAATGTTTGTCAAAGAAATAATTTGTTCTAATATTGTAACGAGGAAACCATATTATGGTTAAGATATAACAGGAACTGTACGTCCGTGGTTTCTGACCATAATGAGGTTATGGCGAGACCTTAATATGGTTACGTCGCAAAAATATTATGACCAAAAGATGCAAGCATAGTATGGCCAGGAAAACTGTATATCTGCAGATTCTGATGTAGATTTTTTTTGAGTAACTAGGAGTTGCGTGTCAATAATCTAGCGTGAAAAGCTAATAATCTAGCGTGAAAGCTTAGCTAGCCTTCGTAGCTCATTGGTTAGTGTGCTAGACTTGGAATGCCAAGGCGCTGGTTTCAATTTCCAGCCTAGTCAGTGGAAAGAATTTAACATCCACATTTTTAATTAAATAATTATCAAAAGCGAAACTTTTCCAATACAATTGGAGGGTCCACCCACCCTAACGTTTTCAAAAGTCTGTAAATGCTCGTACTATCCTTGTGATGCTGTTTGTCAGGCCGTTGCATAAACTGTATCTCGAATAGAGAATCATGATGGCATATCAGACTACCGGTATTGTGTCGGACGCCAGTCGCAAGTAGAAGAAAACGTATGCCACAGCCTCCTCCACCTCGTTCAAACCAACAACAACAACGAATCTGACAAAAGGACAATGTTTTTGCATCGCATTCGGTTATTCTCGTATACATTTCACAGACGGAAGTAAATAATATTCGCAGACATCAAGAGGATGTTGGCGGCGGATACCACCGAAATGCCGTTATTTGGATATCCTTCGTTTCCTGTTGTTTATTTGCCAGGCTACAGTGGACGGTGTTGGTATCCTTTTGGAGGGGCGGTGGCGTTGGCTATGGCGTCGGCGGGAGTCACAGCCTGACTGGCTGATTGCATAATAAAACAGTCAAAAAAACGTCAGCCGTACGGAATAATGGAGTTATTTTGTAAATGTAACGCCAACATGAATTCATAACAAGATTAAAACGTAGACTGGAGTATCTTTTGGCAAAACCATTAAAAGTTGGTTAAAGTTACATGGATTGCAATCGAGATGTGAATGGATGAAGAGAGCCGGTTGGTCGGGGTCTCCTGCAATGATGAGAATGGCGATGGTTTTCAAGAGACTCATTCAATGAAATGATATAAAGAAATGCTCTAAAAAGGGAACAGCTTATAAACATTAAGGATATATGTACTACGTTCATGTACATTTTATTGAAAACAACAAACGCATAAAATCCATAATTTTGTATCTTTTGTTTTAATACGAATTTTCCTTTTTATCACTCAGAACTTGGCAACAGACGCACTTGATTATTGACAACAAAATATTCTACGCCTGAAAACGACATGAAGTTTCCCTGACTATAATAATATGGTTTTGTCGTAACCATAATATGGGTTCGTCGTGACCATAATATGGTTGCATCAGAACCATAATATGTTTCCGTTGAACCGTTTTATAATGCCTATGATAATAATATGGACCTGTACTGAGTATAATATTTTTAGAATCAGCCGATCTTCAGTTCTTGTGACCATTATATGGATGTGGCGTAACCATAATATGATGGTTGTGTTGTAAAATGGTTTTGTCACTATCACAATCTTATAATGTTGTGACCATAGTATGGTTTTGTTGTGATCATACTATGGTTGTGTCATGACTAGAACTCGGATATTTTTAATTTTTCATCCGACTGGAACCAAGCTTACAAAATACTAAAACTGCAATATATATAGCTGCAATGATATTATAGTTGTGATACAAATAGAATGGTTGCCGTGACTATGTTTAATCTGATCTCTAACTCTGAGTAAATTTAAAGAAACTATGCTTAGTTAAAAAAAAATACAATTAAAGAGTTCGTCAACGTATTTTTTTTTGTTTATTCTTGGCCATCTTCTGGATGTGACAAAATAGTGAATATCGGATACTATTTATCGAAATTTCTTTTTTATTGTATGGCTGTTGTTACAAAATGCGTTTCTCATAAACTTTTGCCATAGAAGAATGAAACCTGAATTTTGAGTTAAGTACTCACTTTGTCTAGCGGAACCTTCTTTGAATGCTAAGTCGAAAGAGGGAGTTTTTCACGAGAGGCGATCGAAGTTTTATGAAATTTTAAATTTGTATAATATAAGATTCCTTTAAAACGTAAATCGAATGATCTCTACTATTTTGTACATAACTTTTGATGGGGTTGACAGATAAACACCAAATTTTTACTGAATATTTTTTGAAATTGCAATGTCCTTGAAAACATGCTAATTCGACTTAGGAAAATTAAAGAATTACAGCCATTTTCAGTTTTGCTAAATTCAAAATTTGTACTAAAAAATAAGTGATATCAAAAGTTCATCCCTTTCTCTCAAGATTACTTATTTAAGGAATTGCAACCATTTTAAGTTTTGCTAAGGCAATTCAAAGAATAAGTGACCCAAAATGTCTTACTTTTCACTCTAGCAGTCTTGTTAAAGGAATTGCAGCCATCACATGGCTTTGCTAAAGAAAACAAGAAATTTACAATTTTGTCCAAAAAAATAAGTGATATCAAAAGTTTGTCCTATTCGTAATGGCTGACTTATTTATGGAATTGCAGCCATTATAAGTTTTGCGAAGGAAATTCATAAAAATAAGTGATATACAAATTTCGTTATTTTTACTGTATTTAAGGAATTACAACCAAATTAAGTTTTGCGAAGGAAATTTTAAATGTTGTCCAAAAAATAATTCCTTTCGCTGTAGGGGGCTTATTCAAAATTTACAGTCATTTAGTCATTACGTTTTGATAAGAAAATCAAAATTTCGACTTTTCACTCTAGGAGGAATATTTATGGAATTACAGCCATTGTTGACAAAAAAAAGTGATATTAAAATTGATCCATTACTTATGGAATTACTCTCATTTGAAGTTTTGCTAAGGAAATTGTAAATTTTGAACAAAAAATAAGTGATTACAAATATTTTTCTTCGTGAGGCTTATTTAAGGAATTACAGTCGTTTTATGTTTTGTAATGAAATTCGTAAAAATAAGTGATAGAGTCGTCTTTACGCTCTTATTTAAGCAATTACAGACATTTTAAATTTTTCTAAATAAATTCAAAAATTCAAATAGCAAAATTGTGGCCTTTTCGTTCTAGCTCATTTTAAGTTATGCTAAGAGAATTCGAGAAATAAGTGATACCAAAGTTTCGTCCTTTCCGTTTTAGCAGTATTATTTAAGGAATTTTACCAAAAAAAAATAAGTGATAATAAAATTTCGGCATTTTCCCTGTAGCCATTTACAGCCATTTCCTGTTTTTCTGAGGAAATTCGAAAATTCAGTGATATCAACATTTTGTAATTTTTACTTTAGTAGGCTTATTTAAGAAATTGCAGCCATTTTAAGTTTTGCTTAAGAAACTCTAAATGCTGTTCAAAAAATAAATAATATAAAATGTTGTCCTTTTCATTCCAGGAGGTTTATTTATGGAACTACAGCAAATTTTAAGTTTTGCTAACAAATTTAAAATTTTAACCACAAATAAGTGATTTAAAAATGTATTATGTTTATTAAGGAATTTACAGCAAATTTAAGTTCAGCCAAAGAAAATCAAAATTTTGAGAAAAAATATGTAAGTGATATCAAAATTTCCTCCTTTACAGCCTATGTGGCTTTTCTTAAGGAATTACAGCCATTTTATGTTTTGCTAAGAAACTCAAAATTTGAACCAAAAAAATAAGCGATATAAAAATGTTGTAATTTTCACTCTGGGATGCTAATTTAAGAAATTGCAGATATTTTATGTCAAATTTTATCCAATAAGCGATATAAAAAATCCGGCCTTTATTTAAGGAATTTCAGAGATTTTAAGTTCTGCTAAGGAAATTAAAAAAATACGTAATATGAAAATTTTGTCCTTTGTCTCCAGTAGGCTTGTTTAACCCTGCTGTTGGATTAGGCCCATTTGGTCAAATTTTTGCATCGTTTCCCTTATATGTTTTGAACGGTAATATATACATATTACTTATAACTTCTGCTGGCGTGGTTGTTTTTACAAGACAGTGATATTCTTAAAAATACAATTGTCTGGCTTAAAGTGCGGCTGAGAAAAATGAAATGTTAAATATCATGGATTAGGGAACATTTGGTCCCAGGGATATTTTTGTTTTATTAAAATCAAAATAATAAGCCTTTTTGCTCAAAAATAAATTATGCAACAACATTTTTGACGAAGGGCTTTGCGTAACATTTTCTGGAGTAATATGGAGTCCTATTTAAAAAAAATTATGGTACAATTTTATGGTTACATTAAAGGTAATAATAACACTTTCACGTGGAAACAGAAGTTTAGTAACTGTCGTTAAAACAATTAAACAAATTTGAATTTTTTCAAAAAATCTGATTTGTGCTGGCACGAAGAAAGCCAAAAAAAATTAGGAAAAACTCGCAAAGGAATTGTTTGTTTTTATTTTTGAAAGCTAGAATCCTAACGAGGGCCAATAGAATTTAACAAACTAACTTCATATTTAAAAAATATTACTAGTATTTCAACTTTCAAATACGATGTAAAGCACTATCTTTTGCAAAATATAGAAACACTTCTAATATGACTTTTTTTTTTAAATATTGTTACCTCGTGATAAAAAAGTTATTCATGGAATATAAATATATTTATTAAGCATTATAATATAGTTGTCAATCAGCCTCTATAAAGCCTATCAGGCGCTGAGGCGTTATATTCAAAATAGTATAAACGATATTGTAAATAAATATAAATAAAATCACTTTTGGTATAAATAAGATAATTTCAACATTATCCGGTTGTGAACAATGGTATATATCAGATGCTGTGGGCGAAAAGTGTAACACATCGATGGAGTGACCTAAGAGACCCCAAGAATAATTGGCGAAAATCCGTTTTGGGTCATTTTAAGACATTTTAACAATGTCCGTCAATTGACTTCAAATTTGGTATGCGGAAAAATTTGTCCCTATCTCCGCCTAAGTTCGAAGATGGGCCGTATTGGTCCTCTCCTTCTAGTACATCCCCCACGCAGGGTTAACTTTTAGTGAAATATTGATTATTAAAGAATCTAGTCTAGACTACTTACTCGAATCTTCTGAAATTTCACACATATCATTAGTTTGCTAGTCGATAACACGTCAAGAAAAGTAGGCGTTATAGGCACGCCCCTTTTGATACCTCCCACACAAATGGACCATTTTACACCAAAAGTTACCAGCTTATAACTTTAATGCCATGCATACAAATACTTGATATTTCGTACAGTGTGATGATTTTATAGTACCTAGAGTCTAGAGATAAGTGGTTGTTATTGGAACTCCCTTTTGGTACCTCCCACACAAATGGACCATTTTACACCAAAAGTTAACAGCTATAACTTTAATACTAGCGCAAATAAATACTTGCAATTTTGTACGGTGTAATGATTTTATAGTATCTAGAGTCCAGAAAAAAGTAACCATTATTGGTAGGCCCCTTTTGGTACCTCTCACACATTTTGTACCAAACGTAAACAGCTTTGAACTTTAATATCAGTCGCATTGATTATATCAGCTATTATCTCCCTTACATTGAAAATTTTCAAATGACAGCTGTTCTAAATTTATTTTAAAACTCCATTTTTAGCTCCTCACTTACAAAACACATCATTTTTATAATAATTATTCCGCTTATGTTACATTTTTTTATCAAAAATGTCAAGTGTACTTATTATTTTGCACACCTTAAAAGTTAAATTTTACATACATTTTGCGCTTTAACAAAATTAACTCAAAAATATTTCTTTGCATCTTAATTTAAACGATATATGTAAAATACAACATTAGTTTAAAAAATTGTACTCCTTCGATTTTTTTTAAATTTTGTACGGAATATGCACCAGACTCACAAATCTTAACCAGTAATTGGATTTTTGTAAAAGTTATGGACAAAATACTAAGGCAGGCCAGGCAATTTTCGACATTTTACTTCTTTGAAAAAAAACTTAAAGGGGTAGCAATTTTTTTAAATCGAATTTTAAAAAAATGGCACTTTATATTCTCTTTTAAACGACGCACAATGGGAAAAAATGGGTAAATACGCGCGCATAGCAGTATTTTTAATCTCACGACTATACCGTTAGAGATAGAGTGCAACGGTTTGGAGAATAATTTGGTGTAGCCAGATTTTTCTTACTATTACCATTTATCACACAGTGGGGCTTCAAAATCGACTTTGTGGAAATTAGTGTAAAACTCCGAATATCGTACCAAATTCAGTGATCTTGATTTTAAATTAAAGCTGACAAAATTTAGTTTAAAATCTGTTTCAGGTTCTTGATTGTGTGTTGCTGCCTTTTAAATATGCAGACCATTGAAGTTCAAAAATATGTTTGCGAAAAAAGTCTACAAAACCTGCAATGCTTTTAAAATTGAAACTAAGACAACTTAAATAGGATAAAATTGTGAATGCTGAAATTTTAATATAATGTACTTTACACAATGGTTCGTAGACCGATAATAATAGAAAGTTAAATTAAAAACAAAAAATAATCGGTCCACCCTAATACACACAAACTGCGGAAACGTATATATTTTATTGTAACTATATTTTTATAGGTTTTGTAGAAAAAGTGAAGTATAAAAATTACTATAATCCTTATAATATTAACCAGATCTCTATTTTTAATCGTACTTGATAAAACTTGCAGCCGCGTGTTAATCCATTTATTCTCGTCCGTTCAGTACCCTTCGTAATTATTATCCGATTTTGCCGAAATTTCGCAAACGTTATTTTTTTTAACCAAGAAGATCGGTCCATATGTTTCGGGAAAATCGGTTCATAGATTGATGTAGCTCCCACACATATTTTCTATATTTAAAGAAAAAAAAAGCTCATATTTAAAGTACAAAAATCTGCCATAATCGCAAAAAGTCGCAGATAAACTAGGTACCGTTGGATTCATTCCTAAGTCACCTCTTTTCTCTATGTCATATGGTAGTGATCCCACATAATCCAAAAAAAGTTGTATTCCATTTACTGTGGATAATTTTTTTGAAAAACAAAAAAAAATGTTTTTTTACTTTGAAATATCTCTTCATTGGAAGGCTTTAAAAATACGTTTTATACACAAAAATTAAGATGATAGTACCTTATTATATGTTGCAAGTCCTATCGCATTTCACCAATAAACGCGAATTCTACAAGCATTTTAGTATATGCATTTTATCATCGCAATGTTATTTGCATTTATTAGTAACAAAGACAAACATTGAATGGTCATAACTCGAAATCGCCTGGAGATATTTTCATAAAATTTGTAGGTATTTTCATTAAATGTTATCCACAATAAAATAACACTCCCAAAAAATTGATTTTTGAAAGATGTTTTGAAAGTCCTATGCGCGCATATTTCATCATATTTTCCCATCGTGCGACGTAAACTTTGTAAAAATCGGTTCTGCCGTTCAAAAGCAATTAAAGATTTCGTAAAACCCAATAATCAATTTTTCTCAATCTTTGTAAATTTCAAACATACAATTTTGCACAAAAAAAATTATAGCGGGATAATTCCAAAGCAAATGAATCAAAAAAAAAAAACATTTTAAAAATGACCCCTTTTAATTTAAATGTAATTTGGCACAATGATTATACAAATGTACACGAATTTTATGGCGTTTTCAGTTTTTCAAAATTCATTGTAGTTGTTCTGGTACAGAGCTCAAAAGTTACCTATCTCTAGGATTTTTTTCAAAATTACTATTTGTAAAATTTGCCATATCTTCTTAAGTGCTTTACGTATTCTGAAGATATTGATACCAACGAAAAGCTCTGCTATTCCTCATCAATGTTGCGGAATGAAATATGTATCTCCTTTTGGTGGAAGGATGTTAAAAAAAGGAAAATATCCTTAATCCTTGAATATCCTAAAAAGTATCAATTAATATCCTTGATATTTTTGGTACTAAAAGATCAAACTATTATGAACTGACTATGAAAAACTCAAAATGGAACCTTGATGGACCAAAAAGATATAGCAATTTTATTGAGTCAATATTATAACTTTCCTTGTAAATTTTTATATAGAATTTTAGATTAGTCTGGGTCATTTTTTAAGTTAGTCGCACTGCTTTGGAATTACCCAGGGATATCTTATTTTTCCATTTAGCAACTTTTTACAAAGTTTTTAAATTGAATTTTAAAACAATTACACTTTATATTCTCTTTCAAACGACGTAAACTATGTACAAATCGGTTCTGCCGTTCAAGACCAATTAAAAATTTTGTAAAACCCAAAAATTTATTTTTCTCAATTTTTGTAAATTTCATATATAAAATCTTGTATTTATTTTGAACCTTTCTCAACCAGATTTCCTTATATTGTGTGTGAGACTTCTCATAAATGCAAAATTAATATCTATTTACAATGCACATAAAATCTAGCGTATCAAGGAAATAAGTTCCTTCCTACTTATTTAAGCTTTAGGTAGAACGTTATTAGCTCCCGAAGTGGCATATTCGTAATTTGCACAGTACAGCATTTTTCAGTTCATTCTGCGAATTGGACGTGAAAGTAGCCCCAAAAATATGAACTTCTGCATCATTCGTTTAGTCAAGTTGGCTCAATTAATAATGTAATGTCCATACGCATTTTTAGCTCAAGGTGGATTCTGTTCTGTTTAATAATGTTCTGTTTTAATGTTCAGTTTTATACCTGTACGTATTTTTCAATATTTTACTGACAGATATTTTATGACTTTGTAGGCCTTTTTGCGATTTTTAAGGCACTGGATGCACTTTTTTCGGGTAGGTATGTTCCGCATTTTTTTAATTTAATATCTACAACTTTGCTTAAGACACAAAAGAGATATTCCGTACGGTATACCGTGAAAAAAGTAACGAGTACCACCTTAAGCGAAAAAATCGAATGGCCATTAAATTATTAATTGAGCCATCTTGACTAAACGAATGATGCAGAAGTTCTTACTATGGAGCTATTTTCACGTCCAATTCTCAGAATTGAGTCCCAAAATCATATGTTGTACTGTGTTATATTAAATTTCCCCTCATCTGAGTACCCAATACTAATATGAGTTTAGGACCCACATTGTTTGTGCAATCTTAGAAATTTACGGTACTTCCATTTAGCAATTATCCATCTTCGGGAAATTCTATTTACCTGCTTGCCATACGTAGATCAATGGCTCCGGGTTTTCCGAGATCTCAAAAGACGTCTGTAGGGTCATATTTCCGGGGTGCAGATCCATTTTTCCGGGATGCAGTTTAAACGACGAATGGAAAATACGCTTACATCATGTTGGATACAGTTAGCATAATATGATTGTAACCCATCCGACCATCCGTCCATCTAATTGATGGATGACATATTCATTTTCCCCATCAACACATCAGCGCAAAAAGTGAACCTCGTCCACTTTTTTTGTTGTTTTTAAAAAATCCCAGTTTATAACTTCTTCTTCAACTTTGTTTATTTAATTTTTTTCGCGAAATATTGCCAATGACAACTGCTTTTTCTGACACCGACTCTTTTTTTCTGTAACTGACAAATGTCACTTTTATTGTTGTCTTTCGAATTTCAAATATTTATGCACAACGTGAAGCGACAGTTGACTTCAACTATCAACACGAATGAAGGTGACAGAGAAGAATACAGTTGAGGACAGAAGTAAAGCAACAGTCCCAGCCATAATCTCCATGCGAAGCAATCGCAGCATTTTGGGTTGTTACCATGAGTTTGATAAAACTTTTTACATATGTATGTATGTACATATACATATGTATTGATATGAATTTAGGCATTATCAATAACACACTGAATCAATCTTAAAAGTAAAAGTACTGAGATTAAAGTTATTAGCTATGCAATTGTAGCATAATTTTGAAGGTACATGACAAATACACACATTTTTCACTGGACTATTAATATTTTTATAACCACATCAAAGAAACTTGTTTAGATGTGAAAAATTAATATATCTGATTTCTTGCATGTATTTTTTTAAAAATGTGATGTGACCTTTGTTTGTTGTGATATTCAAGTAGATGGCGATAAGGTTTTGGTCACAGTTTTAGAAAATTTTTCGGCAAAAATTTAATATGTGAATTATATTTACTGCAAAATTGATAAAAGTCGAAATTAATTAGTTTTTTTTCTTCTACTTTTCAAATTTGACTAAAAATAGTCTGCTATTTTCATGATCACCACTGTGCGTCAATAGAAGGGTATGACTATGAATATATGATTTTATTTTAGATATGGTTCTTATACAAAAGTAAGTACATACTCCATACGACTCTCCACCATCCACAAATGGATATTGAATATGTATTCCATGCATTTTAACACTCCTCTTTTCTATTTTGCCTCACAAAAGAGGTCCTCCTGCACTCTAGGTGTAGACACTCGTACATACATACATAGCGTTGTTCTATCTGAAGTCATACATTCAAATTTGCATAAAAAAACTCATATGTAAAAGAGTTACAAAGTTTATCGGCTTAAAATTCTTCTATACACAATGCAATCATAATACAGAATTCATTTGCATGAGACTATGCAATTTTCCAAAGCTGACTATGTAATTTCTTGTACGAGGATTTCTGAATGACATTACTAAAGGTTTTTTATATTATTTTATTTTATTTTAGCATTGGCATTCATTCAATAGTGAACTGCATCAACGCAACTCAAATATGTTTTTTTTTTTTGGTAGATGTGGGCAAAGTATTAAGAAAATATGCAAAATGCACTTACCTCATAATCCTTCATGAAAGCTGAAATGATGAATTAAAGACAATTTGTCCAAACATTGGCAAAGATCCAAGTACCAAATTTGGATTTGAGCATTTGTATGCAGCAGAAATTCTATAGAAAAGCAAATTTTGAAATATTAAAATCAAATTAAAGCCAATTAACTATGTTTGTTCAATTAAAGCTAATAAACTCCTAAATATACATATGGATAGTTTTACATCTGGTAGTTTGTACTTTCTCCTGAAAAGAACCAACTCAATTTTGGAATTACTCCATTTACTTCCACCCACTTTGCAGTAATGTTGAGGGCCCTCTGAAGGATGTCCTTGAGTGTACTTAAAATGCTGAAGCCAACGACCCTCGTAACCGATGTTGCCCCATCTTCTGCATTTGCTACAACCTACACCCCAACCTGGTCCGAGAAATGCAGAGTACTGATCATGCGGTATAGTGGAAATCTACATTCAGTTATTTTAAGTTGCATTGACCCTAGTGTAGCCGAAATACGATTCTTGGATTTCAACAAGCCTGTAAATGTCTTAATGTACACCATGATTATTGAGGATCATTATCATTACACGCTTTTTGTCATTTCACGCCACGGTATATTCCTTTGCATCAAGAGAACACTCAGAACCTTCAGACTGGAATTTCACCGTTTTTTTTTTGGTTTTGTGTTAAGTTTTGAGCTTTGGTGTGTTCTGACACATATAGTAACATTTAGGGTGCCTAGACACATTAAGATTGTATTGATGTGTTCACAATAGTTGTTTAGATTTACCTTAGTTACAATTTTGTCAAATATTGTTAGGGAAAAATTACGAATCCCTGAAAGTTATGCTGAAAAAAGGGAAGAAGAAAATTTTCTCCCCTCAAAAGTGCGGGAAACAAATTTTTGCCATAAAATGTTAAGAAACTTTGTTCAACATATTCTTAGCTTATACAAGTCTGAATTAGATGTTGGACAAAAGCTGATGACAGCTTTTTCGAGGGGCCCACTGATTTTCAGAAACTTTGGAGGCCCATAAAAACAAATTGGTCACCAATTTCGCCAAACCGAGTATTGGGTTATACTACTACCTTTGGTAGTAGAATCGAATATATACTGTCAAGTCCCTGTATTTTTCAAAAAGTGTTTATTTGTTGCATTGTGTTAGAGGTAAACTATAAACACTACACATCTATATATATAAAGAAGAATGTGTGTTTGTTTGTTTGATTGTTTGTTGGTTTGTTTGTACCGTATAGAAGTCTAAACGGCTGGACCGATCTTCTTGAAATTTTCACAGAATATAGATGTGTGGGCCGTGGTGAAAATAGGGTACTTGAATTTTCGATATATCAAGTAGACGTGGCCCCGCCCACATAAGACAAATTTTAAAATTGAGATATCTCGCACAATTTGTTAGCGAGAGTGCTGTAATTTGGTACATATATATCTGGTGGCAGTCTACGTGATTGGTCCGAAAATGGGCGGGATCGGACCAATGGGTGTGGCACCCCCCATATAAGTCAAAATTGAGATATCTTGCACAATTTATTAGCGAGAGAGCTGTAATTTTGTGTATATATACATATCTATTGGCGATCTACGTGATTGGTCCAACAATGGGCGTGATCGGACCAATGGGCGTAGCCCCGCCCATACAAGCCAAATTTTGAATTTCAGATATATTGCACAATTTGTTAGCGAGAGAACTGGAATTTTGTATATACATATATATCTGTCTACGTGATTGGTCCAAAAATGGACGTGGTCGGACTAATGGGTGTTGCCCCGCCCATATAAGACAAATTTTGAAATCGAGATATCTTACACAATTTGTTAGCGAGAGAGCTGTAATTTTGTGTATATATATCTGGTGTCAGTCTACGTGAGTGGTACAAAAATAGGCGGAATCGGGCCAATGGGCTTGGACCAATACACGCCAAATTTTGAATTTCAGATATCTGCACAATTTGTTAGCGAGAGAGCTGGAATTTTGTATATATAAATGAAGACAGTCTACGTGATTGGTCCAAAAATTGGCGGGGTCGAGGCAAATATTAAAATCGAGATATCATGCACAATTTGTTAGCGGGAGAGCTTCCATTTTGTGTATATACGAGTATATCTCTTGGCGACTTGCGTGATTGGTCCAAAAATGGGCGGGATCGGACAAATGGGCGTGGCCCGCCCATATAAGCCAAATTTTGGAATTTTGGGTATATGTATCTGGTGGCAGTCTACGTGGCACCGCCCATATAAGCCTAATTTTAAAAATAATATATCTTGCACAATTTGTTAGCGAGAGTGCCGGAATTTTGTACATATGTATCTGGTGGTAGTCTACCTGATTTGTTTAAAAATAGGCGGGATCGGACCAATGGGCGTGGCCCGCCCATATAAGTCAAATTTCGAAATTAAGATATCTTGAAAATTTTATATATCTGGTGGTAATCTACTTGATTGGTCCAAAAACGGGTGGAATCGGACCAATGGGCGTGGCCCCGCCTATAAACGCCAAATCTTAAAATTAAGATATCTTGCACAATTTGTTAGCGAGATTGCTGCAATTTTGTGCATATGTATCTGGTGGTAGTCTACGTGATTGGTCCAAAAATAGGAGGAATCGGATCAATGGACGTGGCCTCGCCCATGTAACCCAAATTTGAGCTATTTTCCACAATTTAGTAGCGATAGTACTGTTATTCTGTTTATATGTATCTGGTGGCAGTGTACGTGATTAGTTCAAAAATGGGCGGGATCAGACTAAAGGTCGTGGCCCCGCCCATGTAAGCCACATTTTCAAATTGAGATATCTTGCTGTTATTTTATGTATATGTATTTGGGATTCGTGATTGGTTCAAAAATGGACGGGATCGGAAATCTCAATCTGGGGCAACGAAGTGGGCCGGGTCCAGCTAGTAACCTATAGTCTTAATAAGATCGCTATTTTTGTTCGTAGGACACTACACATTTGCAGCCGTCTGCAAAACCATATATCGTTGTTCGTTCAGTAGCGGTCGTATTTATTATCAGATTTTGCCGAAGTTTTGTATAAGTTAATTTTTGGGCCAAGAAAGTTGGTCCATCTGTTTTGAGAAAATCGGATCATAGATAGATGTAGCTCCCACACATATTTTCTGCATTTAAAGTAAAAAAGTCACATATTTAAAGTACACAAATCTACCGAAGCGGCAAAAAACTAGGTACTATTGGAACCGCCCCAAATGCACCTTTCTTCCCTATGTCACATGGTAATGATTCCTCGTGATCCAAAAAAGTTGTATTCCATTTAGTTTGGATAAGTTTTTTGAAAAACAAAAAAAAAACAATATTACTACTCTGAAATATCTCTTATTGAAATACGAATACGTTAAAAATACATCTTATACACAAAAATTAAGATTATTATAACCATATTATATGTGGTACAAGTTCGGCCGCTTTTTACCATGAACTACAGTTATATAAGCATTTCACTACATACTGATATTATAGCAATGTTATTTGCCTTTATTAATGAGAAATACAAGAAATTGAATGGCCATAACTCGAAATCGGCTGGAGATATTTTCATAAAAATTTAATGTATTTTAATTAAATGTTTTCCACATTAAAAAAACTTTGCCCAAAAGTTTTATGCGCGCATATTGCACCATAGTTTCCCATCGTGCGACGTTGCAGTCGCAGTAACTGACAATTTCGCCAATGTCATCAGAGACATACTACAGATGACTCTGAATTAAATGGCTAGATGGGCCAGAAGCAGAGGTTTGGACGTTAACCCAAACAAGAGAGAATAGTTTATCTTTGCTGATCTAGTCTTTTCTTTAAGAGGAAAATTTCTAGGCATAATCCTAGATAGGAATTGTCTTTCAGAACTAAGGCGAACGGAATGGTAGAGCGTTTTCACAGACAACTCAAGGCCGCTTTTAAGACAAGTGGAAATATAAAGAATTGGTCCGACCAATTACCAATTGTTTTAATAGGATTTTGGTAAAGTATTGCTGGGGCTCGGAACACCCAAGAGTTATTTTTTTGAAGCCTCTCCATCCTCAACGTGTGACTGTTTGGTGCGGTTTATGGTCCGGCGGGGTCATTTTACCTTACATTTTCGAAAATGAGGTTGGATAAACAGTTACGGTGAATGGATTGCACTATCGAGAGATGTTTAATGATTTTTTACGGTGGGATTTGGATGGTATTGATCTGGACAACGTTTACTTTCAACAAGACGGCGCTACGTGCCACACAAGCAACGATACCATTGCTCTGTTACGGGAAAAGTTTCCGGACCGTGTTATCTCTCGAAGAGGTGATCACAATTGGCCACCGAGATCTTGTGATTTAACACCTTGCGACTTCTTCCTTTGGGCCACGTGAAAGATAAGGTCTACGCCAACAGCCCAGCGTCGATTCAAGACCTCAAAGATAGAATTCGTGAGGCTATCGAGGACAAAGGGCAGCCACTTTGCGATTTGTCCTGTAAGCGTGGTCGTGGTGGCCATTTGGCTGATGTTGTTTTTCATTACACTAGCCAACAGTCGTTTCGTTATTTGGTTCTAGCATAGTTTTTCTCATTGATTTTGACCTACTGAACACGAAAATGAGTTTTAAAAATTTTTCTGTCGATTGGTTTTCGAGATACAAATTTTTGAACTTTTTTTTTTTTAATTTTTGGAGGTACACTTACAATTTTGAGCATATCTTTCGTCTTCTTTGACGTATTTGATCCTACTACTACTCAAATTAAAGCAAATTGAGCCGTCTACAACTCATTCTCAGAAAATTTTCAAATCGGGTGAGTAGTTTTGATGTTGGCGGCTTAAAAAGGTTAAAAAACTGCGTTTTTTTAGTAAAAATGTGGCAGAAAAATTCATATAAAAATTCATATAAAATATAAAACGCGATTCTAACAGCGATTTTGGTTTTTTTACGTATAGCTGGCATCGAAAAAGCAAGTTTTTTATAATCCTTTTGGAATAGAACGGAACAGTTGCTCCTATACATAAGTTACTTTTGTTCAAAATTTCACCACCCTGGTTAATGTCTTCTGTTCTGGCAAGGGACGTGAAATTTCAAAAATTTAGTGAAATCAGCAATTTTTTTTTTTAGAAATTTTTTTCAAACGTCCCTGCACTTTGCAGTTTTGATAAAATTTTTAAATTAATATTAATAACACAAATATTTCATAATTGTAAAAAACCTATTTACAATACCGTAGGGACGTTTCGTCGAAAATGGTATAATGAAAATGCAGAACATAGAAACACAGGTGCATTTTACGATACGAATTTTGGCAAACCCACTTTACATGTACAAAATTGTTTGGAAAAAACGTTTACGTAATTTTTATGATTCTCAGAATTAAAAAAAATAAGTAATACACAAATAGTTATTTAATTTTTATGATTGTGGTTGCAGAGTAATATACGCTTCTGAATGTGCGTGGACGCTCTTCGTGTTCCTTTATGACTGCTACTCCGTTCACAGTCAATTAAAGGGAAAAAGGGACTTTTTTATTGATGTGTGTTTTCCCGATGGCTACCTGTATCGGATTTTTTTACAGAAATTCCCCCCACATTTGTGAGTGGTCATTATTTGGAAACTTTTCCACAATTTGAAACGCACACTTGCTGAATCAGGTATATAGCCACCCTTAAAAGATGCGCCCATTCATAAGTACCTGTCAGTAAAATATTGTAACATACTTAGTATTTATAGGTGTTCATTTATCGTTTTTTGTCATTCAACAAGTGTCTACGAACGCGAGTAGTACGAGTAAAAAGTGAAACAAATTGAATTTAAGTGCATATAATACCTACCCAACAAGTAAGGCAATGAGTAAAAGACTACGTGTATTCGAGTGTTTGAACAATCCAGACAATTTCTGCAATGTTTGTGGCGAGTTTATAAAGAATAATCACGCACACACGTTTACTCCAGCAGTGCAATTGCACTATTTGAATTATTTTGGTATTTCACCAAATATCACAGAACCATGGATACCTAAGTCGCTATGTGATCTTTGCTATATAATCCTAACCAACTGGGCAGCTGGCGGAAGGTAAGAATTTTTATTTAAACACATTAAGCAAAGCAAATATAGTAATTTATTTTAATTTTAGGCGCCATATGAAATTCGATAAACCAATGATGTGGAAAAAGCCGCTATGCCATTTTTGCCTCACCACAAACAGTGGGGTAGGGAGATTTTTAAAATGGAACTACGCTCAAGTGGGATCGTTTGCACTTCCTGTACACATTCGAATGATGTACCATATGCAGTGTGCCCTGGTGCATCTCTTCAAAAAGCAGAATCGTCAGATCAAGAGTCCGAGTCAAGTGCAAGCGAATTTGGGGCGTGCAGAAAGCGAAAATTACTGTCACAGGCCGAACTAAACGATTGGGTGCGCGATTTTGGTCTCACTAAGGAGAAATCCGAACTTTTTGCGTCTCGGATGGTACAGTGTGGATTTGCGGATTCAGAAGTGAAAGTAACAGCGTACAGGAAGCGTCACCAGCAGTATGCAAAATTGTATACAAAGAAAGACGAAATATGTTTTTGCAGCGACATTTCCGGCTTGTTCCAAGAGCTTCACCAAATTCACAACCCCAATGAATGGAGGTTGTTTATTGACAGCAACAAAGAGAGCTTGAAGGCAGTTCTCTTACATAATGGGAATGAAAAGCCATCTCTTTCTATTGCTCATGCGGTTCATTCAAAGGAGAACTATGAAACTATGAACATTTTGCTGAAATGCATAGAGTATAGCAAATATAATTGGAAAATATGCGCCGACCTCAAAGTTGTGGCCATTCTGTGTGGACTCCAAGGAGGCTATACGCGACATTGCTGTTTTCTGTGCCTTTGGAATAGCCGCGCTGATGATCAGCATTATATTCAAAAAAAATTGCCGGAACGAACGAAACCTGTAGTTGGAGAAGCGAATGTTCAGCGCAAACCACTAATAGAGAACCGTGAAAATATAATACTTCCGCCGCTGCACATAAAATTGGGTTTGATAAAAAATTTTGCCAAAAAATTGGACAAAGAAGGTGAAGCTTTTGCCTATTTACGGTCAATTTTCCCTTACCTTTCGCTGGCAAAAATTAAAGAAGGAGTCTTCGCAGGACCCGAGATAAAAAAAATGTTGAAAGATGAAACATTCCCGAAGCTGTTATCACCCATCGAAGCCGCAGCATGGAATTCCTTCAGGCTTGTTGTGGAAAACTTTTTAGGAAACAACAAAAGCGATAATTATAAGGACATAGTTGAGGATCTGGTAAAGAACTGTGAAGCAATGGGTAGGTTTTTTTTGAAACAAATGTTAATTTAAATAGCGTTTTAATTCTCGTTTTTTTTTCATTTTTGGGTAAGAGTGCACATGTCACTTAAAATACACTTTCTGCATTCTCATTTGGATTTTTTCCCTGAGAATTTAGGAGACGTGAGCGACGAAAACGGCGAGCGCTTTCATCAGGAATTGAAGGCTATGGAACGACGCTATCAGGGCATCTATTTGGTTTGGATTTGGACCCTAATACGTGAGACCAATTGCAGCGAATACAAAAAACAAAGAAGAAGTCAGCTGTTTTTCCACATGTCATAAAATGTACAGTTATATCTTTGTTTCTACTCATTTTTTTTGGTCGTTGATTTGGTTAATTTCGTTAGTTTAGCTAACCTGGCACATCCATTTCTAATTGTGCCATACATTGAGTATGTAGTGCTCTAAATAAATTAAAAAATAATATACTAAGACTAATTTGTTTATTTTAAATTAAGTTAAAATGTATTTATTCGTTTGCGTTGGGTAGGTAAGCTGTGCAAATAATGAAAATCAAAATCTCGTGAAATAGCGGAATTTCGGTCTTTTACCAAAAAAATTATAAGTCCGCCATTTGTTGTCAGATTTTGTTAAGTAAGTGCTTATTTTCTTTGGAAAAATGCCAGCTATACGTAAAAAAAACCAAAATCGCTGTTAGCATCGCGTTTTATATTTTATATGAATTTTTATATGAATTTTTCTGCCACATTTTTACTAAAAAAACGCAGTTTTTTAACCTTTTTAAGCCGCCAACATCAAAACTACTCACCCGATTTGAAAATTTTCTGAGAATGAGTTGTAGACGGCTCAATTTGCTTTAATTTGAGTAGTAGTAGGATCAAATACGTCAAAGAAGACGAAAGATATGCTCAAAATTGTAAGTGTACCTCCAAAAATTTAAAAAAAAAGTTCAAAAATGTGTATCTCGAAAACCAATCGACAGAAAAATTTTTAAAACTCATTTTCGTGTTTAGTAGGTCAAAATCAATGAGAAAAAGTATGCTAGAAACAAATAACAGAGAAAATTTTGTTATTTGTGACCTAGTGTTATTAACGGCATACCTTCCTCTTTATTATGAAATAAACATCCGATCATTTAACTCAAAAAATGGAATTTTCTTTGAATATTAAAATAACACCTCTTGTTGGAAAACCCTTTACATAGCAGTCAATACTATTATAACTGCATTTTAGATTGGTGGATTTTAGGTTTAGATTAGGGACCCAAATACATCCCTAAATTCACAAACAGCTCTCGACTGCCACAGATCTCTTAACGAGAGATGGCAGAACTGTTTATCATGTACCTCATATGTGTATCTGAGCATAGGGATATCCCTGGGAACTGCAAAGCCGACGAACTTATTACATTAAAAATTCTCGAAGAATTTGCATATATTGCTGCACCATTGTTCACATGAAAGCTTTTTGTTCTGGCACTCGGAACGCCGGGGAGTATCGCCGCATAAGGAGTTATGTTGGAGGCTGCTGTGCCTCCATACCTGTCAGTGTGCCTTAAGAATAGCAGTCGTCAGTGTCGTCGGCCGCGTCTTCCCCGTCGTCTACGTCATCCTCGTCTTCGGTTTATGGGACACCGCCGCAATCTCCCCTACAGCAACATGCACAGCAATCAACACCACACATTGCTGTACCAACCCCCGAACATGCATCCTTCTTGAAATTTAATTCAATGGTCTCCGCGGCAAAATCAGAGAGATTGTAGATTTTATGAATCGGAAGAACATCAAGGTCGCTGCAATCCAGGAAACAAAGCTGAACGACACTTGCAGCTTCCACAGTTGTCAGGGTTACAATGTGCTACGTAAGGATCGCACGAAGTGGAGATGGGGGACTGGCTTTCCTATTACACCATTCTGTGCAATACAGACCTATCTCGCCTGAGCTTGACTCTAGAGACCCATACATGGAATGAATGGGGGTAGCAGTTAAGTCCGAGACTGCCGAGATAGAACTGTATAATGTATATATGCCGCCGATTGGTAGCTGATCTCCGCGTTATTTGCCGGACATTAGTCCGTTACTGCAGGGCAATAACCTCGTGGTCCTAGGAGACTGTAATGCCGATCACGAGCTTTGGCATTCTCTCCTAGCAAATGACCATAGAAGCATAGCTTTGGCTGAGCAGATATATGGCTCTACGTCCTGCACAGTGAATGAGGACGCCCCACACGGATTATGGGTGATTGCAGCAGCTCGCCAGATATCACCATCATGTCGCCTGGCCTGATAAATGACGTCACCTGGCAGCCCGTCATTTCATTGGGATCAGACAACCTCCCGTCATCCAAAGCGCTTGGGCCCGACGGAATTTCGATGCTTATGTTGAAGCAGTTGGACATACCGGGAGTTGAGTATCTACTAGGGTCCCCAATCTGTCCTTGACCCCTCTGATAATACCCGAAGCCTGGCAGAGTGTGCCCGTTTCTGAAACCGGGCAAAGATGCGAGCAAGGTAGAATCGTACAGGCCTATCTCCCTTCTCTCGCCAGTAGCAAGGGGAGGATTAACGCCTCCCGAACCTGATTGGACATTTTCCACTTGCTGATCATCAGCACGGATTCCGAAAGCAGCATAGTAAGACTACTGCTTTACACGCCATATCCACGCATGTGAGCCCGTCAAAACTCACACTAACATAGATACTTTTTCCCACTCTAGAGCGAGGAAATATTTTGACCTTCTCAGGTCCACATTTGTCTAGCCTCCGTTGTCCCTTTATAGCAGGTTTATCGGCTTTGCAGTTCCCCGGGAAGTCCCAATGTCTAGGTAATATCTTGGATTAAGTTAAAGTTTCCCCGTCAATGCCTGTTGATGGCTCGGTCAAGCAAATACGTACCAAGAAAAAATATATGCAGAAGCAACTACAGTGATTTCTCACTGGGTGCTCTCCAATTTTCCCTAGCCTAAAGGATTCGGATGTTTCTTTGACAATACTGCAGAATCCATCCAGGAATTTTACTAATCCCTCCTAAGTACACTCTTGTATTTTTGAAATTCTGCTTTATATATGTCCCAGTCCTGCGTTTCTCTGGTAGCTTTTCCCTGTTATTGTTCCTGAATCGAACTTAGCATAATTTACAGGTTCTACTAGAACATATTAAGTTTTAAAGACATTCATATTCATGTGTTCCTACATCTGTTGACCATTTCACATTTGCATCTTTAAGCTTCCCAAGCGGAGTGACATAAAAACTACGCATATGCATACCCCATAAAGGTTCATCACCTCATTTTCTGTTTGTCACTTGACAAATCCCATGAAACTATCTGAGATGGTTAGGAATCCATGAAGGATTCCCACTCCGTTTAGCAGAATAACAATCTCTTTGCTAAAATCCCAACTGGAAGTGAAGGCATAAGTAAAAATTGTGTTAAATATAAACGTGGAGAACATATAGAAATATGAACAGGGAGATAGATGTTGCCATTCACATTTACAATGAGTGAGTGTCCTTTGAAGACATTTGTCCTAAAGGGAATTTTTTTAGATTTAGCACACACATCTACTTGCAATGGGATATGATAGGATATGACTTGCCTGGAGCAGGGGGTAGTAAAGTCAACATACTTTCATACCAAAATGTTTATAGTCTGACATAAAAATGCTCATAAAAATTTTTGTTGTTTACATTCGTCTATAAAATTAGTTCCTGTTTTACACTTTTCCATCCGTCCACTATGTATGAACGTTCACATCCAAAAGTGTTCAGGCAAAAAGGATGCCGGAAATTAGATAACAATGTAAACAACGCCACACAGAGACACACACGTACACTATCTGCATCTTTGCACATATGGATAAATTACTCACTAGTCACCGGTCGGTCATTGGACTCATGTCGTCTGGGTTCTGGGTTTATTGACAATTTGACACTTCAATTGTTGACATTAAAATTGAACATTGTAAACGAAATTGAGGGAAGAAAATATGGAAAAAATTAGGTTTTGCTGACTGTTGCGGATACCGGAATGAGTGTAGGATTTTGGAGAACAAGAAAACCTAAGCGAGAAGACTCAACAAATGATTTAGAGTTTATACAATAATATCAAATCCTCTTTTGAGCAAAAAGATACTTTGTTCAATAGACAACATGAGGTCCCTAGTGCTACCACGGGTCCAGTTTGATACACAACATCAATAATCCGAATATAGGTACTGGCCTAACCTTTCAGACTTCCTCCATAGGCCAACCTTCGTATATGCAGACATCGTGCCGTTTACTCAATGTGGAACAGTAACCAAGCAGGTGTTTAATGCTCTCCACTTCTTCCTCATCTCCACAGCTTCTGCAGAAGTCATTGGATTCAATTCCCAACCTTATGACTGGTTTGCAATCGCAGACTCCCCTCAGTACTTACCTTATTATAGACAATTGTTTCCTCTCTAGTGCCAGGAGATATTTTGTCCTTCTTAGGTCAAATCGTGGCCAAATTAGTCTCTGTACACTACAGGTGTCAAATTCGATCCATCTCTCATTGGACTGCCTCTTTCCTAAGCCAATGTTTGCATGTGGACAGTGGCGCACCCATTCATATGCAAATTCTTCTAGAATCTGTCATCTCGTTAAGAAATTTGTTTAATCCGTTGCCTCTCTTGATACTCTACCCACAATATTAATCGGCAGTAGATGGAGTAGGACTTGTAGAGACTATGTCGCTGTAGTTCTTAACTCTTATGTTTAGGTTAGGTTAAGAGTGGCAGCCTGTAAAACAGACTCACTCAGTCTATACAGTCCATTGTGTTACCACAGGGACGTTTGGGAAAAAATATGTCATTCCTAGCCCCTCATATATGCAAATAGTGGCGCACCCATTCATATATGCAATCTGTCATCTCGTTAAGAAATTTGCGGTTGTCGAGGGTTGTTCGTGAATTTAGACAGTCTGACTATCCGAGTAACTTACTTGTGACTTCGGCTTGATAGACTCTGCAAGTATCTGGTAGTCTGTGAATTATATCAAGAATATGTTTTTACAGTGTAATCTGAAGTCCACCTTCTCATCAAACTGCGAATCCGTATATAGGGGGAGATAGTTTATATTTCCTGGTATTCTACCAACCCATTCTTCTCTCGTGGGTGTACACCGTTCACATATAGTCCACTCGGTCGGTTAGGTTATGGTGGTTACCTGCTCAGATAGACCAATTGAGGTCTCTAGAGCTACCACGGGCCCAACTGCACCTCATCGGAATCAATCTGTTTGTTACAGAAACATATACAATAATACAAACCTCGGTACCGGATCTGTCAGACTTCCTTCCTCAGTATATCCATATATATATCCATCCAGTAACAAAGCAGGTGCTCAATGCTCTCCTCTGCATACTCATTTCCACAGCTTCTGCAGAAGTCATTGGAATCAATTCCCAACCTCCCGGCATGTTCGCCGATCAGGCAATGTCTCGTCAGAACTAACACCAACGTAGACAGTCTTTTCCTATTTAGTGCGAGAAGATATTTTGACCTTCTTAGGTTATATTTTGGCCAGAGTTATCAAGCTGCAATACAGGTGCCGATTTCATCGGCTTTGCATTTTTCCGGGATATCTCTATGTGACGTATATCCTAAACTGCTTAGCCATCGCGTTAAAAGATCTGCGGCAGTCAAGGGCTGTTTGTAAATTTAGGGATGTAGCTCCAGAGATTTGATGGCAGTATATCTGTCCTAATAATTGGCAAAGCCTTGGTCACTATTTATGTAGCGACTCAGCCACTTGACAGCTTTCCTTATTGTCATTATTTCGGCTTGATAGACCCTGCAAGTACCTGATAGTCTGTAAACTATGTCAAGACTATGTTCTTTACAGTCCAAAATTTATCTTCCTATTAAGCTTCGAACAATCTGTATAGAAGTGTAGATATTTAAAATTTCCTGGCATTCTGCCAACCCATACCTCCCTGGCAGGTAGGTATCTTAGTGGTAAAGTTCCTGTCGAAGATGTACCACTCCAATCAATCGGTTACCAAAACACCTCATGTGGTCTTTGCAGTTCCCCGGTATATCCCTATGTCCAGGTACCCATATGAGTTAAATGTCAAATTGCTCAACCACCTCGTTAAAAGATCTGCGGTAGTGGAAGTCTTTTAATAAATTTTGGGATAAATGACGGCACTAGTGTTGGCCGCTATGTTGCGACATAAGCACTTGGCGACTTCTCTAATTGCCTGTTAGACAAGCTTCGAACCATCTGTATATAACTCTTGATTGTTACCATTTCCTGGCATTCTTCCAGGTATTTTAGTGCTAAAGTTATTCTCGAAGGTGTGGCCGTAGTTCTTGTACGTCCACATTGATAGACTAGTTTAATCCGTTGCCTCTCTTGATACTCTACCCACAATATCAATCGGCAGAAGATGGAGTAGGGCTTGTAGAGACTATGTCGCTGCAGTCCTTAACTCTTATGCTTAGGTTAGGTTAAGAGTGGCAGCATGTAAAACAGTCTCACTTACACCATCCAGTCCATTGTGTTACCACAGGGACGTAAGGAAAAACATAAGTTATTCCTCGCCCCTTCGGTTGAACCAATTTAATTGCTTTAGGTTAGGTTAGGTTGAATAGAGGAGACGTTTAACCGTCTCGTGTCTTTGGACATACATTTAAGCCAGTGGTTCGGCCTGTTGTGCGCTCCTTTGATTGCTTCAAAAAGCTCAAAAGTTGGCGAATTCCAACATCAGCCAAGTTAGCTAACTCGCCAAAGAAATAAAAGCCTAAGGTTACATTCCGTCTTCTAGAGAGAGAGGTACACACACAGAAGGTGTTCTATTGATTCATCCTCCTTTTTGTCTCCACAGTTTCTGCAAAAGTCATTCTGCAAGACCTTCACTCTCTGCGTGCCGTCTAATAAGACTGCGACCCTTCATGACAGACGCAATAAGTGAGACGTCCGGTCTAGACAACAACAGAAGTGCTTTGGTACGTTTTGAGTCTAGTCCGGGCCACATCAACCTGGAATGCATACAGTTCCTGACTGTTATATGCTAGAGGCATTCCCACATGTTCCAGGTCCCCTGGATCGTGTAAGGTAGTTCCTAGTCTTGCATGTTCATCTGCCTTGCAGTTCCCTGGAACTACTTCCGTCTTGGTTGGGTTAACACCAAGACCATTACCGGAAGCCCATTTTGCGGTTGTATGAAGGGCCTGCTGTAGGATGTCTCCGAGAGTATCCAGAAACTTCCCTCTAACAGCTATTGCCACGTCATCTGCATAGGCAACCGGTTTAGGTTAGGGTGGCAGGCGTATTTTTTTACAAGCTCACATAGACCAGAAGAGAAATTTTGATCTTCTCAGGTCATACCTTGGCCAGATTTGACTAGCTACCCTGCAGGTGTCGATTTCTGTCCATCTTTCGTTGGACTGCCTGATTGCCTCTTGCCTCAGCCAAAGCTTGCACGTGAATAGTGGCGCACCAATATATGCAAATTCTTCGAGAATTTGTAATGTCGTCCCTTTCCTAGCAAGTTCATCGGCTTTGCAGTTCCCCGGGATATCCCTATGCCCAGGCACCCATATGAGGTGTATATTAAACTGCTCAGCCATCTCGTTAAGAGATCTGCGGCAGTCGAGGGCTGTTTGTGAATTTAGGGATGTTGCCTCCAGAGAATTGATGGCAGCCTGGCTGTCCGAGTAAATGACAACGCCAGTGTTGGTTACTATGTTACGACTCAGCCACTTGGCTACTTATTGCCATTATTTCGGCTTGATAGACACTGAAGGTATCGGGTAGTCTGTGAGCTATATCCAAACTAAGCTCTTCACAGTGTACTCCGAAGCCAACCTTTTCATCAAGCTTCGAACCATCCGTGTAAAAGTGGAGATGGTTTCGATTACCTGTTATTCCGGCAACCCATTCATCTCTGGCGGGAATCATAGTGATGTAATTTCTCTTGAAGGTGTACACAGTTGGTATATAGTCCACTCGGTCGGTTACCATAGCACTACACTTTGATATCCTCATGTGACCATAGTTTTTGTACCTCCACATTGATAGGCAGTTTAATCTTATTGCCGCTTTGGTTGCAACTTCTCTCGCCACAATATTAATCGGCAGTATATGGAGTAGGACTTGTAGAGACTCGGTCGCTGCAGTCCTTAAGGCTCCGCTTATGTTCAGGCAGGCTGTTCTCTGCACCTTTGTTAGTAGGTTGGTGATGGTTAGTTTGTCAGTTGCCGTCCACCATACCACAATGCCGTATAACAGTATTGGACGAACTACTGCTATATATATCCAGTGGACGATTTTAGGAGAGAGGCCCCACCGCAACCCTACAGCCTTTTTGCAGGAATATAAGGCCACGTTGGCCTTCCTTACACGTTCCAATACGTTAAGTCTAAATAACAGTTTTCTATCTAGATTTATTCCTAAAAATTATGCACTTTCAGAAAAGACTAGATCTGTTCCATTTATCCGAGGTGGAGGGTCCACATGTGGGATATTATTCATCCTAGTAAAGAGAACCAATTCTGTCTTGTGTGGGTTTACGCCCAAACCGCTGCTTTAGGCCCATCTAGCCAATTTGTTCAGAGCCACCTGTACAATGTCTCGGAGGACGTTTTCGAATTTGCCACTCACTGCGATTGCCACATCGTCCGCATATGCCACGACCTTGCAGCCACAACGTTCTAGATCTAGCAGGAGTTCATTCACTGCTAGTTTCCAAAATAGTGGAGACAGTACTCCTCCTTATGTGATGCATAGGCAACAACTCTGACACCCATTATTTCCAGAAAAAGTAAAATATTGTCCATGGAGAGATTCCATAGCAGAGGAGACAGAATATCCCCTTGGGTCGTTCCTCTGCTGACAAAGCTGAAATGCGTCTCTTAATTAGAAGTTTATGAATGAACCTACGTATACTGCTATCAACCCCAGGATTTATAAAGCCATAATTATAGCGGCAGGATTTATGTTATTGAATGCCCCCTCTATATCTAAGAAAGCTACCATAGTATATACCTTAACAAAAAAGGAATCCTTCAATAAAGCTTGGACTTGCCCTTGCTGTATTCATGCTGTTCAGAGGACAGTAACCTGTGATCAATTTGGTGCTAAGGTAACTATCTATTAATCTCTCCAGAGTTTTAAGGAGAAATGTCGAAAGACTTATTTGCCAGATATCCTTAGCTCCAGTGATGGACTGCTTTACCGCTTTTTGGGATGAAAACAACCTTGGTTTCTCTCCATTTTGTTGGCATGTATGCCTGATTGATACAACGTGTATACATCTCTCTGACCCAGGAAGCAATTGTATCATCCCTTGCCTGTAGCTCCGCCGGCGAGACATTGTCTGGTTCTGGCGACTTAAAAGGTTTAAAGCTTTTGATAGCCCAAAGAATTCTAGATTCGGTTACAATCTCGTTGGCAACCTCCGATGGCTGACTTCAAGGGAATCTCCAACTGAAGCATTAAATGCCTCTTCAGAGCTGCCCGGGAAGGAGCACTCCCAGCGATTCCTCACTGGGCGTAGTTCAGGAACTATCATCTTTTTTGATGTTCCCCATAGTACAAGGTGTTGAGGCTACAATTTTCCGTAACATTGAGACATCGGATGAGCTTATGCCACTACAAAAATCTGTCCAGGATTTATTTTGAGCCGTTCTCAACTCTTTTTTGTACCGTTTGAGTTCTTCCTTGTATGAGTCCCAGTCCTGTGGGCTCTGGTGGCCTTTGCCCTTTTTAAGAGCTTCCTACTGCACCTCCTCCGCATAACTAATTGAGACGAACACCATTGCGGTCGTTGTTTACCCTTTGGCTTCTGTTTGGGTCATGCGGCTTCTAACGAGTCGTTAAGAGTTGCAATGACTCGTTTCACCGTTTCTTCTATATCCCGGGTAGTTTGCATCTTCATTTCAGGACCTTTGGAAGAGACCTGTTGAATATGCGCCTATATTTTTCACATTTAGCTTTCTAAATATTAGGTGGGAAGAAGGTATCAGGATGCTTGGCAATCTTGCAGATGCTAATATATCTATGGTCGGAAAAGCTATGAGTGTTCAAAACTTTCCAAATTTCCTCGGAGACAAGGGTCACATCGAGCACCTCCATATGTTTCTAGTAATGAAGGTAGGTTCATGCTCTCTACTACAAATCACAAGGTTACTACTTATAATAAAGGGTGGTTAAATTTGAAGGCCCGATGTTGATTTTGAATAAAACACAAATTATTTAGGAAATTATTGTCATTTCTTTTTATTATGATAATATGGGTATGGTTCAATTAAGTATGGAACAAAATATAGGCCTAATGGACGCCGCGACCTCGGCGGCACACCTCCATCCGATGGTCCAAATTTTCGATGACGGGTCTATGCCGTTAATGTGCCGAATTATCTCATCCTTTAGCTCTTGAATTGTTGCTGGCTTATCGACTTACACCTTTTCTTTCAAATAACCCCAAAGAAAGAAGTCCAAAGGTGTCAAATCACATGATCTTGGCGGCCAATTGACATCGCCACGACGTGAGATAACACGGGCATTGAATTTGTTGCGCAAAAGAGCCATTGTTTCGTTAGCAAGTGGCACCGTCCTGTTGAAACCACATATTGCCCACATCTTTATCTTCTAATTCGGGCCATAAAAAGTTCGTTATCATCTCACGATAGCGAAAACCATTCCCAGTAACTGCCTGACCGTCCTCATTTCGAAGAAGTATGGCCCGATGTCATCGCCAGCCCATAAGCCGCACTAAACTAACTGGGCGAGCATGCACAGGTATTTTCACATCTCCTACAGACCCGGTTTGCTGAAATTTGCGCAAAATTCTCCCGATTGTGGACACATTTGGTCGATTATGCTGATCAAAAAACATCACGAAATGCATTTTGATTTGAACGGCCATTTTCGTAAAAGGCTTAAAAAACTTTAACGTGTTGCTCGATTGTGTATCTTTCCATGGTTCAAATTGAGTTAGTCTGAAATTGAGAAATGTCAAATGAAATGCAGAAAAAAACTTGACGTTTAGGTGTGGTTCACATTCAACATCGGCCCTTACAATTTAACCACCCTTTATATTCGATAAGTGCGGTGTCAATTTCCATCCTTCTCCCATTGGACAACATGACTGCCTGTGGCTCAAGCTCCTCTTGAAGATGTACACCGTTGGCATATTGTCAGTTGGGTTAGGGTGGCAGCCGGAGTTACCGACTCGGTTATGTTAGGGTTGCAGCCGGAGTTACCAACACCGGCCCGGTTGCACCTCATCGAAAGCAACCTGTTTGATATACAATGTTATCAATAGTACGAACATCGGTACCGGTCAGATCTGCACGACTTTCTAGAAAAGCCTACCCCAGAATATCTAGACGTCGCTTACTCAATGTGTGACAGTAGCAATGCAGATGCTCAATGCTTTTCACTTCTTCTTCATCTCCACAGCATCTGCAAAAGTCATTGGCGTCTATACCCAACCTTCTGGAGTGTTCGCCGATCAAACAGTGTCCCGTGAGAAGTGACACTAACGTAGATAGTCTATTTCTCTCTAGTACAAGGAGATATTTGGGCCTTCTCAGGTCATATCTTGGCCAGATTTATCTAGCTACCATACAGTTGTCGATTTCTGCCCATCTTTCTTGGGACCGTCTGACGCACAAGTGTATGCAAATGCTTATAGAATTTATAATGTCATCCCATTCCTAGCAAGTTCATCAGATTTGCATTTTCACGGGGTATCTCTATACCCAGGTTCCCTATGAGTTGTATGCCATCTCGTTAAGAGATCTGCTGCAGTCGAGGACTGTTTGTGAATGTATCGATGTAGCCTCCAGAGATTTAATTAATGGCTGCCTTGCTGTCCGAGTAATTGACAGGTTTGGTCACTATGTTGCGACTCAGCCACTTGTCGACTTTCCTTATTGCTATGATTTCGGATTGATAGACACTGCGGGTGTCTGGTAGTCTGTGAGCTTTAATATCGATTCATACAAATTCTTGAAATTTTGTACAGAGTAATGCTTTTATAGTACCTATAGTCCAATAGTGGGTGTTATTGGCACGCCTCTTTTGGTATCTCCCACACAAATGACGTCTTACGTCAATTTGAAAATAATTTAATTGCCAAATCAATAATTTCACAACTTCCGTTCTAAACAAAACACACATTTTTGTATGATCGACGTTAGCAAATACACCTCTGTACTCTAAAGTAGCTGTGGTCACAAAATCATGCCTGGGTGGGTCAACTGAGCTGTACCAAGACCAGCGTTGCCAGATATTTTTTGAAAAAAACTTAAAATTTTTGAAGAAAAAACTTATTTTGCCACCAAAAAACTTATTATTTATATTTTATAAAAAAAATTTAAAATCGTAGCAATTCAATATTAAATAGTAATAGAAATGCTTCTTCCTTTGATACACTTAATATATGTAGTTTAGTTTTTAAATGGTAATTATACAAATATAGATTAAACAATTGGCGATGGGCCATATTTCTCGAATCACAAACATATTGGAATATAGTCAAATTATTATAAAATCTGGTCGATATATGTGGGTATAAGTTACAAAACAATTATTGTACAATTCATAAAAGAAGGGGATGATCCATAGTAGAAATTATTCCTGAGCAAAAGACTCCTTGGTACATTCCGCCGAAAAATGCAGTCTCGAAGCCCTAAGTTAGAAACATTATTTTTCTCCAATTATTTTTTATTTTGTTAAAAAATGTGTGTATTTCTATTCGAATTTATAGTAAATTTATTCGTATTCTTCCACTTTGAAGTATGAGATTTCTTTTTTAAAATTTAAAATTAAAACTAAATTAAATGGTTTTGTGTTTTTCTGAGATAATAATATAAATTAAAAAAGAAATTAAAAAAACTTATTTGGTACATTCCGCCGAAAAATGCAGTCTCGAAGCCCTAAGTTAGAAAAATTATTTTTCTCCAATTATTTTTTATTTTGTTAAAAAATGTGTGTATTTCTATTCGAATTTATAGTAAATTTATTCGTATTCTTCCACTTTGAAATATGTGATTTCTTTTTTAAAATTTTAAATTAAAACTAAAT
This sequence comes from Eudasyphora cyanicolor, assembly GCA_963930755.1. Classification (NCBI taxonomy): domain Eukaryota; kingdom Metazoa; phylum Arthropoda; class Insecta; order Diptera; family Muscidae; genus Eudasyphora; species Eudasyphora cyanicolor. The sequence continues at coordinate 207,196,399 of OZ005734.1, read as the reverse complement.
TAAATGGTTTTGTGTTTTTCTGAGATAATAATATAAATTAAAAAAGAAATTAAAAAAACTTATTTGTGGAAGAAAAAACTTAAAAGAGCTATTTTTCATTTGAAAAAACTTGAGAAATAAGTTTAAACTTATCATCTGGTAACGCTGACCAAGACTCTCATTTCCTTCTCTCCATCTCTCTCTCATTATGCAATGGCGATTTTTATCCATCTTAGCGAGCTGCTTATACATATTACATATCGATACCTCCATTGTAAACAATGCTAAGTGGAAATACGTAGATTTCCAGGAAAGGAGTTTGATGAATATCTTAAATTTGAATTCCTTTATAATGCAATTCGAATGACCTGTACTGTTTTGTGAATAACTTTTGATTGGGTTGACGGATAAACACCAAATTTTGAATATAATTTGGAACATTAAAAAGTTAATGCAATCTCCCTAAAAGCATGCTAAGTCGACTTAGCATGATTTAGAATGGAATATGTATATATTTTTATTTAATAGGTTTTACCATAATTATATTAATATCTACTTGTTTTTGCTTTCAATAAGGTTTTTTTGCATTGTTCGTATCAGTCGACAATAAAAGGGTGGGCCATTTAAAATTTTAAATTTGAACTACCGTGGCCGTGTGAAGCCGATTTTAATGAAATGCCATTTTTTCTTAACTTATACAATATACTCGGTGCCAACTATCTTCATATTTTTTGCACAAATATATATGAAGCTATTTCTGCTATTTCTAAAATATTTCCTCAAAATTGCATTTTTCTATAAAATTTCTTCAAAATTGCATTTTTCTAGAATATTTCGTCAAAATCTAATTTTAATTAAAATAAAATTTTTTATAATAATTTGTTCAGAATTTTTTTTTCAAAATTTGCATTTTTCAAAACTCTTCTATACTGCATTTAAAAAAAAATCATTAAAATTCTATAAAGTTTAGTCAAAATTACGAAAATAATATTTTATTGAAATTTAAATTTAATATTAAATTTTCCTATAAAATTTTGTTGAAAATGCATATTTCTAGAAAATTCATATTCCCTTCAAATTGCATAGATATTATTAAAAATATCGTCAAAATTTCATTATTCTAAAAAAACCTTAAAAATTAAATTTTTCTTTCAAAAATCCTTAAAATTTCATCAAATTACATTTGTCTAGAAAATTTCATTAAAATCCCAATTAAATTAAATAAAATGTTATACAGGGTCTCCCATATTCGACGGACCCATCTGGCAACGCCATAACTTTTGACAGAGATGTCAGATCGCTTAATGACATACCGCGTTTGAAGCGTCAGTCCAAGCAGATTTTTACCATGGAACAATACACGCCACGCGAGCGCTCTGAAATAGTTGAAATTTACATTCAACAGAAGAAGTCAATTGTGAAAACTCAACGTGCTTTTAAAATATTAAAAAATGTGAGAAGTGCGCCTTCTAAGAACACCATTAAGCGTTTATACGAAAAATTTTCGACTGGTGAGGCTCTTTCTAATCCGAAGAGGCCAAATAAAAGTCGACCAAGGCGATCGGCCGAGAATATCGCTGCCGTACGAGCCAGTGTTGAGAGGTCCCCAAGAACATCCCAAAAACGCCGTTCTCAGCAGTTGGGCATGGCTCGGTCCACTTTACAACGGATTATTCGCGTTGATTTGCATTTGTTCCCGTACAAAATTCAATTGACGCAAAGATTGTCGCCTGCGGACAAGCCTCGTCGATTGGAATGGGCCCAACGAGTCCGTGGGTCCGTCGAATATGGGCAACCCTGTATATAAAAATTAATAGAAAATGAATTTGTACATATTTTTTTTTTAAATTGCTATTTTGAAAAAATTCCGTCGAAATTGAATTTTTTTGAGAATATTTGAAATTTTTTTAGAAAATAATGTCAAAATTAAATTTTTCTAAAATATTTCTTTGAAAATGCATATTTCTAGAAAATTTCATTTACATTTCATTTTTCTAAAGAAAACTTAGATTTCATTTTTCTACAAAAATTTAATGTTTCTATAAAATTTCTTTAAAATTGATTTTTGCAGAAAAATTTTTTTAAAAACAAAATCAAATTTATTAAATAAAATTTTTTTTTGATAAAAATTTATCGGCATAGAAAATGTCAACAATATTTTTAAAAAATTTCGTCAACATTGAATTTGACTAAAATATAAATGTTTAAAAATTTGATTTTTCTATACAATTTTTGAAATTTGAATCTTCTCAAAAATTTGGTCAAAATTGAATTTTGTTATTCAACAATTTGTCGAAAATACGAAATTTTATTGAAATTTTTTCTAGAAATTTATGTCAAAATTAAAGGTTTGTAGAAAATTTCGTTGAAAATGTATATTTCTAGAAAATTGCATCATATTATAAATTAATTTTTCCAAAAAAACCCTAAAAATTTTATTTTTCTAAAAAATTCCTTAAAATTGCAATTTTCTATAAAATTTCTTTAAAATTGATTTTTCAAAAACTTTTGTCAAAAACAAAATCTAATTTATTAAATAAAATGTTTTTGATAAAAATTTATAGACATCGAATTTGTATAGAAAATGTCATCAATATTGGTATTTTTAAAAAATTCCGTCAACATTGCATTTTACTAAAATATAAATCCGTAAAAATTCGGTTTCTCTATACAATTTTTGAAATTTGAATCTTCTGAAAAGTTTCGTCAAAATTGAATTTTGTTATTGAACAATTTGTCGAAAATACATTTTTATTGAAATTTTTTGTAGAAATGTATGTCAAAGTACAGTTTTCTAGAAAATTTCGTTGAAAATTTATATTTCTAGAAAATTGCATCGATATTATAAAAAATTTGTTTTCTAAAAACCCCTACAAATTTAATTTTTCTAAAAAATTTAAAATTGCAATTTTCTATAAGATTTCTTTAAAAATTATTTTTTCTAGAAAATTCTTTAAAAATTGCATTTTCTAGAAAATTACTTCAAAATATAATTTTTCAAGAAAATTTCATCAAAAACAAATTTAAATTGAATTTGTTTAGAATTTTTTTCAAAATTACTGTTTTTAAAAATGTTTGTCATTTTACAAAAAATAAAATCGTGAAAATTTAATTTTTCTATAAAATTGAATTTTTCCAGAAATTTTCGTCAAAATTAAGAAAATACAATTTTATTGAAATTTTTTCTTGAAAATTATGGCGAAATTTTATTTTTCTATAAAATTTCGTTGAAAATGCACATTTCTACAAAATTTCGTTGTAAATGCATAGATATTATAAAAAATTTCGCCAAAATTACATGTTTCTAAAAAACACTTAAAAATTTTATTTTTCTTTCAAAAATCCTTAAAAATTTGCAAATTTTCTGTAAAATTTCATCAAATTGCATTTTTTTACAAAATTTCGTCTAAATCAGAATTAAGTTAAATAAAATTTAGTAAAAAAATTAATAGACATCGAAATTTTAGTTTTTTTTTTGAAATTGCTATTTTTACAAAAAAATGCGACAAAATTGCGATTTTACTTAAAAAAACCCTTCCAATAATGTCTTCAAAATTTAATTTTCTAAAAAATTTCGTCAAAATTGCATTTTTCTAAAATAAAATTTTTTTATTCAGTCAGAATTTATTTTTTTGGTTTGAGACCATATGTTCCATTTACTTTCTGTCTATTCCAAGAAAGTAATAGAAACAAATACAAAAATTGGTAGAGAGTTTTAATTGCTTGGTAGAATTGACTGCAGTTTCGATAGACACCACTCTATCATCTTCAGAATTCAGTAGCAATAGTGTATGTCTTTAACTTAAATCAGCTGAAATACTTGAGGAAGCAGTAAATTGAATTTAACAAGAACTGCTAACCAAACCCGTATTTTGCCGAATTAAGTCAACATACTAAATGGTCTCAAACCAAAAAAATAAATTCTGACTGAATAACAAAACAACAGACCAACAATAAATAACAACAACATAAAATTTTTTTTTTCTAGAAAATAATGTGAGAATTAGAAATTGAAATGCATATTTCTAGAAAATTGCATCGATTTTATAAAAAATTTCGTCAAAATTTCACTTTAATAAAATAAAAAAATTTTCTAAATAAATTCAATTTTTTTTAGAAAATTTTGCTGAAAATGCATATTTCTACAAAATTTCGTTGAAAATGCATATTTCTTTAAAATTGCATAGGTATTATAAAAAATTTCGTCAAAATTCCATTATTCTACAAAATTAAATTTTTCTTTGAAAAATACTTAAAATTTGCAATTTTCTATAAAATTTCATCAAACCCGTATGATGTCCATTTTTCTAGAAAATTTCGTCAAAATCACAATTAACTGAAATAAAATTTTGTTAAAAAAAATTAACAGACATCAAATTTGTAGATTTTTTTAAAAAGTGGTATTTTTTAAAAAAATTCCGACAAAATTGCACTTTACTAAAAAAGCCTTATTATAAAATGTCTTCAAAATTTAATTTTCTAGAAAATTTCGCCGAAATTGCATTTTTCGGAGAATTATGTCGAAAATACATTTTTATTGAAATTTCTAGAAAATAATGTCAAAATTAAATTTTTGTAAAAAAAATCTTTGAAAATTCATCTTTGTAGAAAATTGCATCGACATTATAATAAATTTCGTCAAAATTTCATTTTTCTAAAATAAAACCTTAAAAATTGCATTTTTCTATAAAATTTCTTTAAAATTGATTTTTTTAGAAAATTTCGTCAAAATCGAAATCAGATTTTTAAATAATTTTTTTTTTAAATTTATGCACCAATGTCTATATATATAAAATTATGTCCAAATTGCATTTTGCTAAAAAATAATCATTACAAATTTCATTTGTCTATAAAATTTCTTCAAATTTAATATTTTTATAGAAAATTTCATAAAAATTTAATTTTTCTAAAAAAATCCTTTAAAATTTCTTTAAAAAAGAATTTTTATGGAAAATTTCTTCAAAATTGCATTTTCTAGAAAATTTATTTAAAATATAATTTTCCAAGAAAATTTCTTCAAAATTAAATAAAAATTCTTATAATACATTTAATAGAAATCGAATTGGTTTAGAATTTTTTTTTATTAGTAAAAAAATTCGTAATATTGCATTTAAAAATAATCTTAAAGCTTAAATTTTCTGTAAAATGTCTTCAAATTTGTTTGTTATAAAAATTTATAGAATTTTGATAGAAAATATTTTCAAAATTTGTTCCTTAAAAAATTTTGTCATTTCACTAAAATAAAAATCCCTAAAATCGTATTTTCCTTCCACTTATATAAAATTTCTTCAAAAAAATGCATATTTCTTTAAAATCGCATAGGTATTATAAAAAATTTCGTCAAAATTCCATTATCCTACAAAATTTAATTTTTCTTTGAAAAATACTTAAAATTTGCAATTTTCTATAAAATTTCATCAAATTGCATTTTTCTAGAAAATTTTGTCAAAATCACAATTAACATAAATAAAATTTTGTAACAAAAATTAATATATATCAAATTTGTACAGATTTTTTTAAAAAAATTTAATTTTACAAAAAAACATTTCATAAAATGTCTTCAAAATTTAATTTTCTAGAAAATTTCGTCAAAATTGTATTTTCTTTTGTGAATATTGTCGAAAATACATTTTTATTTTTTTTAGAAAATAATGTCAAATAAAATTTTTCTAAAAAAATTCTTTGAAAATTAATATTTCTCGAAAATTTATTATAAAAAATTTCGTCAAAATTTAATTTTTCTAAAATAAATCCTTAACAAACCATTTTTCTATAAATTTTCTTTAAAAATTATTTTTTCAGAAAATTTCGTCAAAAACAAAATCAAATTTATTAAATAAAATTTTTGTTATAAAAATTTATAGACAGAATTTTTAAAGAAAATATTTTCAAAATTTGGTATTCTTCAAAAATTTTTTCAATATTGCATTTCACTAAAATAAAAGTCCTTAACAATTTTATTTTTCTTCATTATAATTTTTGAAAATTAATGTCGAAATTGAAGTTTGCTAAACAAGAATTGCTACAAATTTCATCTTCTATAAAATTTCTTCAAAATTTATTTTTTATAGAAAATTCCTTAAAAATTAAATGTTTGGAAGATTATGTCGAAAATGCATATTTATTGAAATTTTGAATTTTTTTAAAATTTTTCTAGAAAATTGCATCGATATTATAAAAAATTATTTTTTTAATAAAAATTAAAAATGCATTTTTCTATAAAATTTCTTCAAAATTGCACTTTCTAGAAAATTTCTTCAAAATTTTATTTTTCTAGAAAATTTCATCAAATTGAAATAAAATAAAATATTTTATACATACAATTTTCAATAGAAATCGAATTTATATAGAATTTTTTTCCAAAATTGATATTTTTAAAGTAAACTGAAAATGGTTATTTATTAAAAAACAATTTTTTCTTTAAATTGATTTCTTAAAAATTGATATTTTTCTAGAAAATTTCCTTAAAATTTAATTTTTTGAAAATTTTGACGAAAATACATTTTTATTGACATTTTTTCTAGAATATTATGTCAAAATTTAATATATTTCTAGAAAATGACATCGATATTATAAAAAATTTTGTAAAAATTTAATTTATAAAAAAACCTTAAAAATTAAATTTTTCTAACAAATTTCTTCAAATTGCATTTTTCTATTAAATTTCTTCAACTTTGAATTTTCTATAAAATTTCTTCAAAATTGAATTTTTCTATAAAATCATAATGAAATCTAAATTAAAAAAAAAAAATATAAAAAATTCAATAGAAATCGAATTTGTATAGAAATTGTTTTCAAAATTGATATCATTAATTTTTTAATATGTGAAAATTTCATTTTTTATTCAGTCAGAATTTATTTTGGTTTGAGACCATAGTTTCAGTTACTTCCTGTCTATTGAAAAAAAGTAATAGAAACAAATACAAAAATTGGTAGAGAGTTTTAATTGCTTGGTAGAATTGACTGCAGTTTCGATAGACACCACTCTATCATCTTCAGAATTCAGTAGCAATAGTTTTATTAAACAAAAACACTTAAAAATTGCATTTGTCAAAAATAAATTTTATTGAAAATTTCCGTAAAAAATTATGTCAAAATTCAATTTTTCTAGAAAGTTTCGTTGAATATGCTAATTGCATCGATATGATAAGAAATTTCCTCAAAATTTAATTTTTCTAAAAACTCTTTAAAAATCATTTTTTCTAAAAAAAAACGTAAAAATGTATTTTTCTAAAAAAAAACATAAAAATTGCATTTTTCTAGAAAATTTCTTCGAGTTGCATTTTACTAAAATAAGCTTTAAAATACAATTTTTCTATAAAATTTCTTCATAATTAAATTTTCAAAAAAATGTCAAATTTTATTTTTTTGAAAATATTGTCGAAAATACTTTTTATTGATTTTTTTCCTAGAAAATTTTTTCAAAATTAAATTTTTCAGAAAATTTTAAAATTAAAATTAAAATTTTGTATACAAAAATTAATAGCCATCGAAATTGTATAGACTTTTTTTTCAAAATTTCGTCAAAAACAATAAACTTAACATTTCGTCAAATTTTCATTTTACTAAAAATAATCCTTAAAATTGTATTTTTCTGTAAAATGGAATTTTCTAGAAAATTTCGTTAACATTGCATTTTTTTAAAATATTATCGAAAATACATTTTATTGAAATGTTTTTCTAGAATATTTCTAGAAGAATGCATCGATGTTGTAAAAAATGTCGTAAAAATGTAATTTTTCTAAAAAATATTTTAAAAATTGAATTTTTCTAAAAAAAAAAGAATTTTTCTTTAAAATTGATTTTTTCTACAAAATTTCGTCAAAATCAAATTTATTAAATAACATTTTTTATATAATAAATTGTTTTCAAAATTGGAATTTTAAAAAAAAATCTAAATAGAAAAAAATCCTTAAAAATTTAATTTTTGTCTAAAATTTTTGAAAATTGAATTTTCTGGAAAATTTCTCAAAATTGTATCGAAAATTTTGTCAAAGATACATTTTTATTGAAGTTTTTTCTAGAAAATTTTGCCGAAATACAAGTTTTCTTGAAAATTTCGGTGTACATATGAAGAAAATTTCACTAAATTGCATTAATTTAATATCAAGAAATTTTGTAGAGAAATGCAAAAAAAATTTCAACAGTTTGCAGAAAAATTATATTTTGACAAAACTTGATTTTAAAAATTGTTTTTAGAGAAATACAAATTTGAAGGAATTAGCTAAAAAATGCAAATTAAAAGAAATTTTCTAAAAAATTAATTCAAAGAATTATTGTAGAAAAATTTAATTATGTTGACCTATTTTTAGGAAATTGCAATTTTCCAAAATTTTCTAGAAAAATTTAATTTCAACGAAAAATTGCAAAAAACAAAAACAATTTCTAGAATATTGTCACGCAAGAATGGACAGACATCGTTAAATCGACTCAGCTAGTGATTCTGAGTCGATCGGTATACTTTAAGGTGGGTCTAGTTGTGTTATTTTCAGGTGTTACAAACATCTGCCGTGAAACAAACTTATAATACCCTGTACCACAGTGTGGTGTAGGGTATAAAAAGTAAGGTCCAATGACCCCGCCGGACCATAAACAGTCACACGTTAGGGACGGAGAGGCTTCTCAACCATTACTCTTGGGTTTTCCGAGCCCCAGATGCGACAATTTTGCTTGTTGATGTAGCCACAGAGGTGGAAATGGGCCTCATCAGTCAAGATGATTTTCGATATTTCGAATTTTAATAATTTCAATGCGTTGTTGAATCGTCTAAAAAATTAATTCAAAGAATTATTGTAGAAAAATTTAATTATGTTGACCTATTTTTAGGAAATTGCAATTTTCCAAAATTTTCTAGAAAAATTTAATTTCAACGAAAAATTGCAAAAAACAAAAACAATTTCTAGAATATTGTCACGCAAGAATGCAACTTAAACGATTTTGTTTTATTTGCCCTCTAAGAAAATAATATAATGAGGATTTTTTACATTGTTGTGGGGAGCCGTATGGTTGAATGGGTTGGGCTGCCCTGTATCGAAGTTTTTAAATAATAAAAAAATAAAAATTTATATATAGTAATGTTGTGGTTAGATTCATTGACAGACATCATCATCAGATTGATGGTATAAATCATTAATGAGGAGGACTCGGGAAAACACCGTATTGAATTATTGATTATTAGGTACCAAATGTTCTGTAAGCACGTTCTACGAATTCATAAACTGTTGATTTTTCGAAATAAGCTACATTTGAAAAAATCTGCCATTTAACTTGTGGTATTAAAATCATTAGTTTAAATACTGACAGCATACATACAAAATTGAAATCGTCTTAATTTAGAAACAATAAATCAGTTAGACAACGATTAATTACACTATTTGACAAAGAAACGTTTGATTAAACGATGAGTAGGTACTTAGGATAGTAAAAACTGCTCTGGTAATGTGATACAGTGTTGCAATAAACAACTTTTTAATATAATCAGTTTGAACCGCTGGAATGGAACATATCTAAATGACATATTAAACAATTAAGAAAATTGCAGTCAGACTAGGTAGGAGGAGTGCCTCAAGTGTCTTAGCGACTGGCGACAAGACACTTGAGGCACTTTAACATGTAAAGGATAGAACAAGTGTCTCCCATCTTCGATCTTAAACTAAGTTTGGAGAAAGAATACCATATGAATTCTTTTGGTCAATCCTTTAGACAGTTATCGTGGGCCACATCCGTCAGACCGAGGGGCGTTCGGACAAACATATATATATTCTTAGGTCAATATGTTAATAACGTGTTTTAAAATATACCCGGGGGAAAACCGCAATTTTTGATATGTTTGAATTCAAAGAAAATAAGTTTGGAACCAACATTTTTAATATTAAAAGTAAAGGGTTTTCCAACAAGAGGTGTTATTTTGGTATTCAAAGAAAAATGCAATTTTTTGAGATAAATGATCGGAAGTTTATTTCATAATAAAGAGGAAGGTATGCCGTTAATAATGAAAAACAACATCAGCCAAATGGCCACCACGACCACACTTACAGGACCATATCCTTTTCATGAAATTTTCCATAACCAAATCGAAAGAGGCTGCCCTATGTCCTCGATAGCCTCACAAATTCTATCTTTGAGGTCTTGAATCGACGCTGGGCTGTTGGCGTAGACCTTATCTTTCACGTGGCCCCAAAAGAAGAAGTCGCAAGGTGTTAAATCACAAGATCTCGGTGGCCCGTTGTGATCACCTCTTCGAGAGATAACACAGTCCGGAAACTTTTCCCGTAACAGAGCAATAGTTTCGTTGCTTGTGTGGCACGTAGCGCCGTCTTGTTGAAAGTAAACGTTGTCCAGATCAATACCATCCAACTCCGACCAATAAAAATCATTAATCATCTCTCGATAGCGCAATCCATTCACCGTAACTGTTGATCCAACCTCATTTTCAAAAAAGTAAGGTCCAATGACCCCGTCGGACCATAAACAGCAAAAAAACAGTCACACATCGAGGACGGAGAGGCTTCTCAAACATTACTATTGGGTTTTCCCCCAGATGCGACAATTTTGCTTGTTGACGTAGCCACAGAGGTGGAAATGGGCCTCATCAGTCAAGATGATTTTCGATGTTTCGAATTTTAATAATTTCAATGCGTTGTTGAATCGTCTATCGTTTCATTTTTAGTAATGGCGTAGTTTCTACTTGTCAAATGTCAAAGAATAAAAGCTTCAAAAGTGACAGCTACCGAAATACCGGGTGATTCAAAAATGGTCCTTTGTGGGGGAAGTACTAAAAAGGGCGGGGCCTCTACGCCCATTATTCTCAAACTGATATCGGCAGATAAACTATCCGGTGGAAGATAATCGTTGTCCATCAAGATTTCTACATTGGATGGCCTAGAGAAGTGAGGGTCAGCTAAATCTGGAATGTGGTCGTAGACAGCTTGGAGTTTTTTTTTTCATTGGTGGTTTTGGGTATAACAGTTTGGAATCCCGCTGTCCCCAGCCTACTGTTTCAAGACCTTCTGCAGACGCCACCAGAGCACCATCAATGTCCCCTGAACAACGTGCAGCCTCCCGTCGTGGATCAAACTCAACAAACTCTACCGCCAGTCGCAATAATACATCGCACCTCAACGAGCGGCTCAGCCGTCCTTCAAGAACTCACGTACTTCTGCCCAAAGCCCTGGCTCAGCTGTTGAGCTCCGGTGAGTCACAGGCGCTGGTCCTGGAGAACCTTGTAGAGCGATTGAACCTTCCCACGACCAAACGGAGCGATAAAGAATACTACACACTCAATCTGCAGTCATACCATGATCCTGAGGTGAAACTCCAGGTGGTAGTCCTGGTGAAGGCGAGATTCCAAACTGGTATACCCAAAACCACCAATGAAAAAAGCCTGTCAATCGCGCAGAGTACGATTTTTGGATGGGGTATTTCCTAACTATCTCAGACTGATTGAACTCAGCTTCAACAACAACATATTTTTAGTATATATTTGTATATGAATTGCATCAACTGAATTAAAGTTTTAAATTGAGTCCAATTAGTTATTAATTCCTATAAGTCTAAGTCTGAATTCCCTACAACACTGTTACCTTTCGTCTAGATGACTTTTACTCAAATGGATAAAGGGCTGCCGTCCTCCTTATTGTTTCCAGTTGTATCTTTGCCGAATTGTCTCTTCTAAGGTTTTTCTAATATTTGCTCTGCACGGGATATGTAAAGTCTAAAGTTTATGCGGACAAACCCGCTTTGATTCAGGCCTTGTAGCAAAACATCACGCGTGTCATGCCCCAGTTACCAGTCGAAATGCTCGAAAGAGTCATCGAAAATTGGACTCAACGGATGGGCCATCTCTGAGACGTAGCCGCGGCAAACATTTGATTGACATATTCTTCAAAAAATAAATGTCAAACAATGTTCTTTCAAATGATAATAAACATTCCCCATTCAATTTGAATTTTCCGTGATTTTTTCTCTAAAAAAATAGGGAACCTCGAAATGAATCACCCTATATATTTGGGAAGATGTTGTTCCAAACAAATCTTTGTTTACATCCCAATATGTGTTTATTTTGGACTATTTCTCCGAAACAAATATTTATTTGCATTTAAGTACTCAGAAAATACCTAAATTGTGTTAAATTTTTCAGTAATTCAAAGTTAATTTTTTTAAAAATTTTTCATGTCGTATATTTTTCATGTCCAACAAGAGGTGGAATTTGGAATCACCCGGTATTTCAGTAGCTGTCACTTTTGAATTTATTCTATCACATTTGACAAGTAGAAACTACGCCATTACTAACAAGTAAAAGCGTTAAGTTCGGTCATGCCGAATCTTATATACCCTCCACCATGGATAGCATGTGACCACACAAAATATCTCAAACCTAAAGAAAATAACACCGAAAAACACAAAAACAATATAGTAGATGCAATATATGGGAGCTATATCTAAATATGGACCGATATCGCCCATTTTCAATCCCAAGTTACCTGCAGCTATAAGAAGTATCTATACCAAATTTCAGCCACCTAGCTCTATTATTATGGACTGTAGCGTGATTACAACAGACGGACGGACATGGCTAAATCGTCTTAGAATTTTACGACGATTAAGAATATACATATACTCGTATACTTTATGGGGTCTCAGATCAATATTTAGAGGTGTTACAAACGGAGTGACAAAATGAATATACCCCCATCCTATGGTGGAGGGTATAAAAATGGAACGATACACGATTCAACAACGCATTGAAATTATTAAAATTCGAAAAATCAAAAATCATCGAAAAATCATCTTGACTGATGAGGCCCATTTCCACCTCGGTGGCTATGTCAACAAGCAAAATTGTCGCATCTGGGGCTCGGAAAACCCAAGAGTTATTGTTGAGAAGCCTCTCCATCCTCAACGTGTGACTGTTTGGTGCGGTTTATGGTCCGGCGGGGTCATTGGACCTTACTTTTTCGAAAATGAGGTTGGATCAACAGTTACGGTGAATGGATTGCGCTATCGAGAGATGATTAATGATTTTTTTATGGTCAGAGTTGGATGGTATTGATCTGGACAACGTTTGCTTTCAACAAGACGGCGCTACGTGCCACACACGCAACGAAACAATTGTTCTGTTACGGGAAAAGTTTCCGGACTGTGTTATCTCTCGAAGAGGTGATCACAATTAACCACCGAGATCTTGTGATTTAACACCTTGCAACTTCTTCCTTTGGGGCCACGTGAAAGATAAGGTCTACCCCAACAGCCCAGTGTCGATTCAAGACCTCAAAGATAGAATTCGTGAGGCTATCGAGGACATAGGGCAGCCACTTTGCGATTTGGTTATGGAAAATTTCATGAAAAGGATATGGTCCTGTAAGCGTGGTCGTGGTGACCATTTGGCTGATGTTGTTTTTCATTATTAACGGCATACCTTCCTCTTTATTATGAAATGAACATCCGATCACTTATCTCAAAAAATTGCATTTTTCTTTGAATACCAAAATAACACCTCTTTTTGGAAAATCCTTTATAACATCTTGTCGCCTAACTTTTATTTTATGATATTTTTTCTGTGTTCTAATGAAAAAGTTTTTGTTGTTTCACAGTGTATTAGTAAAAATTCTCTCTGTAGTTTTCATTATTAATACTTTTCCTTTATTTTTTTGTAAACTAGTGTTATCTGTTGCACTCTCTATGATTGGCACCTTCCACCACCCACCCCTCCCTGTGTATTTTAGTACGAGTATATTCATGTTCTACTGTAAATCACATCTCACATCATTCTCAGAGATACTCTATGTATGAATAACTTTATCAACAGATGATGATGAGAATTTGTATGAACTCGTCGTACTCGCATCGTACAGCATTCAATGGTTTGTGGGATTTGTCAGATCACTCAGTCAGTCTCCGATCATCTAGCATTTAGTTAAGACGTTAGTTGCGCTTTCAGACTCAAAAGTCTGACTTCGAAGAAATGTTAAAAAGTCTCGTGAGAAATTTCTATCTGTTGATTACGCTGAGTGCGGTCGCCAAAGCCGGTAATTAGAAGACTAAAATCAAAATCAAATACGACTAAATAAACAAATAAAATCACTAGACAACAAAAAACGAAGTAAAAAGAATAATACAGAGAAAAAAGTTAAACGTTAAACGCTAAATATATGTAAATGAGCAAACAACTGTTTCAATGTCCGATATGAGTTAAAGAAAGAAAAAAAATCATAAATTATAATTAAAAATACTTATCACTCCTACAGCAGAAATTAATAATATTTGTGTAGATTATTATTATTGTTATTAAATAAAAAAAAATACATATTTCACATGAAATGCGGTAGAATCAATAAAAGTCGTCGGTCTATTGATAAATAATCTCTCGTTTGAGGTGATAAGAGATTCTTTCGACTATATATAAGTTTCGATGTCGTTTAAAATCATTTCTTCTCATGTATTTACTTTGTCATTGAAACGCATTTCTACAGAAGATGCGGATTTACTACACTTATTTATGTACTCGTATCTGTAGACAACCCACAGTGCAACAGGTTTAAACTGGAGTGTTATAAAAAACAAAAACTTGGATCCAATAACACTAAATGACAATTTCTTTTGTTCTAAAACTGTTGACAAAAGTATATACCCTACAGCTACACATTATATGCCTGTTTTGGGGCAAACGTTTGTAACACCTAAAAATAGTGAAGTTAGGTCCAACATACATATATTTATATTATATTTAAATCACAGACTCTCTATTATACAGATGTGCCGTCACGCCTGTGTTTACATTTTCGATCTTAAAATACGCAAAAAAACACTCTCTGAAATCAAATTTCTATTCGTTCGTAACTGATAGACTACTCGATAATAGACGGGACTTCTCGATAACTTTATATTCTTTGATTTAAATTATGTGTATGATATTATTATAAAGGGTTTTCCAACAAGAGGTGTTATTTTGGTATTCAAAAAAAATGTAATTTTTTTAGATAAATGATCACATAAAAAATTACCCTCAAAAAAAATTGAGGTTCAACCAAATATTTTACCATAACTGGAGAATCATTTATCGTAATTGGTTCATGAAAGTTTATTTCATAATAAAGAGGAAGTTATGCTGTTAATAATGAAAAACATCAGCCAAATGGCCACCACGACCACGCTTACAGGACCATATCCTTTTCATTAAATGTTTTCCATAACCAAATCGTAAAGTGGCTGCCCTATGTCCTCGATAGCCTCACGAATTCTATCTTTGAGGTCTTGAATCGACGCTGGGCTGTTGGCGTAGACCTTATCTTTCACGTGGCCCCAAAGGAAGAAGTCGCAAGGTGTTAAATCACAAGATCTCGGTGGCCAGTTGTGATCACCTCTTCGAGAGATAACACGGTCTGGAAACTTTTCCCGTAACAGAGCAATAGATTCGTTGCTTGTGTGGCACGTAGCGCCGTCTTGTTGAAAGTAAACGTTGTCCAGATCAATACCATCCAACTCCGACCATAAAAAATCATTAATCATCTCTCGATAGCGCAATCCATTCACCGTAACTGTTCATCCAACCTCATTTTCGAAAAAGTAAGGTCCAATGACCCCGCCGGACCATAAACCGCACCAAACAGTCAAACGTTGAGGATGGAGAGGCTTCTCAACAATAACTCTTGGGTTTTCCGAGCCCCAGATGCGACAATTTTGCTTGTTGACGTAGCCACCGAGGTGGAAATGGGCCTCATCAGTCAAGATGATTTTGTATCGTTTTGTTCGATGATCGTGTATCGTTCCATTTTTAGTAATGGCGTAGTTTATACTCGGCAAATGTCAAAGAATAAAAGCTTCAAAAGTGACAGCTACCGAAATACCGGGTGATTCAAAATACCACCTCTTGTTGGAAAACCCTGTATTAAATTATTATATTTATTCATGTCTGTCCGGTACAGGTATAGTTTGTTTTCAAGGTACAGTCGTAATTTTAATCCGGTCTTTGACAAAATTTGGAATGGGTACTATAGGTTCAGATTTAGATATACGAGTATATATACGGGGGGATTTCATATCAAGTGAGTTAATTTTTAAAAGCGATGTCTTCTGATCGGCTTGAACCAAGTTTAGTCGTATTGGATAGTAGTTATGACACAAAATTTTAACGGCATCGGTTAAGGACTGTCCGCGTTGGAGGGTGTTAAATTTTGAAATTATGGTCAAACGGCCCTTTTTTTCTATCCATATAACTAATTACCTATGGTATTTACATAATTCTGCCCAAAGTGTTTTCGATAGCTTTTTCTTCAATCTTTTTAAAAGTTTTTGTGAATTTTTATTTTTTGCAAAATTAAAACAGGTTTTGACATTTTTGTCAAAAAATCATTATCATTTTTGATTTTGTTTGTTATTTCCTTTAACAGCTTTGTGGTCTATTAGTGGGATGAAAGCTGTTTGTTTATCAAATAAAAGATAACCCTCTAAAAAATTGAGGTTCAAACAAATATTTTACCATAACTGGAGAACCATTTATCGTAATTGGCTCATTAAAGCTTTAAATAATCCTAAATAAAGTAGGCTTTGTTTTCTTCTAATGCAATTTCTTTATCCCATCAGCGGTTTCAAAGATATCTTACAAGTTATTGCGAAAATCAAATTTTTGAGAAAATGTAATCATTTTTTATCCCCTCACACCTTACAGGGAGGAGGGTATACATCATTTGCTATGAGCCAAAAGTGTAGCACATCAAAGGAGTAACCTAAGACCTTAAGTATGTTAGGCGGATATCCGTTTTGGGTCATTTTAAGTCGAATGAGCAATGTCCGTCCGTCCGTCTGTCTTCTGGCTGGTGCGCACGATAACTCTAGAAAGGAGTAACCGATTGACTTCAAATATGGTATGTGGGAATATTTTCTTCTATCTCCGGCTAAGTTCGAAGATGGGCCATATTGGTCCACTCCTTCCAGTACCTCCCCCACAAAGGGTTAACATTTAGTGAAATACTGATTATTTAATAATTTCTATACTACTTATACAAATCCTCTGGAATTCTACACATAGTTTTAGCTTATTAGTCACTAATACCTCGAAAAATATGTGCGAAGTTCCGACGCCCCTTTCGATACCTCCCACACAAATGGAAAAATTTGAACCAAAAGTTAATAGCTTATAACTCTATTACCTGTGCATACAAAGACCTGCAATTTTGTGCAGTGTAATGGTTTAATAGTACCTGCAATACAGTGAAAAATGGGATTTATTGCCAAGCTCCTTTTGGTACCTCCCACCCAAATGGTATATTTTGTACCAAAAGTTACCAGCTTATAACTTTAATAATAGTGCATACAAATATGTACTTGCAATTTTGTGCAGCGTAATACTATTATAGTACCAAGAGTCGAGAGAAAAGTGGGCGTTATTGGTTTTATTATTTAGCATAACTGGAGAACCATTTATCGTAATTGGTTTATTAAAATGTTATTGAATTTTCTCAGAAAATATGATTTTTTGCCATTTTTTGTAAAACGGTCCATTTGTGTGGGAGATACCAAAAGGGGAGTGGCAACTTCGCCCCTTTTTCTTGACTTGTTAGCGACTAACAAATTAATACTATGTGTGAAATTTCAGAAGATTCGAGTAAGTAGTATAGAAGTTATTAAATAATCAATATTTGACCAAATGTTAGCCCTTTTGTGTGGGAGGTACCAGAAGGAGTGGACCAGTATGGCCCATTTTCGAACGTAGCCGGAAATAGAAAAAAATATTGCCGTATACCAAATTTGAAGTCAATCCGTTACTCCTTTCGAGAGTTATCGTGCGCACCAGCCAGCAGACAGACAGACGGACGTTTCTCATTCGACTTAAAATGACCCAAAACGAACATATTTAGGGTCTTAGATCACTTCTTCGATGTGTTACACTTTTGGCCTGTAGCAAATGATATATACCCTCGTATCATTAAAGTGAGGGTATAACAAGTAAGAAAGTTTCAGTCGGGTAAACCGACTAAAGTATACCCTCACTTTGTGAGTAATGATATATATAACATTGCACTAATTAATCTGTAAATTTGTATGGGAGGTACCAGAAGGGGTTTAATAATTACACCTATTTTTCGGTATACAGAATTATCTTCGAATACATTGCACTGTGCCGAACTACAAGCGTTTTCGTGCCCTGGTATATTATCGTTACGAGCTATTCAATTTTGGTATGATTTGGTCATTTTGTGTGGGAGGTACAAAAAGGGGCGTGGTGATAACGCCCACTTTTCACAGGACTGTAGGCACTTTAACAGTATTGCACTGTACAAAATTTGAAGTATTTGTATGCACTGGTATTAAAGTTATAAGGCGTTAACTTTTGGTATAAAACAGTCCATTTGTGTGGGAGGTACCAAAAGGGGCTGTACTATAATGCAAATTTTTTACCGCACTGTATGCTCTACAAAAACATTATACTGTAGAAAATTTCAAGTATTTTTATGCACTAATATTAAAGTTATAAGCAGTTCAATTTTGATGCAAAATGGTCCATTTGTGTGGAAGATACCAAAAGGGGCGTGGCAACTTCACCCATTTTTCTCGAGGTGTTAGCGACAAATAAAATAATACAATGTGTGCAATTTCAGAAGATTCTAATAAGTAAAATAGATGTTATTAAAGATTCAATATTTCGCTAAAAGATAACCCTTTGTGTGGGAGGTACCAGAAGGAGTGGACCAATATAGCCGAACTTAGCCGGAGATAGAAAAAATATTACCGTATACCAAATTTGAAGTCAATCGGTTACTCCTTTCGAGAGTTATCGTGCGCACCAGCCAGCAGACAGACAGACAGACGGACGGACATCCGCCGAACATACTATGGGTCGTAAATCTCTCCTTGGATGTGTTACACTTTTGGACCGTAGCAAATGATATATACCCTCGTATCACTAAAGTGAGTGTATATAAATCGTAAAGATATCACTCTGTGTATCTGTAACTTCTTAAGTTATGTCCGATTTGAAAAATCTTTTTCTTTGAAAAGTTGGTATTTTTCGGTACTTTTCAGAAAAAAATTTAGAAACAATATTAAAACAATTTTTGTGTGCGACTTTTAAGTTTTACAAGTTAAATGTAATTTTTTAAATTGTTTGTACTCTCCGATTTTTGAGATTTTTTATATATTTTAAACTTCTATTTATTCTCTAACATATTAGCTTTGGATGGAAGTGGGCCTAAAATTATTTATATATTTTTTTAATTTTTGAAAAATTTAAGAAAAAAAATTAGCTGCTAGCCACTGTGCTTGTGACTTGAAGGCTTCGGACTAAATGTTCCACGCCAAAGAACAAAATAAAGGAGACACTTCAGGAAGGATTTCTTCCAAAACAAACGGCACACCACAGCCCCCCCCTAAAAGAGCACTGTGCCAAATTTTATCACAATAGGACAAAAAAATGACCTGCACTTTGATTGCAGCGATACATCTACAGTCGGACAGACAGACGGACATGGTTAAATCGACTCGGAATCGATAATACCCTAGATCACAGTGTGGTGTAGAGTATATTAAAACAAGTAAGAAAGTTCAGTCGAGTAAACCGACTTAAGAATCCCCTCACCTTGAGTCCCAAATAAATATTGGAAAATTTATTTTTTCTGAGATCCCATAAAGTACATATATTCACTACGCTACAGAAAAAAAATTTTGTGTCGTAGACTGTTATATAAAATCAAAAATTTTTTAATGGATACATTTTTTTTAAAAATTTTTTTATTAAAAATGCTATTATCGTCGAAGGTATCCTTAGTATTTGCACTATAATTTTTGGAGTATATACCCAATCAGGTCGACTTATGCGTTAAACTGAAGCTATTAATGTAGGCTACCAATGTTGGAAATAACTCTGTCTCTTAGCAACAGTGGTTTAGTAACAGTCATTAAACAAATTGGAAAAAGTAGATTTTTTTCAAAAAAAAAATCCTGGGTAGAGGTAAGAGAATTTCAAAAATTTTTTTTTTTTAATTTCTGTTTAAATAGCGATTTTATTTATTACTACTTTTATTTATATTATGTACATTTAAGTTTATTTACATGAACGAGTTTCATTAGAAGTAATTGTGAGTTCTTTGTTGACATTTGAAGATTTCGGAATCCGTTGCTCTAATGAGGATCCAAATGTAATGTCCCATCATTCTTTCATCCCAGTGCCCTTGGTAACACCGCTCGATGGACTTCAATTCTTGGTGAAACCTTTCGCCATGTTCGTCACTTACGCCGCCAAGATTCTCGGGGAAACAGTTTAAATGAGAATGAAATAAATTCATTTTGAGGGACATATTTACACCTGTTGGAATACATAAAGCGAAAAATAAGTTGGAAGAATATATATTTGTTATATACATACACCCAGGAAAATAATTGGTTGGAATTCGATTGTAACAATAAAAAAATAGTACTAGCAACAAAAGTATATTGCCTACACCGTCTGTCGGTTGTATTTATAAATAAATAGTTAAAACAACAATAATAACATGGATACGATCAAATGAAAATGCTTGCAACTAAATCGATGGTTGTATCAATCGAATTAAGATTGTTTTTTTCATTGACACTCGGTTAGTTGTGGTAACCAATTTTAAATTTTCAGTATAGTACCATATGATCGATTTTTGGTTCTGACAACCAATGTTTTATTCTTGACAACATAAATTGTATCAATAGACCAAAGATTATTATTGCAACGAATAATTGGTTACTACAACAGAAAAAATATTAATAAATAATCGTTTATTGGTTATCCCAATCATTTCCCAAATTTAGAATAATTATTTATTTTGGAAATTACAACCGAAAGATTGGTTGCTGTTATTTTGCTGATACATGACAAACAAAAAATAATATTACTCGACATAAATAAATCTTCAACATTTTGTTCAAGAACGGTATAGGTAATCAAAAATAATCTCGTGTGGAATGCAGAAAATGTTGTGCAAAATGTTTTACATAAATAAAAAATAAAAGCAACAATTATGAAATTGAAAGCACAGGGTTAAGCGACATTTGCATAAAAGTTTTGTGATTTTTTTTCGTGTACTAATAATAGTAGTGAATTTGTAATATGGGATTTTTAATTTTGTTATGAATTGTTTTGTTTTTTGTTCAATAAATAAAATAAAAATTAATGAAAACTGTTTTTAATTAATTGTCGGTAGTATATGACTGACAAATTGTCAAAACAACCAATTATTTAAAACAGATGGTTGTGGCAACTACAACAGATGATTTTAGCCACCATTTTCGTAGTTGGCGCAACCAAATATCATTGTTGTCAACATGGAAGCAGGAGTATACCACACCCAAAATATTGGTTGTCCTGATGGAATCGCATGATAGTAGACAGAACTACCAAAATTCGGTTGGCAAATAATTCGGTTGAGGCAACCAAACTGTATTCTGTGTGTAAATATAAAAAAATATATTTCTAACCAATTTTTTCATAATTTTTTAACAAATCATTAATCATTGTTTCATATTGCGGGCTTTTATTGGATCCAAGGAAATTTGAAACTACAAGCTTAAACGACCTCCATGCTGCAATTTCATCCGACGTCAAATATGATTCGAAATTCACATCTTTCATCAGTTTCCTTATTTTAGGCCCTCAAAAAACTCCTTCTTCGATTTTTTTAAAAGAAAGACTTTTAAATATACTTTTTTAAATATGAGAGTGAATTGCCATCTTTCCCAAAGGCTTTTACAAAATGTTTAAAGAGCCCCAGCTTAATATGTAGTTGTGGCAAAATATCGGCTATCCCAGAGGCTAAACGTTTTATTCCACAAAACATTGTAATACATTAATTGTAAAATACTTACCGCATGCTTCCACTACTCCATCGAGTAAGATTTACATGGCACGAATTACACAAAATACTAGGTGTCCACGGTTCGTTCATATTTTTAACTCGCATACCAAAATATTGCACATATATTTCTTCTATTATTTTACTTAACGCACGTCGATTTTTCTTAATAACATATTTTCGACAGATGTAGCAGAAATTGTCGGGATCATTTACACATTCAAAAGTTCTTTTTTACGGTTTTTTTGTAACAGGAAAAAGTGTTCTTTAAAAAAAAAATATTTTTTTTCTCATATTTTAAAGATTCAACGTGAAAGCGATATTTGCAGCATATGTAGCCCTCATAATTCCCTTTAGTTTGAGGCATAACACGGCTCAATCAGGCTTATACTTGAAATTATGGTCCAAATACTGAATGTACTTTTCCATGAAAGCTGGAATTTAAAAAAAAAATGTACCATAACAAATTTTTTTAATATTTTTTCGTGTTTGTGACACCTACATAGTTGCACCAGAAACTGTTATCCACTTCCCTTGGACAAACATTTTGTTGCATAGTGTTATTAATCGTCGTAAAATTCTAAGACGATTTAACCATGTCCGTCTGTCCGTGTTATTTTAGTTAAATTATTATCAATATAAATTGCATGTAATAACTTTAAAGTATATACTGGTATTACATTTATAAGCTGTTAACTTTTGGTGCAAAATTGTCCATTTGTGTGGGAGGTACAAAAAGGGGCGTGCAACTAACACCCACTTTTCTCTGGACTTTAGGTACTTTAAAAACATTACACTGTACAAAATGTCAAGCATTTGTTTGAGCTAATATTAAAGCTTTAAGCACTTACATTTTGGTGCAAAATGGTCCATTTGTGTGAGAAGTACCAAAAGGGACGTGGCAACTTTGCTTATTTTTTTTGAGGTGTTAGCGACTACACTACTATGTGTGGAATTTCGGAAGATTTGAGTAAGTAGTATAGAAGGTATAAAAGAATCAATATTTCACTAAATATTAACCCTCTGTGAGGGAGGTACTAGAAGAGTACCAATATGGCCCATCTTTAAACTAAGCCGGAGATAGAGAAAAATATTATCGCATACCAAATTTGAAGTCGAGAGTTATCGTGTGCCCCACCAGCAAACGGACACATGGACGGACGGACATAGCTCAAATAACTTCAAATTACCCAAATCGAATTTCCGCCAAACATACTTGGTGTCTTAGGTCACTCCTTCGATGTGTCAAACTTTTGGTTCGTAGCAAATGATATATGTATGGGTTTTTACAAAATTGTTAAAAAAAAGGTTTTAATTATGCAAACAAAATTTTTAATTTTTTATACCCTACACCACACTGTGGTACAGGGTATTATAACTTCGTGCATTTGTTTGTAACACCCAAAAGGAGAAGAAATAGACCCATCGTTTATTATACCGATCGACTTAGAATCACTTTCTGAGTTGATTTAGCTATGTCCGTCTGTCCGTCTGTCTGTCCGTCTGTGCATGTATTCTTGTAATCAAAGTACAGGTCGCAATTATGGTCCGATCTCGACGAAACTTTACACATATCTTTTTTTTGGCCCAAGGACGATCCCTATTGAATTTGGTTAAAATCGGTTCAGATTTAGATATAGCCCCCATATATATGTTAGCCCCGATTTGACATGTAAGCGCTGTAAAAATTTAATTTTATATCCGATCAGTTCGAAATTCGGCAGAAAGAGGTTTCTTATTACATGAAGGAATACTGCCAAATTCGGAGAAAATCGGTTTGGATTTAGATATAGCCCCCATATATATGTTACCCCCGATTTCACATGTAAACGCTGTAAAAACTGTATTTTATATCAGATCAGTATGAAATTCGTCAGAAAGAGGTTTCCTATTATATGAATGAATACTTTTAAATTTGGAAGAAATCGGTTCAGATTTAGATATAGCCCCCATATATACGTTACCCCCGATTTGGCATGTGAGCGCTGTAAAAATGTTATTTTATATCCGATCAGTGCGAAAGTCGGCAAAAAGAGGTTTCTTTCTACATGAAGGAATACTGCCAAATTCGGAGAAACTCGGTTCAGATTTAGATATAGCTCCCATATATATGTTACCCCCGATTTGACATGTAAGCGCTGTAGAGACTGTATTTTATATCCGATCAGTACGAAAATCGACAGAAGGAGGACTTTTTACATGAATGAGTATTCAGGGAAGATCGGTTCAGATTTATATTAAAGCTCCTTATATATGTTCATCCTGATTTGGTATCAAACCGCCATAGAAGTTGTATTTTACTTCCGATCATTAAAATTTTCCAGAGAGATGTTTCTCAATTTAGGAACGAATATTGCTTAATTTAGCGATTACCGTTTCAAAATTAGATAATATGTTTCTACCCATTTTCCAATTATTCCAAATTATTATGATGACCCTTATCGCATTGTTAGGGAGGTGTAGGGTATTATATAGTCGGCTCCACCCGACTTTCTGCCTTTCCTTACTGGTTTATTTTCGATGTGTTACAAAACAATGTTTAGGGTACTCTCTACTAGTTATATTATATTTAGCACACTCAAATATATTTGGAAAGATGTTGTTCTAAAGAAATCTTTTTTTCGATCCTAAATTTGTTTATTTGGGTATATTATTTGCGAAACAAATATTTAATTTCATTTAAGTATTCGGCAAATATATCAATACCTTAATTTAAAAACAAGTTTTATATTTTCAGTAATTCAACCTTATTTTTTCGGAAATTTCTTGATGTTCGTAAAATTCCTTTATAATTGAAATCGTATAATCTTGCTTAATGATACATTATCACTTGGAATAAATAGAAATTAAAAATTAGTGATTTGAAACAATTATTGTTCTTTCTTGTCATTTTAAATTATAAAATATAACTCGAAATCAATGAAAAATTAAATTCGATAAATCTGCAACGTTTTAAAAATCTTTTTAAAAAAATATGTTTTGGAGAAGTTCCTAAAGAATTATTTTATTTGTATATATAAAAACACATATTTTATCTGAGAAAATTAGTTTGCAAATATATTTTGTTGTAATATATAAATATATGCGTTCCAAATAAATTTCATTGATTTTCAAATAAAATGTATTTGTTCGGAATAAAATATAAAATATTTAAAAAAATTATGTCAAATATATTTTCTTTCGATTCAAACATGCCAAAAAAAGGCGATTTTGCCCCGAGTATACCGCTCGGACAAAATAATTAATTTTTAAGATTTAGCTCCCAAAGCCGTCCTAATCTTTAAAACAAGAACATTTCATACATAAAGATACGATCATTTCTTTAATATTAAGTACATACATTTTCCTAATGTTCAGTACTCATTAGGCCGGGTCGATTTGTGGGGAGGCAAAAAAAGTCGCCATTGCTCAGTGAAAATCGTATTCTAGGGATCAAAATAAGAAACTTTGCCGAAGGAACCATACCTCTAAAACGAATTCTGATGTCCCGGAAAAAATCCCACTTTGACCCATTTAGAGTGCTCCAATCGAGTCCAAATGTATGACCGACCCCCAGTCAGTGAAGTGCTCAGTGAAAATCGTATTCTAGGGATCAAAATAAGAAACTTTGCCGAAGGAACCATACCTCTAAAACGAATTCTGATGTCCCGGAAAAAATCCCACTTTGACCCATTTAGAGTGCTCCAATCGAGTCCAAATGTATGACCGACCCCCACTAACTTTGGAGGCCCGACCCACCCATGCCAGTGGCACACCCCTTGGAACCTCCTGGGGGTTCCATACATTTGGACTCGATTGGAGCACTCTAAATGGGTCAAAGTGGGATTTTTTCCGGGACATCAGAATTCGTTTTAGAGGTATGGTTCTGGTAGGTACAGATATCGCCCATTTCGTGAATGGACAATGAAGTGTGATTTATATGCTCTATTCAAAACTAACAATATGACAAAATGGGACGATCAAATATTGTTTGTCTTGCTCAGGAATCAGCCCAATCATGCATTAGCTTGTAGATACTGAAATGAAGGACAATTTGGTATTACCACCCCAAAAAAAATATTTGTATACCCTCCACCATAGAATGGGGGGTATATTCATTTTGTCACCCCGTTTATAACACCTCTAAATATTGATCTGAGACCCCATGAAGTATATATATTCTTAATCGTCTTAAAATTCTAAGACGATTTAGCCATGTCCGTCCGTCCGTCTGTTGTAATCGCGCTACAATCTATAATACCTGAGCTAGGTTGCTGAAATTTGGTATAGATACTTCTTATAGCTGCAGGTAACTTGGGATTGAAAATGGGCAATATCGGTCCATATTTCGATATAGCCCCCATATATAACATCTTACTTATTGTGATCCCTACTCTGCTCATCTACTATACATTTACCATATTTGTATACCCTCCACCATAGAGTGGGGGTGTAACACCTCTTAATATTGATCTCAGATCACATAAAGTATATATATTCTTAATCGTCTTAAAATTCTAAGACGATTTCCGATGTCCGTCTCTCCGTCTGTCCGTCCGTCCTTCCGTCCGTCTGTTGTAATCACGCTACAATCTACTTGAGCTAGGTGGCTGAAATTTGGTATAGATACTTCTTATACCTGCAGGTAACATGGGATTGAGAATGGGCTATATCGGTCCACAATTTGATATAGCCCCCATGTATAGCATCTGTCCGATTTGATTTCTTAACGCCATACACAGAGACCACAAATGTCAACTGATTGGGCTGAAAATTGGTAACTGGGGTTAATTTATACCCGCACCCTCACACGAACAACGGTAGCCATAGCCACGTTTTGATAAAGCCCCCATACAAAGGTCCCTCTAGATTTTACTTCCTAATGCAACAAAAACCACAAATTACAAAAACCTGAAATTTTGTAATGTGACTTTATTTGTGCCCGAAACCATTCACATGCTATCCATGGTGGAGGGTATATAAGATTCGGCCAGGCCGAACTTAACGATTTTACTTGTTTTTACTAAATTAGCGATATTTAGTTTATTCTTCAGTACACTCACAGTGACCAAATCATATTTGTATGATTTATTTCTCAAAATTCTGAGTGTAGAGTATAATATAGTCGGCGTTGACTTGAGAATTTATGTTATCTTTTTTTTATTATTATGCTGACCAATGATCTTGGGATGCCCCATTTGTATTAAGTGATTTGTGTTGATAGCAGAAGAATGATTTTTATAGAAAAATACATCATCTGCAGAGGGAGCAGAAGGGCACTTGTATTTTCCTAGAAATATAAACAATGCACTTAGGTATTTTTTATACCCGACACCACACAATGGCACAGGGTACTATGACGTTGTGCATTTGTTTGTAATTCCCAAAAAGAGAAGAGATAACCCCACAGACTGTCTGTCTATATACATATTCTTGTGATAAAAGTTCAGGTCGCATATATGAAACGATTTTTAGACGATCACTATTCAAAATGGCGCATATCAGTTTATGTTTTTATATAGACCCCATATAAAGGTCCTATCCGATTTGACTTCTTGATGGTGTAGAGAATAAATTTAAACAAACGAACTGTCTGAAGCGATTGACTTTACATTTTAATTCGTCCAGTACCATTCATTGTAAAAATTGCCTATATCGGTCCACGTTTTGATATAATCCTTTGTAATTAATTTTACATCCTTGTAATAATTGTTTGATACAGCCACTACATATTTATCCCGGGTTAGGTTACGGTGGCAGCCGGTTTTTTTACCAGTTCACATAGACCAGTTTAGGTACCTACTGTTACCACGGGCTGAAATGGCCCTCATCGAAATCAACCTATTTGATAGACAATGTTCTCGATAATACGAATGTCGGTACCGAAAAGATCTGTTATACGGCCGAGAAAGGCCGACCCCGGTATGTCCAGACGTCGTTTACTTAAATTTCATAGCAAGTGCTCAATGCTCTTCACTTCTTCCTCATCTCCACAGCTTCTGCAGAAGTTATTGGAGTCAATACCCAATCTTCTGGCGTGTTCGACATTCCTGTCAGAACTGATACTAACGTAGACAATCTTTTCCTCTCTAGTGCGAGGAGATATTTTGACCCCCTCAGGACATATATTGGCCTGATTTGGACGATTTCTGCCTGATTGCCCCTTGGCTAAGCCAAAGCTTGCATGTGGATAGTGGCGCACCAATACATATATTCAAATTCTTGGAGAATTTGTAATGACGTCCCTTTCCTCACAAGTTCATCGGCTTTGCAGTTGCCCGGGATATCACTAAGACCCGGCACACATATGAGGTGCATATTAAACTTCTCAGCCATCTCGTTAAGAGATCTGCGGCAATCAAGGCTTTGCAATTGCCCGGGATACCCCTATGACCCGGCACACATATGAGGTGCATATTAAACTTCTCAGCCATCTCATTAAGAGATCTGCGGCAGTTGAGGACTGTTTGTGAATTTAGTGATGTGGCCTCAGGAGAATTTATGGCAGCCTTGCTGTCCGAGTAAATAACAACGCTAGTGTTGATAACAACGTTGCGACTCAGCCACTTGGCGACTTCCCATATTACCATTATTTAGGCTTGATAGACACTGCAGGTATCTGGTAGTCTGTGAGCTATATCCAAACTAAGTTCTTTATACTGTACTCCGAAGCCAAAATTTTCTTCAAGCATCGAACTATCCGTATAGAAGTGGAGATTGTTTATATTACCGGGTAGTCTGGCAACCCATTCATCTCCGGCTGGCATTATAGTGATGTAGTGCCTCCCGAAGGTGTACACCGTTGGTATATAGTCCACTTGGCGGTTAACATAGCAGTACACTTTGATATCCTCATGTGACCGTAGTTCTTGTACCTCCACATTGATAAACAGTCTAGTCTTTTCTCGCCACAATATTAATCGGCAGTATATGGAGTAGGGCTTGTAGAGACTCAGTTACTGTAATCCTTAAAGCTTCTCTAATGCATAGGCAGTCAGTTCTCTGAACCTTTGCTAGTAGTTTGAGTTAACGCCCAAACCGCTGCTTCTGGTCCATCCTGCCAACTTGTTCAGATCCACCTGTATGATGTCTCTTAGGACGTTTTCGTTACATTGCATGGCAGATAACAGTGTAGAATATTATACCGTCAATCCCGCCAGACTTTAGTTTATCCTTACTGGTTTTTATGTGTCATTAAAAATATTCTACTTCAATAAATAAATGACAGATACGGGATAAAGTTAAAAATCGAGCCGGGCCGACCGATTTTAGTGGCCAAATATTATTTAATGGTTAAATTGATTGTTGAGGAATTCTATTTAACATTTATTAATTTTGCACGTATTCCGCGTATTTAGCTAAATGTCACGACGAAGCACAACAGGTATAACATTTTAAAAACTGGGCAGTGCCACTTCCACAGTTCTGATTGATACCTCCCATTTTGTATGCAATCATTCGTACTACAGAGAGAGGCACACTCACTATGTTTCAAGACTCCCACTGCAAAAACTTTTTCTGTATTTAATCTAAATAGAGCAAAAATTGTCAAAAACCCGCAAAACAAGATTTCTAATACAATTGAATGACATCACACGCCTTCAATTTTAGTTTATTCCAAAATTACCAAAATACTAACGAAATTGTGCAGAATTACTTTTGAATTATGGTTCCAAGAAAACCAATTGCCTCATTGATGTAATAACTGGTATTTAATAAAATAAATATATGTTTTTTAATACTTATTGATAAATAATGAAAGTACTCACTTTCAAGTCCATTTTCCACGTTTTACTTTGTTTGTAAAAATTTCCGTTTAAATATGCAAAACACATTAAAAAAAATATTTAATTCGTTTGGCATTTTTCAATATGTGTGGGGGGGTCCTGATGGAGCGCGACAGACTGTTATTGTTAGGATGGTCCCAGTTACCCCTAATGGGTACAGGAAATATCTGCCAGACTTCCTAGGAAGGCCGATCCCAGTATATCCAGACGTCGTTTACTGAATGCGGAACAGTGTCAAAGCAGATGCTTAATGCTCTCCAATTCATCCTCTTCTCCACAGCTTCTGCAGAAGTCATTGGACTCAATTCCCAACCTCCTGGCGTGTTCGTCGATCAGTTAGTGTACCGTCAGAACTGACACTAAAGTAGACAATTTTTTCCTTTTTGGTGCGAGGAGATATTCTCAGGTCGTATCTTGGTCAGATTTGTCTAGCAACCCTACAGGTGTCGATTTCTGTACATCTCTCATTGGACAACCTCCTCTAAACCACCTCCTGCCTAAACCAAAGCTTACATGTGGACAGTGACCAATATATGTAACTTGCTCTAGAATGAATTGTAAGGTGGTTCCTTTCCTAGTAATTTCATTGGTTTTTGCAGTTCCCCGGGATATCCCTATGTCCAAGTACCCATATAAGGTATATATTAAACTTCTCAGTCATATCGTTAAAAGATCTGCGGCAGTCGAGGGCTGTTTCTGAATTTTGGGATACAGCCTCCAGCGATTTAATGGCATCCTGACTCAGCCACATGGCGACTTCCCTTATTTCCATTATTTCGGCTTGACGCCGCAGGTATCTGGTATTCGGTGAGCTACGAGTATATCAAAACAAAGTTCGTTATTGTGTAATTCGAAGCCAACCTTCACATCAAGCTTCGAACTATCTAAATAGACATGAAGATAATTACTATGTCCTGGTATTCTGCTATCTCATTCATCCCTGACAAGTACGAGTATATAATGGCGATTTCGATTCTGGAAAAAATGTTGCCCCGTCGACGTGAAATACAAGAACATATTTGCATCTTTTCAGTATAAAATATGTATTCGCCCGAATATAACTTAATTGTAATTTTCAAATTTCCAAAATATGTTTGAAAAGATCAGTTTTTGGGGAAAATGGCAAAGAAAATGCTGCGCTTTTTCCAGAATCGAAATCGCCATTAGTTCTTCTAAAATGTATACAATACACCTTTGGTATATAGTCCACTCGGTCGCACTTCATTGTGGTATGCTTAGTAGTTCTTGTTCCACCGTGATAGATAATTTAATCTTAATTCCGGAATGGTTCTCTAGCCCCAATATCAATCGGCAATATGTGGAGTAGGACTTGTAGGGTCATTGTGGCTGTAGCCCTAAAAGCTCCGTTGATGCTCAGGCAAGCAGTTATCTGGACTTTCATCAGTCGACTGGTGATTGATCGCTTATCAGTCTCCGTCCACAATGCCGTAGAAGAGTATTGGCGGACTAATGCTAAGTATATCCGATTGAATATTTTAGGGATCACACATCACTTCTGTCGATAAGGGCCATCACGAGGCTGGCCTTCGTCACTTCACTAAAGGGCTTGTTGAATGCCCTGTTGACGGTCACGTTATGGCCTCTAGCCTTTTTAGAAGGTAGGGGTGGATCAGGTGATCTGATTTTTTGGCGTTGTTAACCGCCGTTAACACAGCCAAGGTAGTGGCGCTATCAGCCGGCTTTAGAAACATCAATGATGTTCTTAGCCCGGGTAAGTGACTCTTTTTGCTTCTCGACAAGAGTCGCAACCTCAGCACCTTCCAACTTTACCAAAACTCCGTCGCCCGGAGACAAGGTCGGATCACAGCATAGCCACCGGTACTGTGGTAAGACATGCATGGAGAAACACCTGTTACTTGTTGAGGCGCTCAGGTATCAGCAATGCTCCGTACAAATACATTCGATTGCCCCTGATTGCAACCTTAACATCGATGAGCTCGAGATCGCATTACACCCCGGTTCTACTTCGCTATAAGTAGTACCGCTAATTGGTAAAGCATTTAGCGTTATCCAGGGGTTAGAGACGCATTTCAGCTAGCTCAGGGTTAATTGACCTTCATAGATTTCTCAGCAAAGAAACGCCTCAACTATATAGCTATTTTCAGAAAGAGATTGAAATAGTCCATCTCTGAAAGCGCAAAACATTTAGGTATTTTACTATACTGCAGGTTAAACTTCAAACCCAACATTATGGAAAGATAAAAAATGACTGCGCTATATACCTGCATAAGGCAAAAAGGATCTGAATCCACCTATAGTTTATTCGTTGTATACGGTAGTAGTCAGACCGATAATGGTGTATGGCATTGTTGCATTCCCGCGGGAATACAGAAGTCCTTGCAAGCTGGTACTACTTCGCGGGGAGGATTCAACTATGTAAGCTGTTCTTGATTTGGTTCTCCCTAGGAGTGGTTCATAATACCGCTTTTACGGATCCTCTCAAGAATCCTGAATTTATTTACTGCGTCCCAATCGCTTTTAGATTGGAGCATTAAATCAACGACGTTACCTGCTGATATTGCTTTGCCTATATCTTGGCATTATTCGTCCGTCTTAATGGCGCGGGCCCGACGTGCTCGCAGTCTCGTCCTCCTCTGTGCATTGAGGACATCTTGTTGAGCTGTCGTGCTCGAAACGGTAGAGATAACTCCTGTAGCCTCCATGTCGCGACAAGAACTTACTTAACTTCACCAACCTACTATCAAAGGTTCAGAGAACTGCCTGCCTGTGCATAAGCGTAGCCTTAAGGACTACAGTGACTGAGTCTCTACAAACCATACTCCATATACTGCCGATTAATATTGCGGCGAGAGAAGTTCCAATCAGAGCGGCACTAAGATTAAACTGCCTATCAATGTGGAGGTACAATAACTACGGTCACATGAGGATATCAAAGTGTAGTGCTATGTTAACCGACCGAGTGGACTACATATATACCAACAATCTACAACTTCGAGAGGAACTACATTACTATGATACCAGCCAGAGATGAATGGGTTGGCAGAATACCAGGTATTAGAAACCATCCCCACCTCTATTCGGATGGTTCTAAGCTTGATGAAAAGGTTAACTTCGAAGTACACTGTGAAGAACTTTGTTGGGATATAGCTTACAGACTACCAGATACCTGCAGTGTCTATCAAACCGAAATAATGACTATATGGGAAGACGCAAAGTGGCTGAGTCGAAACATAGTTACCAATACTGGTGTTGTCATTTATTCGGACAGCCAGGCTGCAATCAATTTTCTGGAGGCCACCTCCCCAAAATTCACAAAAAGCCCTCGACTGTCGCAGATCTCTTAACGAGATGGCTGAGCAGTTTAATATACACCTCATATGGATGCCCGAGCATATTGATATCGCGTTGAACTACAAAGTCGAAGAAAGGTCTAACTATAATATGCATAAGCAATTCCGCTTATGCTTGAGCAAATAGGAACTGAGAGAGAGCTGAGAGAACTTAACGATAAGTTCACTTAAGTACATTATAGTTTGGCACATACGATTTCATGCATTCGGACAGTTGCTTAAGCTAGCTTATGCATATTATCCACGTGCAAGCTTTGGCTTAGGCAAGAGGCAATCCAACGAAGGATGGACAGAAATCGGCACGTGTAGGGTTGCTAGACAAATCATATCCTCGCATTAGAGAGGAAAATATTGTCTACGTTAGTATCAGTTCTGACGGGACACAGCCTGATCGGCGAACACGCCAGAAGATTGGGTATTGACTCCAATGGCTTCTGCAGAAGCTGTGGAGATGAGGAAGAAATGGAGAGCATTGCTATGCGACTGTCCCCCTTTGAGTAATGAACGAATGGACATACTGGGGTTGGCCTTTCTAGGCAGTCTAACAGATCATTCCGTTACCGATATTCGTACTATCAATAAATTTTTATAGGAAACAGGTTGGTTTGATGAGGGGCATTTCAGCCCGTGGTAACACTAGGGACCTAAACTAGACTATGTGTCAGTATATTCAAAATCTTAACACTCTTTCGGATAATCAAGTCTGGGAAGCAGATATATCTGTGGATGATAGGGTTAACATCTTGCTGAATAAAATTAAACATGCACAGATTAAAAAGTCGTATAAAAAATATTTTGAGCCAAAGCAAAAATGGTTTGACTGGAAGTGCCTACGCCTAAGGACGGTTATGCGAAGAAAATTAAAACAGTTTAAGAAATTTCATACGCCATTTAACAGAAAACGTTATTACGCTTCCAGATCAGATTTCCAAAAACTCTGCAACGAGAAAAAGTTAGAATTCTACAATAATAATCTTAAAAAATTAGATATTGTAACCAGCAGTAAAGATTGGTGGAATCTGTCGAACTCACTGAAGAACCGTGTTTATTCCACTAGAGGAGATCTTACAGCAAATGATTTTCTCTCTCACTTTCGAACAGTGTTTTGTGAACCCACAGATGAACAAAACATAAATTGGTGCTTACCCTGTCTTGTCAACCCTTTCCTTGACTCACCTTTTGAATTTTGCGAACTGTATACGGTTATAAGGAAGCTTAAACTAAATAAATCGCCAGGGCAGGATGGAATCCCATATGAATTTTACAAGTTTGCACCTCATAGCTTTTTACGAGAGATATTGTCTGTTTTCAATAACATCTTCCTCAAAGAACAAATTCCTTCATCCTTTAAAGAATCGATTTTAATACCGCTATTTAAAAAAGGTGATCCAAATCTCACAACAAACTACAGAGGTTTATCCTTAATAGACACCATCTGTAAAATATTTAATAATATATTACTGAACCGTATTACTAATTGGTTAACCAGTTATAGCATTCTTAATGAATTCCAGGCGGGGTTCCGTAAAGGTTACTCAACGATAGATAACGTCTTTAATCTTGTCAATATTGTACATCTTAACAAATTAAATAACAAATATACATATGCATTTTTTGTGGACTTTTCTTCTGCCTTTGACCTTATTCCAAGAAATAGTTTATTCTATAAACTTTCTTGTATGGGAATGTCCTCAAAAATTATACGTATTTTAAAACTACTTTATGAAAATACATCTAGTAGAATTTGGGATGGTATCTCATTTTCTGAATATTTTACAGTAGAGACGGGAGTTAAGCAAGGTTGTATTCTCAGTCCAGTATTGTTTTCATTATATTTAAACGATCTACCTCAAATACTGCCAGGAGGCGTACATATTGCGGACACAAATATTAAAATCTTATTGTATGCTGATGATATTGTCATACTATCCGACAATCCAACTGGTCTGCAAGATATGATAGACACCCTCCAAGAGTATTGTAAAACCTGGAGCCTAAAAGTGAATTTATCCAAATCAAAAATACTTATTTTTCGCAATGGCCCACGAATCGCCACAGATCTAAGTTGGCAATTTGAAAACAATTCAATTGAAATTGTCAATTCCTACACATATCTTGGCGTCGATATAACGTATAACCTTTCCTTTAAAAAATACTTACAAAACAGACTATCTTCTTCCAAAATGGCTGTAAACTCCACGTGGTCAAAGTATATAGCTCACCCAAAAATATCAAAAGAAAATAAATTAAAAATTTTTGACGCATGCGCAAAATCTATAATGTTGTATGCAGCGCAAGTATGGGGTTACCAGAGTTATGATGACGTAGAGAAATTGTTTAGATTTTTTATTAAAAAAATGTTGTATTTGCCTAACAATACACCAAATTACATGTTATACCTAGAAACTGGCTTCAATTCCCTATTTTCTTCTACACTAAAATTACACTTTGTTTATATTAAAAATGTTTTAAATCTTAGCCCACAAAGGTTAACACGTATTCTGGCAGAGAAAATAATTGAATTAAACGTATATTGGGCAAAAGAATGGTCTGATTTGTGCCAACTTATAAACTATTCTCCTCCCAATAACAATGTTCCCACTTGTATGTATTGGAAGGATATAATTTATTTTTTGAAAATTAAGGAACGTAATGACTTTTGCCTTCAAGCATCCAGATCACAATTCCACGACCTCTACCCTCAGCTTGATTACGGTATAGCACCAACACTTACTAGAGAGCTATCATCACGTGCTACAAGTTTAATTGTAAGAGCTAGAGGTGGCTTGCTAGATTTAAATTCGAGATGTTTTAGAAGTAACTCTGACGGTTTATGCTCAGTATGCAATATGAAGGAATCGGAAAATACAGTTCACTTTATTGGTATTTGCCCAGTTTACAAAGAGTTTAGGTTAATTCACTTTGGTCAAAACAAACTCAATGCTAATGAAGTTATTAGACTATTAAATGGCACGAATATTTCCTCACTATACAAATACCTTGAAACATGTATTAAATATAGGCGTTGGATACTAAATGAATTTGATTATTAATTAATGTACATTTACTATTTAAGTGAACAAACAATTGTAAACACAAATCTGGCTTACAGCAATTATGCTAAGTCATATATAGATTTATTATGAAATTTATACAATTATTTATCATTGTTAAAATACAAATCTATTAATAAATAATAATAACTAGACTATGTGAGCTGACGAAAAAAAAACTAAAAAAACTCTAACATATACTTCACTTTTCTAGCTGCATCTTAGGATATGATGCAATATCCACTACGGACTATTAGGCAACTTCTGCTAAAAAGTGCTAACATACCTTTCTTTGCAGGGTTTTTCAGAAATTTTTCCCATATGGGTGATTAGTAAAATTGGATTGAGTGAACTTAGATAGCAGTATTCGACGGCTCTGACGTGGTCCACCAACATTAGGCATCATTCTCGCTAGTCCACTAGTTGCCTTTTTGGTCGCCTAATCTACATGCGTCTTAAAGCTTAGCCGATCGTCAATAAGAACTCCAAGATAGAAAGTCTTTCCCTCTTTCTTCTTCTGCTTATGAGGACTCTCTGTTTTGTGTAAAGGTTCCTTGATTTAAGAGAGATATGAGAGAATAACTCTTTCGCCTACTTGGATATAAAGTGTTTCCCTCTTTCTTCTTCTGCTTATGAGGACTGCCTCTGCTTTGTGTCAAGGTTCCTTCATTTTAGCCAATCTGCTATGGTTGTTATTGTTTTATTAGCATAGAGCTGAACATCTTATATTTGTCTTGCCGCACAATCACGGCTATGTCGTCTGCAAATCCTACAATTGTAGTTTCTCTTGGCACTTTTAGGCGGCCAAAAATCCCGTCATACTAGGACCGTTCCCAGTGGTACTCCTGCTGTAACTTTGTAAGACTCCACTCCAGTGTCCGTTTTATTCGGTGAAATAATCCATTATTATCTTCATCAAATAACCGGGTACTTTTATTTTTGCTATACTCGTTCTGTTGTTAATGTCCAGATTAATGACAGCGCTAGACATTATAGCAAGGCAATAATTTGTCACTTTGGTCAGAAAGTTGTTGCAGACATAGTAATCAGATGAATTTGCAAGACTAGAAAATACCCCCAAGCACCAGGGGAACTGGATTAAGTGGGCATGACTGGAGCGACCTGCAAGCTCTTCTTGAAAGATAGTGCCCTTGCGGAAACAAATTACAGGTGGTCAATAGTCAGGAACTACATACATTCTGGGCTGATGTGGCCCTGCCTAAACTCCAAACGGACCGCCAACGATATCTATACCAGACGTCTCACTTATCCTGTCTGTCCGATACACTTATCGAGACCTTAGACGAGTTTCAGGTTGGCCGGGCGCTGAAAAACTGGATCAACAATATGCTATGTAATAGGTGGATTGTTTGTGTGTCATATGCAGGGATGGAAAATTCAACTTTTTAAAAAGTACTAAAATTGTATTTTTTAAGCTAATAAGGTACTTTACTATTTTTTTTATTTTTTAGGTGAAAGAGATAGAATAAAATTGCTCCATTTTTTTATAAATTTTTTTAACGATGTATTAAATGATGGCTGAAGTATTTGTCCATGGACATGAGACATTAAAACGGCTACGCTCTTTCAAGCTATCTAACATAAACTATTAATAATTTTTCCTATATATATATTAAAATTTGGCCATTCCGCTAAAACTTCATTTTAGAACTGTTAAACAATACTTTTAGAAAATGCTACAATAAATACCATTAACAATAGCATCTAATACATACCGTCGACATATACCTTTTCCAAACGCTTTTAAAACATCCTATCCCCGAAATGGTAGGGAACAAGTAAAATTTGCATTGATTGGTCAATTTATTGACATATAAAGAGCAAGAAGAGATATGCGCTTTGTCGTGGGAATGTTTTATATGTATGACTTGACCAGATTTGACAATTTTATATGATGCTTTTTTTTAAAGCGAAATTTTTATGTATACAATTTTGATAGAAATCGTACGTCGAGTGTGTGAAAAATGTCGTTTGTCAGAATAAATCGATAAAAGAAAATAGTACTGAAATGGTCGCGGGGGTACTTCGGTACTTTTGATAGTGGAAAAGTACTGAAAAAAGTACTAATGTACTAACTTTTCCATCCCTGGTCATATGACGTAAAAATAAGAGACAAGGTAAATCGTGGTATACCTCAGGGGGGCATTTTATCGCCTCTTCTACATATGGGTTACGACGATACATAATCTCCTAAAATCCCTCACCAATGAAGGAATTAAACCAGTCTGTTATGCATACGACGTTGTAATACTTCTAAGGGGCTTTCATCCAAATCTATTATGCAGAAGAGCTGAAGAGGCACTTAACATAGCATATAACTGGGCACAACCAAGGGGATTAAATGTTAACCCAGACAAAACAGAAATATGTCTATTTACAAGGAAACGAAGATCCCACGTTTTAACCGACCTCGGTATCTGAATAAGACAATTGCTATAACTAAAAAGGTAAAATACTTGGGAGTAATCTTGGATCAGAAACTGTACAGGAAAGATCATCTTGAAGAAAGAGTTACAAAGGCCCACAGATGTTAGTCGTTGTGCAGAAGAGCTTTAGGTTCAAAATGGGGACTATGTCCAGTGTGTCACTGGCTTTACATGAGCGTGATTAGACCAATAATAACCTACGCCTCTGTAGTGTGGTGGACATCAATGGACAAAAAGTACAACGTAATACCATTGCAAAAAGTGCCTAGGCATAGGCGGGGCATTTAGAACTACACCAACAAAAGCGTTGGAGACTATACTGCACATCCAACCAATAGACATCCGTATAAAGTATGAGGCAGCCCTCACAGCAAGACGTCTACAAGTGATGGGTGAATGGATAAATCAAGACCACAAGTGGTACCATCAGAAGATATTACAATCACTGGTCGGTCATATTCAAACAACGGAAATCTCCGACCGCATTCCTGAAGTGCGGCATACAGCTACCTGTGATTCGTTTGTGCCAGACAGACGCTCCTGGGAAATGGAACTTTGGCCCATGTGCCAGTGGGAACCAGTTGCTACACGGATGGGTCCAAGCGAGAAGGAAGGACGGGTCTGGGACTTTTTATTGATGAACCAGAAGTCGAACTTCACTTCCGCCTCCCTGGCCATAACACTGTATTTCAAGCAGAAGTTCGATCAATCACGGAGTGTGTGAACTGGCTCAGTAACGCCACAAAGCCTAAATATGCCAACATCTTCACAGATAGCCAAATGGCGATTAAAGCAACAACATCGGAAAGGGTCAAATCCAGAACTGTTTTGGACTGTAAAAGAACGATAAATGATTACTCAGCGTATCTGCTGGGTACCAGGACACAACGGAGTAAGTGGAAATGAACGGGCAAACAGCTTGGCTTCAAAGGGCAGAGAACTTCGAGTAATAAACTTGGAAAATTGGAAACCTTTCGAAGCCATGAAAAATGAGTTGAAGCACTGGGCGGTGATGGCTCACAAAACTGTGTGGAATAGCGCAACAGTAGGAGCAACTACAAAGATACTGTGGGGTGGCCCAAATGAAAAGAAAACAAGAAGTCTTCTGAATCTAAACAAGATCGATATTAGTAAGCTGATGAGTGTTCTAACGGGACACTCAAGCTTACAAGCACATCTTCATTGCATAGGACTAGCAGGAAACGACAAATGCAGGGCATGCAGGGAAAACATCGAAACGATGGAACATTTTCTGTGTCACTGCCCGGCTTTCAGACATGCAAGATCCCAACATTTCGGGTCCGACATATTACCAAACTTGACTCATCTCAGAGAATATGACTGGAAGATACTGAGAAAATACGTGTCTAGTACCGATTTTCTGTAACTCGTGAGGTATAAAAAGATCATAAATAAGGAGCGCACAACAAGCCGAACCACTGGCTTAAGTGTATGTCCACGGACATGAGACGTTAAACGTCTCCTCTCTTCAACCTAACCTAACCTAACCTAACTATCCTGTCTGTCACGGCAGGTAACTGACTTACTGAACGGCACGCAGAGAGATTGGAGAACTTCCGAAACTACTTTCACTGAGCTGACGAAAAGGAATCATGACATCACATGACATAAGACCGGTTATATTAGAAAATTTAATTTCCATTTTTAGATAAGTATCATTCAAAGTAATTATAGGTATTTCAATAGCGGTGTAGGTACTACGAGTATATAGTTTTCTTAATCATCGCTAGTCTTATAATTTTGTTTATTACATA
The DNA here is from genome assembly GCA_963930755.1 of Eudasyphora cyanicolor. Lineage (NCBI taxonomy): Eukaryota > Metazoa > Arthropoda > Insecta > Diptera > Muscidae > Eudasyphora > Eudasyphora cyanicolor. The sequence continues at coordinate 207,156,232 of OZ005734.1, read as the reverse complement.
TTTATTCAAATAAGTCAGTCTACTAAAATTTGAGTTTTTCTCCTCGTCTCTCCTGCAGCTCTTCTGGCATATGGCGTTTGTGTAAATCCACAGCATGAAAAAGGGATTTGCATACAAATTAAAGATTGTACTTATTTTCTGGACCTTCTGAAATCATCCAACAATGATCTGAGTCCGCAAAATGTAACATTTCTAAGAGAGAGTGAATGTGGTCAAGATGGATCTGAAGATACGCCTTCCAAACGCATATTGGTATGTTGAGTTTAAAGACTAAACTCTATTTAAGAAAATTATAAACTATAGCTCCACCACTTGCGCAGGTATGTTGTCCGGATCGTTTTCGCCGCACCAATACAAGTTCGATTACAACCACAAATACAAGCGTGAAGCCAGGAAACGCGGGCGATGTATTGCCCCCTCCAGGAGAATGTGGTAAAATTTTATCGAATCGAATTCTGGGTGGCAATGTAACCGATATCGATGAGTTTCCTTGGATGGCCTTATTGCGGTACAAAACGGGTAAGTTATTTTGAGTATATGATCGTTTTTTTTCAATTCTAATCCTTAAGATATTTTCTTTAACATCTCTCGCCAAAAGAGGAAATTTCTTGACATAAGCATATTGTTTTTCATAGTTTAAAGATCATTTCTAGTTGAACTGAGAAAATTATGTTGTAATTTAAAAGAATTTGCGTCCTAATATAAGAAAAAATTCAACATAACTATTCCAGGAAACCCAAAACGAAATGTGGAGACAAGTGCTCTAAATGCTAGCTATCGTTGCCCAAATTGAAACCCGGGGGAAAATAGCGACCACACATTTGGTCCCCAGATATAACTAACCTCAGTTAATGCTGTAGGAAGCTCATTAACAGAGCAAAGTCTACAAGAGCAACACAGAACTGGAATAACTATAAAGCGGAACTTTGAAAATACAAGAGTATAATGACAAACAATGGCTAAAAACTAATGTCGGTATCAATATTTACTCTGATAGCCAGGCTGGAAATGTCTTCCTAAACTCAAAAACTGCCCTCGACTGTAGCAGATCTCTTAACGAGATAGCAGAACAATTCACCATTCAGCTATCTTGGGGCAGGGCCAAGGGACCTAACAGTTAACTGCAATACAGATTAACTTGCAAGACTAGGGACTACACTGGATCTGGTTTAAGTGGGTATGCCTCTAGCGACCTTCCAACTCTTTTTGAGATATAGTGCCCTTATGGCAACAAATGACACGTGGTCACTAGTGAGGAACGGCATACATTTCAGGTTGATGTGGAGCTGCCAAAACTCCAAACGCAACACCGCCCTGCTGTTATTACCGCTACCACTTATCGTGTCTGTCATGACGGGGCATTGCCTTATTGGACGGACATGCAGAGAGATTGAAGGACTTGCGAAATGACTTTTGCAGAAGCTACGTAGACAAAGATTCTCAATCCTTCTGTGCATATGCCCCGCTCTCTCTAGATGACTCTCCCTAGGCTGTCATTTCCTTGGAGAGTTAGAAGACTACGCTGACTACTTTAAGCTATCTAAAGCAATCAAATTACTTCAAAGTGAATCTGCCGTACAGACACTCTCACTCTTAACCTAAACCTAATCTATAATGAGAACTATTCAGAATAAATCCTGGAGTGTAATGTAAATGAAACATCGGAAGTTTCTAGGCTATAGCAAATTCTACCCTAACGTTTAAGGTGACGTCAAAAGATCTGAACTAAATCCAGTCAGGACTAAATCCAGTCAGGAATCACTGGAGTTGCTCCTGGATGTAGTTATGTTTATCAGACTATATACAGTTTTTTCCGGCATTCTAGCATAGCCACTAATAATTCAGACGTGGACTACTGCATTCAGTGACCCAGAAGAATGTCCATAACTGTTAGTATATGTGTCATGTTTTACATACGGTTAGAGCAACAGCCAGAAATGCTGAATTTCTTTATCTCTTTCCTTTTCTTCATTGACATGTATAGGGTGCAGCGCGGGAATTTGCTTTTTTGCACTGCAGGCTAAGGCCAATTACCGCGCTCCACCCTGTATAATGATTATACAGTGTCCCACCCGGAATGCCCACTAAGGAGGATATTTTCTTCCTATTTCGTGAAACAAGTTTATCTAGTTTGTTCCATCAATTGTAGTAGAACATCAGTGCCTCTGATCGGATCCTATACTCTATATCTCCCTGAGATATCCATATGTCCTGGCCCACAAACTGATCTGCAATTTCGCTAAGATATTTACGGTATACAGAGGATATTTGTGAATAAAGCGAGATATCTCATGGCTCTCTATCGCTAGGGTTAATCCTGCTAATTTCGTTACAAGCATCTGGTAGTCTCGCACATTCTGTACATAATTCCTACCTCAACACCTACAGAGATAAATCGGAACCTGCATAATTGGCGCTCTGTCTGAATGTCCTTTCTGCGGAGTTGTGTATCAAAGTGTCTCGCATCTTCTGCTGGGAGTTCTGGTCCCAAGATTGTCTCATATAAGTTATTTCTGAATGCCAGACCACATCAAATAAGGAGGTCTATTGTATTGCCACGGTCCTAAATATTATGCGGTCAATGATACGGATTTCATTGTATGTCCTTTCTGCGAAGTTGCGTATCAGAGTGCATCGCACCTTCTGCTGGGAGTTCTGGTCCCAACTTGAAACAGAAGCCCGTGATACATCAGGTGAATGCCAATGAATGCCAAACCACATAGACCAAAGAGGTCCATTGTGTTGCCACGGGCGTAAATATTATGCGGTCAATGGAACGGATTTCATTGCAATGTATACTGATTATACAGCGTTCCGCCCGGGTGGGAAATAAAGACGACAGATTCTTCCTATCTACATCATCAGTGCATCTTGTCTTAGAATATCTTCTGCATTTCCCCCGTATTATTCCTAAGTTCTGGCCCCGCATTAAGGTGGATATCTAATTGCTTCGCCATTCCGCTAAGATAATTACGTTATATCTTCGTTTGGTTTGATCCTGCAAATTTCCTTAAAAGCTTCCGGTAGCCTCACACATTCTGTTCATAGTCCCTAGCTCAACTACCTACAGAGCGGATCCTGTCGAATGTATGCTCTGTCTGTATGTCCTTTGTTCGTTTCGCACCTTCTGCTGGTAATTCTGATCCTAACTATAGACAGTCGCCAGCAAGAGATACGAGTATATCTGCCCACGCTCTCATTTAAGTTCTGCCTAACCCGGGGTTTACACGAAACAGTTTTGCGAAGACAATAGCAATACATTTACACTTTATTACTAATACACTTAAGGTAAGTACAGACGATTTGCAGATCGGACAACATTGCCAGAAAAATGGCGGAAAAATGCAACCCTGTAAATTTACAACCGTGTGAACATACAATTTTTGTTTTGCAACGTTAGCAGAAAAGTCATTGCGAGATAATTTGCTGATTGTTATATGTTCGAAGTTTATGCATGTGACAACGGCGCCATTGCCAGAAAATCATTTTATTTGCAACACTGTCTATAATGTATTTTTATTGGCAATCCTGCATATAAATATTTACAAAATATATTGTAAATATATGAAATGTAATGTTTTCTTGCAATCGTCTGAACTGTCAATTCACCTTTGCCTAACAATCTGACATTGCCCGTATATTTGCAGCACTTTAACAGGGTTGATAACGTTTGCCGATCTGGCAATCGTCTAAACTCAGCTTTACACATCTCACATTGTCTTCGTACTGTCTTTGATTTTTTGATGACAGTAGATTCGGCAATTGTCTTGACGTAAGCAGCCATTTCGAAACGACACTAACGAGGGTTGCATAAAGTATATTTTCTTCATAATTGTCTGGACGCCTACGCCACATTAACATTTTTTCCCTTTTTTGACAACCAAAACCTATTATCAATTGTCTTCTGTCAATTGTCCAGTGTAAACGTTTTCTGCAGAGAGGATATCAGAAGACAGGAGATTACTCGCTCAATATTTATGATACTCGTATTTAAAACCTCATGGTTAGGAAAATTCGATATTTGACACAAATTTCCTTAATGTTTTCCAGTCAGATCCTCTAAGATGAGTCAGACCGGATTTTGAAGGCTGGAACAGGCATGTACTGTACCTAATTCATATTTTCTCGGTGTTAAGGAGACTGCGTGTTGTTATGGCGTATCTAATGATGTCAAGCTCGTTCGTTATCATGGTCGAGTCCTGTTGAGGCTGATTGTGCATTGACCGCCATAATCTTGTGAATTGGTCTGATCCAATCTCCAGTTATCATGATTAATCACGATTAGATTTTACGAAATACCTATCCCTTTTCTGACGCAATACCTTCAGATTGATGGTGTCATCAAGCGTAGCTTCCGCAGCCCGTACATTAGTGCATTGTACGTAATCTCCACACAAATAAGCCTTAATTCACAGTCGTCTCCCTAACACAAATCCTTGATTGTCTGTAGCTACTCCACTTTCATCCACAAGGAATGAAAGGTTCTTGGATGTTACTATCAAGTATAAAAGTCATTTTGCGAGACGTTTAGTCTGGGCGTGCGGTTCAATAAGGCAGTAACCAGCAGTCGTGACAAACGCGATAAGTGAATCGTTCAGGTGGTTCCTGATTACTGATCACTACCTTTTAAGAAGAGCTCCCCTGAAGTATCTAGTTCATAGTATTGCAAGATCATTTGCTTTGTAGTTTCTTTTGCATGTCCATATAGTCCGGCGGCCACATCAGGTGAATATTGAACTGTCCAGCTATCTCGTTAGGAGATCTGCGATAACCAATAACAGTTGTGGGATTCATTAAGGTCGTTCAAGGCACTTTATAGCAGAATGACTCAGAGAAAAAATATTGATACCGATTTTAGTCAAAACATTTATTCTCAGCCATTCTGCTAACTCAACCCAATAGCTATGATTTCTGCCAGGTAAACTCTACAGTATCCAGTTCCTTAGAAAATCCTTAGAAAATATCAAAGCCCACTTGATGATTATGTTTGGAACCGTCTGTATAGAAGTTCACGAATCACCTATGCCCGGGAATGCGAACTTTAGATTCAGAACTATCTATTAAGATCTATTAGATTTTTCCCGAAAATAGGTTCTGTAATAGTGTAGCTGCCGCGTCACAGGGACACAAAGCATATTAACATGCAACACTGGAATATGTGGGCATGTCCCACATATGGTTACTGCTTACATTTCCTGCTGATGTGGTCCTGCCTAAACTTCAAACGTAGCAAAGTCCTGTTGTTCTTATCGAAACCGGACGTTTCACTTATGGTGTCTTCCATGACTGCTAACTTCCTTATTGGACGGCATGCAGTGATATTGAAGGTGCTACTAGATGACTTTTGTAGAAGCTGCGGAGACAAAGAGGAGGAATCAATAGAACTTGTTCTGTTCCCCTCCCTCTATGAAAGGCGGTAGGCTATCCTAAGCTCTCATTTCTTTGGGAAGTTAACAGGCTTGTCTGATGTAAAAATCCGTCAACATTTGAGCTTTCTAAATCAATCAGAATGATTCAATGGGTCGGGCTAGAAAAATGTATATGTATGTTTTACGACAGTAATGTTGGTTCATCGTTAGAATTACTATCTCTCGAGAATAGCTCCCCTGAAGCATGTAAGGTAGTTTCTAGTATAGCAAGTTCGTCCGCTTTGTAGTTCCCTGGTATATCCACATGGCCCGACACCTATATAAGATGATTTGTATTGAACTGTCCAGCCATCTCGCTTGGAGTTCTGCAACAGTCGATGACAGTTTTGTAATTCATGAAGTCGTTTCGAGGAACTTTAAAGCAGCCTGACTATCAGAGAAAAAATTGATAACGACTTTAATCAGAACATTAATTCTGCTACCCTCTCTAGCAGCTAAAACTTCTTCTGCCTGGCAAACAATACAATGATCAGACGGTTCAGTTCCTTAGAAAATACATCAAAGCCCACTTGATTGGAATGATGATGATGACGTTTTTCGTGTCTCGCACCTTCAGCCGGGAATTCTGGTCCCAACTTGAGGCAGTCGCCAGAGATATATCTGGCGACCAAACTAGTGACCACCTGTCATAAGGGCACTATTTCTCAAGAATAGCTCCCCTGAAGCATGTAAGGTAGTTTCTCGTACAGCCAGTTCATCTGCTTTGTAGTTCCCTGGTATGACCACATGACCCAACACCCACATCAGATGATTTGTATTGGACTGTTCAGTCATCTCGCCTGGAGTTCTGCAACAGTCGATGACAGTTTTGTAATTCATGAAGTCGTTTCAAGGAACTGTCGAGCAGCCTGACTATCTGAGAGGAAAAATTTACAACGACTTTAGTCAAAACATTAATTCTGCTAACTCTCTAGCAGCTAAGACTTCTTCTGCCTGGTAAACAATACAGTGATCAGACGGCTCAATTCCTGAGAAAATACATCAAAGCCAACTTGATTGGCAGTTGGAAAACTTGAGGCAGTCTCCAGAGATATATCTGGAGACCAGACTAGTGACCACCTGCCATAAGAGCACTATTTCTCAAGAATAGCTCCCCTGAAGCATGAAAGGTAGTTTCTAGTATAGCAAGTTCATCTGCTTTGTAGTTCCCTGGTATGTCAACATGATCCGGCACCCACATCAGATGATTTGTATTGAACTGTTCAGCCATCTCGCTTGGAGTTCTGCAACAGTCGATGACAGATTTGTAATTCATGAAGGTTGTTTCAAGGAACTTTAGAGCAGCCATCTCGCTCGAAGTTCTGCAACAGTCGATGACAGTTTCGTAATTAATTAAGTCGTTTCAAGTAACTTTAGAGCAGCCTGACTATCAGAGCAAACATTTATAACGACTTTAATTAGAATATTAATTCTCAGTAATTCTGCTACCTCTCTAGCAGCTAATACTTCTTCTGCCTGGTAAACAAAACTGGGATCAGACGGTTCTGTTCCATAGAAAATACATCAAAACCCACTTGATTGCAATGATAATGATGATGTTTGGAACCGTCCGTATAAAAGTTCACGCGTCACCCATATCCAGTTATGCGAACATTCCATTCTGATTTAGAAGATATAAGAGTTACATACTTCTTGTCAAAAGGTCCTTCAATCATAGTGTAGCTGCCGGGTCACAGGGACATTTCAGGAATATTAAAACTTAACTTACTACAGATGCGGCGAGGGCAATTAAAATTGACTATAAGAAATACTTGTGTACTGTTGTCTTACCCAAGAGTCAATCCAATCTCTAATAGCTTTTGCAGATATTGAAGTCTGTGTCATTATTGTACGACCATCTAAAAGCGATATGAAGATCTCTGCTGATTTCACTTCCTTAGATTCCAGAAGACACATTGTGACGTAGGGTATTATTTGTTTGTATATCACATTCCCATATTTGCCTCACCTTACATATTTTGCCTTTTGTTGACTGAACTATAAATCCAACGATGCTCTATTTCTATGTTTCTGATTCGTAGTCATCATATTTCTCACATTTTTTCTTCTCTCTTTGCAGGTCCAGATAGTTATGGATTCTATTGTGGCGGAAGTCTCATAAATTCGCGTTATGTCCTCACAGCCGGCCATTGTCTCAAACATCCTGATATGCCCACAACATGGGAATTGTACAGTGTACGTCTGGGCGAATGGGATCTAAACCTCGACCCAGACTGCACTGTTGATTCCCGTGGTCGCAAGGATTGTATAGAGTCATACAAAGATTACCTGATAGACTATGCCATCACTCATCGCGACTACTTACCGGCATCGAAGGACCAATTCAATGACATTGCCTTAATTCGTTTGGTTGACCCTGTGACATTTATGTCCCACATAATACCCATATGTCTGCCACAAGCACAAATGCGCACTAAGCTGTTCACCACGCAGGCTATGGATGTTGCCGGTTGGGGTGTCACCGAAAATGGCACCACGAGTTCAGTGAAATTAAAGATAATGGTCAATGTTTGGGATATTACAAAATGTCAGAATACCTATAAAACCTTTCAAATGCCCATCAATTCCGACTATCAAATGTGTGCTGGTGGCGTGGATGGCATTGACACGTGTCGCGGCGATTCCGGAGGACCTTTGATGGTGACGGAGACGGTAGATAAGCATTTTGTTTATTTTGCCGTTGGCGTTGTCTCGTACGGTCCAAGGCCGTGTGGTTTGGATGGTTGGCCGGGTGTCTACACTCGAGTTGGTACTTACACAAATTGGATTGTTAATAATTTATTGCCATAAACGGTTTGCGATTACTTCTGAGATTACTTTCATTAATAAAATATTGAAATGAGAATGATTTTTTTTATTCCTTTATTAAATTTGAAGGTATTCAGACATATATAGTATAAAGCAACTGACAAGGAACACTATATTTACATGACTTATTACGGCATCATGATCATGGTAGTCGTGATCATTACATAGTCGCCGCATTCATGATTACACTTACAGTAGGTATTCTGGATTTAGGTGAGTTCCTGCCGTTAGACTTAACCCCATCGTGCTCTAAACACCTAAATGCGTCGACCAATGCCCCCACGCACAATATGCATGAGTGCCAATCAATTCCGAGTTATGGGACACTTTTGCCCTACTCCTTGGTTAAACTATTGCCATTCTATGGGTCATGGCAACCGGTTGGTTTGCAACTCCACATCCTAGAATATTCTCTCCCAGTGATTTTAGTTTCAACCACAGCTACCACGTTGCACCCAATATGTTCCTCACCAATAGTCAGGCCGGAACCTGCGTTCCGAGGGCTTTCCTGACTCCCGTGGTACCAGATTAAGAGCTCTGGCCAGACTGCATAGCCGAAGATACTACCAGTTAGACTCCAGTCTAACCAATCTAGGACTGGTGACCAGTCTGGAATACCTGTCCGGCTTTCCGGCTCCCCTTGCGATTACCTTTCGTTTGAGTATAATATTGGCTATGTGGGGGCCGGGTCAATTTTTTAGGTTTTGAGGGCCCCATGGGTACAAGCCCCAATTTTCGACAACATTTTCTTGATTTTGGGGTCATTTAGCGGCTGGTGCAAAATTTCAAAAAAATCACTTCCCCTCATATTGCCATTATTTCGGCTGATATACACTGGAGGTATATGGTAGTCTGTGAGCTATATCCAGACTAAGTTCTTTACAGTGTACACCGAAGCCAACATTTAGAAGTGGAGTTTTGTTTCTATTAACTAGTATTCTACCAACCCATTCATCTCTGGCTGCTATTATAGTGATGTAGTTCCTCTCCAAGGTGTGCACTGTTGGTATATAGTCCACTCGGTCGGTTACCATAGCACTATTATATTAATCGGCAGTATATGGAGTAGAGCTTGTAGAGACTCAGACGCTGTAGTCATTAAAGCTCCGCTTACGCATAGGCAGAAAGTTCTCTGAACCTTTGATAGTAGGTTGATGATGGTTAGTTTGTCAGTTGCCATCCACCACAGCACAATGTCGTATAACAGTATTGGACGAACTACTGCTAGGGTAGAGTAGAGTAAAGTAGAGTAGAGTAGAGTAGAGTAGAGTAGAGTAGAGTAGAGTAGAGTAGAGTAAAGTAGAGTAGAGTAGAGTAGAGTAGAGTAGAGTAGAGTAGAGTAGAGTAGAGTAGAGTAGAGTAGAGTAGAGTAGAGTAGAGTAGAGTAGAGTAGAGTAGAGTAGAGTAGAGTAGAGTAGAGTAGAGTAGAGTAGAGTAGAGTAGAGTAGAGTAGAGTAGAGTAGAGTAGAGTAGAGTAGAGTAGAGTAGAGTAGAGTAGAGTAGAGTAGAGTAGAGTAGAGTAGAGAAGAGTAGAGTAGAGTAGAGCAGAGTACGATTAGAGTAGAGTAGAATAGAATAGCACAGAATAGAATATAACAGAGTACGAGTAGAGTAGAGTAGCGTAGAGTAAAGTAGCGTAGAGTAGAGTAAATGTTAGGAGAGAGGCTCCACCGCGACCCTACAGCCTTCCTGCAGAAATATAAGGCCACCTTGGCCTTCCTTAGACGTTCCAGTACGTTAAGTCTAAATACCTATCTATAATTATTCCTAGAAATTTTGCACTATCAGAAAAGATTAGATGTGTTCCATTTATCCGAGAAGAAGAGTCCACATTGTTACGGATACCTTCGCGGCAATTGGATGAACCGGACCGACTAGCTCAATCGTCCTATCCAGGCGGGCTCATCCCTTCATCCAAGCCCAGGGTATCGTCCCCATGAACACGTTATTATCGGCCCACTTTGACATTTGTTTTAATAAACACAATAAACCAGCCAGTCACACAATAAACCTCAAGAACACAAATTTTCTTTTATTCCTCGTTACTCCACTCCCCAATAAGACGGAATACCCAAAATAATTGTTCTTGAGCCTTCCACAACATGTTGGTAACCTCATCCTGCCACAGTGGCCAAAAACCCAACCACGGATCTCCTCACAGAAAGATATGGACAGGGACAGTGAACCACGGGGTCCCTCGATTATACGCAACCAAGATTACTTCGAGGTTCATTCCAACCCCAACGTGCACTCCAGATTATGTCCCTTAGCAGCTTGAAAATTTACCTCGCCACATTAAAAAAGCAAAATATTAAGGTGTCTCTCGACGAGTACCGAATGAATATTGCCTATCCGCAACAACATGTGGGAACTTATTCATCCTGGTAAAGAGAACAAATTATCTTTTGTTTGGGTTAACGCCCAAATCTCTGCTTCTGGCACATCTAACCAACTTGTTCAGAGACAACTGTAGGTTTTCGAATTTGTCATATGTCACGACCCTGCAGACACTACGTTCTAGATCTAGAAGGATTTCATTCACCGCTAGGTTCCACATTAGAGGAGACAGTACTCCTCCTTGTGGGGTCCCTCTGTTTATAAAACTTGTTAGAGTTGTGGACCCAAGACTTGCTGTTATGCGTCGTCTGTTGAGCCGGTTTGGAATTATTCTAATCAAGCTTGAGTTTACCTTTAGATGTGACAGCGCCGCAATTACCGCATCTGAGTGCATGTTGTTAATAGCCCCTTCTATGTCAATAAATGCCACCAAAGTGAATTCCTTAAAATGTAGGGACGATTGGATAGTGCTCATAAGTTCGTGCATGGCAGATTCTTTAGACTTTCCCTTGTTGTTAGCATGTTTGTTCCCCGACAGGAGTTTTGTATCCAGGTTTTCCCTAATGAAAAAATCTAAAAGACGTTCCTTCTCCTTCTATGTCAAGAAAGGCCGCCAGAGTGCATTCCTTGAATTGTAGGGACGATTCGATAGTGCTCACAAGTTCGTGCAGGTCAGATTTTGTAGAATCTGACCTGCAAGCATGTTGGTTACCGGACAGGAGTTTTGTATCCAGGCTTTCCCTAATGAAAAAATCTAAAAGACTTTCCAGACCTTTCAATAGAAAAAGAGATAGGCTAATTGGTCTTATCCGCTTTGAGTATGAATACCACTTTTGGTATCCCTCCATTGATTCGGGTTGTATGGAAAACTGATACAGTCTACATAAATCTTCTCCATCCAGGGGATAATGTACTTCAACATTTTCTGCATTTCTGCTGGAGTGATGTCGTCTGGTCCAGGTGATTTGAGGGGCTCAATGCTGTTAACAGTCCAGCTTATTTTGTATTCCTCAGTCAACAAGCTAGCGACGCTAGAAGTCCACACGATATTTTGTTTATCCTCGGGTTCTGTTGGTGAGTTCCCCGGGAAATGTGTGTCGAGCAGCACATTTAGCGACTGCACGCTGTTTTTTGTCCAGTTATATCCCTCAGCCTGCAAATAACCCACTGTACAGGGTGCAGTGGATAATATCTTACGCAGCCTTGCGGCATACGAAACCTTTTCCACTTCCCCACAGAAGGTGGTGTGCCAAGAACACCTCTGCGTCTTTCTCTTTATAGGCATCCCAGGCGTTCCTCGGATGACAAATCTAAATGAATCTTCGTAACCAATCCCCAGGTTTGCCGGAGAAGTAACTATTGCGGCTGGAATGAAGGTTTTCATTTACCGTAAATAACACTGTGCTGCAGCAGAATATATCATCGATGAAAAAAACTTAGCCCGCATAATTTCGACCCGCTAAATCGAATTTACCGTTTTTTCCTGTGACATCGCGTTTTCAAGATATTTAGCCACAAAATTTGCTGGATAAAAATAAAAGGTTTAGTGAATTCAGGCACAATTTTAGAATAGAAGGCTTCGGATTAGATGTTCCATATCAAAGAACGAAATAAATGAGCCACTTCAATAAGTATTTCTCCCAAAACTCCCCACACTCCAACTCATCTCCTTGCCCCTGATAATCTCCTTCAGAAATAATGATTTTTAGTGTAGTATTCGATAAAGATTTCTTGTAATATTGTTTTTCTATCTCAGGCTAGGTTCGAAGATGGGCCACATCGGTCCACTACTTCTGGTACCTCCCCCACAAATGGTTACAATTTAGTGTAATATCGATTGTCTAATAACTTATATACAACTTATCCGAATCTTCTGGAATTCCACAAATAGTAATAGCTGGTCTGTCGTTATCACCATGAGAAAAGTGGATAAAGTTGCCACTCCCCTATTGGTACCTCAAACACAAAGCGATTTAGGACATTTTTACAATGTCCGTTACATACATTTCTCGTTTCCTACATTCCCATGTTCCATCTTACATATCGTCGGTGTAGGAGATACATTTTCAAAGAAAATGTGTAATAAGAAATTATATCTTTGTAAAATGGGTTCGATTCGTTCATCTTCAAAACCTTCGATATGTTTTCCAAGGAATGGACTGAAGAATGGCCACGTCCCTACGATATTTGTGTATTATAAAATAAGAATAAAACTTTGTAATATTTTCGTAACTTTGTATTTAACATATTAATAGGCAAAATTTAATAAAGGAAAAAACTTTAAAATATCCAATAGTTTTCCATAACAAGCAAAAAATAAACAATAAAAAAGCAATAACATAAGTAAATAAACATGAAAAAATTAAATAAAATTAATTTAACAAAAAAAAAAACAATTCTTATATGGAAAAAAAATATTTTTATATAAACGAAAAAAATAGAGATGAACAAGTAATTTTATTTAAAAATTAAATCAATGGAAATGTATAGAAGTATATAGTTTTGGAAACATATTGTTTAAATTAAATTAATTAATGGGAATGTAACAAATCTTTTAAATACATATAAAGTAATACTGCTTAGATTTTTGGGAGCAAATAAATTAGCAATGCTGATTGAATGTTTTTCTTTTCTTCTCTCATTTAGATGATGGACGCAAAAATGTACGAAAACTATTTTATTTTAAAACGTATGTGACAAATATTTTTTTACATGTTACAAAAAAGCATGAAGAGATTTTTTAGGTATTTTGTTTTGTTTTTTCTTTTTTTTTTTTTGTTAAATTCGAAAATTATTCGAGGCTAATTTAAAAAAATATATGTGTATGTATATTTAATAAATAAAGTATGTATTCGTTTAATTTTTCTTTTTGTAGTATATTGCGCTGCAAAACTATTCGTTTCGAAGACAACGTGTATTTGAGAATAAGAGTTTGTTTTCACTTCAATTCGATTCGATTCGATTAGTGTTGATTGAGTATTATTCGATCAAATACCATATTTATAAAGTAATATACTCGTATATACCATAAGTTTTAATAGATTTGTTTAAAATATTACTATGAATTGGTTAAAGATCAAAGTTTGTTTGTTTTGTAAGTAAGGATTAGAATATTTTGTTTAAGACAATTTCTTTGGTGCCTAGTGATTTTTTCTGTTCTTTCGACATAGAGAGAGAGGCATTTTAGCACCAAATTAATTTAAAGAAGGCCTATATTTTGTTAATTCAACTATTTTTTTCATTTTTTTTTTCAATTTTTTATAAAAAAAATAAACTACTACTATTATTCTAATGAATTTGGAGTTTCTGCAATGACCACATTTTCAACACTAGAAGCCAATTTCTTTTTAAAACATTCCAAGAGACCGGCCAAGGTTAAACAGAAGCCTCGACTGGCCGGTACCAAAGGGAAATCAGGCATTGTGTATTTAGAATCGATTGGAGATATAGCACCACAGTTGTCTGCAAGGAAAGCAAAGATTAATTAAATTAATATAAATATATTTGGTTAACAAATCTTACCCTCTCCCTCCTTTTTCTCTTCATCCGCCAAACGTTTGTGGCTTTCCTTCGACAACTCCATCCAACCTTTGATGCGTTCGTACATTTGCATGCCGTTTTGTTTAAAATGTGTTAGAATTTCGTTGCGGAATATTTCCGGGGGATTTTGTATTAGTTTTGTGGTGGCCTGAACCATTTTGATCATGACCATTTCATTGTACATGCGTGAATTCTCTTTACCTTGTTGAGTGTCTATGGTTAAAGTAATGCAAAAACAAAAGGTTGGAAATGTCTCTCTATTTCAATGAATTAGTTTTACCTTTTTGTTTTTCATAGCCAGCTTCATTGAAATATGGCTCCGGCACCAAGATCAGACCCTGTATGGACACTATCACTTGTAACAATGTGCTTTTCTTACCCCACATTTCACTGTCTCGTCCAGTCCATGTTCCCAATAGTGAGACGCAAACTTTGCCATCTTCATAGAGATTGGGATTTAGTCGATCCGAACAGTAGCTAATGTAATGACACAGGGGCGGTGTCTTGGGGTAATCACGCCCCAGTTGTATATCGAAGAAGAACATGCCATCTTCATATGGCGTCTTTTTGGGGCCTTCAATCATAACACTCAGTAAGTCCATGCGATCTTCGAAAATTCTGTTAGAAAATATATAAAAAATCTTGAATATACCACACTTAAATTGCTAAGGAAAGACAGACAACATGAAATGTTATCTTTAAAGAAGACTTAAAATTAGCTAGAAAATAACCCAAAACGGATATCCGTCGAACATACTTGGGGTCTTAGGTCACTCCTTCGATGTGTTACACCTTTGTCCCGTAGCAAATGATATATACCTCGTTTCACTAAAGTGAGGGTATAACAAAAATCTTTGTTATACCCACTATCATAGGATGTGTGTATACTTATTTCCATTCTGTTTGCAGCACCTGGAAATATTGTGCCCGACCGCAGCCGTAGCCGAACTTCGGCTAATTTTACAACCTATGGCCAAAAATTTATTTTTTAATCAGTTTATGTCTACTGCTTACATATTTATTTACTTAGCACATAAAATTCCAAAAAAAAACCTTAATGTTATAATGACAAAAAAAAAGTATTTTTCCTGCATTGATTTTATTTGAATACAGCTGCCTAGCAGCATTAAACAACTGCTCTCTAGCACACTTGGGTACAAGTACTTTTCTGCTACCACTTCTAAATTTTTGAAACGTCTCGAGTTACCGTATTAAAAAATATTAATGATTGTTGGACTTAATTTCTCATTATTATTTATTCTTACTACTTGTTCAAGAATGCTTCCACTAATTCGAGAGCTTTTAGGTGAGGAACTGAGTCATGCTTTTCTCTGTCCTTCCTTCGTTGTTGTCCTTTCTCTAATTATTTTTGTAGTATTGTTCACTTCTGTACACTTTGCTGCTCTTATGAAGATTTCCATAATAGAATTTTTATACCCTCACTTTAGTGTGACGAGGGTATATATCATTTGCTACGGAAAAAAGTGTAACACATCGAAGGAGTGATCTAAGACCCTAAGTATGTTCGGAGGAAATCCGTTTTGGGTCATTTTAAGTCGAATGAGCAATGTCCGTCCGTCTGTCTGTCTGTCTGTCTGTCTGTCTGTCTGTCTGTCTGTCTGTGTGTCTGCTGGCTGGTGCGCACGATAACTCTCGAAAGGAGTAACCAATTGAATTCAAATTTGGTATGTGGTAATATTTTGATCTATCTCCGGATGAGTTCGAAGATGGGCCATATTGGTCTACTCCTTCTGGTACCTCCCACACAAAGGGTTAAAATTTAGTGAAATATTGATTCTTTAATAACTTCTATACTACTTATTCGAATCTTTTGAAATTCTGCACATAATATTAGTATATTAGTCGCTATTAACTCGAGAAAAATGGGTGAAGTTGGCATGCCCCTTTTGGTACCTCCCACACAAATGGACCATTTTGCATCAAAATTTAACTGCTTATAACTTTAATACAAGTGCATAAAAATGCTTGAAATTTTCTACAGTATAATGTTTTTGTAGCGCCTATAGTCCGGTAAAAAATGGGCATCATTGTACAGCCCCTTTTGGTACCGCCCACACAAATGGCCCGTTTCGTACCAAAGTAAACGGCTTGTAACTTTAATACCAGTGCAAACAAATACTTGAAATTTTGTACAGTGTAATGCTGTTGTAGTGCCTATAGTCCTGTAAAAAGTGGGCGTTATCACCACGCCCCTTTTTGTACCTCCCACACAAAATGACCAAATCATACCAAAATTACATAGCTCGTAACTTTAATATACCAGTGCACACAAACGCTTATAGTTCAGCACAATGCAATGTATTTAAGAATGTACAGTTTACAGAAAAATATGTGTATTTGGAAAACCCCTTCTGGTACCTCCCACACAAATTGACAGATTTATTGGTGTAATGTTATATATTACATTACTCACAAAGTGAGGGTATACCTTAGTCGGTTTACCCGACTGAAACTTTCTTACTTGTTATACCCTCACTTTAGTGTGACGAGGGTATATATCATTTGCTACGGAAAAAAGTGTAACACATCGAAGGAGTGATCTAAGACCCTAAGTATAATCGGAGGAAATCCGTTTTGGGTCATTTTAAGTCGAATGAGCAATGTCCGTCCGTCTGTCTGTCTGTCTGTCTGTGTGTCTGATGCCTGGTGCGCACGATAACTCTCGAAAGGAGTAACCGATTGACTTCAAATTTGGTATGTGGTAATATTTTGATCTATCTCCGGATGAGTTCGAAGATGGGCCATATTGGTCTACTCCTTCTGGTACCTCCCACACAAAGGGTTAAAATTTAGTGAAATATTGATTCTTTAATAACTTCTATACTACTTATTCGAATCTTTTGAAATTCTGCACATAATATTAGTATATTAGTCGCTATTAACTCGAGAAAAATGGGTGAAGTTGGCATGCCCCTTTTGGTACCTCCCACACAAATGGATCATTTTGCATCAAAATTTAACTGCTTATAACTTTAATACAAGTGCATAAAAATGCTTGAAATTTTCTACAGTATAATGTTTTTGTAGCGCCTATAGTCCGGTAAAAAATGGGCATCATTGTACAGCCCCTTTTGGTACCGCCCACACAAATGGCCCGTTTCGTACCAAAGTAAACGGCTTGTAACTTTAATACCAGTGCATACAAATACTTGAAATTTTGTACAGTGTAATGCTGTTGTAGTGCCTATAGTCCTGTAAAAAGTGGGCGTTATCACCCCGCCCCTTTTTGTAACTCCCACACAAAATGACCAAATCATACCAAAATTACATAGCTCGTAACTTTAATATACCAGTGCACACAGACGCTTATAGTTCAGCACAATGCAATGTATTTAAGAATGTACTGTATACCGAAAAATATGTGTATTTGGAAAACCCCTTCTGGTACCTCCCACACAAATTGACAGATTTATTGGTGTAATGTTATATATTACATTACTAACAAAGTGAGGGTATACCTTAGTCGGTTTACCCGACTGAAACTTTCTTACTTGTTATTTAATGTAATTTAATTCTAATTTTTGAACAAAAATTCGGCCTTCGGCCAAATTCGGATGGTATTGTGGCTGAATGCCGAATATTGGGCAAGTGTCGCGTTTCGGCCGAAGCCCAACATTCGGTCGAGCTCTACTGAGCACTATATTATATATTATTGATCTTCGTAGAATTCTAAGACGATTTGTACGAAATAAAACAATAAATATCATTTGCATAAAAAATCTTCGCGATTAGCTGGAATACTCGTAAGTAAAAATATTGATCTTATGTCGCTAATAATTCAAACGATATGATAGTTTGAAGACTCATTCATTACGTCGTATGTTTGTTATTCCAAATAAAACATTTAAAAACATTTGTGAGCCCAGTAGCATTTAATGTTTAAGAGTTTTAAGAATAAGTCTATGGTGAATTATCTTAATTTTTCCGCAGGAAAACTGAAGAGTTTTTATAGGAACTTTTGAAAACATGTCTACGCGAAAATGTCTACTTTAAGACATTTTTGGGCTAGTTATTCTAACATACATATATATAATATTTATTCCTTTTACTCCTTCAAGGAGCATATGGCCGAATTTATTATATCATAATCTGTTAATATCTACCGCCAAAGGCATCAACAGTTTAATGAATTGACAGATTTTGCACATACACACATCATAACCTATTTAACTACCTAATAAACTAATTTCCTGTTTTCTTCTTCCTCTCTTTTCTTTGATTAACAGACTGATTTACATACAAAAAATATTTCACAAAAAAACTTACCGAACCCACACGCCCGGTGGAAGGGAATTCTTCAGCATTCGATGCTCCTTTTGTACAGCCTTATAATATTGTTGCGTATTATTTGGATGAAATATGGTTAAATGGAATTTATGCGTTTTTGGTGCTGCCGCTAATAGTTGGAAACATTCGGGATTTGGATTTAACACATGAAGACCAGCTTCAAGAGTATTTTGGCTACAAGCCTCAGCAGCTGCAGCTGCAGCAACAGTAGGAGAAGAAGTAACAACCGCGTTGTTTGTAGATGAGGAAACGGCGGCGGCGGCGGCGTCGTTAAAGTCTTTTGTGGGTGATGATATTTCCATATCCATCACATTGCAATTGCTTGTATCACTGGAATCTGGTAAATCACAATTTTCTTTGGTAATAATTTGGTTTATAATCTCCTCCATTTCTTCGGAATACGGAGTTTTTTCAAAGTCTATAACAGTGTCCAAAGTTTCGTCATCGACAAAATCTTCGATGGCATCGATCAATTTAACTTGATCATCTTTATAGTATTTCTCGCGTATCTCGTCCAGACATTTCACCAATTGATCTTTGAGTAGAGAGCATAGACGAACACACACCAATTCGGGAGCAACATCTTCGGGCAGTTCTATACTACTGCAGGATACAGACTTTTGATTATCATTTACTTTGGTTATGGAATTATTGGTATCGATATTGGTAAGATCCGAGGAACTCGTGCAGCTGGTTGAGCTGCCATCACAGTTATCATTGCGAGAGTAATTGCCAGAGTCATCTTGGGAAGTGATAGAAGTATTGATCACAACATTGCCACTGCCATCGATAAAGGTTTTCAATTGACTTGTCTTTTCGAAAGCCTTTTCTATGTTAAGCATGGCCGAATTCAAAAGCTGATTCTTTTCGGCATTATATTGCTTATTCTTGTTGGGTGATATTTCTAAAAGAGGCAATGTGGTGGCCCCCACATTCACAGTGGTGCCCGCCGCATCGGCAGAATTTTGATGATTACAGTCAGGCTCCGATTTGGTTTCGTTTGGCACATTGTCAGCCTTTTTCTGAGCGGGCTCTCGTGCAGCTGCGACGGGAGAGCAGCGCCTCTTTGCATTGCCACCGCCTACGCCATGGACAGTTGGTGTGGACAATTGAATAGGCGAATTTGACGATTGATGATTGCTGCTGGAGCATTTGAAAGGCGTGGAAGATATATTAAAGAGTACTTTGGGTGCGTATTCTTTGGATGATGATAGACCTGTAAAGGTTTGCATTTGTTGCGTTGATTGTAGAGATGGCTTTTGGCCACAGCTATTCACAGCCACAATGGCACTATAGTATTGAAAATGTTGCTGTGGTTGCTGGTTGGGACTAGGACTGGAGGCAATAGTTTGCACTCCATCATTGAATAGGCGATTCTTTTGATCTTGAACACGATCACACAGAGATTGATTGCCACCACGACGAACACGTTCAATGAGGCCCTGAATTAAATAAAATTAAACATTGGATCTTATTCTTTGAAGTTCTAAAGTCATATAAAAAATTGCCTTACCATAAAATTGTCCTCATGAAAAAAGTTCGTATTCAATAGACGATCTAAATAGCGACAACCTTTATAAACGGTTAACAATTTGCGCATAACCTGAAAGCAAAGAAATCAAAACTCTGCCAAAAATGCAAACCATATAAAGTGACTACTATGATTACCTCAGGATTTTGTAAATTCGGACTTAAATTGAAAATTTCCTCTAACCGAGCGACAGCTACACGAGCCTTCTCAATATTCGACAATACATGAGATTCTGACATGGATAGCCTTAAACTGCTGCTACCACCACCACCGAATTCACTATTCTCCGATTCCGTTTCCCAGGAATCTTCCGATTCATGGCCCCAGTCGCCATGATCGTATTGACCCACTTCGAAGAGATCCTGTGGCCAACACATACTAATGTGGCCATCCACCCACCACACTTTGACACGACCATCAATGTAATTATCTATAATTTGTCCCGCAGTACATTTGGCATCATCCCCAACAAAGTTAGCCACACGTATAACCATTGTGCCAGGGCGGTATTGAAAATCAGGATGATCTTTCAAATCGTAAACACTGTTTTCTGTTTCACCTTTATATGAGGGTCTTATTAAGAAGAAGATATAATTTTTGTAGTGTTCAAAAGCAAATTTTCAAGCTTTCAATCATACTCACTTGGGTTCATCGGCCGAGGTATATGTTGTAAACCATTTAACATGAGTTATTCTTCCTTCATGATCCACCGTCTGAATGACACCATAATCACGATAACTGACATCCGATTCCTCGGTGCCCGATATAACAAAATCGCCAGGGAAGAATTCCTTGAATAAAATCATAAATGTTCATTTATATAACAATTCGAAATCAGTTTAAAATTAGCTAAAAAGTGAATTTCAGTCCTATTAAGAAATGTGACAAATATTGGGATCAGCTGAGCTGAGTCTGAAAGTCAATTTACACAATCACACCTAGGTTCTTAGACCACTTTTTACGGATTAAAAATTGGTTAATAGGGAATAAAAGCTTAAAATGTGGTAATCTCTCCAACACATGAACTAACAATGGATTTTCCAAATTATTACATAAATTTAAAATGGGGTCAAAATCTACAAAAATATAATAAAATATAATTTCGTACTTATTCAATTTCGGACTTATATTCAAATAATGACCAAAGAAATATCCTAGATATGGAATTGTAGTAGGCTTTGAGATTAGAAGCCTTCGAAGAAAAATTGGCCAAAAGAACTTTTAATATGATACCCTCTCATGGAGATGAAATATTAATGAATTTTCTAAACCCTCTCATGGGATGAGTTAAAAGTTAACTACGTCGTGCTACACACGAGGCAATTTTTTACAAGCAAGTGTCAAAGTTTGTAAGAGAAAGAGGCAGACAGCAGCTCTCTCTCCTACAAACTTTGACAGTTGCTTGGGAAAAATTGCCGAGTGTGAATCTGCACTTATTAATTATTAAAAATTCCCACCTGGGATGAGGTAATAATTATTTTTCAAAATTCGTCTTTCTTGGGATAAAAAAAAGACCGCAATTTTTTCCGAAATCCGTATTTATACCCGACACCACATTGTGATACAGGCAGGATTACCATAAACTTTTTTCGGAAAGGAGGAATTTTGTGCCACAAAAGGAGGACATTTGTGACATTTACAAAGAGATTTTTATACATACGGAGAATATTTAAAAAATACAGTGATTGGAAAAGATGAGCATTATATTATGAACAAAAATTTAACTTTAAACCCATAAGGAAGGCAGTTTATCTAGTGATAATGATTTTTCCTTACTTGTCTTTGAAAATGAAAATATATTTCATTTTTGGAGTAATAAGAGAAAACAAGGCACATACAACGTACATCCACATTGAAATCTATAAATATAATATTAACAATGAGAGGTAGTAAAGCAAATTTGTACTATATATTTGAAACGTATTATAAGTTTTTGTGCATTTGATATCAATAATATATATTTGTAGTTAAAAGGAGCCATATTTGGAACCCATTCCTAGAATGGCTCTTTAAAGTTTATATAGAGCAGATTTTCGCAATTCCTATTTTCGAGACAAAAATTGGCAATAAGGCCAAATTGTCCAAAATGGATATACATATGTACCTTCCTAAAATATAAACGAGTAAGGAAAAACAGATATATAATAGCCTACACCTCCCTATCAATACGAAAAGGGGCATTGCGATAATTTGGAATAACTGGTTTCGTTTCAGCGAACAAAGTACTTAGCTCCACCTGCTCATCAAGACTTATTCCAAGAAGGAGTTGAAGATGTTGACAATAATAAACTAGATCTGAAAGGATAATCTTAAAATGCACAATTTTCATTAATAGATCAAGAATCGGAAGGAACAAATAGATGGAACTAAACAGATTTTCATCAACTTGGATCAAAAACCTCATTTCTGCTAAATTATATAATGATCGGACGCAAAATACAGTTTCAATAGCGCTTAACTACTAAAGAGGCTGGAAAATATGGATGTGGCTATATCTAAATCTGAACGAATTATCCCGAAATTAAGCAGTTTTCGTTCCTAAATTAAGAAACTTCTTTCTGTCAAATTTTGTAATGATCGGAAGGAAAGTACAACTTATATAGGGTTTTGATAACAAATCCGGAAGAAACTATATATGGGGGCTATGTCTGAATCAGAACCGATTTCCGCCAAATTTGGCACCATTTCCAAATTTTTAAAACATCTCCAGTTACAGTATTAAAAATTTTAATGATTCTTGGACTCAATGGCTCATTATTATCTATTCGTACTACTTTTACAAGAATGTTTCACTAGTTGGAGAGCTTTTAGGTGAGGAACTGAGTCATGTTTTTCTTTGTCCTTCTTCCTTTGGTGTCCTTTCTCAAATTATTTTTGTAGTATTGTTCACTTCTGTACACTTCCATGAAGATTTCCATAATAGAATTTTCTTTAAAAAGTCATATAATTCTATTTTTTGTACTTTTTGAACAAAAAATCGGCCTTCGGCCAACTTCGGCTGATTTTGTGGCCGAATGCCGAATATTGGCCGAATGTCGAGTTTTGGCCGTAGCCGTAGCCGAAGCCGAACATTCGGTCGGGCTCTAGTAATTTGTTTGTACCACGAATATTTGACCTAGTAATAATGTATGAAATAAATGAAATGAAATACAGTTTCTGCAGCGCTTACATGTCAAATCGGGAGTAACATATACATAAAGGGGTTTTCAACAGGGACGCTACAAAAGTAGACCGACAGGGACAGCAAACGACGCCATATTTTTTGCCGCTCTTTTGACATTTCTCTTCAGTAAGGTTTGCCATTTCATGATGGAAAGATATACGAGCCAACAACGAGTCGAAATTATTAAAATTTACTACCGAAATTCGGAGTCAGTGGCCTCAACGTTAAGAGCGCGAAAAATCGAAAAATCATCTTCAGCGATGAGGCTCATTTCAGGCTGAATGGCTTCGTCAATATGCATCCCGGCGGCGTCATTGGGCCGTACTTCTTCCGTGATGATCAAGACCGGCACGTTACTGTGAATTGGATTCGCTACCGTTCAATGATAACCGAATATTTTTGGCCCCAATTGGATGATATGGACTTTTAGGACATGTGGTTCCAACAGGACGGCGCCTCAAGCCACACAGCGAATGCCACAATCAATTTATTGGAAACCAAGTTAGGACGTGTTATTGTCGTGTTATTATCTCACGAAATGGTCCAGTCGATTGGCCGCCTCGGTCGAGCGATTTGACGCCGTTAGACTATTTCCTGTGGGGCTACGTCAAGTCTATGGTCTATGCCAAGAAAACGACGATTGATGAACTTCGTACAAATATCGAACGTGAAATTGATGAAGTATCGGCCGATTTATGCTTGAAAACCGTCGAAAATTTGGTTCAGCGTCTGGACTTCTGCAAGCGTGCCCGTGGTGGCCATGCAAAACAAATCGAGTTCCATACTTAATGACATCGAACGTACTTTCACAGCAATAAAGAATTTCATTGATATCCAAAACCGTTTTTGTTTTATTTAAAAAAAACTTTTTTAGCCCTCTTATAAAAAAACCCTTTATATGGGGGGCTATATCTAAATGTGAAACGATTATCGTTATTTGTATTGAGTATTATCTCTAAGTGTATCAAGAGACTTCTTTGTGTCCATTTTTATTCAGATCGGTTTGCTTATTCAGTGCATATGTGTCAAATCGGGTGTATATATGTATGGGAGCTATATGTTTATCCGAACCGATTTTGACCAATTTCAATAGGGATTGTCCTTGGACCAAAAAAGAGCACTGTGCTAAATTACATCACAATCGGACCTTAAATACGACCTGCACTTTGATTACAACGATACATCTACAGACGGACGGACGGACGGACATGGTTAAATCGACTCAGGAAGTGATTCCAACTCGATCGGTATAATAAACGATGGGTCTATCTCTTATTTTTTGTGTGTTACAAACAAATGCACCCACTCATAATATCCTGCACCAAAGTGTGGTGTAGGATATTAAAAATTTCTAAACATTTTTTTGTTGCATTGTGTAATTAGAACTGTCCGCATACAAACCCTCTGCTGTTTTCTAGTTGAATTATAATTTAATTATGTTTTGTATGATGTCATTGCATTTTGTAAGCTTTGCCATGTGTACATATTCTTCTATGAGTTTTCTATGCTAATCCGTAATGGAAACTTGTATGTGCATATCCCAAAAATGAGACATGAACGTTTTAATTAATTTAATTACACTTAAATATACGATGTCAGTTATGTTATATGCAGGGACGTATACAGAGGGGGGGCCGGGCCCACCCCGAATTGTTTTAAACATAGGCATAAACTGTTCGAAAAATATTTGGAAGGCCGTTAAAAAAACAATACAAAAGCGTAAAAAATGGTAACAGTAAAAGTAATAACAACTAAAAATAAAACTTTTTATTGGAAACCAAAAACTTTTTAAATTATGCATCGATTTTCTTCGGAATGATCTCAATTTATTCATAACCTTTCAGAGTTTACGATAGAATCACAAAATATGACAATTATGCGTTTCTAGATGTTTTTATGAGGCTTTTATTTAAAAATTATTAAAATTTTCTCAAAAAATATGATTTTTAGCAAAACTTTGTAAGATATCGTGGAAACCGCTGAACGGATGGAAAATTGTATTGCGCGAAGGTGGAGGCTACTTAATTCTGAAGTTTGTAAAGCTTACCTGAACCAATTCGGATGAATGGTTCTCTAGTTATGCCATAATATGTGCTTCAACCTCTCTTTTTTCTTAGCCTAAAGGGTTGTCTCTTTAAATTCTCGCGATAAGCTGTGATATGGAAAGAAATTAGTGGTTGAACCACATATAGTGGCATAACTCGAGAACCATTTATCCGATTTGGTTGAGGAAAGTTTTAAAGAATTAAAAATTAAGTAGCCTTCAACTTCATATAATACCATTTTCTATCCGTTCAGCGGTACCGTCGATATACGAGTATACAAAATATTGCAAAAAACTTCGATTTTTTGATAACATTTTAAAATGAACTAATGTTATATTTTTATGATTTTATCGTAAAATATGTTCGGTCATGAATTAAACGAGCCCATCCCGAAGAAAATCGATGCTTAATTTAAAAAGTTATAGCTAATTTAGTAAGGTTTTAACTTGAAAACTTTCTTATCGATGTAAAATTTACAAAAACAAACTTTAAAAGCTAAGATTGGAGATTTTGACGTTTTTTTGACGTCTAGAATCAGAATCTATGCATTAAAACAGAAACCCAAGAAAAAATTTTGTTTTTGTCGACCGGTTGGCTTTAAATTTATGATAACCAAATATGGCGAAAATTAAGTTAAAATTACATTTATGATTTCTTATCTATCTACCTTTTTAACATGCAGGTTGCAGTGATGGAATGTGTTTGCACAACCGTGTATGTAAATTTGACTTTATATTGGGTGTGCTAATAAGTAGTACGGGGTTGGCCATTACACAGAACTTATCACGGTATTTGCAAACGATTAACCTAGATATAATAAAGGGTTACGAAATCATAAAATTGGCAACGACTAAATTAAGTGACATGAGTAGAAATTCAGATGCGGAGTTTGATAAACTGTTTGAAGAATCCACACAACTTGCAAGAAGTCCATATCTGGGCGAAGTAATATCACATTTAAATAATAGATTTTTTGAACATGAAGCTATAATTACAAGTCTGTTTAATATCGTTCCGATACGAGTTGTAAATCTAATAAAGGAAGATTTCGAAGAAGTCAAACATTTTTACAACAACGATTTAAAAAATTCAGCAAAATCTGTTTTAGCTGAAATAAGTATATGGATTGATTACACAGTGCGACAGTCCAAAAACCAAAAACCGCGATACTATTTTTCTTGTGGATCTTGGCGAGTAGAACAACGTTTGTTCTACGAAATTTGCCGGACACCCCCAAAATCCGGATTTACGGTTAAAAACCGATTTTCTTGCCTTTTTTCACTTGAACGCCTATAACTTTATTAATTACACTGTGCTAGTCCAAAAATGTAACAGAAAGGAGACCCTATGGATAGACCTATTTCGGCCATGCTGAATCCAGTGGCATTAGCCGTTTTTCTATGTTAGCTCTTCTTTTCGCGATATTCGACCACAAAGTTTGTTGGGAAATCAGGGAGGTGACTTATCTCCTTTGTTATTTTGAAGTAGAAGACTTGGGAATATACGCTTCCAAAGATCGAAATAAAGGGAACATTTGTACAATTATTTTTCTCAAAACAGTCGTCCACGTTTCTCACACCCTTACCCCTGAAAAAGTGCAATGAAATCTTATCATATGTTAAAAATCATACATATCGTCGACATTTTTAGTAGGCATCGTTGAGAAAAATATTCCTCGCGAAGAAATACTATAAGTCCTTTTTCAACTTTTTTATGAGAATTAAGCAAATTTCGAGTTATTACATAATTTGTATATTTTTCTGCTCATAGCAGAAAATATTTGAAATAAAATTTTTTGACTTAAATTTTTGTAAATTATTTTTTCGTTAGTGTTAATATAAATTTCAAAGGTAACCAACAAAACCTGCTAAATTGTGAAACCTGTTAATTTCTCATAAATATGTTCAAAGACACAAACTAAAAATGTCGATGATTTGTATGACGTTTGACATATGGTAAGATTTGATTGCACTTTTTCCGGGGTAAAGTGGTGAGAAGTGTGGTTGACTATTTTGAGAAAAATAATACTCGAAGGGTTCCCTTTATTTCGTTCTTTGGACTGAAGAGCATTTTCGGAAGTCTTACACTTCAAAATCACCTCCGAGATAACTAATCTCTCTGATTTTTTTGCAAACTTTGTGGTCGAATATCGCGAAAACAAGAGCTAACCTAGAAAAACTGTTAGCTCCATTGGATTCAGGAAGGTCGAAATAGGTATATCCATAGGGTCTCCTTTCTGTTACATTTTTAAAGTGTTCATTTCGAGCACAGTGTTATTAATCGATTTCCAATCTCTAAAAGAATTTAGGAGGAAAGAGGAGAATTAGACCTTTCGTACGATGTATATGTTTTTTTATTTGAAGCTGTAGGGATATAGGTTTATTTGCTCTACAAACACATT
This sequence comes from Eudasyphora cyanicolor, assembly GCA_963930755.1. NCBI lineage: Eukaryota > Metazoa > Arthropoda > Insecta > Diptera > Muscidae > Eudasyphora > Eudasyphora cyanicolor. The sequence goes on along the minus strand of OZ005734.1, from coordinate 207,128,670 downwards.
TTTTTCATTTTTGTCCGTCGTTTTCTAGTTTAGACAATGTCTTTACCAATTATATTGAGAGATAACCGTACGATTAATTGATTTACATATATAGTATATTTTATAAGGACAAAAATGCAACAAGTCTCTTTAAAATCCGTTTGCAATTGACGGAGTTATTAAAGTTTCATTAAAACTAAATCGGTATATAAACACTAGTTTTGCCCATTCAACTCAATAATGTCTGCTTGAGCGTTTCGTATCTAACTCGTCAACATCGTCAAAACTAGTCCTTATAAAATATACTATATATACATTATATATGTAAAATAAATAATCATGCGGTTATCTCACAATATAATTGGTAAAAACATTGTCTAAACTAGAAAATGGCGAACAAAAATGAAAAATTGAAAAAAAATTTGTTTGTAAACCCATATTCCTACAGCATCAAACAAACAAAATATACATCGTTCGAAAGGTCTATTTCTCTTCTTTCTAAATTCTAAATTTAGAGATTGGAAATCGGTTAATAATTAACAAAGTTATAGGCAAGTGAGAAAAGGCAAGAATATCGGTTTTTTACCCGTAAATCCGGATTTTGGGGGTGTCCGGGCAATTCCAAAAAAAGATTCGTGTTTTACTCGACTAGACCTACAGGAAAAATAGTATCGCGTCATTTGCTTCTCAACTTGAGTTTATTTTGTCGCACTGTGTTATTGGAAGCAGAAGAATGATAAGCCATCAAATGTACAAGGTGGCGCAAAAGTAACCTTTCGATGTTTTTTGTGCCAAAGTCACCGACCGATTATTGGTCAAATAAATAGTCAGCAATATTCCGCGTTCTGGAGCAGTGTAGCGTAACATTTTTTATTAACGTGTATTTCGCATGTGTTTACTACACAAATGTCAACATTAGGCATTAGGGGCCAATCTCAAAATTTATAGCATTTTCTGATAGGAGGATTACTTTTGCGCCACCTGTTATTAGATGCTATTTCAGTTTGTGATGAGGACATGTTCCCAAGCGTTTTTACCCTTTTGCAGATACTGGCCACAATACCTGTGACAACGGCATCTGCTGAGCGAAGTTTCTCGACGTTAAGAAGAATAAAAACTTATCTCCGGATATGTGACAACGGCATCTGCTGAGTGAAGTTTCTCGACGTTAAGAAGAATAAAAACTTATCTCCGGAACAGAATGGAAGGAGAAAGGCTATCTTATCTGGCTTTGATGTCTATATACAAAGATGAAGTCAAAATCGATGAAATAATTGATATATTTCTTTCAAAAAATCGAAGATTACATTTTTAACTCTTACGTATTTTATTATAAAAAGTTTTACTGATCTCGTACTAAAATACACATTTATATTTAGGAATAAAATTCGAATAAAAAACTAAGGAACTTAACTTCCATTACCTACACAATAAACGCAATTTTTTAATTGTTTATCTTTGTTATGGAAAAAAAGGTTGGGCCCCCCGAACCAAAATCCTGGATACGTCCCTGGTTATATGTAACAGGTGGCGCAAAAGTAATCCTCCTATCAGAAAATGCTATAAATTTTGCGATTGGCCCCTAATGCCTAATGTTGACATTTGTGTAGTAAACACTTGCGAAATACACGTTAATAAACAATGTTACGCTACACTGCTCCAGAACGCGGAATATTGCTGACTATTTATTTGACCAATAATCGGTCGGTGACTTTGGCACAAAAAACATCGAAAGGTTACTTTTGCGCCACCTTTTATATAGTATATATGGGTAAAATTCAAAACTTAATAGATGCTTGTGTCGAATATTAATTATATCGATTAATCTACGAATATGATAATTACAGAATTTTAAATATCAAAAATCGTAAGCAGATCGAAATGTTAAAGTTTTGCTTATGCCCATGTTGAACCACATAATGTGTGTAATTGTATATAAAAATTATTGTCTCAATCAACTATATATATCAACTATATATAGCAACCTGCAATTGTTATTATTACTTAATTATACCCTCACTTTAGCGTGACGAGGGTATATATCATTTGCTACGGAAAAAAGTGTAACACGTCGAAGGAGTGACCTAAGACCCCAAGTATGTTCGGAGGAAATCCGTTTTGGGTAATTTTAAGTCGAATGAGCAATGTCCATCCGTCTGTCTGTCTGTCTGTCTGTCTGTCTGCTGGCTGGTGCGCACGATAACTCTCGAAAGGAGTAACCGATTGACCTCAAATTTGGTATGTGGTAATATTTTTTTCTATCTCTGGCTAAGTTTGAAGATGGGCCATATTGGTCCACTCCTTCTAGTACCTCCCCCACAAAGGGTTAAAATGTTGTGAAATATTGATTCTTTAATAACTGCTATACTACTTATTCGAATCTTTTGAAATTCCACACATAGTATTAGCTTATTAGTCGCTATCAACTCGAGAAAAATGGGCGAAGTCGCCACGTCCCTTTTGGTACCTCCCACACAAAGGCACCATTTTGCACCAAAAGTTAACAGCTTATAACATTAATAACAGTGTATAAAAATACTTGAAATTTTGTACAGTGTAATGTTTTTATAGTGTATATAGCCCTGTGAAAAATGGGCGTTATTGTCACGCCCCTTTTTGTACCTCCCACACAAAATGCCCAAATCATACCACAATTTAATGTCTCATAACGTTTATACCAGTGCACATAAATGCTTATAAGTCGGCACAGTGCAATGAATTTAAAGTATCTAATGTTCAGCGAAAAAATGTGTATTTGATAAACCCCTTCTGGTACCTCCCACACAGATTGACAGAATAATTCGAGTAATATTCAATATTACATTACTCACAAAGGGAGGGTATACCTTAGTCGGTTTACCCGACTGAAACTTTCTTACTTGTTTAATAGTTATTAAGTTATACATGTATTTAGAACTAGTTACGTTTTTTCGCTGTAGTAGCAACTCAAATTATATACGTAAACAAATTTTTCTTTGAAGAATATTGTAAATTACCTTTAATTGGCTTACAGGCTTTAAATTACATTAATAAAAATGAAATAAGATATGACACATTATATAAAGATTTGTGGTACACATATTTTCTATATATAGTCCTGGGTTGTTAATCTAAAATCGATGAGCTTCAAGAGATTGCTTTCTACTATTTTTATCACGCTATTTAGCATTTATGATGATGATATTAGAATATAAGCAATAAACTGACCATATCATTTTCATTCAACTCTTCTATAAGTCAGTTAAGAAAGGGATTGAAAACATTATAAGACATATTAGTGAATTTCAAAATTATTTTCTTTTTCACTTGACTATTCAAAAACAACTTGTTTCTTTTAGAAGGAAACTTTAATCTGCAGCTCAACTGCATAGTGAGAAAATCGTAACATATATTTTTAATTTGAAATAGATTTGACCACTTTATCATGTACACCTTCGATATTTAAGAAAAGATTATTATATTTCCTCAATTTCCCAAAGATACTTTTCTTTGGTATCCTATATATCTCTTTAGGTCTCTTATATAAACATGTAACCAATTAACTTTAAGATTTTACATTGAACTTACATGATTATCCAAATGATGAATAGGATACAATTCAGTTGAGGGTATATCACATTCGATGGTACCATCTTGCCATACCACCGTTGCTGTGCTGTAGACGAGCAAAACTTCAATGGTCAGCTCTTCGCCTTCTTTGGGAACAAAGTCCTTCTTGGTTTCACCTAAAAATGGTTTTTTGAAATTTTTACGTGCCCTTTTCTTTAGCTGGCGTTTGGTCAAATGTATGGGACTGGTACGCGATGGACTTGACCCAGTTGACATGGTAGTGGTAGTGCTAACAGCATCATCCGTTGTGGGATTATAATGTTTAAAGCCCTCCTTGGCATCGAAAACATCATCATCGCAATCATCGTCATCATCATCTTCTTCAACGGAAATCCATCCATTGTCATCTTTTTTGTGTGATGGTGAGGTTTGTTTACGATTAGTGGCCGTTTCCCTGTTATAACTGTTGCCAAATTTGTCACCCTTAAATAAACTTCTTTTCAGTTTATTCGCTGTTTTATCATCTAAGCCTAAACTTAGTTTTTTCCTCAGCTTTTCATAGTGATGATGTAAACCTCCTCCACCACCACCTCCTCCGCCACCTGAACCACCAGCCGCTGGACCCGTTAGTGTTGGAGGATTCAAAAATATCTTTTGATTTTGTTCTTTTTGCTGTTGAAAGATCAATTTATATTTCACCGACATCTCACTTTCCCAATCGGATTTTTTTATAGTAGTATCACAGGAAGAAAATTTAAAAAAGCAGTGATCGTTAATTTGCAACATACACGATTCGAAGAGATTCAAACGTTTTAGATTTTTCAGATCTTCGCCTGTTACGCAAGGATGTGGCTGTAAGGTAATGGCCTGTAGACTTGCTTCATCGGATAGAGCTTTACATTGCCAATGAACCCACACCGATTCGGTGTAGATGCTTTCAATGGTAAACTGAAATGGGAAACATAAACCCGATTAATATATTTCAACGGCGTTTAAAAATTGTTCAAAACTTACCTTTCTTGGCAATAGTTTGCCTTTTTTATTTTTACTCAAAGGTATTTCTGGTGTTAATATTTTAATTTTCTCCATGGGAGGTAGGCTGCCTATAATCGTACTACCTGGATAGAATACAGGATCATTGATATCACGATCATATTTTCCACACCCTTCAAACAAATAGAAATCATTTGAAGATATTTCAATACGACATCCATTCATTGTTCTGTAAAAAAATAGTTTATTAATCACTTTTGTCGCCCCAAAATGTCTATTGTTGTCTATTAATAAATACCTTATTATAGCTTTCCTTTCGACATCTTTGATACTGCCAACCCAGGAATTCAAATATACAGCACTATCTCTCTGCCAGCTGGTAACTAGCTTTAGTCTTTCAGCATTTACATTTTTTATTACACATTTTGTACCCATGACTCGAACATCAGCCCTCATATTAATATCGCGACAATAGCCTCGTTGTGTTTCTTTGCCACGCACCAGACGTCTAACCACATCGCCGGGCATTAATGTTCGATCTGCTAAACCAATCTGAAAGAGGACAAAGTCATAGAATTTTTACGTTCAGATTAGATTTAATTTCTTTTTCAAATGATTGCTGATAATATATAAATTGCAGATGCATATTTAAAATATTTAGACGAACTAAAAATTTTTCTCTAATGCAAGAGAACATACAAATTTACTAAGCAGAAAGTTGTTCAAATATTTTTTTAAACAAATTTATTTATAAAAGTTAAACGAAGTTTCATAAAAGCCGGGAAACTGCAACCCAGGAACTTAAAAACCTATCTGGTTACGTAAACACGACATTTTAGACTATAGAATTAAAATACTACTCTATTTAGATATACGAAAATAAGGCATTCCAAGAAAACATATAAATCAAGTAAAGGGCAACTCAATTGGGGGCTATGCCGTTGAAGTGTAGCCAGTCGCCAGCAAGATTGTAACCTACAAGTCATTGAGAATGATGCAGCAATATCATTAAGAAGGTACACTTAGAGATATCCTACAACCTACCATCGCAAGACGGTCTAACAATAATGAGTTAACAAGGACAAAGCTGAATTGTCGTAGTCAGTTGGTATAAGGTAACAACTGTTATACTACAGTAGCGCTTTACATTTGCAAAGCGGGCAGTAGAAAAACGCTGAGGTTTGAACCCGCGTATAGTTTACATGTTGTGTGCAGCAGTAGTTAGACCGATAATGCTACGACTGAACCATTTTTTGGCATGAAGTACCTCACTCAAACTTCAAAATGTTAAACATATTGTACTATAATAGCATATATGCTAAATAAATAATCAATCAATCTTATACCTCATACATCAGAACGTCTCCCCGGACATAGAAGATTCGTGAACGGCTATACAGGCAGTTTCAAACTCAACAACCAAGTGGTCTTTGGGGTCTTTTCTAAAGAACTAAAGCTGTTAATTTCAAAAAGACAACCTGATGCCTGTTGTGTTTAGCAAGCAGAAATCTTAGCTGTTAGAGAGCCTGCAAAATGACTGAGATTTAATGTTCCGATTAAAGTCGATATTAATAATTTGTTTCTATATTGCCGTGCTATTTGATTAATCTTTACGAATTTTGGCAGATTTGATAACTTCCTCACAAGTCGTCTGTCAGTTAAATCACATGAACTGATTTTTATGAACTTCGCGGAAAAGATTTCTGCCTTAAAACTCTTATCACTTCTGAGATCTGCTGAAATGAGGCTATTACACCGCTCTCAGGATATTCATAGTACATACGAGATCTATGTATATCAAAATCTGAAACGATTTTGCTAATTTCAATAGGCTTCGTCCCCACTCATTGGTACCGCCACATTCTTACCTAAGTCTCATTGGTGCTGCCACATTCTTACCCATGTTTCATTGGTACCGCCACATTCTTTCTCGGAACCAATTTCGATAGTAACAATTAACAAGTAAGAAAATATCAGTCGTGTAAGCCGACTAGGTATATCCTCAGCTAGACAGACAGCCAGATAAACGGACGTTGCTCAAATAACTTCACATATTCTAGAATGGATTTTCATCATATTGTTTCCTCAGGGAATTCCCCAGCCAAGTGAGTTTACTAGGGGTTCCCTTTTACGAGTATTTAAAAAAAGGAATTTGTATTTCCACAGGCACTAACCGAAAAATAATTTACAAAAAGTCAAAAACCAATAATACACAAATTATGTATGTAATAATTTAAAATTTGCTTATTTCTTATATATCGCACCTGTTCCTCAAAAGGGTAACAACTCAAAATTTTTAAATTTTGCTTTTTTGCTAGAAAACGACGTACAATGGCAATTTCTACCCACTGCAAACACTTTCCGTTGAATTTTTTTCTTTTTCATAATAAACCAGTAGGGAAAGGCTAAAGTCGGGCGGGGCCGACTATATAATACCCTACACCACTCTCGTAATATTGAATAACTCTGAAATATAAATTTTGTAATTCATGTATAAATTGTTTATTCTAAATTTCAAAACGATTGGATGTAAAATACAGCTTCTATAGAACTAAAGGGCCAAATCGGACGAAACATATATATGGGAGCTATAGCTAATTCTTAACCGATTTCAACCAAATTCAATAGGGATCTTTACAGCTGCGAAATACTCTAAACTGCAAAAAAACGACGAACAACTTTACGTCGACAGACGGACAGACGTACGGACGGACAGACATGGTTAAATCGACTCAGCTAGTGATTCTGAGTCGATCGGTATACTTTAAGGTGGGGGTCTAGCTATAGTATTTTCAGGTGTTACAAACATCTGCCATGAAACAAACGTATAATACCCTGTACCACAGTGTGGTGTAGGGTATAAAAACCGTTATGACTCTCTCTGTGTTTACAGAATAACGTCTTTAGATTCAACTAATGAGTTGCATTTTCAATTGTCTCCTAGTGTTTAAGCAAATGGGAACGTTGATTTATCATCTAAAGAGTAATATTTTTAGTTGTGCCCTTTTCTACTTATAATCCGAGGAAGATTTTTCAGTTAAAAAGGTACAACTCAAAATAATACCACTATTTATATACAAACTTGTTTCATGAAAAGAGTAACAACCCAAAAAAGTTGTTATTTTTCTAAAAATTAATAAAAAAGACAAAAGGAAAATAGCGTTATTATTTTTTTTCTATGATATTTTATTGCAACGACATATTCTTTTTTTGTAATATACTATTGATATCAACGGAAACAGTTTTTGGCCTTTACTGAATTTTTTTAAATTTTGAGTTGTTACCCTTTTGTGGAGCAGGTGCGGCGATATTGTCTTCTAATAAGAGGTTTCATTTTGATATTTAAAAAAAAACGAGTATATTTGAATGAAATTACTAATAGAAAACAACATCAGTCAAATGGCCGCAGGAACATATTCAAAATGATCCCGTATATCATCGTAAAATCATCATGAATGATGCGGCCAATTTTCAACTCGGAGGCTATGTTAACAGTTGGGGCTCGGAAAACCCAACAATTATTTTTGAAAAGCATCTTTATCCATCCTCAACATGTGACTGTTTGGTGTGGCTTTTTGGTCTGGCAGGGAACTTATTTGATTTTGTATTACCGGAATTGTAAGATATTGATGTGACCTACGTTTATTTTCAAGAAGACAGGCAACGATACCATCTCTCTTTTGTGTGCAATGTTTTCAGACTGATCACAATTGGTCACCGAGATCTTGTGATTTAACTCCTTTTGGAACTTATTTTTGGGTCTACGAAAAAGACAATGCCAATGCCAATGGTCCACAATCGGCTCAAGGATGGAATTCGGGCAGTTATTGAGCACATACAACCGCAAATATGCGGATTGGTGTTGGAAAAAAATCTCATGGATAGAATATGCTCCTGGATATCCCTTGAAATATACAGTTTTTTAATATCAAAATGAAACATTTTATTGGAAGACCCTTTTAAAACATTGAGGAAGGACACATAGAAATTTTTCGTGAGAAATATTTTTTCAAAGAAACCAAGGAAAAATGTCGACGATTTTTATTACTTCTGACCTAAGATAGGTATGTTTCGATTTTGTTGGAAAAATGTATTGACTTTGCACTTCAAAAACAGGTCGCCATACAAATCGTCGTTATAATTTTTATGCTTTCAAAGAACTTTATGAAAACGCTTGACTACCGTGCCTAACAATCTCATTGAATTTTTCTGACTGAACCTTGTAATACCCTACAGAGTGGTGTAAGCTATAAAGATTTAATTAACGATTACAAAATCGGCATCACAAAGATCTTAAAATAAATTCAAACTGTAAGCTTACATCTATCTGGACACCAGACCTTGAGAGGATCTGTCGTCACCATCCTCTATTGCCTAATCTAATTTTAATCTTGTATCTCTCATATCCTTATTTGCATATTTTACAACATATGTAACTGTTTGCTCATCAGCTATGTTGAGGGCATACGTGGTAGTGTATAAAGGGGATTTAATCGTCCATAAACTGTCCTTGCATATTTTGTCATACCATTGACATACCGAAGGGATGGATAAGCTTCGAAAAGAAATGTGACAGTTCTTGGTCTTTTCTTTGCACACACTTGTTCTGACTGACATATTTATTTAATTCTTTTGCCATTCTCACCCCCTTTTCATACGACAATGCTGTTAAAACAATTTTGAGCAAATGTGATTATTTACAGTTATCCTTTGCATAAAGGCAAATTGCATAACTGTTAATGGCTAAATAAATGTGAACACCAAAAAATAGCAATCCCACATTATCCTGTTCCCTGAATAATAAGCATTCTTACCGAATTTTCAGCATGAACTCTATCGTCTCCATCGGGGAACCAAACAACATGCACTTCGCCCTTGGCCAATACTTCGTCGAAGTCCTCCTCGTCGGCTGTGGTTTCCAAAATGAAACCAAATTTAACGCGTCCTTTTTTATCGATGCGAAACACTTCATCCTCATAGAAATACATACTATCCCTAGAAGTTTCATCTCCCGCATTTGTATTTATATCATCATCATCAACCTCTTCGTTTTGTGGTGAATTTTCAATTTGCAATTTGGGTGAGGCACCAGCAGATTTTTTAATGGCATCTCGCCGTGCTTCCATATTTGAATCGGAATTTTTTGCGGGTGCTGGCGATGATTCATTTTGTTGCGAATTTTCCAATATGTGGTTTTCTCCATTCAAAAGAAAGCCATTGTTTGTTTGACCATCATCTATTGGTACTTCAATGGAGGCCACTTCCGCTTCCATTATATATTGGTGTATTTGATAAATTATCGGTTTTTGTTTTCTTTTTGCTCACAACACACAAACAATTACGATTTTACATTAAGCATTTAATATTAAATTTTTGCTGCGATTTAAGAACAAATTTTGCACAAAAAATTACAATTTTTTCTATTTTTTCCCAAAAGTTAACGGAGAATTTTTTTCGATAGTTTGAAAACTAAAATACGAAGGAGGAGGTGTGACAAGGCTACGACGGACGAAAATACAAGAACAACTGATGACGCACAGAGTTGCCAATTTTTGCAAAAGACTATTTAACAAGAGGTTCTTTCGATGCATATAATTACGGTATATTTGAAGAGGGCGGATTTGCTGGGGCCCGTCACTATGTCGTCATCGAAGACAAGACACCAGCAGCTGACTATGGAAAAGGATTGCCAATTACTAAAAGAAAAACATTATAGTCCGCTACTTAAATACGAGCGAGAACGTAGAGCGTATGTCAAAAATACGCTCCAGCACAATACGTTTTGTGTCAGTGTCATTCGACTTTTTCAGATTACTTTATTTTCATTTTATTTGAATCTTTTAAATTGTATTGTGTAGTAAAAAATTTCATAAATGTATGGGCCGAAAGAGAGAGAAAGAGTGTCCTCTTGGGTATGAACAAAGACGGCTACGCTTACCAAAGAGTCTATGTGTGACCGGCCTTCGACCCCAACCAAAGTGAAGCCAAAACATTATGTTGCTGCCTAAAAGTCGGCAACACGGTGTGTAAATACATACATGACCGGAAAACAATACAAACAAGAAAAAACGGTGTTACGTTCGGTCAGGATAAAAAAAATTGAAATTTCAAAATGTGTGATCGTTTGGGGATTATATCAAATCGTAAACGAAAGAACATTTTTGTTAGAGATGGATCTAGTCAAAATGAAACAGATACATACTTATGTATGTACAAATTTCAGCTTATGGGGTGGATGTTTTATAGAAATATTGTGTCAAAAAGTGAAATAGAAAAGTATATTTGTATGAGGCTTACATAAGATAAGATTAATCGGCTTTGCGGATCAGTCGAAAAATGCGTATGTAGATATTAAACCTCTGCATCAAGACATTCATTTCTTCGTCTACAGTAGTGTACACTACTTCACTGCACACTGAAACATTGTATTTTTTGCTCGATTGACACTACCATAGAATGATCGAAAAAAAAACAACAAACACTTCACAATGTTTGATGATTACAATCTAGTCGTGTACTCTGTTCGTTCGGTTGTTGTATTCGTTATACTCGTTTCAATTCGTCAAACGATGAGTATAATGAAGCGAGTACACTGCTGTTTTCTATTTCTTCAGTATGTACACTAGTGTATTTACCCTCAAAATCAATAAATTTTTAAGGTGCTCCGTCGCTCTTTGTTGTTGCGTCTCTCTTTGCAATGACAATGAGTACAGTAGTGCAGTGTACTATTTTGTTTTGGTGTACAGTGCTTGAATGAGTGTACTTCTCTGTTGTTTGTTACTTATTTGTTTTGAAACCTGTTTGGCGGTTACTGTTCTATAGATGTGTGGCAGTAAGTATTTGATAAACAACTGAATGTCTTGAAAGGCCATTAAAGACATTCATTGCACAGGTTTAGTAGATATGTATGTATATTTTCCATCGCTACATGTACATATTTACACTATTACTACACCATTTATACTTGATTGTGAGATAAGATCCTTAAATAACCCACAAAGCCTTAAAATCGGTATATTTTCTACTAATGACGATTTTTGGAAAAAAAAATACTGTTCTAAAAAAATATTTTTGTTCGATCTAACACATATGTACTATCCGAATTTTGGGTCGAATATCTCGGGAACCCATTATTTCCAAAACCTGTTTATATTTATTTCATTTTAAAATGTTATCCTCTGTACCTCAAAACAATATCAACATTTAAGGTGGCCCTAAAACAGATATGCTTCGCTCCGTTTCGTTACGTTTAGTTAATCTATAGTAAAATCGTTTGCGGCAACCCACATAAAACATATGTTTTGTGTGGTATCATTGGCATTTGAATGACACACAAACAAATAATTATTTTATTTTTTACACACTTCTCGTTTTCCCGGCTTTTGTAAAGTATCAGTTAAATATGACCGCTGTACCTCCTCCAACAAATGTGTCGACTTTATTACCTTTGGGTGAGTATTTTATTGTGTTAAAATCAAGTATTTATCAAGAGAGTGCTATTCGAAATTTCGAGGTAAAAACATGCGACATGTGAGAGGAATCGATGTTAATTTGAGAGGAAACCTTCCATTATTGTGGTGAATTTAGACGATTTTGACTTTCCGCCAATACTGCAAACTCTTAGAAATTCAAGAATGAGTTCTTCTATGACCCAGATGAGGGCTATGGGGCGGCTAGGGATGTCGGTTTTCTCGACGACATGCAGATGGACTCCCGGCCAGGCCTTACCCACTCAACTCGCAGCAGCCTTACACAGGTCTACTGGTCTGGCTTCATCGAAAGCCCGTGATGCCACCATACATTGTTGCAGTTTGGTGGGTGCCTAGGAATTCTCAAGGTCTGCGAGGTATTGTACCATAGTTTCCGATTCCACTTGTCTTTAGGGATGGCGCCATCCACATCATTTCTGTCTATAACGGCCATCACTTGACTCTCGTTCGCCACTTCATTGAAGGGTTTGGTGAGTGTCCTGTTGACGGTTACATTATGGCCTGTAGCCTTTTTCAAGGCAGACGTTCATTATGTGGTCTAATTCTTTTGGCATTATCTGTCGTTATCCGAATCTGTCGTTATCAGCCGACTCAGTTTTAGTAGCATCCATGACGTTCCTATCCCAGGTAAGTGACTCGTTCTGCTTCTCGGTAAGAGTCGAAACCTAGCACCCTCCACCTTCGTCAAAACTCTGAGCGCTATTCTGCCCGTTGTGCCAGCATTTTGAAGGTCGGACATGGCGATCGCTATTTAATGTACCATTTTTTATGGGGATCGGGGCCTTTTTTTTATGGATTTTGTAATATTGTCTTGGGCTAAGACCAACGGACGGACAGGATATCCAATTTTTAATTCCACAACCCACTGTAATAAAAATATGTACGTGGTTTTATCCATTGTTTTAATCCTTTCCAGAATTGGTGGACAAATGTATTGGTTCCCGCATACATATTATCATGAAAAATGATAAGGAAATGGTTGGGACTCTGCTGGGTTTTGATGATTTTGTTAACATGCTGCTGGACGATGTGACTGAATATGAAAATACCCCAGAAGGAAGGCGTATTACAAAATTGGATCAGATTCTATTGAATGGAAATAATATAACAATGGTAAGTTATAGTTCAGTTTTTAACAATAAATTCACATCACAACATAATCTAATTTCAGTTAGTGCCTGGTGGAGATATACCGGAATGAAAACCATGGATTCGATTTTAGCACAGTAGAAAACTATTTACTATTATTGTATGTGAAAATAAGAAAAAGGAATATAAATGTAAATAATATTTGATTCCCAGAAAACAATGTAACCGTCATGTAGTCATCATTCTGTAAGGAGACATTTTTGGTGGATTATTATACAAGCTCTGAAATGAATGAAAATTCCTAAATATGTATAATAATTACACTGTGCTGGTCCAAAAAATGAAAAGAGAACCTGTGGCTATACTTATTTCGACGATGCTGAATCCAATTGTGGCAGTCGTTTTTCTAAGTTAGCTCTTGTTTTCGAGTTATTCGACCACATGGTTTGGTGGGAAATCAGAGATGTTAGCTATCTCGGTGGTGATTTTGAAGTGGAAGACTTTAGAAAATACACGCATCAGTCCAATGGCCGAAATGCAAGAAATCCTTGAAGAATTGTTTCTCTCTAAATGGAAGTGATACAATGACAATTGAATATTATAGACGTCGCATGGAGTTTGACAATTCATTTAGTATATCTGCATAATGAAGATGGCGCTTTGTCTGGCTAAACTGTAAAGAGAGCGTTCTGCAAAGAGAGGATAGATACTTTTATTTATTTTGCAAAGAGAGAAAAGATTTTCATCATTAATTTTATTATATTCCAACTTCAAAACATTCAACAACAAAACAAACTGAAATACTCACTCCTTCTCAGAAATTATTTGAGAGTACAAAAAAGTCTGCATGTTTTGACAGAGAAATAATTGAGAGAGGAATTTGAGAATGAGAGAACGGCTACTCGGACGCCACCTGGCGAATGAAGTCTGTAAATACCATGCGACGTCTATAGTATTTAATTGTCATTGAGTGATATTGACAATATCCTGGAGACAATGTCGATTTAAATTTTTTCCAAATTACTATTTATCTAGAAAATTTCGTGAAAATTTAATTTTTCTAGAAAATTTAGTAAAATTAGAGAAATTGCATATGGGTCAGAAAACTTAGTATCGACCTATGGAAGAGAATTTCGTCGATATCACAATTTTTAGAAAAATTGAATTTTTTGAAAACTAATTAAATTTTAATTTTCAAAACAGATAATTTTTTAAATCTGATCATTGCCCATAGATCAGTTCAAAGTAGATAGATTTTGTTCAAATAAGCAAAGTTCCCTTCATCATCATGTTAGCTTTTCAAATATAACTTGAAAGTTATCGAAAAATTGTATCCCATTTATGGATTTTTTAATTCAAATAATAAAAAGTAAAAAAACAATTTCGATAACTAATCAATTTTTATTTTCGATATTTCTGTAACTAAAATATATATTTAAATATATTTCTTCCTTTAACTCCTATAGGAACAAAGGGCGCTAAACTAATGTGTTTATCGAATTTTTTTTATTATTATTTGTTATATCTTTTTTTCTCACATTAGGCTCATTTTACAAAAAAATATTTTTTTCGATTTTTTTAAACTTAAGGCCCGATAACTCGATAATTAAGCGAGATATTGCTAACATGCACATTTTTTTATGTTGTCAGATCGAGGGGCCTCGGATATCATTCTCTTGACAAACAAACCATCTTTTAGGCTGAGAACTGTATTATCCCATATATCCAAATCGTATTACCACAGCAATAAACTGGCAGTAACGAACGAATAGGATTTCAACGATTGAGGTTTTTCGCGGATTTTCAGGCCGATATTCCAGAATTTTTTTGTAATTGTTAAAATTAAAAAATTGATATTAATCGATAAGTGCAAAAAAAGTTACGCGTGTGACAGTTCATTCCTATTCGTTCGTACCTGCTAGATTTTGAAGTTTTGTCTGGAAGTTCAGATTTACACGGGATATTTTTTTCAGCAGATTCTCCGCTAAGTTCTGATTCACACTCAGAAATTTTTTCGAAGCAGGTGTCAAAGTTTGTAGGAGAGGGGCAGAGAGCTCTTTCCGCTTGCCTCTCTCTCCAACGAACTTTGACACTTGTTTGGAAAAAGTTGCTGAGTGTGAATCTGGACTAATTCTCTTTTCAACTTGCCTCTACGTTAAGACGACGTAATTTGGTTTCGACTATTCCTGTGAGAATTGTTGTTGTTTCAAAGTGCGAGTGAAAAACACAAAACGTTGGACCCGAATGTATCTCTCTCCTACAAAACGCCGATAATCTGCTGAACATTCAGTCAGTTTAAGTCCAGATTTACACTAGGATATATTTTTTCAGCAGATTGTCCGCTAATTCTCTTTTTAACTTGCCTCTGCGTTTAGACACGTAATTTTGTTTCGGATATTCTTGTGTGAATTGTCGTTGTTTCAAAGTGCGAGTGAAAAACACAAAACGTTCAGCCCGATAAGCCCGAGTACGGGAGTTTTTTCCCCCTCTTGCCGACTGCCTCTCTCTCCAAAAAAACGCCGATAATCTGCTGAACTTTCGGCCAGTGTAAATCGGGACGAAGGAATGTCTTCTTATTCTAAAGGGTGTCCCAAGAAGAGCGCAATTTTTTAATTACTGATGCAGCAATTGAATTGTTTCTCTGGCTGTATGACATGTGGCGCCGTCTTGTTGGAACCACATGCCCTCCACATTCATTTCTTCAATTCTAGGCAAGAAAAAACTGGTTATCATTTCACGATACCGAACACCATTGACTGTTTGCGCTTGACCTGCCTCAAAGGTCCAATGATTCCTCCAGCCCAAAAACCACACCACACAGTGACACGTTGAGGATGCATTTGCTTCTCGTGAATCACTCGAGGATTTTCCGCACCCCAAATGCGACAATTCTGCCTATTGACGAAGCCATCAAGATGAAAATGGGCCTCGTCACTGAAGATGATTTTATCGGCAAAATCAGCATTTTCATGTCCTTCTCCATTTTTACTAACCTCGTACCTTCTACTAACAAACAATAACAATTATTCAAATGTCAAACAATGACACTTCGAATGTTGCGAGATTTAAAAATTGCGTTCTTCTTGGGACACCCTTTATTTGTCTTTGATGCATCCAGTGCGTGTCGTGTAAAGCCGCCTTTATACAACAATTAAGAGTTGCATTTCACATATCCTGTCAAACATGCAGCGGCGAAAAAGAAACAAAACAAAGATAAAACAAAACACACCGAAATCATTGAATGGAAGTACACAATAAAAAGAACAGCAAGTGTCGTAAGTTAGAGTTCCAGTTTTAAAACATGAACAAATAAACAGAAAAAAGTGATCTATAATACAGAAACCGAGCTCTATTATCTGCAGATAAAAACAAGAACGTTAACAATAGCAAAGCAATAATCTCACATTAGCAAATTCTAGTTTTAAGAGCGGTTTAAAGTGCAACCAAAAGAAACAGCATCACCACACGACAGCATTTGAGATTTGGTAGCTGGCTCTTGTTGGGCTATAAGGTGGGGAGGAGGCTGTGTGTTAACACATAGCTTTAAAGCCGACGTCTTGTCTTGGAGGTAGAGTATTGTAGTACAAAGTTATAGAAACAAGAAACGTTAGGCATCAAGTCGTAGTTGAACATTAGCTGTGGAACGGGCCAGACAACACAACAACGGTGACAAACGGTGAATGGTGCATACAGCAGCAGCAGTCGTACAACAACAAGAAACAATAAAATCTCTTCGGAGGAAAAGGTGAAAAACAAGATGATGCCAACGAACGACATTTCATTTGTTCATTTGGTGTCGTCGGTCGTGGTGGTGTTAAGTCGCAATAAAATCTCAAATCTCTAGAAACGCGAAACTAATACGGTTTTGGTTTACAAAGAATACACGAAGCAGCAGCATTCCGCATTCCATCTAACCATTAGATGCATTTGCATATTTTTCTTCTTAAATCCAGTCTAAAATTAAGTATGCATTTGTGAGATATAACTACGAGATGCAATTACAAAATCAATTGAATAATTTATGCATAAAGTGTATAAAATATCTATCATTGTATTCTCCGTGAGTGTGTATGTTGTTGTGTATGTGTTGCCAAAAAAGTTGCAGCAAAGTTTTCCAAGTTACCAAGAGAGCGCTGGGTTCGTTCAAACTTTGTTGCTTACTATGTTGCCTCGTTCCAACTTTGCAAGTTATCCGCCCCATAATTATCATCCCACATGAGAATCTGAAGTGAATGAATGGCGGCGAACAGCTACCTACATAGCTATCAAGTGCTTTACCGTTAATTGAGCGTTGTATTTTTCAGATGCTTAGACAACTCAGATATGCTATGCTTTTGCAGAAATCATCAAAAAATATCGCATGCTAGTGATTTTTAAGTAAATATCTATAAGAGATTTTTAATGCTTTAAAAGCAGTTTATGGGGGGCAGTAACAATTTCCTAATTCATCTAAAATAACCTCAGAAACAAAATAATTAAGTCCATTTGACCTCCAATACTTAAAATGTGCCCACAAAACACTGGATATTGTTGTAAAAGCTTTTGTTTGAAAATATTTGTGTTGCCATAGAGCGGTTGTAATTAGTAACTACAGCAACTTTAAGTAATAGCTCCTAGCAACAACAAATATTAGTTCCACAATGCATTTCGATTTTTCAACCGGACCGTTGTAATGCATTATTCTGACTAGTGAATTACACTGGAAGCTGAAATTCGAATTTAGACTTTTTTATCAAGCATATTTCGTTTCCTCCGCTAGGTCGATTAAGATTACCTATAGCAAAAATCGTCAGCATCCTCAATTATATTAGCTGCCTGATATGGCTAGGGATGACAACCGCTCATCCATCTGCCTAAACAGCATTGTCACCTGCAGGAACTTCTCTACCCTCTATCCTCTCCTCCTTTAATTCAACATTTATTTTTTTCCGCTCTTCTCACTTATTACTGGGGTCCCCTTCCACCCCTATCATTTTTCAATCTATAATTTTTTCTGCTGTTTTGTCCAAATCTACAATTTATTACAGGACTAACACAATGGACCATTAGGTCTCTGAGTGGTGTGGTGCACGCCAAATTGGCAGTGTACTACGCGTCCTTTAAATTAACCTAAGATGACATAATAGTCGAATTTCACATGACCGTTTAAAAAATCGATTTTAAATATACAGTTTAAACAGGAAACCAGTAAGGAAAGATAAAGTCGGGCCGACTATATATTACTCTACTACAACCTAACAATGCGCAATTGGGCATTGTGATAATAATTAACAAATTACTTAGCTCCACCTCCTCATCAAGGCTTATTCCAAGGAGGAGTTGAAGATTTTGATCATGCAAGAAATAAACTAGATCTGAAACTATAACCTTAAAATACGCAGTATTCTTTTATAAATAAAAAAATTTATAAGGAACAAATGGATGGGACTGTACATAATCTTAACAGATTTTCATTAACATGGATCAAAAGCCTTAAAATTATGTTTCAATAGCGCTTAAATATTAAATAGGCAGGAACTTAGTATATATGTGGCTATATCTAAATCTGAACCGATTATCCCCAAATTAAGCATTAATTAAGAAATCTTTCTGTCAAATGTTTGATACCAAATCGGTGGAATATATATATGGGGGCTATATCTAAATCTAAACCGATTTTCCCCGAATATGGCAGTGTTCATTCGTGTAATAAATCTCCCTGCCAAATTTCGTACTGATCAGATATAAAATACGGTTTCTACAGTGCTTACATGTCAAATCTTGTGGTCTGAACCGATTTTCCCCGAGTTTGGCAGTGCTCCTTAATGTAATAAGAAACGTCTTCCTTTCGATTTTCGTACAGATCGGATGTAAAATATAGCTTCTAAAGTGCCTTTATGTATAAAATTGGTAGTATCAAATATATGGGGGCTATATCAAAATTTGAACTGATTTTCTCCAAATGTGGCAGCGTTGATTTCTGTTGTAAGAAAACTCTTTCAGCCGAATTTCTACAGCGCTTACATCTCATATCGGTGGTAACATATATATGTCTATATCTAAATCTAAACCGATTTTCCTCAAATTTTGTATTGTCCCTAAGATTATCAAGAGAATTCTCTGTCAATTTTAATACAGATCGTTTAAGTAAATATGAACCGATATTATTCAAATTTAATAGGTCCCCAGCCAAAAGAAAGATATGCGCATAGTTTCGTTGAGATAGGACCATCAAATCAAATAATGCAGAATCTTTGTATAGGAGCTATATCAAAACGTGAGCCAATAGAAATGATTTTATTGCCGATTGTATTTAGAATTGAATCGGGTAGGTTCTTTGTATGGGAGCTATATCGAAACGTGAACCAATGACGACAATTGTACGTGTGCAGGGTTTCGGGTATCAATATAATTCTGTTAGAAGTTTTTAGCCCGATTAGTTGAAATTTGTGTTCTACATGGATGTAATAAGCCAAATGTGAGATGCTATATTAAACAAGTAAATATAGATTAAATTCGGCCATGCCGAACATTATATACCCTCCACCATGGGTAGCATGTGAATGGTTTCGGGTAATAATAGACTCATTATACTAAATTTCAGCACAATTCGTTGAAATTTGAGGTTTTTGTGTCGTTACGAAGCCAAATGTTGAGGGGACCTTTTTTATGGGGGACTATACCATAACATGGAACTATGACTACCGTTGTTCTTGAGCAGTATTCCGGGTATAAATAAACCCCAGTTACCAATTTTCAGCCTGATCAGTTGATATTTGTGGTCTCTATGAAGTTTAGAAGTCAGATGGAGGAGATGCTATATATGGGTGCTATATAAAAAAATGGACCGATATTGCCAATTTCCAATATCAAGTTACATGCGGCTATAAGAAGTATCTATACCAAATGTCAGTCATCTAGCTTAATTATTGTAGACTGTAGCGTGATTACAATAGGCGGACGGGCGGACAGACACTGGCATGGCTAACTCGCCTTAGAATTGTACGACGATTAAGAATATAAATACTTTATGGGGTCTCTGATCAATTTTAAGAGGTATTAAGAAGTAAAATCTAGAGTTAAGCTGAGTATAGACGATTGCCAGATCGGCAAACATTATCAACATTAGGCAAAGGTGAATTGACAGTTCAGACGATTGCAAGAAAACATTACAATTTTATATATTTCCAATATATGTTGTAAATATGTATATGCAGGATTGCCAATAAAAATACATTATAGACAGTGTTGCAAATAAAATGTTTTTCTGGCAATGGCGCCGTCGTCACATGCATAAACTTCGCACATATAACAATCTGCAAAATATATCGCAATGACTTTTCTGCTAACGTTGCAAAACAAAAATTGTGTGTTCATTTTTCTGGCAACGTTGTCCGATCTGGAAATCGTGTGTACTTACCTTTACCATTGAACGTGGGCTATATCAAAACATGGACCTATGGCGATTGTTGTTTGTGTGAAGAGTTATGGGTATAAATACAACCACAATACCAATTTTCCTCCAGATCAGTTCATATTTGCTATCTCTATGGCGTTAAGAAGTCAAATCGGGCAGATGATATATATTGGTGTTATATCAAAAAATTTACCGATATTGCCCAATTTCTATTCCAAGTTACCTGGATCTATAAGAAGTATCTGTACCAAATTCCATTTAGTCATCTTGCTCCATTATTATAGATTGTAACGTGATTACAACAGACGGACGGACAAGGCTAAATCGTCTTAGAATTTTACGACGATTAAGAATACCTAGAAATATATACTTCCTGAGGTCCCAGATCAATATTTTGAGGTTGTACAAACGTTGTGACAAAAACAAGTAAGAAAACTTCAGTCTGGTAAACCCTCTAAGTTACATATACCCTCACTTTGTGAGTGATGTTATTTGGTATTCCGGATGAGAGATAGCATTCCTTTCTTTGTTAGTCTTTGGAATGTTGCATTCAAATGAATCTAACAATATATGTTTGGGGGAACCAGAAGTGGCTTGACGAATACGCCTATTTTGCGCTAAACAGTAGATACTTCAAATACTTCACACAATGCTTATGTAAAGTGGTATTAAATTTTGGTATGTTTTGGTCATTCTGTGTGGGAGGTACGATATGGGGCGTGGCAACAAAGCTCATTTTTCATTGGACTGTTGATACTGTAAAAGCATATATATACTCGTATAAAGATCGGACGTAAAATAATGTTTCAATAGCGCGTAAATACTAAATAGGCAGAAAAATAGTATATATGTGGCTATATCTAAATCTGAACCGATTATCCCCAAATTAAGCAGTATTTGTTCCAAATTAACTTCTTTCTGTCAAATGTTTGATAACAAATCGGGGGAACTTATATATGGGGGCTATATCTAAATCTGAACCGATATTCACCGAATATGGCAGTGTTCATTCGTGTAATAAGAAAACTCTGCCGAATTTCGTACTGATCAGATATAAAATACGGTTTCTACAGTGCTTTCGGGTATCAATATACTTCTGTTACAAGTTTTTAGCGAAGGTCGTCCAAAAACGGCCGTTGTGCCGGAGAACATTGATGCCGTGCGTGAATTGATAATGCAAGATCGTCATGTGACATACCGTGAGATAGAGGCATCCTTGGACATTTCTTCCACCAGCATACATTCGATATTGCATGAACACCTGGCCGTAAAAAAGGTTTGTTCTCGTTGGATCCGGCACAATTTGACAATCGCTCAAAAAAGGGCTCGTGTCGATTGGTGCAAAGAAACTTTGAAAAAATACGATCGCGGTGCTTCAAAAGACGTTTATAAGATCGTCACAGGTGACGAAACTTGGATCTATGCGTATGTGCTCTAAACAAAAAAGCAATCGACCGTGTGGTTCTTCGAAGACAAGACAATTATATTTTTATTATTTAATCGAAAAGTCTGGTCGAAAAATTTCGAAATATGGTTCCAGTTATGCTAAAATATATAGTTGAACCTCAATTGTTTAGATGTTTTTTTTTTGATAGTAAAACAGGTCCCATCCCAGTAATAGACCACAAATATCGTAAAGGAAATGACCTAAGCTCAAAATGAAAATATGGGGTTTGACAAAAATGTCAAAAAATGTTTTAATTACGCAAAAAAATCACAAAAACATATATTTGAGATTTTTTTATTTTCTTAACAATATTGAAGAAAAAGCTATTGAAAACTCTTTGGTCAAAATTTTCTAAATACAAAAGGTAATTATATGGATGGAAAAAAAGAGCCGTTTGGCCAAATTTCAAAATTCAACACTCTTCAACTCGGACAGTCCTTAACCGATCTCGTTGAAATTGTGTATCATAACTACTATCCAATAGGACTAAACTTGGTGCAAGTCTCATGCCGATCAGATGACATCGCTTTTAAAAATTTACTCACTTAATATGAAATCCTATGTATAAATAATTGTATATTTTAGGAAAAATATTTTAGAACTTTCTTAAAGGTTCTCAATATTTTTTTAAATACAAACGAATACAGTTTTTAAGTTTCTGGTATTGTAATATTTGTAAAAGTTTTAGGCGAAATTAGTTATAATCTCTAGACTGCTTGAAAAATAGTTTTGTGTTCATATATCGTGCCACCAATCAAAAAATGTCAAAATTCCAGTAGATTGCAAATACATACATATGTACGAAATTATGTGAAGCACACTGCCGTGAGCTCCCTAGATGGTGAAATACTTTGATCCGCCTAGTCGTATTTACTAATACCTCAAAGGAGAAACATAGTAAAAAGCATTTTGGTCCTCGTAGCTGTATTTGGACATATCACAGAGGAGAAAATCTTTAAATACGATCGTTCAAGCAGTCGTAGCCGTCTGAGGACATACATACCCCAGAGGAGAAAAACTTTAACTCCGGCCGAAGGTCAACGAAAATACACTTTCGTCCGCCTAGTAGTCTTTGGTTATACCACAAAAAAAATCTTAAATCTTTAACTCCATCCGTAGGCCTGAAGCATTTTGGCCCTCCTAGCAGTATTTGGACACACCACAGAGTAGAAAATCTTTAATACCGGTCAAAGGGAAACGCAGAAACCCTTTGTCTGCGTAGCCGAATTGGGATATACCCCAGAGGAGAAAATCTATAACCTCAGCCGAAGTCCGGCCATGCAGGAATACTTTCGCCATCGTAGCCGGCTTCGGACAGTTATCGAAAAATGTTTTTTATATGATACGAAATAAAATTTCATAATATAAATTGCATAAAATTCCACTGTCTAACCCATAACTCTTCTGTACAAATAGTTTGGAACTATTAAAATTTGACGACTAAAGTGTTCGTATCTGTTATAATATAAATCAAAAAAACCTACTCGGGGTTTTCTGTTATAATATAAATGACAAAAACACAGTCGGGGTTTTCTCATTATTTTAAAATTATATTCCCTAAAAACAACTGCACGGGAATGACACTGTCCATTTAGTTTAAATAACTTAACTGCTTATGTTGTTTCCAAAAGAAGATTCCCAATAAACCAATATGTTCTTCTTTCTTCCAGATCTCATCATTAAGAAGTAATCATAGCTGTTCCTTGGCTCCCAACAACAACAATCAAGATGTCAACTAATAATTTAACCGTTGACGGTGAATTCCGTTACATAATACAATGGTTCAATGAATGGAGCGAATTGCAACGTGATGACTTCATACCCATAATGGTCGACTACATAACGGACACATGCGACGATGCATTAGTTGATGCTGCAGCAACAACAACAACCACAACTACACCAACAATAAATATGAATGGTTTACAAAGTAATATGGAACGGTCATTAAATCTAAACGATAAACCCATGTCTCTATTCCAATGCAGGGTAAGTGTGCTTTGTAAATATGTACATATGTATGCAAGTATGTACGAGTAGGTATATACGTAGTTTGTTGTAGAAGTGGTTAAGACTGAAAGTTTTTTTTCAAATGATTAATTCCATTGGTATGTTGTGTTAATATGGGACACGGGACCTTAACGCTTTGGGATTTTCATTTCCATAGTGTTTCAAAACTGAAATATTTTTATCTATTAAAATCCTAATAGAAAATTTCTGATTTTCTATTAAAGAAACGTTAGAAAACATAACTAAAATGTATTTTGTACTTTAAGTTGATGGATGCATTAGATACTTTTTAAAAAAAACTGGAATAAATAGATGTGAGTACACTCAGTCAGACACAAACTCTTGGGGGAAAATACCATCGAAAAAGTAATAATGCTATTTATTATTATGTCCTGCAGTTCCTGCAAGAAACAAAGGGCCACTACAAGTTGATTCCAAGCATGTCTATTTGATGTAGATGTATATTTAGTAGCACAATATTCCAAAGGAATAAAAACTTGCAAGTCAATTTGTTTTGCAGTGAACCAAAATCTTCAAATTTGTTTACCACCATAAAGTGGCGGTGTACTAACTTAGTCATTCCGTTTGTAACCCATTAATATGATACCGAATAAAGTATATACGAGTATTATTGATCGTCGAAAAATCTAAGACTGAACTATGTTTATTATCCTGTAATATAGGATTATTGGTCTTGTAGGCTTTACGTATTACAATAAAAATGATATTAATGTTCCGTATCAAACAAGCACATCTTTGATCTATACATACAACATTTTCCAGTCGGTTAATCTGAAAATTTGCATTTTTTGATTTCTTTATACTAACGAAAATGTATCATACCGGTCGATGTTTTGATATACGAGGGTTGATATATATGTATTTCTGGCCTAGGCAACACTAAGTGTCGCCTGACGCCATCTGACATTTTCATTGGAAAGTTTGACATTTTTTAGCATAACTTCACTCAGACCGTTTTGCCATTTGAGCGCGAATTGTTTTGGTTACAGTGTGTTGAAAATTCACCTCCAAAACATGGTTTTTGAACGCTTCGACAGCTGCTTCAGGCGTCGAAAAACGTTGACCAAGCAGGTTTTTCTTGATGTGAGTGAACATTCACGACCTTCGTCTTTGAGCGAGCGTCGGCCACGTTTGAATTCATTAAACCAGTTTTTCACAGTGCTATAGGATGGTGCTTCATCGCCATACAAAGAGTTAAGTTCATCGATGCACTCTTGTCGTGATAATCCAAGTCGAAAGTTGTGAAAAATGATCGCATGAAAATGTTCACGAGTTAATTCCATTTTTTTGCCAAATTGATTTTTTCAAGTCACGTCAAAACGTTCTGAGTACGTTTATGCTAAAAAATGTCTAACTTTCCAATGGAAATGTCAGATGGCGCCAGGCAACACTTAGTAAAATTTGAGTCCTGATTAGCAACAAACATAATAGTAAAAAGTTGGTATACCTATATATATACTCGTATATATATCAAACATAATATACAAAGACTCACATCAAAGAATTAGGTCAGTACTGACGAAAAATAGCTAAATATTTTTAATTGTCCCGCTTATGCCTAGACAGAACATATGACTGAGATCAATATGTTTATAATCTCACTTTAGTGTAAAGAGGGTATACATATATCATTTACTACGGGCAAAATGTGTAACATCTAAGGAGTGTCCTAAGACAACAAGTATGTTCGGCGGGTATCAATTTTTGCTCATTTTAAGTCGAATGAGAAATGTCTGCTGGCTGCTGCGCACGATTACTCTCGAAAGGAGTAGCCGATTGACTTCAAATTTTTTATAAGTTCGAAGATGGACCATATTGGTCCACTCCTTCTAGTACCTCTCCCACAAAGGGTTGAAATATTGCTTCTTTAATAATATCTATACTACCTAACGAAATTTGAAATTCAACACATATAGGGTTTTCCAATAGGGATGATATGATTTTGAAGTGATGTTTCGGCCATTTGTAATATGTCATGATCTGTCATTTGTTTTTCATTGTATTCTTTAGTGTTTACAATTTCAGAATGGAGAGATATACGCAAGAACAACGTTTACAAATTATTCAGTTTTATTATCAAAATAATCGTTCTACAATTGCAACTTTTCGTGCGTTAAGTCAATTTTTAAATAAAAAAAACACTTTCCAGTCGACCTTGACAAACATGAGTAATACAGGGTTTTCCAACGAGAGGTGTTATTTTGAATCACCCGGTATTTCGGTAGCTGTCACTTTTGAAGCTTTTATTCTTTGACATTTGACAAGTAGAAACTACGCCATTACTCAAAATGGAACGAAACATGATTATCGAACGATACAAAACGATCAAAAAACGTCGTTCGTCTTTGAGCGAGCGTCGGCCACGTTTGAATTCATTAAACCAGTTTTTCACAGTGCTATAGGATGGTGCTTCATCGCCATACAAAGAGTTAAGTTCATCGATGCACTCTTGTCGTGATAATCCAAGTCGAAAGTTGTGAAAAATGATCGCATTAAAATGTTCACGAGTTAATTCCATTTTTTTGCCAAATTGATTTTTTCAAGTCACGTCAAAACGTTCTGAGTACGTTTATGCTAAAAAATGTCTAACTTTCCAATGGAAATGTCAGATGGCGCCAGGCAACACTTAGTAAAATTTGAGTCCTGATTAGCAACAAACATAATAGTAAAAAGTTGGTATATACATATATACTCGTATATATATCAAACATAATATACAAAGACTCACATCAAAGAATTAGGTCAGTACTGACGAAAAATAGCTAAATATTTTTAATTGTCCCGCTTATGCCTAGACAGAACATATGACTGAGATCAATATGTTTATAATCTCACTTTAGTGTAAAGAGGGTATACATATATCATTTACTACGGGCAAAATGTGTAACATCTGAGGAGTGTCCTAAGACAACAAGTATGTTCGGCGGGTATCAATTTTTGCTCATTTTAAGTCGAATGAGAAATGTCTGCTGGCTGCTGCGCACGATTACTCTCGAAAGGAGTAGCCGATTGACTTCAAATTTTTTATAAGTTCGAAGATGGACCATATTGGTCCACTCCTTCTAGTACCTCTCCCACAAAGGGTTGAAATATTGCTTCTTTAATAATATCTATACTACCTAACGAAATTTGAAATTCAACACATATAGCGTTTTCCAATAGGGATGATATGATTTTGAAGTGACGTTTCGGCCATTTGTAATATGTCATGATCTGTCATTTGTTTTTCATTGTATTCTTTAGTGTTTACAATTTCAGAATGGAGAGATATACGCAAGAACAACGTTTACAAATTATTCAGTTTTATTATCAAAATAATCGTTCTACAATTGCAACTTTTCGTGCGCTAAGTCAATTTTTAAATAAAAAAAACACTTTCCAGTCGACCTTGACAACCATGAGTAATACAGGGTTTTCCAACGAGAGGTGTTATTTTGAATCACCCGGTATTTCGGTAGCTGTCACTTTTGAAGCTTTTATTCTTTGACATTTGACAAGTAGAAACTACGCCATTACTCAAAATGGAACGATACACGATTATCGAACGATACAAAACGATACGAACGAAACAAAATCATCTTGACTGATGAGGGCCATTTCCACCTCGGTGGCTACGTCAACAAACAAAATTGTCGCATCTGGAGCTCGGAAAACCCAAGAGTTATTGTTGAGAAGCCTCTCCATCCTCAACGTGTGACTGTTTGGTGCGGTTTATGGTCCGGCGGGGTCATTGGACCTTACTTTTTCGAAAATGAGGTTGGATCAACAGTTACGGTGAATGGATTGCGCTATCGATAGATGATTAATGATTTTTTATGGTCGGAGTTGGATGGTATTGATCTGGACAACGTTTACTTTCAACAAGACGGCGCTACGTGCCACACAAGCAACGAAACCATTGCTCTGTTACGGGAAAAGTTTCCGGACCGTGATCTCTCGAAGAGGTGATCACAATTGGCCACCGAGATCTTGTGATTTAACACCTTGCGTCTTCTTCCTTTGGGGCCACTTGAAAGATAAGGTCTACGCCAACAGCCCAGCGTCGATTCAAGACCTCAAAGATAGAATTCGTGAGGCTAGCGAGGGCATAGGGCAGCCACTTTGCGATTTGGTTATGGAAAATTTCATGAAAAGGATATGGTCCTGTAAGCGTGGTCGTGGTGGCCATTTGGCTGATGTTGTTTTTCATTATTAACGCATATCTTCCTCTTTATTATGAAATAAACATCCGATCATTTATCTCAAAATATGGCATTTTTCTTTGAATACCAAAATAACAGCTCTTGTTGGAAAACCCTTTATGTTTATACCCTCACTTTAGTGATACGAGGGTATATATCATTTGGTACGGGCCAAAAGTGTAACACATCGAAGGAGTGACCTAAGACCCCAAGTATGTTCGGCGGATATTCGTTTTGGGTCATTTTAAGTCGAATGAGCAATTTCCGTCCGTCCTTCTGAATGTCTGCTGGCTGGTGCGTACAATAACTATCGAAAGGAGTAACCGATTGACTTCAAATTTGGTATGCGGTAGTATTTTTATTTATCTCCGGATGAGTTCGAAGATGCGCTATATTGGTCCACTCCTTCTAGTGCTTCCCCCACAAAGGGTTAACTTTTAGTGAAATATTGATTCTTTAATAACTTCTATACTACCTATTCGAATCTTCTGAAATTCTACACATAATATTAGTTTATTAGTCACTATCACCTCGAGTAAAGTGGGCGAAGTTGCTGCGCCCCGTTTGGTACCTCCCACACAAATGGACCATTTTGCACCAAAATTTAACAGCTTTAAACTTCTTTTAATACCAGCGCATAAAAATACTTGAAATTTTGTGCAGTGTAATGCTTTTATAGTGCCTACTGTCCAGTGAAAAACGGGGGTTATTGCCACGCCCCTGTTGGTACCTCCCACACAAATGTACAATTCTATACAAAAAGGTTAGGGCTTATAGCCTGACTACCAATGCACGAAAATACAACAAAAGTTTGTCGTCGTATGAAAAATGTACAATTCTATACAAAAAGGTTAGGGCTTATAGCCTGACTACCAATGCACGAAAATACAACAAAATTTTGTCGTCGTATGAAAAATGGGCGTTATCAACCCGCTCCTTTTAGTACCTCTAACACAAAATGGCCAAATCGTACGAAAATGTAATAGATCATAACATTAACATACCAGTTCACATAAACGCTTACAATTCGGTAAACCCCTTCAGGTACCTCCCATACAAATTGACAGATTAATTCGTGTAATATTTCAGATTACAGTACTCACAAAGTGAGGGTATACCTTAGGCGGTTTACACGACTGAAATTTTCTTACTTGTTTTAATTTTTTTATAAAATATATGTATATAGCTTTACACAGCGGTTGGCCCGGTCTTCTAACAACAGCATCTTGTATTCATTTCCCATATTTAGTATATTATATATATATGTATATATTTAAACTTTTAAACTATTTTTATTAATCCACATTTAAATTCTCTTATGCAGGTTAAACTCTTCAGTCAATGGAATCGTAGATGGCCCCAAGATTTCAAAGATAAATTACAACAGAAAATAACAGAAATCGATAATAAAGTTGGTGAAAGAATAAAGGAAACAATGACTAAGAAACACAATGGTTGTGGAAGTCTTACAAATGGTTATGCCGGAACAAATGATGATGACGATGAAGTGCATCATTACGAATGCAACAATGATGATGTGGTGACAAAACAAGACGACCGCCATCATTATCCCCAGGCACAATCAAACCAAAATGAAAGCCCAGATAAAGAGGAACAACAGCAGCAGCAACAAAATGAAATAATCGTGGTAACAAATGCTGTGACACTAAATGACCCCATGCGAGAGGTTTTGAGTAATGAAACATCTGTTGATGACATTGAACCAAACGAGGAACAGCCGCCGCCACCACAGCAGCAGCAGCAAGTGCATATTAATAGAGCTGCTGAAGCGGATAACGACAATGTTGCACATGCGTATAGTGCAGGCATTAATGAAGATTTAAGCAACAACATCTCGTCGCATGCTCAAGAACCTGTTGAACAGGTTGAACAAATGCGAAATTTGCAAATAAACGAAGATGGCCATGAAGATGTTACAACATCACAACCAGCAGCAGCAGCAGCCGCTGCCGTAGCTGCACAATCATCTGTGCAACAACAATCATCGCCACAGCAGCATACAACAACACCGGTCACAGTTACAGTTAGCACAATCGCACAATCAATGGCCACGAATGCAGAAGTTCCTCTAGTTGCTTAAATACAAAAAAGAGAAAAACTTGAAATCTTACAAGTGGAAAGAACATGATCCAGCAGCACGTAAACGTCACAATAGCAATAGCAACCAGAGCAGCATCATCTTCTTTTTCATCGAACGCGAATGATCATCATCATCGTCATCTTAGAAATATGCCAGTAATCCGTAACAAAATACATACCAGAACTCTCTAGGCTATAGGAAAGAAAAAAATCAAAAAGAATCTCCACATATGGCTTAATATGTACATAGATACTTATGTACCACAACAGGCAATATACGCATACATTCCAATTAAATACGTTTTAAACATCTTTTTTATGTTTATGTTTAAATACCGAACGCAGAGTATCCAATTAACTATTTGCGGCGGCCTAAACAGTAAATAAAACAAGAAACTAAATAAGAAGAAAATAACTTTCATTTATAGCATTGATTTAGACTTAATTAAAATTGTGGAGCAGATGTGGTTTTACGGCGCATGGCGTGTATGTGTGACAGGCATTTGGTATGTAATTTTACAGTTACTGACTCAATCGAGTGTATTGCTTGTGTGTGCTAATGAGGATGCTTTTAATAAGCTCAACGAAAATTGGTAAAAAGTAAAGAAACTACAGAAGCTATTTTAAGAGAATATGGTCTAGAATCTAGGATTTTTCTTTTTGAAAATTTCAGGGAAATTCATTGATTTCACTATGCAATAGTAAAATAACATAAGGTTCCCATTTAATCGGATATATATCAAAACTTTAAACTGTCATATGGGTGGTTTCGACATTACGGGCCAATTTCGACATAATTTAAGCATTGACGTTTTTTCGCAGAATTCAATAATTCAGATAGGTAAATATAATCCATTTATGAATAGCTACCCTATTACCAAAGGTACACATACTTGTTTTTATACCCTACGCCACACTGTGGTACAGGGTATTATAAGTTTGTTTCACGGCAGATGTTTGTAACACCTTAAAATAACACAGCTAGACCCACCTCAAAGTATACCGATCGACTCAGAATCACTAGCTGAGTCGATTTAACGATGTCTGTCCGTCCGTCCGTCTGTCCATGTAAAGTTGTTCGTCGACTACAGGTCGCAATTTCACTCCGATCGTTCTGAAATTTTGCAGTTTAGAGTATTTTACGGCTGTTAAGATCGCTATTGAATGTGGTTGAAATCGGTTCAGATTTAGATATAGCTCCCATATATATCTTTCGTCCGATTTGGCCCTTTAGTCCTATAGAAGCTGTATTTTACATCCGATCGTTTTGAAATTAAGAATGGTAGAGTTTCTTGATCCATGAACCAACATTGCCGAATTTGAAGAAAATCGGTTCAGATTTAGATATAGCTCCCATATATATCTTTCGTCCGATTTGGTCCTTTAGTCCTATAGAAGCTGTATTTTACATCCGATCGTTTTGAAATTTAGAATGGTAGAGTTTCTTGATCCATGAACCAACATAGCCGAATTTGAAGAAAATCGGTTAAGATTTAGCTATAGCTCCCATATATATGTTTCGTCCGATTTGGCCCTTTAGTCCTATAGAAGCTGTATTTTACATCCGATCGTTTTGAAATTTAGAATGGTAGAGTTTCTTGATCCATGAACCAACATTGCCGAATTTGAAGAAAATCGGTGCAGATTTAGATATAGCTCCTATATATATCTTTCGTCCGATTTGGTCCTTTAGTCCTATAGAAGCTGTATTTTACATCCGATCGTTTTGAAATTTAGAATGGTAGAGTTTCTTGATCCATGAACCAACATTGCCGAATTTGAAGAAAATCGGTGCAGATTTAGATATAGCTCCCATATATATCTTTCGTCCGATTTGGTCCTTTAGTCCTATAGAAGCTGTATTTTACATCCGATCGATTTGAAATTTAGAATGGTAGAGTTTCTTGATCCATGAACCAACATTGCCGAATTTGAAGAAAATCGGTTAAGATTTAGCTATAGCTCCCATATATATGTTTCGTCCGATTTGGCCCTTTAGTCCTATAAAAGCTGTATTTTACATCCAATCGTGTTGAAATTTAGAATGTTAGAGTTTCTTGATCCATGAACCAACACTACCGAATTTGAAGAAAATCGGTTAAGATTTAGCTATAGCTCCCATATATATGTTTCATCCGATTTGGCTCTTTAGATCCAATCGTTTTTATACCCTACACCACACTGTGGTACAGGGTATTATTTAAGTATAAAATGTCCCAAAAGTAAATTTATGTAAACAATTTATACATGAATTACAAAATTTATATATCAGAGTTATTCAATATTACGAGAGTGGTGTAGGGTATTATATAGTCGGCACCGCCCGACTTTATCCTTTCCTTACTGGTTTTAATTTTTAACCGAATTATGAGAATTTTTTGAAAATATAGAGTGAGAGTATAATATCCAAGGCTCCTCGACATATTTGTATAGAGTACCTCAAAATAATACGAAGGAGAAAAGTTCGGCCATGCCGAATCTTCTACACCATCCACCATGGATTGCATTCAATTCTATTACTGGAAAAATCTTTGGATATGGAGCAAATAATGGAACGATCCTTTCTGTTTAAGCAAATTATTAAATAAACGAACGCTGCATTTTTTAGACAACTTTTAGGACTCAAATTCTTTAGCCAAACTCTTCATGGGAAAAATGTGGTCTTTATGGCTTAAAAAAGCATATTTGAGAGCAACCTCACACAGGGACTACAATAAAATATAAATTGA
Source organism: Eudasyphora cyanicolor (assembly GCA_963930755.1). Taxonomy (NCBI): domain Eukaryota; kingdom Metazoa; phylum Arthropoda; class Insecta; order Diptera; family Muscidae; genus Eudasyphora; species Eudasyphora cyanicolor. The sequence continues at coordinate 207,095,686 of OZ005734.1, read as the reverse complement.
TTTATAATATAAATTTTATTGAGATTAATTCTTGCCCAAATAGAATACAGACTGCAAAGTTTCAGCTAAATTACTTAGAAAATGCTGTGCTTATGGCTTAAACATGCTATTTTTGGGAGCGACATCTATAGGTGGACTATAACATAAAATTGTTACTGTGATGAATTTTTGTCTATATATATGTAATAAAATACAAACTGCAAAGATTCACCTAAAATGTTTAGAAAATGTGGTATTAAGGCTTAAATAATCGTATTTTGGAGCGACCTCTATAGGGTGACTATAACAAAATATGAACCGATCCCAAACGACCTACAAATATAAGAAATATTTCTACCAAATTTGATCAACATAGCTCTGTTATTACGGACTGTAGCGTGATTTCAACAGACTGACGGAAATGGCTAAATCGTCTTAGAATTTTACGACGATTAAGAATATGGGGTCGTAGATCAATATTTCAAGGTGTTGCAAACGGAATGACAAAGTTAGTATACCCTCATCCTATGGTGGAGGGAATACAAATAACCTGCTTTTTATCGATATCTCGCTTAGTTATCGGATGCTAAAGTTTAAAAAAAAATAAAAAATTTCAAACTTTAACGTCCGATAACTGGAGAAGATATCGATAAAATGTCCGTTAATTTGTCGACTTATTTTCAGGTGCTCGATACAAATATGACATCAAATCGAGAATCCCAGTGGTCACCCTTTATAGTTCCCTTGTTAATCGTCATTCTCCTAGCGTATTTTTGACAAGGAAATGCAAGTGACGCAAGGTAGTTATCGACATTTTTTTTTTGATTTTTTCCGTTTTTCATATATCAGTTCATAGTTCTCAAAAAATATTGATTTTTTTACATATTATTGATGTCATTTTACCAAAAAATTAATGTTTTTTTGTCGATTTTTTAAAATTTATTGTCCGATAACTAAACATGTTATTGATAACCATTAATTTTTCATCTTATATTAAGGTGTTCTATCCAAATATGTCATCAGATGGAGAATCCTGGTTATGTTGACAAAATCATCTCCGAACTTTGTGGTCGAATATCGCGAAAACAAGAGCTAACCTAGAACAACGGCTAGTAACACTGGATGCAATATTTACAAAAAATTAAGTGAAAGTAGAGTTGGGGACAGCCATTGGAATGACGTTTGAGCACTTTTGTAGACAATTTTTCAAACAAAAAGTTAGTGATCGCTAAGGACATATAAAGCTTTGTAAATAAGTAAATACTAAAGTGGAATAATATATTTTATTTTTCCTAATTTAAATACCCAAAAACCCAAGCAAATTATCCGGTAATGTCGAAATGACCCATATACATAGCGTTAAATAAGACTCCTGACGGAAATTCGTAGTAATTTTTTGGTCAAAAATCCAAAAAAATCTTTTCAAAACCTTTAACGGCCATAGCTCGTTAAATACGGATCCTAGGGCAAAAAGGACGATTTCTAAAGGACGATTTCGTGATCAAAATTTTTTGGTAAAAAATTTTGAAATTCCTTGCTAAAACGTTAAACGGTCATATAACGTTAAATAACAATCCTAGGACAAAAGGGACGAAAATTCGAAACTTTAAACGATCAATGATCCAAAACTTTTAACGACCAATGCTCGTTGAAATCTGGCTGAAATTTAAGCATTTAGGCCCTTATTCATAAAAATTTAATGAAGGTTTGAAGAACGCTTTAACACTGCTAAAGCGTCCCTCAAACCTTATTTAACTTTTTATGAATAAGGCCCTTAATCTTTATATTGCACTAGGTTAGGTAAGGTTATTGGACGATGTCCCCGTAGCCCGTCCGATGTCCAAACTAGACTAGGGTTCTATAAGTCGACTTTCGACTAATCGATTAATCGACTTTATTGTATACAAATTCGAAATCGTAAGTCTAAAAGTCGATTTTCCATGTCGACTTTTTTCATGTAAGAGAATTACAAATTTTATATTACATTTGGTTTAAAATGGATTAAACAAAAGCCTTTATTTGTAGTATCAACACCAATATCGGACCAATTTAACAGTTAAAAATAAGCGTATATATTCTTTTTTAGTTATAAATAGTTTGGCATTACAATTACATACATAATAAGATTGTCTGACCGGATCCAAAAAACGTATGATATTGATGAGAATGATATTCCAATTCCAGTCCAGTCCACCCACGCGAATGTAAAAAGACACCCCTTGTTTTGAAAGGTAAACTTTCGATATGTGTCCTTAAAATGAGTTCCTGTTTATATCAAAAGTGGCTTATCGCCACAGAAATTCGGATCTAAATCTCTCTAAACAATTTAAATACGCTTATTTTTTAGGGCCAATTGGTTACGTAAATAAGTATGAGATATTAAAAGCAACTGGACTTGACAAAAACAATATTTAAGTATTTTGTTTTTTTCTGTTTAAATTTTTTTTTTTAACTTTTATATAGAACGACTTCTGCGAATTTCTGATTACCTGATCATTATCAGTTTTTTATCTTTCCCTTTATTTTACAACAAAATCAATAAAGAAAACTTGAAATATTCGTATTTTCATTAATAAAGTCGACTTTTTTATACTAAAAAGTCCAAAAGTCGACATCTAAAAAAGTCAATTGAAATTCGAAGATTCCATTTGAAATTCGTAAAATATCAATTGAAATTCGAATATTCCAATTGATATTCGAAAAAGGTCAATTGAAATTCGATAAACATCAATTGAAATTCGAAACACATCACTTGATATTCGGAAAACATCAATTGAAAGTCGAAAAACATAAATTGAAATTCGAAACACATCAATTGAAATTCGTAACACATCATGTGAAATTCGTAAAATTGCAATTGAAATTCGGAATTCGTCAATTGAAATTCGAATTTTTCCATTTGAAATTCGTAATACACCAATTGAAATTCGGAAAACATCAATTGAAATTCGAAAAATTTAAACAAAATCAATGCAGTATATTAGATGGGGTAGCATTTAAGTGATACAATTTGTCTTCATTAAACCTTTAATATTAAAATATTTAAATATGTTTTGTTTCAACTAATTTTGAATAAATATTCATAAAAGATAAGATCATCTATATGTTTTCTGTTCGTCACATTATATGTTAAGATTTAGTCAGCAAATGTGTTTAAATAAATTCTACCCAATCTAATGTACAGATTTGTTTACATTTTCGAATTTCAATTGATGTTTTCCGAATTTCAATTGGTGTATTACGAATTTCAAATGGAAAAATTCGAATTTCAATTGATGTATTTCGAATTTCAATTGATGTATTTCGAATTTCAATTGATGTTTTTCGAATTTCAACTGATGTGTTTCGAATTTCAATTGATGTTTTTCGAATTTCAATTGATGTGTTTCGAAATTCAATTGATGTGTTTCGAATTTCAATTGATGTATTTCGAATTTCAATTGATTTTTTTCGAATTTCAAATGGAATCTTCGAATTTCAATTGACCTTTTTCGAATTTCAAATGGAATCTTCGAATTTCAATTGATATTATTCGAAATTAAATTGATTTTTTTCGAATTACAGTTGAAAATTGTGTAGATTTTTTCAAAAAGTCGACGTTTTGCCACAACTAAAGGGTCCGCCAAATAACTTTTTTTTTTGAAAATGCTATAAAAAAACTACTGAAAACGCATTGGTTGGTCAGTTGGCTTCAACTGCTGAACCAATTGGACTTTGTATGGCGTCATACCAAGGTCTTTATGCAAAATTCGTCTCAATGATGTCTCCGAAATGTTCAATTGTTGAGAACGACGGTGAATTGATGTTGATGGCGCTTCACGCACACTTTCTGCCACAGCAGCAATATTCTCGGGTGTACGCACTGTTTTTGGCTTTTCACGCTTTGGTTTATCGATGAGGATGCCAGTTTCATACATACTGAGCTGACGGTGCTTCTCTTCTTCTAAAATCCGTACGCAATTTCCGCATACATTCTGCAACATTACCATGATTTTCGTTCAGCGGAAGGATAAAACTAATTATCTGTCAAATCAGACATGAGCTAAGTGTTACCATTCACGAAATAAGCACTTTATATAACCTAAACTAGACCAAGCATCATCCATTGTTAATCCTCATTTTGCACTAGATCGATTCTAGTCGAAATGGGCTTCATCGGTCTATGTTTTATGCAGCCACCATATAGTAGTACCTCCGGTTTGAATTCTTGACGCTCAACCGATCGTGCTGAAATGTAAGCATTTGTACTTTATATTGCACTTAATCGAGCATATCGGTCCATGTCTTGATATAACCCCCATATAAGGTTAAAGACGAATTCGACTTCTTGTCGATGTAAATACTACTCTCGACTTCGTTTCAGGGAAAATGACGCCCGTCGATGTGAAATACTGGAAAAAATGTACACCCTCGAATCTAACTAAACTCCAATTTTCAAACTTAAAAAGTGACAGAAAAGTACAGATTTCGGGAAAATGGGCAAACAAATTCTGCATTTTTTCAGAATCGAAATCGCCATACGTTTAAAGAAGAAGTAAGTGACATGTACGAGGGCGTTTCGGAAACTTCTTAGCCTAGCACAAAAAGCGCGGTATAAACAGAAAAAAGTTAAGTGTTTTGGAAACTTCCATCTCTGCTATGAACACATGTTAAATTTTGTTTCGATCTGGCAACCCCTTCATATAGAAACAGGTGTTCACAAAAGACGCATCCGCGATTTTTTACAATGGAAAAATTAGAAATGCGTGGTGTCATTAAATATTTACATAAAAAAGGTTTATCGGGACAAGAAATTCATAATGATATGGTGAATGTGTTAGGTGAAAGTGCTCCTTCATATGCAACAGTAAAAAATTGGGTTGCTGAATTTAAACGTGGTCGTACAAGCATTGAAGATGAACCACGTAGTGGACGTCCAAAAACAGCAACAACAACAGAAATTGTAGCCAAAGTGCATGATATGGTATTAAATGATCGACGAATAAAAGTGCGTGAAATATCTAATATCATGGGCATCTCAAATGATCGAGTCCATTTAATTTTGCATGAAGAACTACAGATGAAAAAGCTTTCTGCAAGATGGGTGCCGCACTTGTTAACAGTCGACCAAAAACGCATAAGAATGAACATTTCTCAAGCTTGTTTGGATCGTTTTAAGCGTCGTTTCATAACTGTTGATGAGACATGGATCCACCGCTATACTCCAGAGACAAAAGAACAATCCAAACAATGGACTGAAGCTGGAGGAAGTGCCCCAAAGAAGGCAAAACAATTCAATCGGCTGGTAAGGTTACGGCAACGGTTTTTTGGGACTTCAAAGGATTTTATTGATTGACTATCTGCAAAAGGGTAAAACAATAAATTCAGAGTACTATTGCAACCTTTTGGATCAATTAAATGTACAAATTCGGGAAAAACGTCCTGGCTTACAACACAAAAAAATAATTTTTCATCAAGACAAGGCACCAGCGCACAAGAGTGTTTTAACAATGGCTAAAATCAACGAATTAAAGTACGAGTTGCTTGACCACCCACCTTATTCTCCTGATTTAGCTCCCAGTGACTTTTACCTGTTCCCAAATCTAAAAAAATTCCTTGCTGGCAAGCGTTTTACGTCAAATGAAGATGCAATTACAGTTGTAAACCACTATTTTGAAGACCTTGAGGAAAACTATTTTAATCAAGGGATAGAATTGCTAGATAAGCGTTGGACTAAGTGTATTGAAGTTTCAGGAGATTATATTGAAAAATAAAAATATTTCTCTTTCATTGATAGGCTAAGAAGTTTCCGAACCGCCCTCGTATTGGAGCTCCCGAAACAGATCTGTATATCCAACCATTACAACCACCCCCAATACATGTCACTTACTTCTTCTTTAATTTTGAACAAAGTTGTTTTCATATACTGAAAACAACAATAACGATCTCGAGCCTAAGTGCAAAAACAAAATATGTACTATGAAAGCAGATCGAATAAAACAAAAAAAAAACAAAAACAAGGATACATAATTATGTTGAAATAATACAAACTAAAATTGAAAAACCGAAATTTCGTTTAGTAAAATTCAAAATCTTGTGTAACTCTGGAATACCTAATTTTACTTTATTCGGCGTCACTATTCGTCACTATACCATTACAACCACCCCCAATACATGTCACTTACTTCTTCTTTAATATTGAACAAAGTTGTTTTCATACACTGAAAACAACAATAACAATCTTGAGCATAAGTGCAAAAACAAAATATGTACTATGAAAGCAGATCGAATACAACAAAAAAACCAGTAAGGAAAGGCTAAAGTCGGGCGGTGCCGACTATATAATACCCTACACCACTCTCGTAATATTGAATAACTCTGATATATAAATTTTGTAATTCATGTATAAATTGTTTACATAAATTTACTTTTGGGACATTTTATACTTAAATAATACCCTGTACCACAGTATGGTGTAGGGTATGAAAACGATTAGATCTAAAGTGCCAAATCGGATGAAACATATATATGGGAGCTATATCTAAATCTTTACCGATTTTCTTCAAATTCGGCAATGTTGGGTCATGAATCAAGAAACTCTAGCATTCTAAATTTCAAAACGATTGGATGTAAAATATAGCTTCTACAGAAAAGGGCCAAATCGGACGAAACATATATATGGGAGCTATAGCTAAATCTTAACCGATTTTCTTCAAATTCGGTAGTATTGGTTCATGGATCAAGAAACTCTACCATTCTAAATTTCAAAACGATTGGATGTAAAATACAGCTTTTATATGACTAAAGGGCTAAATCGGACGAAACATATATATGGGAGCTATAGCTACATCTTAACCGATTTTCTTCAAATTCGGCAGTGTTGGTTCATGGATCAAGAAACTCTACCATTCTAAATTTCAAAATGATTAGATGTAAAATACAGCTTCTACAGGACTAAAGGGCCAAATCGGACGAAACATGTATATGGGAGCTATAGCTAAATCCTAACCGATTTTCTTCAAATTCGGTAGTGTTGGTTCATGGAACAATAAACTCTACCATTCTAAATTTCAAAACGATTGGATGTAAAATACAGCTTCTTCAGGACTAAAGAGCAAAATCGGACGAAACATATATATGGGAGCTATAGCTAAATCTTAACCGATTTTCTTCAAATTCGGCAAAGTTGGTTCATGGATCAAGAAACTGTACCATTCTCAATTTCAAAACGATTGAATGTAAAATACACCTTTTATAGGACTAAATGGCCAAATCGGACGAAACATATGTATGGGAGCTATAGCTAAATCTTAACCGATTTTCTTCAAATTCGGTAGTGTTGGTTCATCGATCAAGAAACTCTACCATTCTAAATTTCAAAATGATTGGATGTAAAATACAGCTTCTACAGGACTAAAGAGCAAAATCGGACGAAACATATATATGGGAGCTATAGCTAAATCTTAACCGATTTTCTTCAAATTCGGCAATGTTGGTTCATGGATCAAGAAACTCTACCATTCTAAATTTCAAAACGATCGGATGTAAAATACAGCTTCTATAGGACTAAAGGGCCAAATCGGACGAAACATATATATGGGAGCTATATATATATATGGGAGCTATATATGGGAGCTATATATGGGAGCTATATATAACCAACACTACCGAATTTTTCAAATTCGGTAGTGTTGGTTCATGGATCAAGAAACTCTACCATTCTAAATTTCAAAACGATTGGATGTAAAATACAGCTTCTATAGGACTAAAGGGCCAAATCGGACGAAAGATATATATGGGAGCTATATCTAAATCTGAACCGATTTCAATCAAATTCAATAGCGATCTTAACAGCCGCGAAATACTCTAAACTGCAAAATTTCAGAACGATCGGAGTGAAATTGCGACCTGTAGTCGACGAACAACTTTACATGGACAGACGGACGTACGGACATCGTTAAATCGACTCAGCTAGTGGTTCTGAGTCGATCGGTATACTTTAAGGTGGGTCTAGCTGGGTTATTTTTAAGGTGTTACAAACATCTGCCGTGAAACAAACTTATAATACCCTGTACCACAGTGTGGTGTTGGGTATAAAAAAACCAGTAAGGAAAGGCTAAAGTCGGGTGGTGCCGACTATATAATACCCTACACCTAGGGTAATCAAAAACCGCACCGGTTAACCGGATAATCGGGTTCTCTTTAAAAACCGCCTATCGGTTTCCGGTTTTTCTGCTTTTTCGAATAACTCGAACCGTCGGTTTTTTCAACTCGGTTTATTCGACTTTTCGGTTTTTTGAAACTATTATAAAATAATAAAGAAAATATTATTTTTGAAACAGGAACCTACCTAAAATTCTGAAAACATCAATATAAAAACCGTTGACATCATTGTGCATATCCATCGATTTCAAAATTCAGTTTTATATGTATTTATACTGTTTACATTGCTAACTTCTCTATTGACTTCGTCTGCATATTTTATCAAGGGTCTTATTGCGGTATAGAAATTAATTAACAATCCTTTCTAATTGAAATGTAGGTATAAATAAAATACATATGTTCAGTTTCACATTTCGACAAGTTTTCATCTCTATAGTATGCTCAAGGCAGAATCCGCTACTTCTGATAATATATGTATATAATCGGTTTGCCATTTATATGATGCTAAAAGCTAAGATTTTGCCGATCTTCACTATTAGTCAAGTTTTATAAAAATCATAATCAATTTTTTTGAAAGAAATCTCTTTCAAAATTTAACATAAATATTACAAATATTGCAGAGATTATAATATTATATCATAAATGAAATTGGAACAATTACCTATTATAAATAAAAATATGAAGTGTTTAAAATAAAATTTTCAAATAAATCTTAATTTAATTGGAATATGGTTACATATTGAATTTGCACTACGCTTATTTTACGTCATCTAACAAAATGTTGAGCATTATTTATGCATTTTTATTAAAAAAGAAAAACCGAAAACAACCGGTTCACTGGTTTTTTATTTTCGGTTAAACCGAAAACCGATATTAGAGTTAACTTAATTTTCGAAGAAACCGAAAACCGTATTTTCAAAATAACCGGTTTTTTGATCACCCTACCTACACCACTCTCGTAATATTGAATAACTCTGATATATAAATTTTGTAATTCGTGTATAAATTGTTTACATAAATTTACTTTTGGGACATTTTATACTTAAATAATACCCTGTACCACAGTGTGGTGTAGGGTATAAAAACGATTGGATCTAAAGAGCCAATTCGGATGAAACATATATATGGGGGCTATAGCTAAATCTTAACCGATTTTCTTCAAATTCGGCAATGTTGGTTCATGGATCAAGAAACTCTACCATTCTAAATTTCAAAACGATTGGATGTAAAATATAGCTTCTATAGAACTAAAGGGCCAAATCGGACGAAACATATATATGGGAGCTATAGCTAAATCTTAACCGATTTTATTCAAATTCGGTAGTGTTGGTTCATGGATCAAGAAACTCTACCATTCTAAATTTCAAAATGATTGGATGTAAAATGCAGCTTCTTCAGGACTAAAGAGCCAAATCGGATGAAACATATATATGGGGGCTATAGCTAAATCTTAACCGATTTTCTTCAAATTCGGCAATGTTGGTTCATGGATCAAGAAACTCTACCATTCTAAATTTCAAAACGATTGGATGTAAAATATAGCTTCTATAGAACTAAAGGGCCAAATCGGACGAAACATATATATGGGAGCTATAGCTAAATCTTAACCGATTTTATTCAAATTCGGTAGTGTTGATTCATGGATCAAGAAACTCTACCATTCTAAATTTCAAAATGATTGGATGTAAAATGCAGCTTCTTCAGGACTAAAGAGCAAAAGCGGACGAAACATATATATGGGAGCTATAGCTAAATCTTAACCGATTTTCTTCAAATTCGGCAATGTTGGTTCATGGATCAAGAAACTCTACCATTCTAAATTTCAAAACGATTGGATGTAAAATACAGCTTCTATAGGACTTAAGGGCCAAATCGGACGAAACATATATATGGGAGCTATAGCTAAATCTGAACCGATTTCAACCAAATTCAATAAATTAAATCGACTCAGCTAGTGATTCTGAGTCGATCGGTATACTTTAAGGTGGGTCTAGCTGTGTTATTTTCAGGTGTTACAAACATCTGCCGTGAAACAAACTTATAATACCCTGTACCATAGTGTGGTGTAGGGTATAATCACACAGCCAGAGCTCGCTTGGAGCTTTGGCTGTGTGACTTGTACGCTTTCTTCGTAGGTATATAATTCCCATATGCAAATTTCTTTGTAGATTGGTATATATACAAGTGATGATCGCCACAACTACAAGCTCACACTGTGTCATGTATAAGACCCTCTGATGATATCCCCGCACAGGATTGAAATACGTATAAGGGTATGTGTTTACAATACACCACAAAAACCTCTCTTTCGAAAGGAAGAGTTGATCGAAAAAGCTGAACAATTCGAAATCGACTCAGCTAGTGATTCTGAGTCGATCGGTATACTTTAAGGTGGGTCTAGCTGTGTTATTTTCAGGTGTTACAAACATCTGCCGTGAAACAAACTTATAATACCCTGTACCATAGTGTGGTGTAGGGTATAATCACACAGCCAGAGCTCGCTTGGAGCTTTGGCTGTGTGACTTGTACGCTTTCTTCGTAGGTATATAATTCCCATATGCAAATTTCTTTGTAGATTGGTATATATACAAGTGATGATCGCCACAACTACAAGCTCACACTGTGTCATGTATAAGACCCTCTGATGATATCCCCGCACAGGATTGAAATACGTATAAGGGTATGTGTTTACAATACACCACAAAAACCTCTCTTTCGAAAGGAAGAGTTGATCGAAAAAGCTGAACAATTCGAATGTGAAAACATTCAATAAATCTAATAAAAATTAAAAACCGAAATTTCATTTAGTAAAATTCAAAATCTTGTGTAAATTTGGAATACCTAATTTTACTTTATTCGGCGTCACTATTCGCAGCATAAGTTGCAAACGGGATGACAAACGAAGTATATGTACACACATATTGATACCTATATTCCAAAGTATGCTAAGTCGACTTTGCATATTTTTTAGGGAAGTTGCATTGTTAAATTCTAAATATTAAAAATTATATCCAGTCAAAAATTGGTGTTTATCAGGCAACCCAATACAAAGTTATACACAAAACTGATTTTATAATCACAGGATTCCATACAAATTTAAAAAAATTATAAAACTTTGATCGCTTCTCCTGAAAAACTATCTGTTTTGACTTAGCCTACTTTAGAATGGAAGTATCAATATACTTATATATGTACACCCCAATCATTCTCTGCAAAAAAAGTACCTATGACAATGAATATTGTGCACGATTTGTTGATGCTCACAACAACAAATTGCCAATCCCGCCGGATTGGAACCTATTGATGGTCACTGGTATTATTTTATATTTTATTCAAACCCGTTTTATTTACAATTTTGAATTTGCATTTATAGAAAATGAACAATCATGTTTCTGTTATCTATTGTTTGTCTCAAAAAATTTCTGGACTTCTTTTAAAAATGTTAGATATTATAAACAATAAATAACAAATTACCCGCGCATGACTTGGCCGACTGGCTGCAAACGCCGCACAGTGTTTCAGAATAGAGTTCCATTGATCGACATTTCGTAAATTGTCAGTAAACATAAGACAAACATTTATTCTATGTTTTTCTCATTGTGCTGTTGAGCTGAGCTGATCAAAAAGGTTCATTCTATGTGAAGGAAGGTATTTTTGAAGTAGTCAAGTGAAAAATAAAACTACCTTGAAAACAAACACCAACCATTGTATGACGTTTCGCTATTTGTTGCCCATTCAGAAAAGTTTATGTAAGAAAACTCAGTGTATATTCTGCAATGATATTAACGAAATGGTAGGGCAGGTTTTGGAAAAAATGAAAAAGTCAATTTTTAAATGCAGACTGAAATGTAATAATTTTTAAAGACTAGTAAGGAAAAGCTAAAGTCGGGCGGTGCCGACTATATAATACCCTACGCCACTCTATTAATATCGAATAACACAGAAATAGCCACGTTATACTTTAAATAAAAATTGTTTACACACATTTTCTTTTGTGAAATACAGATTCTGTAGCACTAAAATGTCAAATCGGAAAGAACATATACATTTATTCAAACTAGGTAGTGTGGATCCCAGTGTCACGAAACTCTACTCTGCTAAATTTCTTAATAATTTAATGCGAAATACAGCTTATATGGTTTTATAAGCCAAATCGGAAGGAACATATAGTTCGGGCTTATATATAAATCTGATCCGATTTTCTTTAAACTCGGTAATGTGGATCCCCGCATCAAGAAACTGCACTATGCTAAATTTCAAAATGATTGAATGTAAGGTACAGCTTCTATAGCTCGAAAAGGCCAAATCGGAAGTAACGTATAAGGGTATATGGGGCTATATGTAATCTGAACCGATTTTGACCAATTTCATTTTGCTGCCAAATCTCAGCCTGATTGGAGTGAAATTGCGACCTGTACTTAACGCATAACTTAAAATGGACAGACGGACGGACAGGTGTTACAAACATCTGCCACAAAACAAACATAATACCATGTACCACAGTGTGGTGTAGGGTACAAAGAAAATATTTCAATGAAATATTTTGTGGTTTGTACGTCTTGACATCTCAAATCGAAAGTAATTCGCGAATCATTATATTTGCGAAAGCCAATCCAACAATTTCCAAAATAATTTGGAAAATCCCTAAAAATTTGTTATTTTTCACTTTACCCTATATTTGCTATACTAAAAGCCGGACTCCAAATTCCCTCTGCAGTTAAACTTGCAACACACCATTCCATTATAGCTTTTCGATTGGAGAATATTCGGTTTCTTTTGAAATTGTTGTAAAAAATGTTTTAAATTGGAGAAGCTTGGCAACCATACCAGTGAATATTTTTGAGAGAACATTCTCTAGAAAGTTTCATTTAAGATGAATATAAATATGTTATATATGCAAAGGGTAGGCCATTTACAATTTTAAATTTGAATCGGCTTTAAAAAAATACTTATAATTTTTTCAAATTTCTGGTTTTATTGGAAAGGTTGAACTTTGTCATTTAATAATGAAACACAATATCATTCATATGTAGAGATGTCAAACGGGATTGGTTTTCACACATGCCGGGATTCTGGATTTTTAAATTGCAAATCCCGGGATTTTTTCGGGATCCCGAAATTGTTTGATATTCCGGGATTTTCGGGATAAATCGGAATTTTCGGGATCCCGAATTGTTCGATTTTGATAAATCGGGATTTTTTCATTCTTAATAATGTGATATTTCGAAATGGAATACAAACATTTTAGTTCAGTTTTAATTTAATTTTAATTAATTTAAATAAGGATAAAAACAGCTAACTTTGTTAAAAAATACTAACTTTTATTAAAATATTTCACAACATTTTTGCTATGAAATAATTTTGGTCCAATTTCAGTTATTGTTCGATTTGATAAATCGGAATTTTTTCATTCTTAATAATGTGATATTTCGAAATGCAATACAAACATTTTAGTTCAGTTTTAATTTAATTTTTCAGTTTTAATTTAATAAGAATAAAAACAGCTAAAGCATACATTAGCTTTTGTTAAAAAATACTAACTTTTATTAAAATATTTCACAACATTTTTGCTATGAAATAATTTTGGTCCAATTTCAGTTCGTTGTCTGAATTATTATTGATGTTATAATTTTCTATCATTAAAGCACGAAAATATTTTTTTCAACTTGAGAAATCAGTTTGACTAATTCCGTTTTTATGAGATCAAATCGATGTGTCGATCCATATAAGAATTTATATTAGAATTTTTTCATAAATTTGATAGAATAAAATAAAAGGTCTTCATTTTGTGGGACACAAACTCTATTTGTGTTCTTTTTTTAAATTTACTTATTTATAATTAAACTTATGATATATTTTGTTATTCTTCTCCAAATTTCTAATTTGTTCACCGGATTATGTCAATGTTTTTTGATATTAACAATTTGATTCATTAGTTTACATTACATCAACAGAGATAGTCTATCTTTCACTTAATATTTTATGCGAGACAGCTTCATATATTATTATTAAAATATAAAATTCATTTAAAAAAATCCCGGGATTCGGGATTTTTCGGGATCGGGATTTCCCGTTTGACATCACTATTCATATGACTACCACGACTGGCTCGGCAGTCATCCGATCAACCCAATTTTTCGGTACATTTTCGATTGTTTTGGTCGAATCTCTTCAATGGCCACTTAGATTTAATGTTTCAACGCTTCAGTTGTCTCTTAATGCTTTGCGTAACATTTATCCTTAATGGCTCCCCACAGAAAATAATCCAAAGAGCTCAAATTACAAGTCAAAGTAATCCGTAGTTCAAATTTAAAATTTTAAATGGCCCACCCTTTACATATATGTGTGCTTATCCTGATCTAACAAGGTAGGGTATCTTCTAGTTGGATCCGCCCGATTTTAGCCTTTTCTTACTGGTTTCTTGTTAGTCCTAAAGCTGAGTATATATATATAGATCGGCAAACGTTATCAACCCTGTTAAAGTGCTGCAAATATACGGACAATGACAGATTGTTAGGCAAAGGTGAATTGACAGTTCAGACGATTGCAAGAAAACATTACAATTTCATATATTTACAATATATTTTGTAAATATTTTTATGCAGGATTGCTAATAAAAATGCATTATAGACAGTGTTGCAAATAAAATGTTTTCTGGCAATGGCGCCTTTGTCGCATGCATAATCTTCGCACATATAACAATCTGCAAATTATCACGCAATGACTTTTCTGTTAACGTTGCAAAACAAAAATAGTATGTTCACACGGGTGTAAATTCACAGGATTGCATTTTTACGCCATTTTTCTGGCAATGTTGTCCGATCTGCAAATCGTGTGTACTTACCTTAATTCACAATCGGCAATTTTTTCCAAGCAAGTGTCAAAGTTTGTTGGAGAGAGAGGCAGGCGGAAAGAGTTATCTGCCTCTCTCTCCTACAAACTGTGATACTTGTTTGGAAAAAATTGCCGATTGTGTGAATCAGAACTTACTTCTGTGGCCACTATATGTACGTAAGATTTGTTGCCAACTTAATTACGTTTAATTTGAAGTCTCCTAACGAATTATAGTCAATATAATAAAGGTTATATGTGTATATAAATTCCTTTTTATCCTATAAGGAGCATAGGGCTTTACTGAAGGTTAGTCCTGATTTGTTGGAGAGGGAGGCGGGCGGAAAGAGCTCTCCGCCTCTGTCTCTCCTACAAACTTTGACACTTGCTTGAAAAAAAATTGCCGAGTGTGAATCTGGACTTATTCCGACGAAAATATTACTCGCCAAAAAATATACATATGGATGGTCTCGACATTACGGGCCAATTTCGACATAATTTTTGGCATTAACGTTTTTTGCAGAATTCAATATTTCACATAGGTAGATATAATCCATTTAAGAATAGCTACCCTATAATCGAAGATACACATTATTTTTTTTAATCTTTAACCGAATTATACGAATTTTTGAAAATACAGCCCCCAGGGTAATGACGGGAGAGTATAATATCCGAGGTCCCTCGATTTGATGGCATATTTGGATAGAGCACCTCAAAATAAGAAGAACAAATTAGGTACTTTTTATCGATATCTCGCTTAGTTATCAAGTTATCGGATGTTAAAGTTTTAAAAAATAAGATTTTTTCAAACTTTATGTCCGATATCTCGATAACTAGGCAAGGTATCGATACAATATCCGTTAATTTTTCGCCTTATTTTGAGGTGGCATCAAATCGAGAATCCTAGTGGTCGACCTTTATAACGGGTGGTCCAAGTAGAGATACTTTTTTCAATAGCATTTTTTGACAGATCACGTGTGGGTCGTGTCATGCTGTCATGTTATTTTTGCTAAGTATTTTTTGGCATTTCATCATGGAAAGACTTACGCCTGAACAACGTTTACGCGTCTCATTCGCCACTTACCAGTCGAAATGCTCGACCATCTGAGACGCAGCCGCGGCCAACATTTGATAGACATAATCTTCAAAAAATAAATGCCAAAGAATGTTCTTTCAAATGATAATAAACATTCCCCATTCAACGGAGTTATATAAAATTTTGCAATAGTTCTTGATCAAATGTTTTACAGTTATTGTTTAAAGTTCTTTATTCCATGTAAAGCTCAAATGTCCAAATTATTATTATATTCTTAGATATCAAAGTTTTAATACTGTATTATTATTTTTTTATAAATTTGTATTATTGGTTTATTTAAAAATGCTTATTATTGTTAAATTTTATTAGTAATGTCTTTTCTCTTAATGTTATATTGTGTTTTAATATTTAATATCTCAATAGCTTTTCATCAATTAATGTTTTTTTTGCTTTTATAAAATTATTTTAATTTAATTAAAATTTTCTCATCCTATTGGGTCTCATTTCTGTACTGTAATCATAAGAAATTAATTCTTGTTGTGCAGAAAAACGATAATAAAATAAAATAAATAAATAAAATAAATAAATTAGAATTTTCTGTGTTTTTTCTTTAAAGTAGTAGGGAACCTCGAAATGGATCACGCTATAGTTCCATGTTAATAATTTTTTTCTTCATATATCAGTAACTAGAAAGTTCTCAACAGATAGTATTGATTTTTTACATATTATTGATGTCATTTTACAAAAAAACTTGTTCTTTGTCGATTTTTCTTAAACTTTATTGCCCGATAACTCGATAACTAAGCATGTTATCGATAAAATGCCAGTTAATTTTTCTTCTTATGATGTGTTCTATCCAAATATGTTATCAGATCGAGGATACTAGAGGTCGCCCTTTATATATCCCTTGCTAATCGTCATTCCCCTGTCATTTTTTTGACAGGGGAATGACGATTGACTTCAAAATTCTCTATAATTTCGGTTTAAATACTTGCATTCCAAAAATCTGCATGGATCGGAAATTGGTTTTCACAATGAAGTTAAAAAGCACAAAAAAGTTATAAAAAGGATTGAACTTTAAAAATAAAAGTAGCACAGGGGAATGACGCACTTGAGTGTGAAAACTCATTTCGAAAGAAAAAGCACAACTTACATCATTTTATTAATATTGTTGGCGCAAAACCAACCTCAAGTATATGTATGTAGTAGATTTAATACTCTTTATAATTTTAATTATTGGAAATTTGAATTTTACGGAATATAAGATTTGACAGGGGAATGACGCAAATCTTCAGGGACAAAAAATAACCATCCATAAAAATAGTAATTGATAAACAATTATAAACATTAATAGAAAACATAAATCAATAAATATTATTTTACATTGAAACAATTTTTTAAATAAATATTTACTATGTTTGTCAAAAGAAATTAAAAAATTAAGTGAAAGTAGAATTAGAATTAGGAACAGGCATAGGAATGACATTGGAGCACTTTGTTAGGCAATATTTTCATAAAAAAAAATTTATTTATTTATTTATTTATATGAATTACAATACAAAGTAAATTTATATTCTAATTTTAAGGTCCAGGGAAAGGCCGGGTTACAAAGACCATATGGCTAAATGTTTGCAGCGACAGACCAGAGCCTCTGGTGGGAATCGAACCCACGACCCCCAAACTCATAGGCGAGTACGCTACCAACTCGCCTACTGGGGCGCTCATTTTCATAAAAAATAATTTTTTCCAAAATATTTTTTTATGGCCGCATAGGACCTATATAGCTTTGGAATAAAGTAAATACCAAAGAATATATTGTATTTTTCCTAATTTAAATGCACAAAGACAGCAAATTATCCTGTAATGTCGAAGGAACCCATATATCCCTTGGAAAAATTGTTGTTGAATAGAGTAATTATTAGCAAAAAATGGTTTGCCTCTTTCATTCAATCGCTTTTTCACCGAATTCACATATCTCTACTAGAAAAAAGGTAGCAGTCAGTTAACCGATGGAAACACTGTGTCCCGCCAACAATCTATCCAACCAATGAACATTGAATGCTCTTTATTTCCTCTATAATCACTTTTATTCAGCAGTGTCTCTTTTTTCTCAAAAAATAAAAAACAAACTCTGGTCTTATTAAAAAATCTTTTCATTATCACTTAAAACGTTAAACGTTGCGGTGCTTTCGAAAAACTGAACTCGTGTGAACTGGTTCGAAAAGCAAAACGCGAAACGCGTCTAAAACGGAAAACAACACAATTTACAAATGGATTAAAAAAAAAATAATAAAATGTCTCAAGGCAAATAAAAGTGAATCCAAGAAAAAGAAATGCCAAAAAAATGTGCACAATAGATTTTATGTTAAAACAGTGGTGAATTTGTGATGTGTTGAAGAAATTATTGGCGATTCTAATTTATCTGGATAAGAAAATATTCAAAATTTTGTAATTTAAAGATCATATAAGAAAATGTTTTCGCACACAATAAATCTGATTGTTATAAGTGTTTTTGCGGTCATTTGGGCTAATAAAGGTATATTATACATATATGGACATATTTATATTTGTTTAATTGTGTAAAATAAGTGGGAAAAAATTAAACAATCAACATTCGTTTTCTGATCTGAACGTAGTAGACCTATTAATGGTCATACGTACCTATATATATACACGTACATGGGTGTGTGGGTATTTAAATTAAATCAACAACAAATCGCTTATCAGTTACGTTTCGATGCGGAACACTTGTAATTCACATTTTGTTGTAGAAATTGAAATAAATTTCTATTAAATACAAGTTTTGTGGAGAAACTATATATAATATGCATAATGTGAACGCATAAATTCATGCAAAAGAAATGTGAATTTATAATGAGTATTAATTTATTATCAGAATATGTTACGAGTATATGAGTATGTACAGTAAAGTGGCTTTACAATGAAAAAAATTATGTTTGAGTTTTTCGAAATTTTGCAACTTTGCACAAATGTCTCACAAATCTAAAGCAGTAATTGCATAAAAATTATGGGAAGGGAGAGCAATTTTTTTAAATAAAGTTAAAAAAAACGGTTCAGCCTTTCTAGAGCAATTAAAAATTTCGTAAAACCCGAAAATGAATATTTTAACATTTTTTGAAATTTGAGCAGGTAATTTCACGTTTTGGGCCGGTCGATTGGCCACCAAGATCGTGTTATATCACACCGTTAGACTTTTTCCTGTGGGGATATGTAAAATCTAAAGTTTATGCGGACAAATCCGCTTCGATTCAGTCTTTGGAGCAAAACATCACGCGTGTCATTCGCCAGTTACCAGTCAAAACGCTCGAATGAGTCATCGAAAATTGGACTCAACGGATGGACCATCTGAGACGTAGCCGCGGCCAACATTTGAAAGACATAATCTTCAAAAAATAAATGCCAAAGAATGCTCTTTCAAATGATAATAAACATTCCCCATTCAATATGAATTTTCTGTGTTTTTTTTAAAAAAGTAGGGAACCTCGATGTGCATCACGCTATATGTACATTTGTTATTAAATAATGGAATAATGGAAATGAAATTGTAAGATCGTGGAGGTAAGGCTATATTTTCAAAGTATACTAAGTTGAAACAGGATGAATTTCAGGAGAGGCGAATCAAATTTTTGATTTTTTTTTTGTGAAATTCCCTATAACTGTAATGTAAATCGAATGGCCTCTACTGCTTTGGGTTTAAAATTTGATTGCTTTGAAGAAATTGACTGTAGATAATTTGGAATTTTGAAATGCAATGTTCATTAACACAAGCTAAGTCGACTTAGCATAATTTATATTGTAGGTATTGGTTTATACAGGGTTTTCCAATAAGAGTGATATGATTTTTTTGAAAAAAGACACACTTAGGGCCTGTTTCTGTAACTTTTTTTCGTTCGTCTACTGCGAACGATCAAAAATCACTCAATTATTCCGAGAAATAACGTAGCCACAATCGGTCAATGGCAAAACGATAGCTGTTAACGAGAGTGTTTTTTTTGGATTTAAAAAAAATGGACTTGGCATCATTTTCAAATGTGAACGGAACGTTTATTTTTGCTCTAGCATTTTGGATTTTAACGCACGAAAATTTGCAATTGGGGAACGATTATTTTGATAAAAAAAACTGAATAATTTGTAAAAGTTGTTCTTGCGTATATCTCTCCATAATGAAATTGTAAACACTACTGAATACAATGAAAAACAAATGACAGATCATGACATATTACAAATGGCCGAAACGTCACTTCAAAATCATATCATCCCTACTGGAAAACCCGTTATATTATGAAATTATGTAATACTCCATTGATTTTTTTATATTTTTTAATACTTCTTGGCTGGTTATTACAAAAATATTTTTTTATAGCTATAGGCATGTTTTCGTTAAAACATTTTAGTTTAGCAGTTTGCAACGAAAACAACTTACTTCCACTTACTGGCGCATAAGCAGTATGTGTCGGATTTCCACTATCTGGTAACATTCGTGTCATGAGTTGCAAGGATTAAACAATGCGAAACAGTAACAAAAATGGTGAAATGTATTTATAAAACATAAAATTACTATTCTATGTTCAATTGTTTACACTCTTTTTGCAAATTTTAAAACAAATTTTCCATTTTTGTTCTTCTTCTTCCCGTTAATTCACAATAATTGGTAACAATGTCTCCAAAAATGAGATGCCATACTGCGAAGTATAGGATGTCGAATCTGGCAACACCATACTCGATTAAGACAGGAACGCAAGCACCAAGTTCATCGCGAACTAATAATGCCTAAAAGTGCTTAGCTCCCCATACAATTTAAGAACATATGGTGTAACGAAAACACATCTAATAATAAAGAAAAATCAAATTATTCCTTTAAAAATAAATTATTGAAAATTATTTTTTTATTACTAACAAAATTGTTATTTTTAATCCCTCTTGGGAATGTTAGGCGCCCTCCCAGATCATTGGGATATCCCGGAATACTATAACTTGCTAGGAAAAGGCGGACATTACAAATTCTCAGAGAATTTTCATATATTGGTTCGCCACTGTCCACATGCCAGCTTAAGCTTAGGCATGGATCTGTTTAGCAGCCCAATGAGTGAGGTCGGAAATTAACGCCTGTGGGGTAACTAGACAAATCTATGCACGATACGATCTGAGAAGCTCAAAATATCTCCTCTCACTAGAGCGGAAGAAACTGTTTACGTTAGTGCCAGTTCTGATGGGACATTGCCTGATGGGTTGGGAATTGAGTCCAATGACTTCTGCGGAACCTCTAAAAATGAGGAAGAAATGGGGAGCTTTGAGGTCTTTGTTGTATATAGTTCGGCATTTAGTAAACGAAGTCTGGATGTACTAAGGTCGGCTTTCTAGGAAGTCTGATATATCTGGCTTGTAACCTAAAGCCGGCTACGCGGACTAAAGTGTTTCTGCTCTGCCGTGGTTAAAGTTTTTCTCCTCTGGGGTATGTTCAAAGGCTAAAGAGTTTAAAGATTTTCTCCTCTGGGGTATGTCCAAAGCTGGCTACGCTGACTCTTTCTGCATTTATAGGACTCCCGGGAGGTGGCTTGATTTAATTATTATATATCTGCATTTAATTTCATATATTTTTGGTTTATATTTGGTCCAAAAATCCATTTTACAAGACCTTCTGGGGCTTCCGGATGGGATCTTCAAATACAATAGTAGAATATTGACCACGTTCGTGATCTGGTCCATGTTCTTGAGAGGCCCAAATAATTTTTGTGTTTTTGGGGTCATTTTGGAGATATTTTTTTTACCGTTTTCTGAGCTGGGGGATCGCTATAACGGGTGAATCAAGTGGAGATACTTTTTTCAATAGCCTTTTTTTGACAGATCACGTGTGAGTACAAATTGGTTATTGAGTTATTTCTTAACCCAGGGACGATCCCTATTTAAAATGGGGCATATCGGTACATTCTTTGATATAGCCCCCATACGAAGGTCCCTTTCGATAAGACATATTTACGCACTAGAGAGCGATTTTTTTAACCGATCATGCCAAAATTTGAATATATGTTCATTCCATTGCACTCAATCATGCCTAGTGAAAATGATCGGTTAAAAAATGCGCTCTCTAGTGCGTAAATATGTCTTATCGAAAGGGACCTTCGTATGGGGGCTATATCAAAGAATGGACCGATATGCCCTATTTTAAATAGGGATCGTCCCTGGGTTAAGAAATAACTCTGTACCAATTTTCATTGAGATTGCTTTATATTTGCGGCCTGTGGTGTCGAATATAAAAAAGAACGGAACGCTAAACGTAGTGATACTATTAGTGTTCTGTTCAAAAGAACAGTATCACTACGACGTAGTGATACTGTTTTATGAACGGTACGTTATCGTAGTGTACCGTTCGTCGTGTTCTAAGAACGGTACGTTATCATAGTGGTACCGTTCGCGAACAGTAACACTAAAAAAATAAATAACGGTAGTGTTCTCTGAAGGAACCGTTCCTATAACGTACTGTTTTTTTCTGAACACTGGTCATGCTATTTTTGTTAAGTATTGTTTGGCATTTCATCATGGAAAGACTTACGCCTGAACAACGTTTACAAATCGTTCAACTTTATTACGAATTTTATTCAAAATTCACGTTCTGTGAGGAATGTGTTTCGTGCACTTCGCTCAACATAATCGGCCTACTGAGGCCATCTTGAGACCCAGCATTAAGCGAATAGACCACGTCCAGCACGCAGTGAAGAAAATGTAGCGGCCGTAGCTGAGAGTGTACACGAAGACCATGGAGAGTCGATTCGGCGCCGTTCGCAGCAACTCGGACTGACGTATGGAACGACTTGGCGCATTTTACGTCGAGATCTTAAATTGAAAGAATACAAAATACAGCTTGTGCAAGAACTGAAGCCGCCCGACCTTCCCAAGCGACATCGCTTCGCTCCAAGGGCTCTTGAAAAGTTCCAAGAAGAACCGACGTTTTCGAGCCAAATTTTTGTTCCTCGATGAGGCCCATTTCTGGCTTAATGGGTATCTAAACAAACAAAATTGCGCATTTGGGACTAAGAACAACCTGAAGAGATTCAAGAGCTGCCACTTCATCCAGAAAAAACAACGGTTTGGTGTGGTTTGTGGGCCAGTGGAATCATCGGTCCATATTTCTTCAAAAATGATGCCGGTGAGAATGTAACCGTCAATGGCGACCGTTGTCGTGCCATGATAACCGACTATTTGATGCCTGAAATTGAAGCTGGTGATCTCGGCGACATTTGGTTTCAACAAGACGCCGCCACTTCCCACACATCGCATCAATTAATGGATTTATTGAGAGAACACTTCGGTGAGCAGATAATTTCACGTTTTGGGCCGGTCGATTGGCTACCAAGATCGTGTGATATCACACCGTTAGACTTTTTCCTGTGGGGATATGTAAAGTCTAACGTTTATGCGCACAAACCCGCTTCGATTTAGACCTTGGAGCAAAACATCACGCGTGTCATTCGCCAGTTACCAGTCGAAATGCTCGAACGAGTCATCGAAAATTGGACTCAACGGATGGACCATCTCAGACGTAGCCGCGGCCAACGGCTTCTTCAAATCTTCAAAAAATAAATGCCAAAGAATGTTCTTTCAAATGATAATAAACATTCCCCATTCAATTTGAGTTTTCTGTCTTTTTTTCTTTAAAAAAGTAGGGAACCTCGAAATGGATCACGCTATACATATGTATACATTTTTAAACAATTTCCAAATTTGAAAAATATGAAATTTAAAATAATGCAATTGGCAGGTAAATATTAACCGATTTTCGTTTTATATATAGCTTGTTGGAAAGGTAATTTAGCGCAAATTTCATATTTCCAAATTATCTCATTTTTAAAAAAAGATGAGCGTCGACTTTTTACTTTCAGACTTCCTCCAAATTTTTTTTGGCTAACCTTCGTGCTTAAAGGAAAAATAAGTCCAATCCTTTTTTTGGAAAGTGCGTAATTAAAAAAAGTATTCGTTTCAAGGCCCACCTTAATGTACAGTAGAGATTAAAAAATAAACACATGTTTGCAATTCCTTAGATTTTAATTCGTTAATGGCAAAACTAATTAAAACACGTTTCTGCAATTTATTCCTTGTTAAGTTCCAGACAATTAAGTATAGCTATCCGATTACATCATTTTCAATTGTAATTCGACAAATATACTCCATTGATACTCCATTGATTTTTTTATATTTTTTAATACTTCTTGGCTGGTTATTACAAAAATATTTTTTTATAGCTATAGGCATGTTTTCGTTAAAACATTTTAGTTTAGCAGTTTGCAACGAAAACAACTTACTTCCACTTACTGGCGCATAAGCAGTATGTGTCGGATTTCCACTATCTGGTAACATTCGTGTCATGAGTTGCAAGGATTAAACAATGCGAAACAGTAACAAAAATGGTGAAATGTATTTATAAAACATAAAATTACTATTCTATGTTCAATTGTTTACACTCTTTTTGCAAATTTTAAAACAAATTTTCCATTTTTGTTCTTCTTCTTCCCGTTAATTCACAATAATTGGTAACAATGTCTCCAAAAATGAGATGCCATACTGCGAAGTATAGGATGTCGAATCTGGCAACACCATACTCGATTAAGACAGGAACGCAAGCACCAAGTTCATCGCGAACTAATAATGCCTAAAAGTGCTTAGCTCCCCATACAATTTAAGAACATATGGTGTAACGAAAACACATCTAATAATAAAGAAAAATCAAATTATTCCTTTAAAAATAAATTATTGAAAATTATTTTTTTATTACTAACAAAATTGTTATTTTTAATCCCTCTTGGGAATGTTAGGCGCCCTCCCAGATCATTGGGATATCCCGGAATACTATAACTTGCTAGGAAAAGGCGGACATTACAAATTCTCAGAGAATTTTCATATATTGGTTCGCCACTGTCCACATGCCAGCTTAAGCTTAGGTATGGATCTGTTTAGCAGCCCAATGAGTGAGGTCGGAAATTAACGCCTGTGGGGTAACTAGACAAATCTATGCACGATACGATCTGAGAAGCTCAAAATATCTCCTCTCACTAGAGCGGAAGAAACTGTTTACGTTAGTGCCAGTTCTGATGGGACATTGCCTGATGGGTTGGGAATTGAGTCCAATGACTTCTGCGGAACCTCTAAAAATGAGGAAGAAATGGGGAGCTTTGAGGTCTTTGTTGTATATAGTTCGGCATTTAGTAAACGAAGTCTGGATGTACTAAGGTCGGCTTTCTAGGAAGTCTGATATATCTGGCTTGTAACCTAAAGCCGGCTACGCGGACTAAAGTGTTTCTGCTCTGCCGTGGTTAAAGTTTTTCTCCTCTGGGGTATGTTCAAAGGCTAAAGAGTTTAAAGATTTTCTCCTCTGGGGTATGTCCAAAGCTGGCTACGCTGACTCTTTCTGCATTTATAGGACTCCCGGGAGGTGGCTTGATTTAATTATTATATATCTGCATTTAATTTCATATATTTTTGGTTTATATTTGGTCCAAAAATCCATTTTACAAGACCTTCTGGGGCTTCCGGATGGGATCTTCAAATACAATAGTAGAATATTGACCACGTTCGTGATCTGGTCCATGTTCTTGAGAGGCCCAAATAATTTTTGTGTTTTTGGGGTCATTTTGGAGATATTTTTTTTACCGTTTTCTGAGCTGGGGGATCGCTATAACGGGTGAATCAAGTGGAGATACTTTTTTCAATAGCCTTTTTTTGACAGATCACGTGTGAGTACAAATTGGTTATTGAGTTATTTCTTAACCCAGGGACGATCCCTATTTAAAATGGGGCATATCGGTACATTCTTTGATATAGCCCCCATACGAAGGTCCCTTTCGATAAGACATATTTACGCACTAGAGAGCGATTTTTTTAACCGATCATGCCAAAATTTGAATATATGTTCATTCCATTGCACTCAATCATGCCTAGTGAAAATGATCGGTTAAAAAATGCGCTCTCTAGTGCGTAAATATGTCTTATCGAAAGGGACCTTCGTATGGGGGCTATATCAAAGAATGGACCGATATGCCCTATTTTAAATAGGGATCGTCCCTGGGTTAAGAAATAACTCTGTACCAATTTTCATTGAGATTGCTTTATATTTGCGGCCTGTGGTGTCGAATATAAAAAAGAACGGAACGCTAAACGTAGTGATACTATTAGTGTTCTGTTCAAAAGAACAGTATCACTACGACGTAGTGATACTGTTTTATGAACGGTACGTTATCGTAGTGTACCGTTCGTCGTGTTCTAAGAACGGTACGTTATCATAGTGGTACCGTTCGCGAACAGTAACACTAAAAAAATAAATAACGGTAGTGTTCTCTGAAGGAACCGTTCCTATAACGTACTGTTTTTTTCTGAACACTGGTCATGCTATTTTTGTTAAGTATTGTTTGGCATTTCATCATGGAAAGACTTACGCCTGAACAACGTTTACAAATCGTTCAACTTTATTACGAATTTTATTCAAAATTCACGTTCTGTGAGGAATGTGTTTCGTGCACTTCGCTCAACATAATCGGCCTACTGAGGCCATCTTGAGACCCAGCATTAAGCGAATAGACCACGTCCAGCACGCAGTGAAGAAAATGTAGCGGCCGTAGCTGAGAGTGTACACGAAGACCATGGAGAGTCGATTCGGCGCCGTTCGCAGCAACTCGGACTGACGTATGGAACGACTTGGCGCATTTTACGTCGAGATCTTAAATTGAAAGAATACAAAATACAGCTTGTGCAAGAACTGAAGCCGCCCGACCTTCCCAAGCGACATCGCTTCGCTCCAAGGGCTCTTGAAAAGTTCCAAGAAGAACCGACGTTTTCGAGCCAAATTTTTGTTCCTCGATGAGGCCCATTTCTGGCTTAATGGGTATCTAAACAAACAAAATTGCGCATTTGGGACTAAGAACAACCTGAAGAGATTCAAGAGCTGCCACTTCATCCAGAAAAAACAACGGTTTGGTGTGGTTTGTGGGCCAGTGGAATCATCGGTCCATATTTCTTCAAAAATGATGCCGGTGAGAATGTAACCGTCAATGGCGACCGTTGTCGTGCCATGATAACCGACTATTTGATGCCTGAAATTGAAGCTGGTGATCTCGGCGACATTTGGTTTCAACAAGACGCCGCCACTTCCCACACATCGCATCAATTAATGGATTTATTGAGAGAACACTTCGGTGAGCAGATAATTTCACGTTTTGGGCCGGTCGATTGGCTACCAAGATCGTGTGATATCACACCGTTAGACTTTTTCCTGTGGGGATATGTAAAGTCTAACGTTTATGCGCACAAACCCGCTTCGATTTAGACCTTGGAGCAAAACATCACGCGTGTCATTCGCCAGTTACCAGTCGAAATGCTCGAACGAGTCATCGAAAATTGGACTCAACGGATGGACCATCTCAGACGTAGCCGCGGCCAACGGCTTCTTCAAATCTTCAAAAAATAAATGCCAAAGAATGTTCTTTCAAATGATAATAAACATTCCCCATTCAATTTGAGTTTTCTGTCTTTTTTTCTTTAAAAAAGTAGGGAACCTCGAAATGGATCACGCTATACATATGTATACATTTTTAAACAATTTCCAAATTTGAAAAATATGAAATTTAAAATAATGCAATTGGCAGGTAAATATTAACCGATTTTCGTTTTATATATAGCTTGTTGGAAAGGTAATTTAGCGCAAATTTCATATTTCCAAATTATCTCATTTTTAAAAAAAGATGAGCGTCGACTTTTTACTTTCAGACTTCCTCCAAATTTTTTTTGGCTAACCTTCGTGCTTAAAGGAAAAATAAGTCCAATCCTTTTTTTGGAAAGTGCGTAATTAAAAAAAGTATTCGTTTCAAGGCCCACCTTAATGTACAGTAGAGATTAAAAAATAAACACATGTTTGCAATTCCTTAGATTTTAATTCGTTAATGGCAAAACTAATTAAAACACGTTTCTGCAATTTATTCCTTGTTAAGTTCCAGACAACTAAGTATAGCTATCCGATTACATCATTTTCAATTGTAATTCGACAAATATACTCCATTGATACTCCATTGATTTTTTTATATTTTTTAATACTTCTTGGCTGGTTATTACAAAAATATTTTTTTATAGCTATAGGCATGTTTTCGTTAAAACATTTTAGTTTAGCAGTTTGCAACGAAAACAACTTACTTCCACTTACTGGCGCATAAGCAGTATGTGTCGGATTTCCACTATCTGGTAACATTCGTGTCATGAGTTGCAAGGATTAAACAATGCGAAACAGTAACAAAAATGGTGAAATGTATTTATAAAACATAAAATTACTATTCTATGTTCAATTGTTTACACTCTTTTTGCAAATTTTAAAACAAATTTTCCATTTTTGTTCTTCTTCTTCCCGTTAATTCACAATAATTGGTAACAATGTCTCCAAAAATGAGATGCCATACTGCGAAGTATAGGATGTCGAATCTGGCAACACCATACTCGATTAAGACAGGAACGCAAGCACCAAGTTCATCGCGAACTAATAATGCCTAAAAGTGCTTAGCTCCCCATACAATTTAAGAACATATGGTGTAACGAAAACACATCTAATAATAAAGAAAAATCAAATTATTCCTTTAAAAATAAATTATTGAAAATTATTTTTTTATTACTAACAAAATTGTTATTTTTAATCCCTCTTGGGAATGTTAGGCGCCCTCCCAGATCATTGGGATATCCCGGAATACTATAACTTGCTAGGAAAAGGCGGACATTACAAATTCTCAGAGAATTTTCATATATTGGTTCGCCACTGTCCACATGCCAGCTTAAGCTTAGGCATGGATCTGTTTAGCAGCCCAATGAGTGAGGTCGGAAATTAACGCCTGTGGGGTAACTAGACAAATCTATGCACGATACGATCTGAGAAGCTCAAAATATCTCCTCTCACTAGAGCGGAAGAAACTGTTTACGTTAGTGCCAGTTCTGATGGGACATTGCCTGATGGGTTGGGAATTGAGTCCAATGACTTCTGCGGAACCTCTAAAAATGAGGAAGAAATGGGGAGCTTTGAGGTCTTTGTTGTATATAGTTCGGCATTTAGTAAACGAAGTCTGGATGTACTAAGGTCGGCTTTCTAGGAAGTCTGATATATCTGGCTTGTAACCTAAAGCCGGCTACGCGGACTAAAGTGTTTCTGCTCTGCCGTGGTTAAAGTTTTTCTCCTCTGGGGTATGTTCAAAGGCTAAAGAGTTTAAAGATTTTCTCCTCTGGGGTATGTCCAAAGCTGGCTACGCTGACTCTTTCTGCATTTATAGGACTCCCGGGAGGTGGCTTGATTTAATTATTATATATCTGCATTTAATTTCATATATTTTTGGTTTATATTTGGTCCAAAAATCCATTTTACAAGACCTTCTGGGGCTTCCGGATGGGATCTTCAAATACAATAGTAGAATATTGACCACGTTCGTGATCTGGTCCATGTTCTTGAGAGGCCCAAATTATTTTTGTGTTTTTGGGGTCATTTTGGAGATATTTTTTTTTACCGTTTTCTGAGCTGGGGGATCGCTATAACGGGTGAATCAAGTGGAGATACTTTTTTCAATAGCCTTTTTTTGACAGATCACGTGTGAGTACAAATTGGTTATTGAGTTATTTCTTAACCCAGGGACGATCCCTATTTAAAATGGGGCATATCGGTACATTCTTTGATATAGCCCCCATACGAAGGTCCCTTTCGATAAGACATATTTACGCACTAGAGAGCGATTTTTTTAACCGATCATGCCAAAATTTGAATATATGTTCATTCCATTGCACTCAATCATGCCTAGTGAAAATGATCGGTTAAAAAATGCGCTCTCTAGTGCGTAAATATGTCTTATCGAAAGGGACCTTCGTATGGGGGCTATATCAAAGAATGGACCGATATGCCCTATTTTAAATAGGGATCGTCCCTGGGTTAAGAAATAACTCTGTACCAATTTTCATTGAGATTGCTTTATATTTGCGGCCTGTGGTGTCGAATATAAAAAAGAACGGAACGCTAAACGTAGTGATACTATTAGTGTTCTGTTCAAAAGAACAGTATCACTACGACGTAGTGATACTGTTTTATGAACGGTACGTTATCGTAGTGTACCGTTCGTCGTGTTCTAAGAACGGTACGTTATCATAGTGGTACCGTTCGCGAACAGTAACACTAAAAAAATAAATAACGGTAGTGTTCTCTGAAGGAACCGTTCCTATAACGTACTGTTTTTTTCTGAACACTGGTCATGCTATTTTTGTTAAGTATTGTTTGGCATTTCATCATGGAAAGACTTACGCCTGAACAACGTTTACAAATCGTTCAACTTTATTACGAATTTTATTCAAAATTCACGTTCTGTGAGGAATGTGTTTCGTGCACTTCGCTCAACATAATCGGCCTACTGAGGCCATCTTGAGACCCAGCATTAAGCGAATAGACCACGTCCAGCACGCAGTGAAGAAAATGTAGCGGCCGTAGCTGAGAGTGTACACGAAGACCATGGAGAGTCGATTCGGCGCCGTTCGCAGCAACTCGGACTGACGTATGGAACGACTTGGCGCATTTTACGTCGAGATCTTAAATTGAAAGAATACAAAATACAGCTTGTGCAAGAACTGAAGCCGCCCGACCTTCCCAAGCGACATCGCTTCGCTCCAAGGGCTCTTGAAAAGTTCCAAGAAGAACCGACGTTTTCGAGCCAAATTTTTGTTCCTCGATGAGGCCCATTTCTGGCTTAATGGGTATCTAAACAAACAAAATTGCGCATTTGGGACTAAGAACAACCTGAAGAGATTCAAGAGCTGCCACTTCATCCAGAAAAAACAACGGTTTGGTGTGGTTTGTGGGCCAGTGGAATCATCGGTCCATATTTCTTCAAAAATGATGCCGGTGAGAATGTAACCGTCAATGGCGACCGTTGTCGTGCCATGATAACCGACTATTTGATGCCTGAAATTGAAGCTGGTGATCTCGGCGACATTTGGTTTCAACAAGACGCCGCCACTTCCCACACATCGCATCAATTAATGGATTTATTGAGAGAACACTTCGGTGAGCAGATAATTTCACGTTTTGGGCCGGTCGATTGGCTACCAAGATCGTGTGATATCACACCGTTAGACTTTTTCCTGTGGGGATATGTAAAGTCTAACGTTTATGCGCCAAATCCGCTTCGATTTAGGCCTTGTAGCAAAACATCACGCGTGTCATTCGCCAGTTATCAGTCGAAATGCTCGAACGAGTCATCGAAAATTGGACTCAACGGATGGACCATCTCAGACGTAGCCGCGGCCAACGGCTTCTTCAAATCTTCAAAAAATAAATGCCAAAGAATGTTCTTTCAAATGATAATAAACATTCCCCATTCAATTTGAGTTTTCTGTTTTTTTCTTTAAAAAAGTAGGGAATCTCGAAATGGATCACGCTATACATATGTATATATTTTTAAACAATTTCCAAATTTGAAAAATATGAAATTTAAAATAATGCAATTGGCAGGTAAATATTAACCGATTTTCGTTTTATATAGCTTGTTGGAAAGGTAATTTAGCGCAAATTTCATATTTCCAAATTATTTAATTTTTAAAAAAGATGAGCGTCGACTTTTAGCTTTCAGACTTCCTCCAATTTTTTTTGGCTAGCATTTGTGCTTAAAGGAAAAATAAGTCCAATCATTTTTTTGGAAAGTGCGTTATTAAAAAAAGTATTCGTTGCAAGGCCCACCTTAATGTACAGTAGAGATTAAAAAATAAACACATGTTTGCAATTCCTTAGATTTTAATTCATTAATGGCAAAGCTAATTAAAACACGTTTCTGCAATTTATTCCTTGTTAAGTTCCAGACAATTAAGTATAGCTATCCGATTACACCATTTTCAAATGTAATTCGACAAATATCAATTGCATTTCATAAAGATCAATTAAAATTCGAAAAGGTGAATTGAAAAGAAAAAAAATCTCATATGAAATTAAAAAAACGTTAATGGAAATTTATAATATATCAATGAATATGAAAACATTTCATTGCAAAATTAATCTAAAACACGGAAATAATTTAATCTAAAGAATGAAATATTTTAAGGTGACCATTTCGATATTTACAAAATATGCAGTCGAGTAAACCGACTGAAATTTCAACGAATTGGACTGAAATGTGGTAATATGAGTTTATTTGTACCCGAAGCCATTCCATCTTTATTTGTCTTGTAAACGACAAATAGATTAGATACTCGTTGATTTTAGATTATTTTTTTTCGTCTTCTTCAATTTGAAGTTTTTCTATTCTATATTTTGAGTCAAAGGATAACAACGTTTTTATAGATCTAAAAATATTTAGGCGGTTCGAAAGCATGACCAAAAATATAATCCGGAGGGAAAAACTTTAAAAACATCTAAAAAATATATAGTTGCCGTTGTAATGATAAAACGTTTGTTTTTTACTAAAACAACTATTTAATACTGTTTACTATTCATTAAACTTTGTTTACAACATCTGACGAAGTACTATTAAAAATGCTACAACTGTGTTGCAAAAACTTCTCTGTTGTTGTTTCTTTCTTCTTTGGTTTGTTACCAAGTTGCCAGATTGTCTGTCATTTGAACCTGGCAGTCTTGGTGCTGCCACAGAAAAATAAAATTCCTGAACCGATTTGCATCAAATAAAATGGATAAAAGTTAAAATGTTTTCTCTTGCTGATTTGATTCAACGAAAGTTCAGTGGTTTTCTGGAATAATAGCCGATGTCGGAAATTTCGATTCCGTGATTTTGGCATTCATGTATTTAGCTAATCATTATCTATCGATTTATATATATCACTACCACCTCAGTCCACTTTTTCAACACTCAACTTTTACATTTAGTATCAAGTGTACTGCGAGAGAAAAAGTATTGTGGCTCTCCTGAACATTTTGACTTTTTGAAATGTGCTGTTATGTTTGAAAACCACAGGTCTTTAGATCCATAATCGTTTGCGGAATGTTTTATTTTATAGAATTCAACTTCCGGAAAACAACGGCAAATATTATGAATGTATATTTTATTGGGGAATTTATTACTGGATGAAAACCACATAACACTTCTTTATTTATAAAATCTTTGTGCGTGCTCTTATTTGCAATGCATGATCTCCTTCAAAACCGATATGAGCTATAATTAGCACCATAGCTATAATTCCATCGGTGTTATTGTAAGTATTATTGTTTCTTGCGATTGGATGTGGCGCGGTCAAGTAATTTGCAAAATACGTATTTTCTGTGATTTTATTATGATAATACGAGCATTTCCACTGTGTGTTTGACAATATGTATCCTCCCACCCCATTATTGCATTGCGCTGAGCCGAATGGCATTAACGGCTCTATTACCACTTTTACTGCACGCAAAGAAAAATTTCGAAATATTAGACAAACGAATTTCGTTTGTTGTCTATGTTTGTCGCAAACGATTTATGTTTATTTCAAAATCCAGAGAAACGTTTATAGCAAACGGTTAGTGTAATTATCGTAAATGATTTATATTTATTACAAACCCTGTGAAACGTTTATTGTCACAAGCAATGCCTATTTATCCTAATCCCTGTGAAACATTTGTTGCAAACGGTTATTGCGTTTGTCACAAGCAGTGTCAGTTTATCAATAAATGAGAAAACGTTTGTCGCAAAAGAATAAATTGTTTGAATTATGATATGTAATAGGTTATGTTAGGTTAGGTTGAAGAGAGGAGACGTTAAAACGTCTCATGTCCATGGACCTACACTTAAGCCAGTGGTTCGGCCTGTTGTGTGCTCCTTATTTATGATCTTTTTATACCTCACGAGTTACAGAAAATCGGTACTAGACAGGAATTTTCTCAGTATCTTCCAGTCATATTCTCTGAGATGAGTCAAGTCTGGGTCTGCGATGAAGATGTGCTTGTAAGCTTGAGTGTACCGTTAGAACACTCATCATCTTACTAATATCGATCTTGTTTAGTTTCAGAAGACTTGTTTTCTTTTCACTTGGGTCACCCCACAGTATCTTTGCAGTTGCTCCTACTGTTGCGCAATCCCACACAGTTTTATGAGCCATCACTGCCCAGTGCTTTAACTCATTTTTCGTGGCTTCGAAAGGCTTCCAATTTTTCAAGTTTATTACTCGAAGTTCTCTGCCCTTTGAAGCAAAACTGTTTGCCCGTTCATTTCCAATCACTCCGTTGTGTCCTGGTACCCAGCAAATACGCAATTGGCCATGAGTTGAGTAATCATTTATCGTTCTTTTACAGTCCAACAGAGTTCTGGATTTGACCCTTTCCGATGTTATTGCTTTAATCGCCATTTGGCTATCTGTGAAGATGTTGGCATATTTAGGCTTTGTCGTGTTACTGAGCCAGTTCACACACTCCGTGATTGCTCGAACTTCTGCTTGAAATACCGTGTAAGGGTCAGGGAGGCGGAAGTGAAGTTCGACTTCTGGTTCATCAATAAAAAGTCCCAGACCCGTCCTTCCTCCTCGCTTGGACCCATCCGTGTAGTAACTGGTTCCCACTGGCACATGGGCCAAAGTTCCATTTTCCCAGGAGCGTCTGTCTGGCACAAACGTATCACAGGTAGCTGTAAGCCGCACTTCAGGAATGCGGTCCGAGATTTCTGGCGTTTGAATGTGACCAACTAGATATTCTAAAATTTTCTGATGGTATGATGATATGTAATAGGTTTTATAAAATGTTGTTTATAATCCCAAAATGTCGCTTTGTTCTCTCAACTCTCTTTACATATTGAATCATGTTTAAATATAATACGTTTTCACAAACGTTTTTCGCTTACCATTACGTAAATTATGAACATTTTGTAATGAAAGAATGTTCGTTTACAGCAAGAGAAACTACGTTTACGATAAACGTTTTCATTCACTAGAAATATTTCAAACGTTACGGGAAAAGTGGAGCGTTTG
Source organism: Eudasyphora cyanicolor (assembly GCA_963930755.1). NCBI lineage: Eukaryota > Metazoa > Arthropoda > Insecta > Diptera > Muscidae > Eudasyphora > Eudasyphora cyanicolor. Next base: position 207,060,747 of record OZ005734.1, on the reverse strand, counting down.
AGACAAACGATCTATGTATGTGTGCGATAAACGACCTTCAAACGTTTGTATACCCTATACCACACTGTGGTAAAGGGTATTATGACTTTGTGCATTTGTTTGTAACACCCAAAAGGAGAAGAGATAGACCCATTGTTTATTATACCGATCGACTTGTAATCACTTTCTGAGTCGATTTAGTAGAATTTTTTTTTATATTTTTTCGTATTTAAGACTCCGTATTACACCAGAAAATGTTATGCGCAGCCATTTGACAGCAATTGTGTAATTATTTATCTCAAAACAGTCAAACACGCTTCTCACCTCCTTACTTCTAAAAAATTTCAATCAAATCTTATCATATGTCAAACGTCATACAAATCGACGACATTTTTAGTTGGTGCCTTTGAGAAAAGAGATTTTCTTGCAAAACTTTGTGGTCGAATTTCGCGAAAACAAGAGCTAACCTAGAAAAACGTCTTGCACCACTGGATTCAGCAATGTCGAAATAGGTATATCCATGGGGTCTCCTTTTTGTTACATTTATGGACTAGCACAGTGTAATTGTTATATCCTCATTTTACTGAAAGAGGGTATGCATATATCATTTACTACGAACAAAAAATTACGTCTGTTTTAAGACACTTAAAGTCATATTATCTATGTCTGTACGTCAGTCTGTCTGGCTGTTATGTCCTATATCATTCAAAATGAGTATTGGATCGACTTATCAGAATCAGAGGGTATCAAAAGGGGCTTGAAAAATAGGCCTGATTTGCGCTGAGCAGTACATACTGCAATGAGCAGTACATACTGCAAATAATTGCACTGTATCTATGTACGCGTTTATGAGCGCATATATTAAGGTGATAAGTTATTCAATTTTGTAATAAATTGTCCATTTTGTGTGGGGGTGCCAGATGGGCCCTGGCAACAACGCCCATTTATCACTGGACTGTATGTACTGTAAAGGCATTACACTGCCACACAATTTCAAGTATTTTTATGTACTTGATGTGCTTAATGCTCTTCTTACTCATCACCACAGCTCCTGCAGAAGTCATTGTACTCAATACCTAACATTCTGGCGTGTTAGACGATCATACTGTGTCCGGTCAGAACTAACACTAACGTCAACAGTCTTTTCCTCTCTAATGCGGGGAGACATTTTGACCTTCTCAGGTCGTATATTGCCTTGATTTGTCTAGCTACCCTACTGGTGCCGATTTGCAATTCTCCGGGATATCCCTTTGCCGGGATATTTTTGTCTCAAATTCTCTACATTTCCCGTAACAGTTAAAATATTTCTAGTGAATGAAAACGTTTATCGTAAACGTAGTTTCTGTTGCTGTACACGAATTTCAAATTTGCATACAGTGCTCGATGTTTTCAGTTTCAGTTCATTTGGGGTTTTATTGATCAAAAACAATAATTAAAAAAATAATAATTTAAATATCTTTTCGCAAATCGTTGCTTTGATATTTTATATTAGTGGTTGTTGTTATTGCATCAACCAGCGCTACAACGTCGCAGGCAACGCAAAAAGGCAGTAGCTCTATTGTTGGAGTGAAATCTTGAAACATACCTTCAGTCGATGGCTGAAACCGCCATCAAACACATTGCCCTCTCAATCAGGCACAATACAACTGAATACTTTTGATTATAACCCTTTTGAAATAGCTGAAATGTTCAATGCTAAAGAGACAAATTTGTTTTTAATGCAACACGATTTTTCACCCGAAGTTTTTCATGTTATTTTCTGTTGTAGTTTGGCTTTCTACTCACGAAAGTGGAAACTTTTTTTTAATATTGACTTATGAAGTTCACTTTTGACTAAAAAGTTTGCTATATGGTAAGATAACGTTTCCCTTTGATCCATAAAATGGTCTCGTAAATTTGAAGTATGTTCTAACATACATGCTTTCTTATTTGTCTACAACTCAATTAGACAATATAGGGATGTGGCCTCCAGCGACTTCCGTTATTGACTTTAAATTCAATATATGTATTGCAATTGATTTACTAAACATAAAACATTTAATAAATCCTATAACAAAAACAAATATATTTGAAAAACCAGTAAAGAAAGGCTTAAGTCTGGCGAAGCTTATTTTTATTATGGACGGGCGGACTTGGTTAAATGGATCCATAACTTCTTCTTTTGGGGGTTTATAAAAATTCGGTTCTAACGTATATAAATAGTATAAATTAATTTTCGAAAAATGTAGTATTCAAAGTTTAGTAGAGCCAAATTATTTTTAACAAAAAGTAGCTTCACTGTGTTTTCACTATTCAATTTTTCACTTTCGTAGAGGTTTATAAATAAGTCCGGCTCCGCTAAATAACTGTTACCTGGGGACACTTCCCGGCGGTGCACAGTGGGAGGAATTCCAAAAAAGGGAATAAATCCCACCATTCCCAAAATAAATTCGAAAATCCCCAAAAAGCGATTTTTTTTTGTTTTTCCACTGTTTGTTTTCCACTGTCTGTTGTACTAAAAGCCGGGCTCAAATTCCTTTTGCATTTTATCGTATAACATATAAAAATGGTAACGGTTTTCATATCCTAGCTTGGTGATTGTCGAAAAGGTGTTTTTCGTTTTGAAATTTTCGTAAAAATGGTGTAATTTGGGGAAGCGTAGCAACACTATTAATACCAATGTTGACTCGTTCTTTTCTCGAAAATTATTTCCAGGAAGTGTCTTTTAAGGCGAATATAAATATGTTATACTTTATTTTTACAAATTCATCTGTGTCTCCAAAATACTATATATACCTTTTCGCAATAAAATAGAAAAATTGCCAATTATTTGAAAATATAAATTGATATGGCCTTATGGGCTCATATAAGTGTATAAGTGGGCTCATTTGACGGACATTTTTTACATCATATAGCAAATTTTGCTGTCAATTTAGCGAAGTTGATGTGAAAGAAATTGGTATATATTCTGCACTGATATTAAGCAAATCTTAGGTCAGGGTCAAGAAAAAAGTGAAAAAGCACTTTTCAAATGTATGTAGAGAGATATGTAAAACGGCATACAATTTTTAAAAATGATCATATTTCAATGAAATATTTTGTAGTTTGTAGGTCTTGACATCACAAATCGAATGTAATTTGCGAATTATTATATTTCCAAATGTCAATCCCCAAAAGTTGGATTTTTTGGATTTTCCCCTATATATATATTTTCCCCTACTATACTACTATAATGACCACTGAAATAGCCCTTTTGCCGAATTTTCCGATTGAGATGTAAGTGACACCATTTTAAAGTTTTCTTTGAGAGTCCTTTGTTTTTTAATTAAAATTAAACCAATTTCCTTATTAATCCAAAAAACACATAAAATCTATCAAATGTAGGCAACATTCTGCACTGTATTTATCTAAATCTAATTAAATTTTTGATTTCAAAAACATAGAAATAATATGATTATCAATTGTTTAAAAATGCTTAACAATTGTTACATATTTCTTTGCAAATATCTTTTATACAAAGACCAGGATCTATACGATCAAATAAAATTTGTATACAAAGAAGAAAAACATTGTTATACACATACTAATCTCCAAAAATTCCATCTTGAATCCGGCTCAGCAAACAGAAAAAAATACCCTAAACAACATACATACGAGTATATAGGTATATGAAAAAAAAAACACTTAAAGTAGGTCAGGTCAGTTCTCTCTATAAATAGTGCAAATTAAAGAGTCATTAAATAAATAATAGCTAAATCATGCTTCTGGAGTTCAAACGGAATGAATGAAATCTCCGCATTGAAACTAGCAGCGAGAGAGAGAGAGAGAGAGAGATCTCAATATCTTTTAAAGAGTTTTACAGTAGATTTTACGCACGTGGAAAAATATAATAATAAACCAAATAACAACAACAATTGCAACCTTAAACCAAATTATAATGTTCATAACAAATAATACTGCTAATATTGTCGTCATTAATTGCCTTGATCATGAATATTTTAAAAAGCCGGTATAACCCACGTTGCAGTGAATCATTCATCATCGCTCTCCGACAGAAGCTGTGTAATTTTATATAAACTCAAAAACCGTTGAAGGGGGGCAAGAGAGAGAAAAAAGATTACAAAATATGCTCTTAAAATAAATCAACAACAATGCATTTTCCGCAAACATGACAAGCAGGGATGATAAAGTTGATACTTTCGCGCCTTCTGTTGTATGTTATGGTGCCAGCCGGTTTTACTAGCTCACATAGACCAATTTAGGTTCCTAACCTAAACCTTATAGTAAAAGGCTTGAAATTAAAAAAAAAAACCTAAAAGCTAAATATCTCAAAACTACTAAAATGGAGATGTGATTTTCTTTCTTAGGAGGGCAGTACTCCTCTGTAGAATTTTATATATATTTGTCGGCGGCCGGAAGTTGGACACCAAGGCAATGCACCCAACTTGAAAAAGAATTTTCGTTACAAAAAGTGATTTAGGAAATTGCACCCCAATCAAAAAAACAGCATAAAATGCATCCCAAAAAACTAAGAAAATTTCTCTTCGTAAGGTGAGTACATAAAATACACATATACGAACCCACATTCTAATAATAACTCTTTCCTTGCGCGGTCGGCCTACTCCTTTTGTTACATTTGCATTTATTTATTGTTAAAATTCGCAATATATACTATATGTAAAAATTTGTTGATCAAAACAAAATGTGTACTTTTTCCAATTACTGCTATTTTTTACTTAAAAAATGTCCTCCGAAGGTTCCAAGGGCTCTTGTAAATATCACAAATGTCCTCCTATCTGAAAAATGTTTATGGTAACCCTGATCTGGAACCATCATATGGGGTATAATCGTATATCAACACGTGAAGCAATTTTTTTGTATTAAAACTGGACCGACATGAATTATTTTGACAACAGACGATTTAATGCAATATGAAACATATTTCATCATAATCGGCTAATAATTCGTTCTCTAGAGAGTCAAGAATTATAATCGGAACGTACCTCTATATAGAGTGTAAATCAAAACATGGACCCGATATGCCCCATTTTCTATAGGGATCAAGAATGATTTTGTATCAATTTCCGTAACTGTCGGTTTATATTTGCGACCTGTACTTTGACCACAAGAAAGTTTCGATTTAAAAAATGAAGCATTTTAGATATTTAATAATTATATGTGTGCTTATTTTGCTCCAGCAATGTGGTATAGGGTAGTACAAAGCAAAGGTTTTATTGCTATAAGTTTTTAGTAGATTTTTATTAAGAAATTGTTAATGTATTACTGGATCTTACTAATTTGTAGCCCACTATTTCAAAGAATTTTAACAAATTTTAAAATTGGTACTTTTTGGGTCGAAAAAGTACCCTTTTAGAACGATTTTTGTACCATTTGGTTACTCTCAATTATCATCCCTGATGACAAGTAGTGTTTTGGGGAGAATGTTTGAGACTATTGAGTTGAGTCTTGGGCATAAGAAAACCAAAGACTTAAGACACAAACATAGGCAAAGTTATGTGCAGTCATTGGTAGAACTTGAAAACTGTTGAACAGATCGTTTTACAATGTACTGCACATTTCGATACCTCCATTCTAAATAATGCTAAATGCAAATAGGTAGCTTTTCAGGAGAGCCGATTAAAGTTTGATTAATTCTTTAAATTTGTGTGGAATTACTTTGTAATTCAAATCGAATGATCTGTACTGTTTTGTGAATAACTTTTGATTGTGTTGACGGATAAACACAAATATAATTTTGGAATATTTAGAAGTTTAAAATGCAATCTCTCTAAAAACATGCTAAGTCGACTTAGCACGTTTTAGAATGGAGGTATCGATTTGTAGATTTGGAATTAGGCTTTCAGAAAATGCATACTTGAACCACCCTGTTGCAATTAAAGAATGAGCAAAAAGGGTGTCAAAGTAAATCACTCTTGTAATGTCAAAACAAGTATGAACCAGTAAGAAAAGGCTAAAGTCGGGCCGTGCTGACTACATGACACCCTATACCACTCTAGTAAGACTGAATAACAATGAAATATCCAATGTATACTTCAACTGAAATTTGTTTACACAATTTACATGTGATACGTCTCTGCCTCTGTAGCCAAATCAGTCGAAATAAAGTATAGTGGGTGCTACAACTAAATCTGAACTGATATTTTTTTCAAATTCGGCAATGTTGACCCATTGATCAAAAAACTCTATCATGCTAAATTTCAAAACGATTTTATGTAAACTACATCGATTTTATGTAAACTACATCGTCTCAGATGGTCCATCCGTTGAGTCCAATTTTCGATGACTCGTTCGAGCATTTCGACTGGTAACTGGCGAATGATACGCGTGATGTTTTGCTCCAAGGACTGAATCGAAGCGGGTTTGTCCGCATAAACTTTAGAATTTACATATCCCCACAGGAAAAAGTCTAACGGTGTGATATCACACAATCTTGGTGGCCAATCGACCGGCCCAAAACGTGAAATTATCTGCTCACCGAAATGTTCTCTCAATAAATCCATTGATTGATGCGATGTGTTTGAAGGGGCGCCGTCTTCTTGAAACCAAATGTCGCCGAGATCACGAGCATCAATTTCAGGCATAAAATAGTCGGTTATCATGGCACGATAACGGTCGCCATTTATGGTTACGTTCTCACCGGCATCATTTTTGAAGAAATATGGACGGATGATTCCGGTTCGTCGGATCGGGAATCGGTCCATGGGAAAAAAGATAGTTCTTAACGAGAGCTAAAATATTGCTCATGGGTGTCAAGGTCGTGGGTCGACTGGAGTGTTTTTGTTTGGATTAAAAAAAATGGACTTAGCACAATTGACGAACGATTATTGATATTGATTGATAATAAAACCGAATAATTTGTAAACGTTGTTCAGACGTAAGTCTTTTCATGATGAAATGCCAAACAATACTTAACAAAAATAACATGACAGCATGACACGACTCAGACGTGATCTGCCAAAAAAGGCTATTGAAAAAAGTATCTCTACTGAGATCACCCTATATAACAGAGCACATAAATATTTTCAATTCGGTACACTTACAATCCCTTTATCGGACTGAACTGGTTTTTACTTGTTTTGTAGCAAATTATATATATCCTCCTCCACAAGAGTGAGTGTTTAATATATTTTTTTTCAAATTTTAAATTTTTTGGATTTGAATTACACTATGCAAAATTTTTTCAAAAGGCTGCGCCCTAAACACGGAAAGAAAATTTAAAAAAATATTTATGGTTAATTTTTTTTAAATAATTTTTCTTTAAATTCCAATTTTCTTGGAAGTTGCCGAAGGAAGAAAACAATGCCTATTTGAAGAAAATCTATTGGTAAATGTAGAAATTATAGAACTTTTGGTAGAGATAAGAGAATTTCAACAAAATTCGGTTTTTATACCCCCACTATTGTGAACAAGGGTATATACAGGGTCTCCCATATTCGACGGACCCATCTGGCAACGCCATAACTTTTGACAGAGATGTCAGATCGCTTAATGACATACCGCGTTTGAAGCGTCAGTCCAAGCAGATTTTTACCATGGAACAATACACGCCACGCGAGCGCTCTGAAATAGTTGAAATTTACATTCAACAGAAGAAGTCAAGTCAACGTGCTTTTAAAATATTAAAAAATGTGAGAAGTGCGCCTTCTAAGAACACCATTAAGCGTTTATACGAAAAATTTTCGACTGGTGAGGCTCTTTCTAATCCGAAGAGGCCCAATAAAAGTCGACCAAGGCGATCGGCCGAGAATATCGCTGCCGTACGAGCCAGTGTTGTGAGGTCCCCAAGAACATCCCAAAAACGCCGTTCTCAGCAGTTGGGCATGGCTCGGTCCACTTTACAACGGATTATTCGCGTTGATTTGCATTTGTTCCCGTACAAAATTCAATTGACGCAAAGATTGTTGCCTGCGGACAAGCCTCGTCGATTGGAATGGGCCCAACGAGTCCGTGGGTCCGTCGAATATGGGCAACCCTGTATTAGATTCTGCCAACCAAAGGTGTAACACATCGATGGAGTGACCTAAGTGACCCCAAGAATATTTGGTGGAAATCCGTTTCGGGCCATTTTAGCAACGTCCGTCAGCCTGTCCGTCTGTCTGGTCTGCACGATTACTTTCGACAGGATTAACCGATTGACTTCAAATTTGGTATGTGTTAATATTTATTCTATCACAGGCTAAGGTCAAAGATGAACTATGTTGGTCCACTCCTTCTAGTACCTCCCCCACGAAGGGTAAAAATTTAGTGAAATATTGATTATCCCATAACATATATACAACTACCCAGAATCTTTCACAATTCCACACATAGTATTAATTTATTCGCCCAAAAATGGGCGAAGTTGCCGCGGCCCTTTTGGTCCCTCCAATACAAATGGACCATTTTGCACAAGAATGGCGGCATATAACTTTAATTCCAGTCCATCGAAATACTTGAAATTTCGTGTAATGTGTAATGCTTTTATACTACCCACAGTCCCGTGCAAAATGGTCGTTATTGCCACGCCCAAAATAAAAATATGAAAAATTATATTTTTTGAATTTTGCTATTTTTACAATATGGGTCATAAGTTATACATTTATCCATAAACAACTTGTTTTATTTTTTTATGGTTTTTCGTGCCAGCAAAAACGATGTTTTTGAAAAAACCAGATTTTTTTTCTAATTGTTTTAACGACAGTTACTAAACTTCAGTTTCTACATGAAACTGATTTTTAGCACTCATAATTTTCTTTAATTCAAATGGCATATCGGCTTTATCGAGCTAATAATTCAAATGGTTCATTAAATAAAAAAAATTGTCGTCGTAAAAAAACGGGGTTTTGGTTTCATAAAAAGTATGCTTCGATCTATAAAAACAGTTTTTAGGTTTCGGAGACAACTAATTTTTTTGTTGCATAGTGTTATATTTTATTCTAACATACTAAGGTATGTTAGAAGTAAAATATGGCGAAGAAAATCTATGGGTAATGGCGATTTCGTTTCAAAAAAATGTTACTCCGTCGACGTGAAATACTATAAAATATTTGCCCTTTTAAGTCGAAATAATGTAACACATTTTCAAATTTCCAAAATGTATTGGAAAAGTACAGTTTTCGGAAAAAGGTAAAAAAGTGCTGCACTTTTTTCCAGAAACGAAGAAAAACATTTTTCAATATTTTTCTAAAAAACAAAATCCGATAAATCATCCTATATTCAGGTCCAACATTTTTTAAATGATTTATTTTATTTATCTACAGAATTAAGAATTTAATATTGTGATATGGAACATAAGCCATCGAAAACAATATCATGTTAGTGGGACTAATGTTTGTTGATGCGTCGTGTGGAGTGACACCATTTTAAAGTTTTCTTAGCGAATCCTTTGTTTTTTTTAACTGAAATTAAACCAATTTCCTTAATAATTCAAAAAATAACATCACAAAATCTATAAAATTTAAATTGAATTTAATTTGTTTCTGTGTAGACAACATTCTGCACTGTGTTTATCTAAATCTAATTAAAATTTTGATTTCAAAAACGTAGAAATAATTAGATTATCAATTGTTTAAAAATGCTTAACAATAGTTACATATTTGTTTGCAAATATCTTTTATACAAAGACCAGGATCTACACGATCAAATAAAATTTGTATACAAAGAAAAAAACATTGTTATACACATACTAATCTCCAAAAATTCGAACTTGAATCCGGTTCAGCAAACGGAACAAAATACCCGAAACAACATACATAGGTATATGAAAAAAAAACACTTAAAGTAGGTCAGGTCAGTTCTCTCCATAAATAGTGCAAATTTCTGGAGTACAAACGAAATGAATGAAATCTCCGCATTGAAACTAGCAGAGAGAGAGAGAGATCTCAATATCCGTTTAAGTGTTTTACAGTAGTTTTTACGCACGTGGAAAAATATAAAAAACAACAACAATTGCAACCTTAAACTAAATTATAATGTTCATAACAAATAATTCTGCTAATATTGTCGTCATTAATTGCCTTGATCATGAATATTTTAAAAAGCCGGTATAACCCACGTTGTAGTGAATCATTCATCATCGCTTTCAGACAGAAGCTGTGTAATTTTATATTTATAAACACAAAAACGAAGGGAGAGGGGAAAGAGAGAAAAAAGATTACAAAATATGCTCCTAAAATAAATCAACAACAACGCATTCTCCGCAAACATGACAAGTAGTGTTTTGGGGAGAATGTTTGTTACTATTGAGTTGAGTCTTAAGGTAAAGGTAAGTACAGACGATTTGCAGATCGGACAACATTGCCAGAAAAATGGCGGAAAAATGCAACCCTGTGAATTTACAACCGTGTGAACATACAATTTTTGTTTTGCAACGTTAGCAGAAAAGTCATTGCGAGATAATTTGCTGATTGTTATATGTGCGAAGTTTATGCATGTGACAACGGCGGCATTGCCAGAAAATCATTTTATTTGCAACACTGTCTATAATGTATTTTTAATGGCAATCCTGCATATAAATATTTACAAAATATATTGTAAATATATGAAATTGTAATGTTTTCTTGCAATCGTCTGAACTGTCAATTCACCTTTGCCTAACAATCTGACATTGCCCGTATATTTGCATCACTTTAACAGGGTTGATAACGTTTGCCGATCTGGCAATCGTCTAAACTCAGCTTTAGGCATAAGAAAACCAAAGACTTAAGATACAAACATAGACAAAGTTATGTACAGTCATTAAAAGGGCGCGGGCCGATTGGCAGAGCTTAAAAACTGTTGAACAGATCGTTTTACAATGTAATACACATTTGTAGATTAGGCATGAGGTTTTCATAAAATGCATACTTGAACTACCGTCTTGCAATTAAAGAATGTGCTAAAGGGTGTCCATGAAAATCACTTTGTAATGTTATAGCAAGTATGAACCAGTAAGGAATGTCTAAAGTCGGGTGGTGCCGACTATATGATACCCTACACCAATATAGTAAGACTGGGTAACAACGAAATATCTAATGTATAGTTCAACAAAAATTTGTTGACACAATTTACATTTGATACGTTCTGCTCCTGTAGTCAAATCGGACGAAACATAAAGGGTTTCCCAATTTTTGTAATATGTCATGATCTGTCATTTGTTTTTCATTGTATTCAGTAGTGTTTACAATTTCATCATGGAGATTTACAAATTATTCAGTTTTATTATCAAAATAATCGTTCTCCAAATGCAAAAATAAACTTTCCGTTCACATTTGAAAACGATGCAGTCCTTTTTTTTAAATCAAAAAAAAAAAAACACTTTCCAGTCGACCTACGACCTTGACACACATGAGCAATATTTTAGCTCTCGTTAAGAGCTATCTTTTTGCCATTGACCGGATGTGGCTACGTGCCACACAGCAAATGAAACAAATTGTTGCGGGAAAAGTTTGGAGATTCGATTATTCCAAGAAGTTCAATTGAATGGCCTCCAAAAAGTTGTGATTTAACACCATTAGACTATTTCTTCTGGGTTTATTTGAAGTTATTGGTCTTTTGAAAGTCAATATTGAACGTGCCATTCCAGACATACGACTTTATTTAGTGGAAAAAGTTTGAAAATTAGGTTCGCCGAATTCGTTCCTGCAGAAGAAATCGTAAAGGCCATTGGAAAGACGTTTTATTTAAAATTTAATTGTATCGATTATACTTCACATTAAATAAACAACTTTTGAATTTCCTTAACAATAAGTTTTTTTTCAAAGAGATCATATCACTCTTATTGGAAAACCCGTCATATGTGGGCGCTACAACTTAATCTGAATCGATATTTTTTCAAATTCGGCAATGTTGGTCCATGGATCAAGAAACTTTACAATGCTAAATTTCAAAACGATTGGATATAAACTACAGCTTCTATATCACTAAAGGTCCAAATCGGACGAAACGTATATATGGGAGCTATATCTAAATCTGAAACTACTTTTTTCAAATTGAGCAATGTTGGTCCATGGATCTAGAAACTCTACCATGCTAAATTTCAAAACAATTGGATGTAAAATACAGCTTCTATAGGGCTAAAGGGGCAAATCGAATGAAACATATATATGGTGGCTATAGTTAAATCTGAACCGATTTTCTGTAAATTCGGCAATGCTGGTCCATGAATCAAGAAACTCTACCATGCCAAATGTCAAAACGATTGGATGTAAACTACAGGTACATAAGGCTAAAGGGCCAAATTGCGACCTGTACTCAACGAACAACACAATATAGACAGACAGCTAGTGATTCCGAGTCGATCGGTATACTTTAGGTGGGTCTAGCTTTGATATTTCTATGTGTTACAAACATCTGCGATGAAGCAAAATTATAATATCCTGTACCACTGTGTGGTGCAGGGTATAAAGATTTAGTCGAGTAAACCGACTAAAGTATATCCTCACTTTGTGAGAAATGTGGTACTTTGTGTTGAAGATGCCAGAAAGGTCTAAATTTGTTTGGTTATTCTTTGACCGATTACAGTCCTGAAATGAAGATGCAAACTAAATGTTATACTACATTTAATGCCGCTATATATTATAGCAGTGAAATATGCCGCATGTACTGCTATTAGACTCAGGGAACTGTCACAATGGTCAGGAAATAGCTACGGACATAGTGTCATTCTAGACCTTCCGGGGACTGTTGATGACACGATGACTGAACCACTCTTTGACAAGAAGTAGCTCACTCTTATACCTGATACAACAGAATGGAATGGTCATATCCCATGAAAGAGGAGATTCATTAACTTTTATAAAGACGGTTCCAAACTCGTTAACCAAGTGGGCATTGGTGTCTTTTCTGAGGAACTTTAGCTATCACTTGCAAAAAGACTGCGATCACTGTAGTGTTTACCAGGCAGAAATCTTAGCTATTAAAGAGGTAGTGGAAAGGCTGGAAATGAATGTTCTGACTAAAGTCAGTATAAATATTTTCTCTGATAGCCAGGCTGATATCAAGTCCGTGGAAAGTAAAATCCAGTATTCAAAAATTGACTTGACTGTCGCAGATCTTTTAACGAAAGATAGTTTATTGGTCGTATACGACAGTTGTCAGACCGATAATGCTGCATGGCATTGTCGTCTGGTGGACAGCTCTGCAGAAATCCACCTTCTGTGCGGTACTAAACAAGGCTCAGCGAATGGCTGCTATATGTATCACTAGTGCGCTGAGAACGACACCAACAGCGACACTTAATGTGAAATATGCCGCATGTACTGCGATTAGACTCAGGGAACTGTCACTATATTCTAGACAGAATGTCAGACCTTCCGGGCACTGTTGGTTACACTATGACTGAACCACTCTTTGACAAGAAATATATCACTCTTATATATCAAAATGGAATGGTCGTATTCCAGAACATAGGAGATTCATTAACTTCTTACTTCTAACTAAACAACCAAGCGGGCTTTGGTGTCTTTTCTGAGAGACTTGAGGCAGGCAGAAATCTTTGTTGTTAAAAAGATATCAATATTTTATCTAATAGTCAGGCAGTTATCAAGTCCATGGAAACTATATACCTGAGTTGAATAACTGCCCTCGACAGTCGCAGATCTTTTCACAAGATGGCTGAATCGTTCAAAATCCACCTGGTATGGGTGCCGGGTGAAAGGCACATATCAGAGAAAGATGCCAGAAAGGTCTAAATTTGTTTGGTTATTCTTTGGCCGATTACAGTCCTGAAATGAAGTAGCAAACTATCCGGGATATAGAAGAAACGGTGGAATGCATGTCCCAAACAGAAGCCAAGGGGCAAACAACGACCGCAATGGTGGTCGTCTCAATTAGTTATGCTGAGGAAGTGCTGTAGGAAGCTCTTTAATAAGGCAAAGGCCTCCAGAGCCCCACAGGACTGGGACACGTACAAGGAAGATCTCAAGCGGTACAAAAAAATAGTGTAGAGGCGTAGAAAGCACATTCGAAGCCTTAAGGTTCCGGAAAATTTTAGCCTCAACACCTTGGGAATACCTTACACTCTCCAAGGTATCTGGAACATGTGAGCAAGCGACTTGTAAGCTCTTCTTGAGTTAACGGCAACAAATGACATTACAGGCTGATGTGGCCGGGCCTAGACTCAAAACGCACCAAAGCACTGCTGTCGTTGTCGAGACCGGATGTCTCACTAATCGTGTCTGTCATGACAGATCACTGTCTTATTGGACGGCGCGCAGAGAGATTGAAGGTCTTGCATAATGACTTTTGCAGAAGCTGTGGAGACCATAAACAATCAAACTAATATATGGTCCGTCGTACTCTTTAAAAAGTGACAGTTACGAACGATTAAATTTTTGAATTTGTTTTGCACTCTTCGAGATATTTTGGCATTCTCTTGTTAGCTCTCGAGATTTAATTTGCTGATTTAAAGATGTGTTTTTTGCAATTTTATTTTAAAAATCAATTGTGTTTGCTCCAATTGTGATTGTTAAGTGAAATGTTTTCCCTTACGCCCCTGTGGTAAGTTCAAGTGAGTCTGTTTCTACAGGATGCCACTCTTAACCTAATCTAACCTAATAATCTGTCCACAGTGTGTGGTGTAGGGTATACAGACTTAATTAACGATTACGAATATCTGCACCGGTCAGATCTGTCAGACTTCCTAGAAAGGCTGACCCCAGTATATCCAGCGTCGTTTACTTAATGAGGGACAGGATCAAAGCATGTGCTCAATGTTCTCCACTTCATTCTCATCACCACAGCATCTGCAGAAGTCATTGGACTCAATTCAAAAACTAGCTTAGCTTACCTTAGCACTTCTAATTATTGGTACTTTTATCACAATCTCTACATACACCATGTGAAAAAAATCGTTTACAGGAGCAGAAAATTCTGCTCAACAAACGAAAGAGGAGTGTAGTTGTCTACAACTGTATAAAACGATAGCTTTTCTTTCTTAGAGTGCATATTTAGTTTATTTAAAATAAAGTATTCACTATAAATATATGTGGATTTATTTTCCATAATCAACAAAATTTACGTCTTTTCCAGCCACCGCTTTCCCCTCCGACTACCACTCCACAAAGTGCAACTGTGTCTTATTGCAGGACTGTGATAGCTTCAAAGAATTCATAGATGAAACAAATAATATATCTCTCATAAAATCGACTATTAAAGAAGCCGTATGTGAATTTGATGGATGGCACATTTTCGTATGTTGTCCCGAGAAAATTAATCAAAAGCGTCATGCTAAAGATAAACCAAAATTAGATTATCTAGATGAATTAACCGGTCTTAATTGTCCGCCTTCGTTTGGCAAAGAATACAATTACGATGAATATTTGCAAGAACATCCTGAGGATGATGACGTGGAATCCAACACTAAAGGAGAACCGCAAAATAACGGAGGGCGAGACCCAATATACTGTAATCATTGGGGAAATTGTGGTCGATTTAAATTCCCCAAAGATGATGGACCGGGCAACTATAAACCACCGCCTATGTATAGACCGCAACATGATTACGGTTATGGCAATGATCATGGTCATGGATTTAGAGTGCCATTCTTTCCTTTTCATCACCATCATCATCATGGGGATGAATATGATGATCACAAGGATGATGACCGTTATACATCACAAGAGATTACTACCTCACCGCCCTCACCACTCTCACCTACCTCACCGCCTAATGCCCAGGGCTCCATTCAATGTGGCACTTTACCTAAGGCAACCAGTGATGAAGTCTATCCTTGGATTGTTCGGTTGGCTTATTTAAACATAAGTAAGTAGAATCTAACGTATTTTTCAAGATATATATTTATTGAGATATAACAGCTTTTAATTACCCATTATATTGTGCACTACACTTTGCAATTGCACCGTGAGAGCCACACCCACAACAAATACGCCAAGGCTTCGGCAGACACCCCATCTGGCTTCAGTCATTTTAAAACCAGTGGCACACTTCTTCATGTGACTCGGTAGGGCACTAACATTTTCGACAACAGACATCAGAGACTGGGAGGCCCGAGCTTTAAGGGTTTCGCCTTGATCGTTTTCCATTCAAAATATTTGTTCTGCCTGGAAGATGTGACATTATTATTGAATTACTCTATGGGTTAGATTTTTTATGTAAGAAAACAGTTTACAGATCCTTTCTAGATGGTCGAAGGTGTGTTCCTTATAATTAAAAATATGCATATATTTTTTATTTGTATCCTAAGGAAAGTATTAGTATATCCTCATAGGATAGTTTCAAAGAATGATTAAGTATTTTTGAAGTTCAAAGAGAAACTAATGTTGTCTTCGTTCCCAAATTGGGAAATCCGCCCCATACAGAACCTAAGTTTTTCGATTAGGTTAACCGATAGGTATTTTATGATTATGACTGATCACATGTTAATGGTCTTCATGTTAATGGTCTTCTGCTTTAAACGAACTCCCCTAAATGCAGAACGTTATGCGAAACGTGATCATCGACTTGTCTGCTCGCAATGAAGGGTTGCCGCAGACGTTGTTTTGTAGGCTGATGACGCCTCAGCAACACTGGAGAGACCTCCATGAAACCAAACCATCAAAAAAGCAACTAACTGGTACGACTATGAATACGAAAACTCATAACGATACAACTACATTAAAAACGATGACGTCATCTAATGCACGAGGATCTAAACCTAGGCCCGATAAAATGCTTAGTGACCAGCGATCTCTTCTGGTGGTACCCTACCTGGCATTTCGGTTACCTTTGACAAGTATACCCGTTATCAAAAGAAGAAGTTTAATGATTGGCGTATGGTTCTCAGCATTCTTGAGAGACTTGATAATGCCGACCCTGCATCTCTGACCTACAAGCAGAGATAATCTCTAGCTGAAAAACAGGACACTTGGCCAACTTCCATACAGCAGCCTGTTAAAAAGCCGCGATCTCCAGATGAACCGCCGGTTTCCAATTGTACCAAAGTGGTTCGGGGTAACGCTGATCCATGGTCCTTCGCTGACCTTGATAAGAACTGACTGGTACTGCCGGCCACAAACAGAAAAGAGAAAGACGGCAACATCGCCAGGGGCAAGTGTAGTGCGATAGAGAACGCATTGTGCTCTATTTTCTTCGACGATCTCCAGCAGTTGGCGGTCCTTGACTGTGACGACGTAGACTGGTCAGTGTCGCAAAAAAAAAATTAATAAATTAAAGAAATCTGGCGCTGGATGTTGTCAAAAAGACCGTCCGTCTATATCACCCTGATGATGCTGAAGGTTAACAATCCCTGTCTTCCAACTGGCAACTGGAAGGACGGTCGATTGCATGAGGCGGTTAGGTCTCGAAGACATACAGTATTTATTCTGACTGCCGAGTCTCTATCCAAATGATGGCATAGTGTCATATCCTACTTGGCGTCATATGCCCGCTTTAGATAGCGGAATGCCACCCTAGCCTCTCATTTCTTTGGGAAGTTGTCAAACTTGGCCGATGTTAAAATCATCCAACTCGTGAGCTTTCTACAGCAATCAAATAGGTTCAAGGGGAGGGCTAGGAAAATCTTATGTTTTCATTACGTCCCTGTGGTAGCACAATGGATTTAATAGTCTAAGTGAGCTGTCATACAGGCTGTAACCAATTGGGCTATTTACTCCTTAGTAGAGGACCAGTTGGGATATCTAATCCTAGAGAACCAGTCGGGTTATCTACTCCTTAGTCGAGGGCTAATTGGGGTATCTACTCCTTAGTTCACGACCAGTTGTATTATCTACTACTTAGTAGAGGACCAACTGGATTGTATACTGCATTGTTACGACAAGTTGTGTTGTCTAATCCATAGTAGAGGACCAGTTGAGTTATATACTGCTTACTTGACGACCAGTTAGGCCATGTAAGTACCGCCCAGTAGGGGATAAGTTGGTTTATCTACCTGTCCAGTTGGGTTATCTACTCCTTATTAGAGGACCACTTGGGATATCTACTCCTTAGCACAGGACCAGTTGGGTTATCTACTCCTTAGTAGAAGAAAATATGGGATATATACTCCTTAGTTGACGACCAGTTTGGGGTATCTACTCCCTAGTAGAGGACGAGTTGCGTTATCTACTGCCTAGTAGAGGACAAGTTGGATTTTTTACTCCTTAGTCGAGGACCAGTTGGGTTACCTACCCTTATTAAGGGACCTTAGTAGAGGATCAATGGGTTTATCTACTGCTTAGTGGTCGACCAATTGCGTTATATGCTCCTTAGTAGAGGACCAGTTGGGATATCTATCCTTTAGTTGACGACCTGTTGGGTTATCAATAGACTAGTAGAGGGCCAGTTGCTTTTCTGCTCCCCAAAGAGGACCAGTGGGATTATCTGTCCTTAATGGAGAACAAGTTGAGTTATCTACTCCTTAGTAGGGGACGTGTTGGGATATCTATTCTTTAGTTGACGACCTGTTGGTTTATCAACAGCCTAGTAGCGGGTCAGTTGCTTATCTGCTCCTAGAGAGGACCAGCGGGATTAACTCTAATTAAGAGAGAAACAAGTTGGGTTATCTACTCCTTAGTAGGGGTCGTGTTGGGATATCTACTCCTTAGTAGGGGACTTGTTGGAATTTCTACTCCTTAGTAAGGGACGAGTTGAAATATCTACTCCTTAGTTGACGTCCACTTAGGTTACCTAATCCGTAGTAGGGGACCAGTTGGGTTATATACTCCTTAGTAAATGATCAGTTGGGATATCAACCCCTTAGCTGACGACCAGCTGGGTTATCTACCCCTATTAGAGGACCAGTTGGGATATCTACTCCTTAGTAGAGGACGGGTTGGGTTATCTTCTGCCTAGTAGGGGACAAGTTTGATAATCTACTCCTTAGTAGAGGCGCAGTTTGGTTATCTACCCATTATTAAGGGACCAGTTGGGGTATCTACTTCTTAGTAGAGGATCAATGGGATTATAAACTGTTTAGTAGACGATCAGTTGTTATCTACTCCTTAGTAGGGGTCGTGTTGGGATATCTACTCCTTAGTAGGGGACGTGTTGGGATATCTACTCCTTAGTAAGGGACGAGTTGAAATATCTACTCCTTAGTTGACGCCCACTTAGGTTACCTAATCCGTAGTAGGGGACCAGTTGGGTTATATACTCCTTAGTAAATGATCAGTTGGGATATCAACCCCTTAGCTGACGACCAGCTGGGTTATCTACCCCTATTAGAGGACCAGTTGGGTTATATAAAGTAAATGATTAGTAAATGATCAGTTGGGATATCAACCCCTTAGCTGACGACCAGCTGGGTTATCTACCCCTATTAGAGGACCAGTTGGGATATCTACTCCTTAGTAGAGGACGAGTTGGGTTATCTTCTGCCTAGTAGGGGACAAGTTTGATAATCTACTCCTTAGTAGAGGCGCAGTTTGGTTATCTACCCATTATTAAGGGACCAGTTGGGATATCTACTTCTTAGTAGAGGACCAATGGGATTATAAACTGTTTAGTATGCGATCAGTTGTGTTATCTACTCCCTAATAAACATTTAATTGGTTTCTAATGTAACTTATGTTTTGACCGGCATTGAAGGGTCAGGTAGACAAGAACTTGGAACCTAACAAAGAAAGCACAACAAATTTGGGAAATTTTTCCTATAACGAAAGTACTTTTTCCAAAACTACTACCGCCATCTACATGTCAAGTCGGCTAATTTTGACAAAGCCATGTTAAATTTACATTTTGTTTTCATATAAAAATGACAATCTGAACCGTTCCCTGTGGCCCTGCGCCAGTAAAAATGCCTTTAGAGATACTAGAATTTTTTAATGAAATGATCTGTGGTTTTGAAGAAACCCCCATTTGAATTTAAGGCCTCTATAGTTTTTTCTTATTAACAATTATGTACCTATTTACATATGTAAAAAATCTCTTAATTTCAGCTAGCAGAACCATACGCTACCGATGTCTGGGGACGATAATAACCGATCAGCATATTTTGACAGCTGCTCATTGTGTAGATAATTTGGTACAGGATTTGAGACTGTAAGTTTTTGAATGGCAATTCTCCACGCAACTTACAAATTCTCCACATATTCGAATGAATTTCAGAATATTTGCCCGGATTGGAGATGACACAAATTTTGAAGATTTCAAAATAATTGAGACAACCATACATCCTAATTACAATGAGCCACTGTTCAATAATGATGTCGCCCTTTTAAGACTGGCTAAAACTCAAAATTCCAAAAGTAAAAAAGGAATATTTTTTCCTTGATTAGAAAATATAATCCATAGGGCGGGTTGATTTTTTTTCTTAAAATCGTATAGCAAAAACTTAAACACATAAAATTCTAAGAAAATTCTCCGAAGAAACCATGTATCTAAAATAAAATCCTAATCCGCGCCTCTCGACTTGAAAATGTATATGCCCGCCTTTGCCAAAAAAATAAATGTTAGAAAAAATTGCTTTTTCCAAAAAGAAATCGAATTTTCTGAATAAAATTGTTTAGTAAGGTACTTCTTTTGCACTTTATATCTTTTCTACACTAAAAATTTGTTCATTAAAAAAAATATTCACCCAAGTAAAAAATGGTTAAAAAAAATGATAAAATGATTTGTCCATTTTGTGTGGGAGGTGCCATATATTTCATAAGAAAATAATTTTAGCGAAAGAAGAGGAAACAAATTTTCCAGTCGAGAGGCGCGGATTAGGTTTTGATTTTAGACCCAGGGTTTCTTCAGAGAATTTTCTTAGAATTTAATGTAGATTACGTTTTTGCTATACGATTTTTAATTTTTTTTTTCATCCATGCAAATCATCCCGCCCTAATAATCCATCTCTTGAAACATGTTTAACTAAAATTCTATTTTATTTTTCAGTTCCCATTGTTCCCATTTGCTTACCTCAAAATAATGGTGAAATTTCGATGGGAAATACGGGTATAGTGGCCGCTTGGAGTGATAATGGTAGGAAAATTCTTCCTTAATTCTTTGCTTGATCTTTGTCTGATATGAAATTTATTTTTAAATATTTTTTTTTGACAAATTTTTATTTTTCCTTTCTTTTGCAGGAAAGTCAAATGTTGCTGCTGCCCCAATACGCTATATTAATCTACCGATTTTGAATAATACCGAATGTGCTATACGCTATGCAAAATATAGTGAAAATTTTGAGAATAACATTGTGATAACTCCCAGTGAATTCTGTGCCAAATCGGAAGCTATGAACGATGTGTGTGAAGGTAATGGCGGCTTCGCAACTAAAAGTCACAAGAAAATAATTTGAATCCTGAATTTGTTTCCTTCTGCTTTGTCAGGTGATAGTGGAGGTCCCTTTATGAATCGTTCCGATAATGGAAGATATACCCTTCTGGGTATTGTGGCTTTTGGTCCTAAGACAAATTGTGGCCAATCAAATTTGCCTGGAGTTTATATGCGCGTCAATGCTTATGTCGATTGGATTCAGCAAAAAATAACCTAAATTAATGTCCAATGTAGATGTAAAAAGATGTACATTACTTATAAAAATTATAATATAATTAGTTAGTTGTTAAGTAAGATACAAATAAATTTTATATTAGGAATACATTTTATAAACATAATTTTCTCCAAACATATAGAAACATATTTGCTTTAGGAAAAAAAACTACAATACGTTTTAAACTGATCATTTCCAAAATATAAGTACAGTCGAGGACGTTTATAACGAACACCGGATATAACGATTTGCCATTTGTAACGAATAATTTTTCTGGACCCAGTTTTATATTTTCATATAAATTTAAATTGTCATAACGAACATCGTTTATAGAAATTTTCTTACAACGACCCGTTTTTCTCGTCCCATTTCCAGTTTCCGTTAACTTTTCTGCGGTTATAACGAACTCTAAAATATTTTTATACCCTACACCACACTGTGGTACAGGCATTGGCGTAGCAATGGATTTCTGCTGGGGTGGGCTATAGCCCCAAGAAGAAATGTTTGTTTTTATCTCACAATATAATTGGTAAAAACATTGGCTAAACCAGAAAATGACAGACAAAAATGAAAAAAATGTGTGTGTAGGACAAATAAACCTATATTTCCTATATTCCTACAGCTTCAAATAAACAATATACATCGTTCGAAAGGTCTAACTCTCTTCTTTCCAAATTTCCAGTGATTGAAAATCGGTTAATAATTAACAAAAGTTATTTTATAATTAACAAATTATCGAGTTTTTACCCGTAAATCCGGATTTTGGGGGTGTCCGGGGAATTCCAAAAAAGATTCGTGTTTTACTCGACAAGACCTACAGGAAAAATAGTATCGCGTCATTTGCTTCTCAACTTGAGTTTATTTTGTCGCACTGTGTTATCATATGAGTTTTGAAGATATTTTTAGCACATTAGTTTCTACAATTGGCGATTCCTTGTCAATTTGCAGGTTACTTCTATAATCATCAATAAATTCAGAAGTTCGATTCAAAGCTTTACCAAATAATTTACTGCTTTATTTAGTGCAAGACTTAAATCTGTTCTCCAATATTAAAACGCTTTCGTATCATCAGGCAAATCTTCATAATGGCTTTTAACTAATGTTGAATTAACCGAAACAAATTTGGTAAGCGTTTTGTTGGCAGCTCTGCTAAATATTTTCTTGTAACATGTTACTGTCGAACATGTTCAGTTTGGTCTATAATTTAACCATGAATCGACTAACAAACGATTATTTAAGATTATTTCACTTTGAGGCGGCCAATTGGCGTAGATCATGCGATTTAACGCCTTTAGATTATTTTTTTGGGGCTACGTAAAGGCTCATGTCTATAGGGACAAGCCTACAACGGTTGACGCACTGGAAACCAATATTGAAGAATTTATTCGTGAGATACCGGCCGATATGTTGGAGAGAGTATGCCGAAATTGAACCCAGTGTAACATTTACATGAAATCATCTAAACATTGAATTATATAGACCGTTCTCGACTCAAACAAATATTTCATACCTTTTTCTAAATTTTATGCGTTTTTTTAAATCAAATCCGAAAGGTTTGGAAATATGTACGTACAGCATTGAAAAATGTTGATGCTGATTGTATGTTCAAATAGGAGTCGACAATTACCCAATTTTAATTATATATGCCTCGCAGTGAATTAAAACACATTACATTTGCACCATTAAAAGACTTCCAATTATTGGAACATTTCCCATCTTATTTTTCCCAAAAAAAAAATAAGTTTAAGTAAAGAATTGTCATATCTACTTACAGAACAATCTACGAAACCTAAGAATGGTTCTTCTACTTCCAAATTGATTGCAAACTTTTGAGTTTTTACATTCATTGCAGAATTTGCAAAAATTTATATTATTTCTGTTATTTGTAACTGTTAAATTGATAGATGATTGGAATTGATAATATTAAAAAATCCAGCTGAAATATCTGTGGGGTGGGCTAAAAAACTTCTGGGGTGGTATTAGACCACCCCATCCACCCCCTTCCTACGCTTATGGGTACAGGGTATTATAACTTTGTGCATTTGTTTGTAACACCCAAAAGGAGAAGAAATAGACCCATCGTTTATTATACCGATCGACTTAGAATCACTTTCTGAGTCGATTTAGCTATGTCCGTCTGTCTGTCTGTCCGTCTGTGCATGTATTCTTGTAATCAAAGTACAGGTCGCAATTATGGTCCGATATCGACGAAACTTTACACATATCTTTCTTTTGGCCCAAGGACGATCCCTATTGAATTTGGTTAAAATCGGTTCAGATTTAGATATAGCCCCCATATATATGTTAGCCCCGATTTGACATATAAGCGCTGTAAAAATGGCAAAAGAGAGGTTTCTTATTACATGAAGGAATACTGCTAAATTCGGAGAAAATCGGTTCAGATATAGATATAACCCCCATATATATGTTACCCCCGATTTGACATGTAAGCGCTGTAAAAACTGTATTTTATATCCGATCAGTGCAAAATTTGGCAGAAAGAGGTTTCTTATTACATGAAGGAATACTGCTAAATTCGTAGAAAATCGGTTCAGATTTAGATATAGCCCCCATATATACGTTACCCCCGATTTGACATGTAGGCGCTGTAGAGACTGTATTTTATATGCAATCAGTACGAAATTCGACAGAAGGAGGTCTTTTTACATGAATGAGTATTCAGGGTAGATCGGTTCAGATTTATATTGATTGTTCCTCCTGATTTGGTATCAAACCGCTATAGAAGTTGTATTTTACTTCCGATCATTAAAATTTTCCAGAAAGATGTTTCTCAATTGAGGAACGAATATTGCTTAATTTAGCGATTATCGTTTCAGAATTAGATAATATGTTTCTACCCATTTACCAATTATTCCAAATTATTATGGCAATGACCCTTATCGCATTGTTAGGGAGGTGTAGGGTATTATATAGTCGGCCCTGCCCGACTTTCTGCCTTTCCTTACTGGTTTGCACTAAAGACGTTCTAATTATAGCTTACACCACACTGTGCTACAGGTTATTATAAGTTTGTTTCATGGCAGATATTTGTAATACCTAGAAATACTACAGCTAGACCCACCGATCGACTCAGAATCACTAGCTGTTTTTCAGTTAGGAAAAAACCCTATTCAGATTTAGATATAGCTCCTATATATATGTTTCGGCCGGTTTGGACCTTTAGTGCTATAGAAGCTGTATTTTACATCCAATTGTTTTAAAATTTTGCATGGTAGAGTTTCTTGATCCAATTTGACCAACATTGCCTAATTTGAAAAAAATCGGTTCAGATTTAAATCGGTTCCCATAAATATGTTTCATCCGATTTGACCCTTTGGTCATATAGAAGCTATATTTGACATCCAATTGTTTTGAAATTTGGCATGGTAGAGTTTATTGATCTATGGACCAACATTGCTGAATTGGAAGAAAATTGGTTCAGATTTGGCTACCGGGCCAGAGATGTACTACATGTGAATTATGTAAACAAATTTTAGTTGAGGTATACATTGGATATTTCATTGTTAGAGTGGTGTAGGGTATCATACACTGATAGAAAAACCGTTCGTCACCATGACGAATCAGTTTCGTCAATATATCTTCGTACTGGTGACGAAAAGATTTGTACATGCGATGTTTTTGTACGTCAATAGAACGAACACGATCATCAAGTCATGTTTTTGGTGATTTCGAAATTCGTCGAGAGAACGATAAGGTTTCATTCCCACGACGAAAAGATTTATTTGGCCATTTTGCTGAAAATATGATCAAACGAAGCAATCAAATTATAATTTCTGCTTAAATGTACTGTTCTATATGCGTTCTGATTACCTTAGTTAAATACTTTGTTGTAAAAGATCAATTTAAAAAATCTAATAATTAATGACGAACACCGTTCGTCAATAAGATTATCCATTCATCATGAGAACGATTGACTTATTAGCCCTTTACGGCAACGTCAACTCCTACAGCAAAACAAAGTAAGACATGCGACGTTGTTATGTTCATCCACGTGTGTGTTTCACGCAGCGCCGATTGGTTCAAACAAACCGCACTGGCACGGCGTAACTGATGTTTGTTTAACAAAACATCAAACGCAGGGATACTCGTACATGCAGCTCGACAAGCTGTATAAGTGTGAAACATTTGTGCTAGTGGTCTGTTGGCAAATACATTACTTGATGTGATTATTTTTGATTTAAAATATCAGAAGTAATGAATACTTCTCGTTTGTTTGATTACCTGATAAGAACTGAGTCTCGAAACGAATATTCACAACTGAACCTAGCAAGCAATGCAGTCAAATAATTTTATTTTCCATACCATTTTAAATGGTTTAAAACTAGAAGAACATTTATTGGAATTTTTAAAATTTAAATAGTCATGGGCATGAATTCGTCGTGGTGACGAATGGGATTCGTCGTGATAATGAATGGGATTCGTCGTGGTGACGAATGGAATTCGTCGTGATGATGAATGGGATTCGTCATGGTGACGAATGAAATTCGTCGTGGTGATGAATGGAGTTCAGCATGGTGATGAATAGACTTCGTCGTGGTGATGAATGCTATTCGTCGTGATGATGAATGGGGTTCGTCATGATGATGAATGGGGTTCGTCGTGGTGATGAATGGATCATCCTGCGGACGAAAGTTTTGGAAAACAGAAATTCGTCATGGTGACGAACAAATTCATCAAGAGGATTATTCCGTACGTTAGCTGACTTTTGACGAAAAAATAATCGTGATGATGTACAAATTCGTCGTCATGACGAAGCTTTTTCTATCAGTGTATAGTATTTAGAGTTTTTTATAACCGTACACGACTGTAATCTACTCGTTGTTCGCGTATGACCGAGGGCTACATTTCGCGCTTTGGACATTTTTGCCTCCGACGTCAAATTTTATTTTATTTTTGTTTTATTGTACACTCACTGTGGTACAGGATAAGTTTGTTTTGAAATAGATGTTTGTAACGCCTAAAAATACCCACCTTAAAGTATACCGATCGACTCCGAATCATTGATTCGAGTTAACCGTGTCTATCCGTCCGTCTGTCCATATTAAGTTGTTCACAAAGTATAGGTCACAATTTTACTTCGATCTTGATGAAACTTGGTACAGAACACTTTCTTGCATCAGGGGCGAAGCCTATTGAAATTGGTCAAAATCGGTTCAGATAAAGCTCCCATATATGTATATGGTTATCCCGATTTCGCATTTAAGCGGTATATGTATACGACTTATTTGTAAGCAGATCTTTATGAAGTTTTGCACTCGTCAGATTTTTGAGGCGGTAATGACCTCTCTGACAAATTTCATGAAAGTCGGTTCAGATTTATATATAGCCCCCTTATAGATCTACATCCTGATTTGGCATTTACGCGGTATAGAAGCCACAATTTACATAAAATCTTTACGAAATTTCATACAGGATAGTTGTTTGTGCGGATAATAAACATTTCCAAATTTGAGAAAAATCGGTTCAGATTTAGAGATTGTCCCCATACTCCTATATACCTATAACCCAATATTGCATATATGGGCTATATATTCCTCTTTTCTGAATAAATGTTTATAAAATTTAACAGATAAAAGTTTCTTGAACAGAGAACTTAAGATGGAACAATTTAAGACAATCGGTTTAGATCTTTATACAATTTAGAAGATAACCATTTTTTGAACCAAGAAATATTGCCATTGACAACATCCTATATTTTCTCCATCTCATGCATATACGCCTTATTTAGTTCGTCGTTATTTATTTAACGAAAGTAATGCTGGCGTTAATGAGATGTCAATGCCTGACAATGCCTGTGGTAACGATAATTACTCTCCTCCCAAGTTTACGCTCTTCTACTTTCTCACCACATTCCACCACCGATGGTGGTGAACAAACAATAACAACTCGGAAATGTCCACTACCACAGAAACACACTTATTACTTACGTCCAAGCTTACTTTTGAATAATTGTAAGCGTGGGGGTAAGTGGTTATTTTTAGACATCTGGTATGCTTGAGAGGAAGCACTTTCCTCCAATTACATGTAATGGGTGATCTAAGTAGAGATACTTTTTTCAATAGCCTTTTTTGACAGATCACGTGTGAGTCGTGTCATGCTGTCATGTTATTTCTGTTAAGTATTGTTTGGCATTTCAGCATGGAAAGACTTACGCCTGAACAACGTTTGCAAATTATTCAGTTTTATTATCAAATAATCGTTCGCCAATTGCGCTAAGTAGTTATCGTTAAGAGCTATATTTTTGCCATTGAGCGATTCCCGATCCGACGTTCCGGAATCATCGGTCCATATTTCTTCAAAAATGATGCCGGTGAGAACGTAACCATCAATGGCGACCGTTATCGTGCCATGATAACCGACTATTTGATGCCTGAAATTGAAGCACGTGATCTCGGCGACATTTGGTTTCAACAAGACGGGCGCCACTTCCCACACTTCGCATCAATCAATGGATTTATTGAGAGAACACTTCGGTGAGCAGATAATTTCACGTTTTGGCCACCAAGATCGTGTTATATCACACCGTTAGACGTTTTCCTGTGCGGATATTTAAAGTCTAAAGTTTATGCGGACAAACCCGCTTCGATTCAGGCCTTGGAGCAAAACATCACGCTTGTCATTCGGATTGGACTCAAGGGATGAACCATCTGAGACGTAGCCGCGGCCAACATTTGATAGACATAATCTTCAAAAAATAAATGCCAAAGAATGTTCTTTCAAATGATAATAAACATTCCCCATTCAATTTGAATTTTCTGTGTTGTTTTTCTTAAAAAAAGTAGGGAACATCGAAATGGATCACCCCGTATATAGAAAAATAATTCGAAGGTAGCAAAATTATAAGCAGTTACTACTTTTGAATTAAGCTTACCCGTCAGGTTATTTGGTAATGGGATATTTGGCTTGGATGTTTTCTTATTCTGCTCTAATAGGGCGGTGTAGTTATCATATAGGCGGCTCCGCCCGAATTGTAGTGATAACATAAGGTAATCCTACCAGAAGTACCGGGTTTTTGAATAAGAGCGCTGCAAAAGTTTTTTTTAAATAAAACAAAAACGGTTTTGGATATCAATGAAATTCTTTATTCCTGAGAAAGTACGTTCGATGCCATTATGTATGGAACTCGATTTCTTTTGGCAAATCGGACAGATGCTATATATGGGGGCTATATCAAAATATGGACCGATACTGTCCATTTCCAATCCCAAGTTGCCTGCAGCTATAAGAAGTATTTATACCAAATTTCAGACACCTAGATCAAGTATTTTAGATTGTGGCGTGATTACAACAGACGGACGGACATGGCTAAACCGTCTTAGAATTTTAAGATGATTAAGAATATATATACTTTTTGGTGTCTCGGAGCAATATTTAGAGGTGAATATTGCTTTATACCCCCATCCTATTGTGAAGGGGCTGCGGTGAGGGTATTCGTAAGTCATATCCGACTGAACTTTAATACTTGATTTTTATTTGTTTTATCTACTGATTAGTAAAATACTAGTTGGTTTATCTGCTGCTTAGTGGCTGTTCAGTTAGTTTATCTACTCTTTAATAAGCGGCTACTCCTCCTTAGTAGATGACCAATTGGGTTATCTATTCCTTACTTGTCGACCAGTTGGCTTATCTACTCCTCAGTACATATCATTACATATTTGGTTTAACTATTAATTTATTTATATGAATTACAATACAAATTATATTTATATTCTAATTTTACGGTCCAGGGAAAAGTCGGGTGACAAAGAACATGTTGCTTGTTATATTTTGGTAGCGACTGACCAGAGCCTCTGGTGGGAATTGAACCCACGACTCCCAAACTCATAGGCGAGCTCGCTACCCATTCATACACTGGGGCGCTCAGATGGTTGATCTACTACTTGGCAGAAGTCCAGTTTTTTTTATCTATCTACTGCTTAAAAAACGTCCATTTAGTTTATCTACTCCTTAATTGAAGACCAATTGGATTATATACTCCTTAGTAGTCGTTCAGTTAGGTTGATTATGCAACAAAAAAATATTTTTGTGTCCGAGACCTAAAAACTCATTTTTTGCTTTGATTGAGTCATGCAATTTAATGAAACCAAAACAAGTATTTGGTATTTATTATATTTTTTGAAGTATACGCTCGATAAGGCCGGGACACTATTTAAATTAAATGAAATAATGAAATGAATAAAAATGTTTGTTTCATATTGTGAAAGCTAGCATCCTAACGAAGGAAACAATGCCTCAAAAAATGTACTTCGGATAAATGTAAAAATTATGAAAAAAAAATAGGGAAATTCAAAAAAATAATTTTTTATATTTTTTATTTTAGCAATTTTGTTTTTTAATATGCTTAGTTATAGGTACTGTAAAGACACTTCACAAAAGGCACGGGACTGTAGTTAGTATAAAAGCATTCCACTTCACAAAATGACAAGTATTTGTATGGACTGAAATCAAAGTATAAGCCGTTAGCTTTTTGTGCAAAATGGTCCATTTGTATGGGAGGTACCAAAAAGTCCTTGGCAACTTCGCCTATTTTTCTCAAGATGATAGCGATCAGGAAACTAAAACTATCTGTGGAATTGTAAAAGTTATGAGATAATCAATATTTCACTAAATATTGGGCGAGGTACTCGAAGGAATGGTCCAACATAGTCCATCTTTGACCTTAGCCTGATATAGGAAAAAATATTAACTCATACCAAATTTTAAGTCAATCGGTTATTTCTGTCGAAAGTTATCGTGCGCACCAACCAGACGGACTGACGGACAGGCTGACGGACATTACTAAAATTACATAAAATGGCCCAAAACGGATTTCCGTAAAATATTTTTGGAGTCTCTTAGGTCACTCCATCGATGTGTTACAGTTTTGGCGCGCATCATCTGATATTCACAATAGTCGGTGTATAAAAACCGGATATTTCTACAAAAATTTCTATAATTTCTACTTTGCGTTTAAATTTTTGAGTAATGTATATTATTGAATTGCAAAGGGGATTTTTTAATTGCATTTAATATCATTTGACAATTCTTGAATTTATATTGCAATTTTAGAGGTACTCTAATCATTAATTAAACTCGTAACCAAAATCTTAATTATATTAATTGCGAACTTGTCCATATAAACCAGTTGAACAATCCTTTGCCAACTTTAATGTGTATTTCGAATTATTAAAATAATATTTACATAATCAAGTTGGAACAAAATTTATTATTCAGCAATAACACATTAGGGTTTTCACAATCAAGTGTAGATGATATTTTGTTTGTTGGATTTCAAATATCTTCAGTACAATACACAGGGCAACACAAAAGTTGACTCCGTTTTGACTTCAGTTTCTGAAAGAGCTTATCGAGAAATTGTAGGTTTGTTGAGACATTTCTGCACATAATTTATCATAACTCGAAAACGACTTGTCGATTTGGTTGTAATAAATAAAGGAACATTTAGACATAGGGTGGTTAAATTGTAAGGGCCGATGTTGAATGTGAACCACACCTAAACGTCAAGTTTTTTTTTGCATTTCATTTGACATTTCTCAATTTCAGACTAACTCAATTTGAACCAGGGAAAGATACACATTCGAGCAACGCGTTAAAGTTTTTTAAGCCTTTTACGAAAATGGGCGTTCAAATCAAAATGCATTTCGTGCACTTCGTGAGGTTTTTTTGATCAGCATAATCGACCAAATGTGTCCACAATCGGGAGAATTGTGCGCAAATTTCAGCAAACCGGGTCTGTAGGAGATGTAAAAACACCTGTGCCTGCTCGCCCAGTTCGTTTGGTGCGGCTTCTTCGAAATGAGGCCGGTCAGACAGTTACTGTGAATGGTGCTCGCTATCGTGAAATGATAACGAAGTTTTTATGGCCCGAATTGAAAGATATGAATATGGATTATATGTGGTTTCAACAGGACGGTGCCACTTGCCACACAGCTAACGAAACAATGGCTCTTTTGCGCAACAAATGCAATGGCCGTGTTATCTCACGTCGTGGCGATGCCAATTGGCCGCCAAGATCATGTGATTCGACACCGTTGGACTTCTTTCTTTGGGGTTATTTGAAAGAAAAGGTGTACGTCGATAAGCCAGCAATAATTCAAGAGCTAAAGGATGAGATAATTCGGCACATTAACGGCATAGAACCTCAATTATGCCTCAGCGTCATCGAAAATTTGGACCATCGGATGGAGGTGTGCAGCCGAGGTCGCGGCGGCCATTTGGCCGATATTTTGTACCATACATAATTGAACCATACCAATATTATCGTAATAAAAAGTTATTTTGTTTTAAAGCATTCATTATTAATTTCGAATATTTACAAATTATTAGTTATGTAAGAGTATACGATTTCATTTACAAAGGAATTTTAGGAACATTTAAAATTTAATAATTCACTTTGAAACTGAAAAACTTAAAACATGCATGTTTAGGCTGAATATTTTTAGGGATAGATGCGATTTTTTCAGCGTTTACCCCTTTTGTGGAACAGGTGCGATATAAAGGGTCCGCCATCTAACGTTTTTTTTCAACTAGTGCTTATTTCTTGATTGTCTGATTTGACAGATAATTAGTTTTATCCTTCCGCTGAACGAATATGTGTATATTGCGAATATTGCCACATTACTTTGAAAATCATGGTAATGTTGCAGAATGTGTGCGAAATTGCGTACGGATTTTGGAAGAAGAGAAGCACCGTCAGCTCCTATGTTCGTTATCTTGTGAAAAAGTGAAAGAAACTGGCATCCTCATCGATAAACCAAAGCGTGAAAAGCCAAGAACAGTGCGTACACCCGAGAATATTTCTGCTGTGGCAGAAAGTGTGAGTGAAGCGCCATCAACATCAATTCACCGTCGTTCTCAACAATTGAACATTTCGGAGACATCATTGAGACGAATTTTGCATAAACACCTTGGTATGACAACACCTTGGTATGACATACAAAGTCCAATTGGTTCAGGAGTTGAAGCCAACAGACCATCCAATGCGTTTTCAGTAGTTTTTTTTTATAGCATTTTCAAAAAAAAAGTTATTTGGCGGACCCGTTATATCCTATCAAATATTTGAAGCGATATGAAATAGATTTGTTATTTAATTACTTATACTTACTTTGAGATTTTGTATAATATTTGAAGCTTTTGTAACATTTTTATCGGCTTTGGATAATTCTGGACGAAAGTTTGGATAATTTCACGCGGGTTTGATGGCAACACTGATATATTTTCCTGTACTATGAAAGCATAAAAAGTAAAATTTACAGTTAAATAATACGATATTTAATTAAGTCAACAATAACTCAAAATTTGCAATATTAACAAACATAAATAAGCAGGTAATAAAACAACAAATGCTATAAAATATAATTGTTACTTGATTTTCTAATAACGTTAAGGGTTTTAACGGGTTAAACAAACACAATGAAGTGATTCGTCATTTCTCTCATAGAGTGTGAAAATCCACGCTCTAAAAAACCCAACCATAGTACATAAGTTGTTGTTGCTATTCATTGAACTCACTCGAATCGATAAAACCGGCTCTCAAAAATAATGACAAAAAGGTAAACAAATCAGTTCTCAACTTTACTCTGCCCGGTTTGTCAGTTTGCAAACTGAGCTTAAACGGGTAAAACGTCAAGCTTCGCATGCGGAGGAGAACGGAAAAATACAAAATCAAAATAAAAAACGGGATATTTAACAAAATCATACTCGACACGAGAGGCTATGGAATAAACAATAACAAACAAAAAAAAGAAACAAAAAACTATTTTATTTTCCTCACATCTATTGTTCTGTTTAATTTAATTTGTATTATTAAATTTCGAAAACAAATTAACATTCAGAATTAATACGAAATAGAATAATTGTGATTTTATTCTCGGAAAATAAAACGTCAATACTCGTATACCGGGATTATAATACTCCAAAATTTACACATACATAGTTCTTAGTTCTTGCGCCGGAGCATACTCGTCGTGAAGTGAATAACAAATAATTTATTTTATAACAAAAACTTCGGTCAGTGGTAAAAAAATGGCAAAACCATATTTAATTAATTGCCTTTTTATGATTTTCATTCTATTTTTGTTTTTGCAAAACTCAACAACTTCTGCACGTAAGTAAACACAGCTAGATAGATGCAATCAACAATAATTAAGAAATAAATATTTTACTACATACTTACTTACGGTGCTTTGTGCTTTTCATTATTTATTTGTTAATCAGTGCTAATCAATTAAAACATGTGTAATTCACATCGAATCAGAGATATCAATACATCATGCTAATGCAAAAGATGATGCAGGAAAATAAAAGTGAGGAGCCTGGAATATCCCGAAACCCGATTGTCATTCTTAAAACAATAAAATTGAAATATCAGTCTCTACATATAGATAATAATATAAATGTTGACAATTTCTTTGCAAAAACATGACGCAAAAAAAGCAGGGCCGATTACACTATGCAACAAATGAACACTTTTTGAAAAATACACGGACTTGACTATATAGGTTCGATTCTGCTATCAAAAGTATAACCCTATACTCGGTGTGGCGAAATTGGTGACCAATTTTTTTTTTCTGGGCCTCCAAAGTTTCTGAATATCAGTGGGCTCCTCGAAAAAGGTGTAATCAGCTTTTGTCCAACAACTAATTTAGACTTGGTGATACCGCTTCAGTATATTTGGCGCACTAGCCAGCAGACAGACAGGCGAACAAACAGACAGACGGACGGACATTGCTCATTCGACTTAAAATAACCCAAAACGAATATATGCCGAACATACATGGGGTCTTAGGTCACTCCTTCGATGTATTACACTTTTTTCTGTAGCAAATGATATATACCCTCGTATCACTAAAGTGAAGGTATAAAAACCATGTCAGTCCATTATTTTCTTCTTTCCCACTTCAACGATTTTTTAGATTATAGAAGTGAATGCATTTCGTGATGAGGATGGTAAATAAGATTCAGCCCCGGCGAATTTACCATTACAACCCTTCTTTCTTACTTGTTTATAACACTGTGCAACAGTGAAAAAATACACGGACTTGACAGTATAGGTTCGATTCTACTATCAAAGGGTAGTATAACCCTATACTCGGTTTGGCGAAATTGGTGACCAATTTTTTTTTATGGGCCTCCAAAGTTTCTGAATATCAGTGGGTTCCTCGAAAAAGGTGTAATCAGCTTTTGTCCAACAACTAATTTTGACTTGGTGATACCGCTTAAGTATATTTGGCAATAATGTAACTAAGAATATGCTGAACAAAGTTTCTTAAATTATTTTGCGAAAAAACATTTTTTCCGGTACTTTTTTTTGAAATAGTGAAGGAAAAAATATTTTTTTTTCACTTTTTTCAGCATAACTCCAGGGCCTCGTAATTTTGTACTAATAATGCTTGGCAACATTGTAGCCAACGTAAATCTGAACAACTTTTGTGAACATATCAATACAATCTGAACGTGTCTAGGCACCCTAAATAGCTCAAAAAACACATTGTACCCCGAAAATGTTAGTATATCACTATTATGTAAGGGGTGTTTTTTAAATTTGTTAAATGGGGCCAAATATTACAGTTATGTTGGGGGAGCTAGAGGGTTAATATGTTCCACAAAAATATTGGCCTTAATATTTTCTATAAAGTTGCTGAACATACCCTATACCAAAAAAATATATTTCTGTTACATAATAGTGAAATACTAACATTTTTGGGGTACAATGTGGATTTTTGAGCTATATAGGGTGCCTACACACGTTCAGATTGTATTAATATGTTCACAAAAGTTGTTCAGATTTACCTTGGCTACAATGTTGCCAAGCATTGTTAGTACAAAATTACGATGCCGGGAAGTTATGTTGAAAAAAAATATTTTTTCCTTCACTTTTTCAAAAAAAAAGTACCGGAAAATTTTTTTTTTTCGCAAAATAATTTAAGAAACTTTGTTCAGCATATTCTTAGTTACATTATTGCCAAATATACTTAAGCGGTATCACCAAGTCCAAATTAGCTGTTGGACAAAAGCTGATTACACCTTTTTCGAGGAGCCCACTGATATTCAGAAACTTTGGAGGACCATTAAAAAAAATTGGTCTCCAATTTCGCCAAACCGAGTATAGGGTTATACTACCCTTTGATAGTAGAATCGAACCTATACTGTCAAGTCCGTGTATTTTTTCACTGTTGCACAGTGTTATAAACAAGTAAGAAAGAAGGGTGGTAAAGGTAAATTCGCCGGGGCTGAATCTAATTTACCATCCTCATCACGAAATGCATTCACTTCTATAATCTAAAAAATCGTTGAAGTGGGAAAGAAGCAAATAATGGACTTACATGGTTTTTATACCCTCACTTTAGTGATACGAGGGTATATATCATTTGCTACAGAAAAAAGTGTAATACATCGAAGGAGTGACCTAAGACCCCAAGTATGTTCGGCAGATATTCGTTTTGGGTTATTTTAAGTCGAATGAGCAATGTCCGTCCGTCTGTCTGTCTGTCTGCTGGCTAGTGCGCACGATAACTCTCGAAAGTAGTAACCGATTGACTTCAAATTTGGTATGCGGTAATATCTTTATCTATCTCCGGATGAGTTCGAAGATGGGCCACATTGATCTACTCCTTCTGGTACCTCTCACACAAAGGGTTAAAATTTAGTGAAATATTGATTCTTTAATAACTTATGTACTACTTATTCGAATATTCTGAAATTCTACACATAATATTAGTACATTAGTCGCTATTACCTCGAGAAAAATGGGTGAAGTTGGCATGTCCCTTTTGGTACCTCCCGCACAAATGAACCATTTTGCATGAAAATTTAATTGCTTATAACTTTAATACAAGTGCATACAAATGCTTGAAATGTTCTACAGTATAATGTTTTTGTAGCGCCTATAGTCCGGTAAAAAATGGGCATTATTGTACAGTCCCTTTTGGTACCTCCCACACAAATGGACAGTTCGTACCAAAAGTAAACGGCTTATAACTTTAATACAAGGGCATAAAAATACTTTAAATTTTGTACAGTGTAATGCTGCCCCTTTTTGTACCTTCAAATCATACCAAAATTACATAGCTCGTAACTTTAATATACCAGTGCACATAAACGCTTATAGTTGGGCACAATGCAATATATATAAGAATCTACTCTTTACCGTAAAAAAAGGTGTATGTACCCTTCCGGTACCTCCCACACAAACTGACCGATTTTTAGTGTGATGTTATATATTACATTACTCATCTTAGTCGGTTTACTCGACTGAAACTTTCTTACTTGTTTTGTTGCAAATTCTTTTAAAAGATAGTAAGGAAAAGCTAAAGTCGGGCGGGGCTGACCATATAGTACCCTACACCACTCTAATAATATCTAAAATACCCAGTTTATACTTCAGATAAAAATTGTAAACATAAATTTACTTTTGGTACATTCAAAATGATTAGATGTGAAATACAGTTTCTATAGTGCTAAAAGGCTATGCGAGTGTGTAAATCTGAACTAATTTTCCTCAAATTCGGCAATTTGTGTGCACTTCATGCTAAATTTCAAAATGGATGTAAAATACAGGAGGAACATACATATATATGGGGACTATATGTAAATGTGAACCTATCTTCTTCAAACATGGCAATGTGTTTCCCTATATCAAGAAACTCTAATGTCATAATAATTGAATGTGAAATACAGATTCTATAGCGCTAAAAGATCAAATCGGAAGGAACATATATATATGGAGGCTCTATCTAAATCTGAACCGATTTTGACCAATTTCAATAGCGATTTTCCCAAGCGTGGAAGATTACTTATTATCATACCTCAGCAATATCGATGTGATATTGCGACCTGTACTTAAGGAACAACTTAAGAAGGACAGACGGACGGACAGACATGGTTAATTCGACTCAGCTAGTGATTCTGAGTCTATCGGTCTACTTTAAAATGGGCCTAGCTGTAGTAATTCGAAGTGTTACAAACATCTGCCACAAAACAATATTATACGTTTTTTGTGACAGTGTGGTGTAGGATATAATGAAACGAAAGCTTTAAAGTTTCAGTTAAATTGATATTTAAGAACGACCCCTTTATGGCGACTATATCAAAACATAGACCGATGTGGTAAATTTTTTTGTTGTGCTGAATTTTGAAATATATAAAATTTCAGGCAAATCGACAAGAAACTTTGGATTTTTTGTTCATATCATGGACCAATATAGCATGCTTATGTTGTGTAGCTCTTTCCGCCTGCCTCTCTCTCCAACAAACGTTGACACTTGCTTGGGAAAGTTGCCGAGTGTGAATCTGGACTAAGTACGAAGCGGTCCCAAAATTG
This sequence comes from Eudasyphora cyanicolor, assembly GCA_963930755.1. Taxonomy (NCBI): domain Eukaryota; kingdom Metazoa; phylum Arthropoda; class Insecta; order Diptera; family Muscidae; genus Eudasyphora; species Eudasyphora cyanicolor. The sequence continues at coordinate 207,023,056 of OZ005734.1, read as the reverse complement.
GCCAACATGACATATAGATGGCGATATTAGTTTTAAAAGAATGTCTTTCGTGAAAAGTGGCAACCTTCTGAAACATATGTTTTAAGGGGCCACGTTGTTTAGTTTTTTTTTCTTGAGCACACAAAGGTGACGATCTCAGTGAATTTGTAAACATGGAAAAAATTGGTCACCGATATATAATACAATACTTTCATTTGAAAGATCTTAGTCCAACCAATTTTGAAACCGAGCTAGATTCTACTTTGGAAGAATCTGCTCCTTCGCTTACAACTATATAATATTGGGTGACCGAGTTTAAACGTGGCCGTGCGTGCTGCCAAGAGGAACACCGTAGTGGTCGAACAGTGAATATATAATAACAAGTGAATGTGGTGTTAATTTCGGCTATAAATAAACCAATTTAACAATTTTCAGCCCGATCAGTTGGTATCCATGACGTTAAGAAGTCAAATCGGGGAAATGCTATATATGGTAGATATATTTACCGATGTACCAATATTGCCAATTTTTAATCCCATGTGACCTGCACCTTTAAGAAGTATCTGAACCAACTTTCTGTCATCTAGCTCAATTATTATAGATTGTAGAGTGACTACAACAGACAGACAGACATGTCTAAATCGTCTTACTTTATGGGAGGCCCTGATCAATATTTCGAGGTGCTACAAGTAAGAAAATTAATATACTACAAAGGGTGAGGAGGGTATAATAATTGTGTCGAGCGGGACCTTTGTATAGGGGCTTTATCAAAATGTGAAACTATGACGACCGTGAAAACATATAGATGATTGCTACAAAAGTTATCGAGCGAATCTGTAAATTTCTGTGGGTGTTACCAGAAGGGGCTTAACAAATACGCCCATTTTGTGCTGAACAGTATCAAACGGAATATTTAGAATTTAAATGCATTTTTTAATTTCAATTGACGTATTTTGAATATCAACTGAAATACTTTAATATGAAATGAAATATTTTTCATTTAAATCTATGTATGAGTTTTGAAATTAAATTTACGTATTTATTTTGTATTTCAATGGCATAGAGAATAAAAATTCGTTATTTTTTTTCGAAAACTCAAAAAGGTCAACTTTTGTATACCCTTGTCATGTGCCAATTTAAAAATTACAAATTGTACTATTTGTTTACGTTGCTTTTCATTAATTGACTGTTAATCAATGCTAATCAGTTAAAATACGTGTACTTCATCTGGAATTGGAAAAATAATATTTCATGGGAATCAGATGATACAGGAATAAAAAATGAGGAGCCTGTAAAACCGGATTGTATATCTACATATAAAAAATGCCCTATTACTCTGTGAAAGCTTTTTGGCTACAGATGGACTGGATGGATAGAGATCGACTATATAATACCCTAAACCGCCCTATCGAAGCAGAATAAGAAGAAATATTGTCAAGTTGTATCACTGTTGTTTTCCTAATGCCCAAAAAAAATTATTTTATAGCGCTTATCAAAATCGGCACATAATAATATGTGGCAGCACCAAGACTGCCGTGTTCGAATGATAGACAATCTGGCAACTTGGTAACGAACCAAAGAAGAAGAAAACAATAACTTATTGCTAGAGAAGTTTTCGCTCCACAGCTGTAGCATATTCGAAGTACTTCGTCAGGTTTTGTAAACTAGTTTTACTAAATAATAAATAGAATTAAATAGTTGTTTAAAGTAAAATACGAACGAGGTGCAAAGTCGGGATATACAGGGTGGCTGATATGTAATGCAACAAAGTAAAGCGCTATATATTTTTAATTTTTTTTTTAAATTTTATTGTTCAAAAGCAAAAAATGTCGGAAATAAAATAAAATTTTAAAAACAGTTTAGATAAGTTCGAATTGGCCACCTTTGGCACGAATTATGGCCTTCAAACGGCCGACAAAGTCATCACGCACTGCACGAAAGTGGCTCTGCGGTATTTTGGCCCATTCCCGGCGAAGCGCCGTCTTAAATGATCGATACTTTGGTATTTTTTAGTGCGAACCTTACTCTCTAAAATGGCCCAGGCGCAAAAGACCAACGGATTGAGATCCGGAGTTCTTGGTGGCCATTGTGCGGTAGAAATGAAGCGAGGAACCTCCTTTTTAAGCCATTCTTGGTTGACGCGTGCTGAGTGCGATGGTGCTGAGTCCTGTTGGAATGTCCATGGTCTGCGGCCGAAATGTTTGTCTGCCCAGGGCTTCAATACTGTCTTTAGGACATTTTCCCGATATCGATATCGGTCGATGAATACGAGCGGGGAGCGACCATCGGCCGTTACGACGGCCCACACCATTACCATCGGCGGCGCTTGAGTTCTGGTGGCCAATCGAAGGTGTACATTTTCAGCTGACCTCTTTGGCAAGTAAACCCGACCATTTTGTTTGTTCACAAACTGCTCAATTTGGAATGGCTTCTCATCGGAGAAAACCAAATTCGGTAACTGACCACTTTCGTGCAAGCGAAGCAACTCCATGGCTCTTTCGCGATATGTTCATCTCACGAGCAATTTTTCTACCACTGCCGCGTGGATTTCGATCAAATCTGGCCTTCACTTTTCGGATCATTTCTGGTGTTACCGTTTTTTTTCGTCCACTTTTTGGACGCGATGCAACACTGCTAGTATCACGGTAACGAGCAATGGTACGAGAAACAAAAGATTTAAGGCCCAACTATAATATGCATAAGCTAGCTTAAGCAACTGTGCGAATGCATGAAATCGTATGTGCCAAACTATAATGTACTTAAGTGAACTTTTCGTTAAGTTCTCTCAGTTCCCATTTGCTTAAGCAGGGTGCGAAACTTAACGCACATTCCGTACGGAATTGCTTATGCATATTATAGTTGGGCCTGTATTCACATTTAAATGCTGGAGGGCTCTAACGATAGCCACTTGTGTTTTTCCACCCAAATATAAAGCAATCACACTATCACGCTTGAATTCCATCACGAATAACTTTTTTTCTGAATGCAATAGATCAAAATGCTTTTGTAAGCTTGTAAACAACAGTCACTGAAATAAATCTGTCAGCTATCAGACTAGCGGTTTAGAAATGATACCAACCTGAAGTTGGTTGCAATACATATCAGCCACCCTGTAATAACATATAGGGTGTATATCTAAATTTGAACCGAAATTTTCCACATATAGTTCGTGGTTCAAAAATCTGCTATCAACAAAGTTTTACTAAATTGTTTTCATAGATGCGGATTCTAAAGCACTCATATATAAAATCGGATATACTCGTACGTATATGTATATGGGCAAATTCTGGGTTGCGGACGTTACATTCGTACGCATTTTGTTTTACTAATATTTATCTCGTTGGCGTTTGAATGCAATATTTTCGTATAACCTTCAGCAACAACAATTATTTCAGAGTTCTTTGAAATAACATTTTAATATTTACTTAAATACTTTTGACGAATGCGATATTCGCGGAGAAAGTTCCGTTGCGGACGTTACAAAAAATGGAAATAAGTTTTCAGGTTAACGCGAATTTGCATGTTTTTTTATCTAAGTTTGCAAAGTAATCAGAAAAATCTAAATACTTTGAAGAAAGAGGACTATTTAAGGTTATTAATACAGCTTTTTCAGAATAAAACAATTCGTAGTTCATCCAAAAACTAGATATTCGTCTGTTACGGACGTTACGTTGGGGACGTTACACAACGGGTTACATGTCTGAAACTTTCTTACTTGTTTTAAAATAAAAACACGTGCGAGTATTTTTTAAGGTAGTTGTAATTTTTTATTTTGTTAGCAGTAATAAAAGTAGCAGTAATTGGAAAAAATATACATTTTGTCAACAATTATTTTTTTTAAAAAGGCGCCATAGTCCTAAATTTTTTACAATAGTATATATTGCGAATTTTAACAATAACTTTTGCAAATGTAACAAAAGGAGCGGGCCGACCGCGCAAGAAAAGAGTTATAATTAGAATGTAGGTTCGTATATGTGTATTTTATGCACTCCCCTTACGAAGAGTGTTTTGGGGTGTATTTACATTTTATGCTGTTTTCTTGATTGGGGTGTAATTTCCTAAAGCACTTTTTGTAACGAAATAGGCCCCAAATTTGGGGCGCACTTTCATTTTCAGTTTGGGTGCATTTCCTTGGGGTCCAACTTCCGGCCGCCGACAAATACTTTTAAAATTCTACAGAAGAGTACTGCCCTCCTAAGAAAGAAAGTCGCATCTCAATTTTAGCAGGTTTGAGATATTTACCTTTTACGATATACCCTCACTTTGTGAGTAATGTAATATATAATATTACACTAATTAATCTGTCAATTTGTGTGGGAGGTACCAGAAGGAGTTTAACAAATTTCGGTAAACAGTATTTTCTTTAAATACATTGCACTGTTCCGAACTATGGTGATGTAAGTAGAGATACTTTTTTCAATAGCCTTTTCTTATAGTTGCAGGTCGTTTGGGATTGGAAATGGGCCATATTGGTCAATGTTTTGATATAGCTCCCCTATAGAGGTCGCTCCAAATTATGTTTTTTGAGCCATAAATACCACATTTTTAAAGCAATTTAGCTGAAACTTTGCAGTTTGTATTCTATTTTGACAAAAATTCATCACAACAATAATTTTACATTCATATTTCATATATTATTATAGTCACCCTATAGAGGCCGCTCCAAGTATACGTATTTAAGTCATAAACACCACATTTCTAAGCTGAATCCTTGCAGTTTTTATTTTACGTAGGCAAGAATTCATGACAGTAAAATTTTTTCAAATCGGTTCATATTTTGTTATAGTCCACCTATAGATGTCACTCCCAGAAAGGCTTGCTTAAGCCATAAACACCACATATTTAAAGCAATTTTGCTGAAACTTTTCAGTTTGTATTCTACTTATATTTTGGCAATAATTCATGTCAATAAAATGTATACAAATCAGTTTATACTTTGTTGTAGTCCCCGTGTAGGGGTAGCCCTCAAATATGCTAATTTAAACCATAAATACAATTTTTGTAGATTAAGAGTTGGGCTAAAGAGGCCTAAAATTTGGCTAAAATCTGTAGCGTTCATTTTTTCAAAAAACTGCTTAAGATCATTTCATGGCTTGCTCCATATCCAAAAATCTTTCAGTAATAGAATTGAATGCAATTCATGCTGGAGGGTATATAAGATTCGGCATGGCCGAACTTAACGCTGTTACTTGTTTCACTTCACAATATCCTACAATTAACTTAAACATCCATTATTTATGAATATATACCAGAGCTTAACTTATCAACTATTATTTTAAATGTAAAAATGACTATTACAAAGCCGCCGTATGTAAATTTTATGTCGGCTAAGCCATCAAGCCGCCTCCGCCGATCTATAATTTTCAATGGCAGCCGCCGCCGCCAATTTTGCCTCGGCTTCATTCTCTGTTCATGACATACGACTTGATTTAGTGGACAAAGTGCTCGAAAATTGATTTCGTTCCTGCAGAAGAAGTCGTGGAGGCCATTTGAATGACGTTTTATATAGAACTTAATTGTATCGATTGTACTTCACATTTAATAAAAACCTTTTGAATTTCCTTATCAATAACCCCCAATTTCACAAATAAAGGAAATACTTCAAGAAGTATTTATCCCAAAATACCCGATCACCTTCTCCAGAAAACCTCGATCCAAAAATAAGTATTCCTTGTAAAAAAAATGACTATAGGTCCAAACAACGTTTCTACAAGTAGAAAAATCCATCATACCCTAAAGACCGGCTAAGTTAAATAATACTTGTCTTGCAGCCTATAAATAAAGATTACTGCGTCTCTGCAATATTTTTATTGCATTCTCGTGACAAGGTTGCCTGTCTGTCAGTCTGTCTTCAGGCAATTCAGTTATATCTTAATAACACAAATATTTAAAACTTGTTTTAGCTTCTTTTATTTATTAAAACAAAGCAAAAATTATTTTCGTAACTAAGTAGTAGTGACAAAAGCACAAGCAGCATTAAAATGTCAAGACAATCTTCTATAATACGGATATTTTCAATAATTTTTAATTTGTTCAGATAGAACAAAAAACCTTAATGAAGAACCCGATGGGCATAGTCTCTTTTTTTTGTGTCTCAAAACTCGGTTTCAACTTATTCAGGTTTTCTTTAAGCGTTATTTTCAAATGCCCTGAAATATTATTTATTTATATTTTATTTGAAATAATATTTATACTGTTGGATTAAATCAATTTTCCCTCAAAAACTGTCTTTAAACATATTTTACTTACTTACTTACTTAATGTGTTATTTCCAAATGCTCTGAACGCTTATGTTTCATTTGCATGTTTGCAAATAAAAATTTTTATTTGAAAATCAAATCGCCGGAAATTATTTTCTGGGTTAAAATAATTTTGTATTAAATTTGTATACCCTCCACCATAAGACGCTAAACCCTGGCGACCTAAGCCCACAAACCATATCTCCTCCCAACCATGGTTGCATGGTTCTTATATTGGAGGGCTTTTAAGGCGGGGGAGGTTTATCCGTAGAAATCGTCACTGCCTCGTCGTCGGTGTCGTCCAGAAGCTTATCCTCACAGGATTCGTCCCCACAGGTATCTTCCGAACCTGCGATAAAGAACTTCTGCACGCTTACAAAAGCATCACAAATGAAGGAGACGCTTGTTTCCTCCAGATGCTGTTCGAACCAGTGTTGGCTGGTAGATAATCTTTCGAATTATCTCCTTCATCGCGCGTGTACATCTTTAGCCGGATTTCGCTAATCCGTATGACACTTGTCGCTTGGACTTGATAAAGTGGAACAGAGATTCAGCATTCAGTATATCCGCCTCACCAACCAGTCGCTAGTAGGAAGACCGATTCTTTCAACCAATTATTGATGGATTCCGCATCAGATGATATATCGGGATTACAAGCATGAGCCCTTGGCCGAGATGGAATGTCCTCCTGGTTAACAACAACCAGTGCAGCATCCTGCCAGATTTCACCTATCATCTTTAAACGCTGAACCAGATTAGTTTTATGCGGCCCTGGTACCAACCTGCCTGTTTACAGCATGTATATGTACCCGGAAAATCCTTAAAGGTTTCGGGGTATGCAGAGGAAAGTCAATTCACTCCACTTGCCCCTAGGGATATTGCCGCCCTCCTATCCCCTGTTGATGACCGCCAGGACCAAGCTGTCCTTAGCAACGTCAGCGAAGGACCGTGGGTAATTGTTACCCCTGATAACTTTGGTCCTTTTGGAAGCCGGCGGTTCATCTGGAGAGCGCAGTTGTTTAGCAGGCTACTCTTGAAAGTGTGAGTACCATGTTTCAGAGATACTCCTTGCTTGCTTTAGAGACTCAGCTTATTGTTCAGAGAAGCATGGTCGGCTTTTTACAGTCTCTCAAGGATCCTGAGAGCGATGCGCCGATTATTAGACCTCTCCATTGAAGGACAGGTATGCTTGCCAGTTAAAACCGAAGTATCAGGTAGTGCTGCCTCTATAGAAGATGACATTGGATCACTAGTTGTCAGGCCTACATAAGCTTATTTCCGCGTGTATTGGTGTTCTTAGTCGTCGTAGTTTTCGTTGTAGTTGTATTGTTTTCAATTTAAAGGATGTAACGAAAGTGACTTTAGCGAAAGTGAATGCGAAAAATATATTTCTTGCGAATGCGAATAGTGAAAAATGAATTTTTGCGAAACCGAATGCGAATTATAGTTTGACCCTTTAGTACCAACAAATTTTAGGAACTGAATTGATACGTGTCCAGGATATTCAAGTATTTATTAAGACTGTTTTCCATATTTTTTCCTCCTGTTACAACAAAGACAAACATATTTTTTCAACTGTTTTGAAGAAAAGTGCCAGAGGCCTTCATTGGTATTAATATCTTCAAATTGTGTGAGGGGAATACGGAGAATTAACACTTTTAAAAAATGGAAGCAAATACTGAAATATATTTTTGCGAAAGCGAATAATCCAAAGATGGTTCTTGCGAATGTCAAAATGGTGCGAATAGTTCGCGTTCGCATATGCGAATATTCGTTACATCCCTGATCAATTCTACCATTCGTAGCCGCAATTATTAGTTGTTGTTTTTTAGTGTACATGTTTTTGTTTGTTTAAATGGTTTCATATAAGTCCCACGAGTGTGGGAAAGGCCTATCACGTCGTAGCCCCCAAAAACGTAACAAGGACCGATCCGACTGCGAATCCACGGTACGCATAACACTCCAGACTTAGAAGTTCTGCAGAAGCTGTGGAGATGAGGAAGAAGTGGAAAGCATTGAGTACTTGCTATGCGACTGTCCCGCTTTGAGTAAACGACGACTGGACCTAGTGGGGACGGCCTTTCTAGGCAGCCTAACAGATCTTTCCCGTACCAATATTCGTACTATCGATACATTTGTATATCAAACAGGTTGGTTTCGATGAAGGGTACCACTAGGGACCTAAACTGGTCTATGAAGAAATTAAAAATGAAAACGGCTGCCACCCTAACCTAAACCTAAACCTATGAGATCGTTTTAAGTACAAACACTACGGTAGGGGATATACATGCCTTCAATGCCAGTCCGTCAGTCTGGATTGCAAATGTTGACAATAGAGGAAACAAGAAAGATTTCTGAAAAAAATGTTGACCGTCAACGAGATATACTAGAAAAATATTTCTAAGTCGAAACAATGCAGTCCCTCGAATTTAACTTTACTCCAATTTTCAAACAAATAAAATGTTGCATTTTTTTCCAGAAAGGAATCAACAAAGGTCTATCTCGAGGGCTCGAAAACTAACGGGTATTCAGACAGTATCACAGAACTGGGATACGACGGTACTTAGTGCTCAAGATGATCCGCAAGATACGGAGATGAAGACTGATATAAACCTGCAAGATCGCCTAATTACCTGCAGTCAAAGGCCTATGCTCCACACTGGAACGAAAGAAATAAGAATATACACTTAAAAAAAATTATTTCCTAAATTTTAGTAAAATCCATACTCCAATTGGATTTACTTTAAAAACTGGGAAATACTTAGTACTATTAAATTTTATTTTTTTTTGGGGATATGCAGAATAGTTCATTAACTAAAAATGAGGACATATTTGCACTAAAACAATATTTCTTGAAAAAAGTTCGAATATTCATAAATTTATCAAATTTAGACATATGCGGTGAACACTCAACATAGACATAAGGAAATTATGAACTAACTAGCTTTAACCCGGTGCGCTTCGCAGGCCCCATCAATTATTTACATTATGTTTAGGGTACTGTAGAATATGTAAAAACAAATGACTATTCCATATGGGGAAAAATAATGTGTACAATAAAATACGAAAATCTGATTAATTTCTTGTTTATGTCCCCGGCATCAAGGTACGATATTTATCTCTTTTCCCTTCTGTGCCTCTAAATGTCAAAAACTATTATTTGGATCACATTTTGCCTTTTTCCCCTAGTTTATATTCCAATAGCTACATTCACACCCTGGTAAAGTATAAAACAATGTTTGCCCCACGGTGTCTTTAAATGTTGTAATTTAAAAAAGGTAAAACGAATGCCTAGTTTAAGTTGCAAGACTTACAATTGCTATTGGGATCATATTTAATCATTTTCTCTTCATTGTACCACATTTAACCCAATGTGTCATAATTAACCATTTTTGCACCACTGTACAACATTTAATAGTTTTTGCCCCAACAGTGCCACTAAAAGTGTGCATTTAAAGGAAATCATAAGAGCCATACTCGCAATCTTACTCCGTATGTTACCCATTATGTCCCATATCTGTGACACGTTTTACTTTGTACCATATTGTGTCTTCTTTAGCTTTTTTGTCCCACGATTAACATAGAAGCTTCGCACTCTGGCCATGAATCACTGTACTACTAATCTTAATTCAATATTTAATTATTCCACTGTTCTTCTATAGTAAGAAATTGTATACATATCTGGAACATATAAAACATTTTAACACCATTTAGCCACTCTGCACCGTAATTTTAATCTTTAGCTAATAGCATAACATTTGATAATAGGACTTCTTAACTCATATTTTAGTTCCATGTTTTTGCCCAATGTATTAAATGTAACGCTTGTTGACCACTGAATCATATTTAACACCTTTGTGTCCTACAGTACCATATTTAACCCTTTTTGTCCTACTGTACCATTTCTAACCATTTTCCCCACTGTACCATATTTAACCATTTTTGACCCACTGTACAATAGTCAACGATTTTTTCACATTGTACCACATTTAATCATTTTTGTCCCACTGTATCACATTTAACCCATTTTGTCCCACTTTACCATTTTGAACTATTTTCCCCCGCTTCGCCTCACTGTAACATATTTAACACTTTTTGCCCCACTGTATCATATTTAATCGCATTTTCTACACTGTATCATATTTAACACCTTTTTGTCCCTTTTTGACCAACTGTACCATAGTTAACCATTTTTGTTACACTGTTCCATATTTAATCCTTTTTCCCCACTGTATCATAGTTAATACATTTTTGTCCCACTGTACCATATTTAATCCATTTTGTCCCACATTACCATATTTAACTATTTTTGCCCCACCGTAGCATAGTTGACCCTTTTTGTCTTACTGTACCATATTTAACACTTTTTGTCTCACTGCACCATATTAAAAATTTTAACCACTCTACCATACATAACCCCTATTTGACCCACTGTACCATAGTTAACCGTTTTTGCCACACTGTACCATATTTAATCCTTTTTGCCCCACTGTATCATAGTTAATACATTTTTACCCCACTGTACAATGTTTAATCAATTCTGTCTCACTTTACAATATTTAACTATTTTTGCCCCACTGTACCATAGTTAACCCTTTTTGCCCCAATGTGCCTATTTAACCCTTTTTGTCTCACTGTACCATATTTAACACTTTTTTGTCTCACTGTACCATACTTAAAAAATGTCAACACTCTACCTTACTTAACCCCCCTTTTTGCCCCCCTGTACCATATTTAACACTTTTTGTCTCACTATGCCGTATTTAAAATTTATCCCCACTCTAACATACTTAAGCCTTAACGCCCACTGTACCATATTTAATCACATTTTATTCACTGTACCATTTTTGCCCACTATACAGTATTTAATGGTTTTGACCCACTGTGCTTTTCACATCTCAAGCTTAAGTTCCAATTTTGCCAGATTGATTCATTTTTGCCCCAATAATTAACCCGTTTTGCCCCACTGTGTCTCTTAAAGTTAGAATTTCCAAAAATCACTTCCGATCTCTAGTTTATATTACAAAAGCTACCCTAGAACCATGGGACCATTTCTAAAATTTTTAAACCACTGTACGCTATTTTAGATTTTTTGCTGCACTGTGCCCCGAAAAGTACGATTACAAAAAAAAACTAACTACCCCGATCCGTTGTCCTAAGGACATCCTACGCTTCAATTTTCACCATTCTATTTCTAGACGTTTAAGTTGGCGGTATCCATATTTATCCCTTTCTGTCCCACTGTGCCCCTAAAATTTTCAAAAAATCGCCCCTTGTTCTAGTTTACGTCCAAAGAGCTACTCTAACAACCAATTTCCCGATTCTAGCTCTTGCCATTTGGATTTGGCTGTTGTTCCACATTTATCCATTTTTTCCCCATTGTGCGGATAAATATTCGGATTTAAAAAAAAAATCAGTCAATTTCTGGGTCGACCTCATAAGGGCTGCCTACCCGCACACCATATTTCACGATTCTAGCTCATTCCGTTTAGATTTGGCGGTGGTACCATATTTATCCCTTTTTGTCCCATTGTGCAGGTAATAGTACGAATTTCGAAAAATCCCGTCTTATTGCTCGTCTAATTTCATGATTCTAGCTTCAGCCGTTTGGTCTGGGCGATGATCAGTCAGCCAGTCAGTCACGCAACAATTTTATATATATATATAGATAATTCCGATCCCGTTCATTTTTGGACTAATTACGTAGACAGACACCAAATATGTATGCACAAAATTACATTGATCTCTCCAACAAATTGCTCAAGATATATCAAACACAAAATTACAGCACTCTCGCTAACAAATTGTGCAAGATATATCAATTAAAAATATTGACTTATATGGCCGGGGCCACGCCCACTGGTCATATCCCGCCCATTTTTGGGTCAATCACGTAGACAACCACCAGAAATAAATACACAAAATTACAGAACTATCGCTAACATATTGTGCAAGATATTCCAATTTCAAAACTCAGTCGATGCCACGCCCTTTGGTCTGATCCCGCCCATTTTTGGACCAATCACGTGGACTGCCACCAAATACACCGCAAAATTACAGCTCTCTCGCTAATAAATTGTCCAAGATATCTCAACTCAATATTTGGCTTATATGGGCGGGGCCACGCCCATTTGTCCGATCCTGCTCATTTTTGGACCAGTCGCGTAGACTACCACCAGATACATATACGCAAAATTCCTAACAAATCGTGTAAGATATCTCAATTTAAAAATTTGGATTATATGGGCGGGCCACGCCCATTGCTCCGATTCCACACATTTTGGGACTAATCTCGTAGACTGCCACCAGGTTAATATACACAAAATTACAGCACTCTCGCTAACAAATCGTGTAAGATATATCAATTTCAAAATTTGGTCTGGGCCACGCCACCAATAACGTAGACTGCCACCGCATACATACATATGCACTAAATTGCAGCACTCTCGCTAATAATTGTCAAAGATATCTCAATTTCAAAATTTGGCTTATATGGGCGGGGCCAGACCCATTTGTCCGATCCCGCTCATTTTTGGACCAGTCACGTAGACTACCTCCAGATACATAAACGCAAAATTCCAGCACTCTCGCTAACAAATCGTGTAAGATATCTCAATTTAAAAATTTGGCTTCTATGGGCTGGGCCACACCCGTTGGTCTGATCCCGCCCATTTTTGGACCAATAACGTAGACTGCCACCGGATACATATGCACTAAATTGCAGCACTCACGCTAACAAATTGTTCAATATATCACAATTTTAAAATGTGGCATATATGGGCGGGGCCACGCCCATTGGTCCGATCCCGCCCATTTTTGGACCAAACACGTAGACTGCTACCAGATACATGTACACAAAATTACAGCACTCTCGCTAATAAATTGTGCAAGATATCTCAATTTCAAAATTTGGCTTATATAGGCGAGGCCACGCCCATTGGTCCGATTCCGTCCATTTTTGGAAAATTCACATAATCTGCTACTAAATGCATACACATAAAATTTCAACACTCTAGTTAAAAAATTTTCTCAATATCAAAATTGTTCCCATATGGGCGGGTCCACGCTCACTTGATATATCGGAAATTCACCCTATTTTCAGCACCCCCTACACATGTACATTCTGTGAAAATTTCAAGAAAATCGGTCCAGCCGTTTACACGCCTATACGGTACAAACAAACAAACCAACAAACACACTTTCTTCTTTATATATAAAGATAAGTTCTTTTTTTCGACGAATTTCTATAACTCTAATGCAAAAAAATTTTTCTCAATATCTTTTACAGAACAAAAGTTATGACCCAATTTATTAAAGTATTCAAAACTTCAACGTTAAAGTGTTGCCACTAATAATTCAAGCAATTTATCTCCGATTATTGTGAGATCACACTTAGTTTTATTGAGAATAAACACACTTTCAGAATAATATGTAAAAATAGCACTATTGGTAATAAAATATTGCAATGCGTCACCATCAAAGTTGAAGTTGAGAAATTTTATGGAAAAAATCAAGTTTACTCCCCTATAACTACGTTCATTTCTATTTAACGTACCATGACATGCACATACATATTTATACCCCCACTTTAGTGTGACGTGGGTATATATCATTTGCTACGGAAAAAAGTGTAACACATCGAAGGAGTGACCTAAGACCCCAAGTATGTTCGAAGGAAAACCGTTTTGGGTCATTTTAAGTCGAATGAGCAATGTCCGTCCGTCTGTCTGTCTGCTGGCTGGTGCGCACGATAACTCTCGAAAGGAGTAACCGATTGACTTCAAATTTGGTATGTGGTAATATTTTTTTTCTATCTCCGGCTAAGTTCGAAGATGCGCCATATTGGTCCACTCCTTCTAGTACCTCCCTCACAAACGGTTAACATGTTGTGAAAAATTGATTCTTTAATAACTGCTATACTACTTATTCGAATCTTCTGAAATTCCACACATAGTATTAGCTTATTAGTCGCTATCAACTCGAGAAAAATGGGCGATGTTGCCACGTCCCTTTTGGTACCTCCCACACAAATGCATTGTTTTGCACCAAAAGTTAACAGCTTATAACATTAATAACAGTGTATAAAAAAACTTGAAATTTTGTACAGTATTATACTTTCATATTGCTTACAGTCAAGGGAAAAATTGAAATTTTGTACAGTGTAATGTTGCCCCATTTTGTACCTCCCACACAAAATGCCCAAATCATAACACAATTTAATATCTCACATCGTTTTTACCAGTGCACATAAATGCTTATAATTCGACACAGTGCAATGAATTTAAAGTATCTAATGTTCAGCGAAAAATAGGTGTATTTGATAAACCCCTTCTGGTACCTCCCACACAAATTGACAGAATAATTCGAGTAATATTCAATATTACATTACTCACAAAGTGAGGGTATACCTTAGTCGGTTTACCCGACTGAAACTTTCTTACTTGTTTTAAAGGTCTATGTCTCCTCTTCAAAAATCGGTTGGAAAATAACATAATCATTCGATTTGTACAAAGAGTCAAAAATAGCGCTAAAATGAGATTTTGAGGTATTTTTTCTGTTGTACTTGAAGGGACCTGCAACCTACACCATGTCATATCAGAAGTTCCAGTAATTTTTTTCAACTTTGTAGCAGTGTGTAATAATGCGATGGGCTAACCAGTTTTATGGTCATGTGTTCTTGAACATCTTCGGAATTTCTGTTAATCTATTTATTAGTGGTCATTGTTGTTAATATCATTTGTTATGAGATACGTGACCTCATTCTGGGTGTTAGATTCTTCAAACGGAATGGAATATCCCATTATGCAAAGTTTTTTTAATGCTTGACAAAGAAAATCAATAAAGAAAGACCCATAACACGCACAAACAACCTACGAAGGTGTCATAATTATAAATTTAAAATATTTCAACCTTTTTTTTCCGTTTATTCTACAATAACAACAAACAAAAGTTATAATTGAAGACTAAAAAAATTCCTCGGCACTGCGGTATTGGGGTATTAAGACTTTGTAAATTTAGTAGAAACAAATGGCTACTGAGAATATGACACAAATGGTATTTGGCGTAATCCCCAAACTTGACGCCTTTAACTTAAAATCATTTACTGAGTCGTTTTAGACATGTACCACTGAGTATATCCATTATTTCTTAATGTAGCCCAAAGGTAGCTGTTCTGAGCTAGTAACAAGCGATGGAAGTGCGGTTCATCACTTAACTCCGTATTCATATACATACGTATGAGGGCTATACCCAAATCTGAACACATTTTCAACAAAAATTAGTTGTTGTAGCAGTTTGGAGACGCTGAGCGGATAATCCTCAAGTCTATTGCAGACTTTGTTCCCGTATATATCCCATTTTCGCGGGGACCTTATGTTATTTTTCATCATTCTCAATGTTGTCCGGCTATTAATTAACATTTTTCTGCTAATCTTAGGGAATGCGTGTTATTAAATTTTAGGTTAGGGTTGCAGGCGAAGTTACCAGCTCACAATGCCCAATTGAGGGCCCAGTTGCCCCACATCGGAACCAACCTGTTTGATACACAAAGTTATCAATAATAAGAACATCGGTACCGGTAAGATCTGTCAGATTTCCTAGAAAGGCCTAGAAATTACCGGAAGACGGCGAGCCCTTTTTCTTCTTAGTCACTTTCACAGCGCTATGTTCTTCGGGGACCTGACTCTTTTAGCGGCCTCCATGTGTTGGAGGTAGAACTGTCAGGTTCATCCCGTATTTGTTCTGTCGGTTTAACTTATTCAGTTTCCATCTTTGTGCCCCTGACAGTCTCTTTGAGTTAGCAACAATAGTGATGACGGCGACACATGACTCGTGAACGAATCAACGCTAGGTTTTCCCAACCTCCGCGCCGTAATCTCCTTTGTCTTTTTTGGTTTGGTCCCATAGCCAGTATTAGCCCGTAATAGGTACGTCGATATAAGCCTTCCAGACTAGGCTCACAAATTTCTGTCCAGAGCCGATGCATCCAATTCAACCTACGCTTTAAAAAAAACAAACCACGTGGTTGCGTAGTTGGTAGGTGAATAGGTATTGCGTAATAGCTATACCTAGGTTAAAAACTATCCGCTCTGCGATAACACGTCCGTTCGCTACGGGGATCTCGAAATCTTACAATCAGATCTGCTAACGTCGCAGTGGCCAGTCAGTAAGCCTATAATTAAGCGATTGTCCCTTTTTATTATGTTTAAAAATGTTGTTGTCTTTGTGGCTGTCAAAAAGGATCTTGAGATCTCACAACCAGAGCAGTTTATACATTTTTGATTCGATAGATCTCTATAAAAACTCTTGATCTTACTTAAGACTTCGCACAAAGGAGGGTTGAGATATGTTTCGGCCCATGTGGTTTCTATCGTCGCCTCTGTAACCGTATAAATACGTATCTCAGCACCCTGACAAAGTTCTTCCTCAGTGAAAATCTAAAGCTGCCAAATAATCGGTCACACACTTCACCACCTGGACGAAGGAAGTTTCCCTTGAACTGGCTGTCGAAGTCGATGGAAAAATATTACCGACAGTGAGTCAACCAAAAAATACTTGCGATGGCCCTAGACCGCCATCTACTCATCGCATGTCACCGTAATTTACAATAAATTATGCTCGCAGAATAAGGTCATCAAGTCGCTAGCCGGCAGCAATTGGGATATGAATAAAGTGATTTATTATGCAGCGCCAGTATAAGCACCAAGTCAGACCTGCCAGATCGCAGCACTTCGGACAAAAACCGACTGCCTTCAAATGTCTTAGGGAATTATTCATAAAAAGTTAAATAAGGTTTGAGGAACGCTTTAGCAGTGTTAAAGCGTTCTTCAAACCTTCATTAAATTTTTATGAATAAGGGCCTTAAGCTTCAGTAAAATATCACTACGGATTGTAATCAAAGCAGTTCCTGCGAATTCACCCAAACTTCCAACTCGTGGAGAAGGGACGTGTGGACTCATAGATGCGAGATCCAACAATATCTAACGGATCATTTTACTGAAGCCTCTTACACGACAAGATTGAGGAAACTACTTTAGGTTAGCATAACAAAAGCCACAGGAAAAATATTGTCATTGATGGAGCAGATCTTGCCCAGACGAACCAGAGTAGTTCTGGCACAGCACAAGTCGGTTTGGTGCAGTCGTCTGAACTAGAGACTAGACAAGACCATCCCAGACCTTTGACCAGCGTGTGGCACATGACCCCACAACACCATCCGTATTCAATTGCCTCGTTAAGCCGGTGAATCCGACTTCATGCTACTTATGGTCTGATCAAAAATTAATAACCTCAACATTTTTTTAATTTTGAGTTAATTAAATTAATAACCTCAAAATTTTTTAATGCGAACATCGAACCTAGTGCAAATACTCCTGGGTTCGATATTCGAATGATATTTCCTGATTTCCTTTTTTCAATAACAATATAAATCTTTTGTTTCAGCAAATATATTGTCGTCTAATGTATTTTTTATATATAGTATTTATAAAATCATTTTCCCAATTTATCAAATAGTAGCAAATTTAATGTATTGCACTAATAATAATTTATTAATTTACTTCAAATTCTATTTCCCACCAAAACAGAACTTCTCTTCCCAAATGAACAAACCGATGTGCCAAATTTTGGACGTTGTATTACACCGAATCGTGAAAGAGCCCTCTGCATCATATTGGAAGATTGCAGGTACCTTTATAATGTACTGGTAACGACACCCTTAAGAGACGCTGATCGTCTATATTTGAGTCGCAGTCAGTGCGGCTTTCAAAATGGTAAAGTTCTGGTAAGTATGCACTTCAAAATGAGATCATATTCCATAGAGTCGAGATGTGAAGTTTAACCCTCATTTTGCAGATATGTTGTCCGGATCGATATCGTCAGGCGCAACCAGTTGCACCGGTTGTCACTACACCACCCTCACAAGTCAGTAATCTGTTGCCCCAGCCGGGCCAGTGTGGTAATGTCCTGTCAAATCGCATCTATGGTGGTAATAAAACTAAAATTGATGAATTTCCTTGGATGGCCTTGATTGAGTACACAAAAGGTAAACAAAGAGTATATTTATAGTTTTTCAGCCACAGTAACGTGTTTTTTGTTTGAAAAGAACAATATTTACTTGTATCCAAAGAAATTTTACTTAAAAATAAAGAACATTTTCTTCGCAATGAAAGAGATAAGCAAGGACTCTAGAGCAAAAAGGACGAAAATCTGTTGTCACTATTTTTGGTCAAAAATTCGAATAACTTTTCAAAACTTTAAACGGTCATATCCCGTTAAATAAAACTCCTAGGAAAAAAGGACAGAAATTTGTGATCAGTATTTTTTGGTAAAAAAAATCGAATTTTCCATTCACAACTTTAAATGGTCATATCACGTTAAATAATATCCCTATGGCCAAAAAGTCGAACATTCGTGTTCACTATTTTTGGTAACAAATTCAATTTTTTCCCAAAACTTTAAATGGTCATATCTCGCTAAATAAATCCCCTAGGACAAAAGGAGGTAAATTTGTGATCAATATTTGTTTTGTCCACAATTCGAAATTTCTCTCCAGAACTTTAAACGATCATATCTTGTAGGTCGTTAAAGACATTCCCACTTCTTTAAGGCAGTCCCAATTCTTGCAATTTCATCTGCTTTGCAGTTATATGTGTCACAGCAACCCGGCATCCAAATTAAGTGAACATTCTGCCAACTCGTTAAAAGATCTGCAACAGTTGATGTCAGTTTTTGAATAGAGAAAGGCAGTTTACAAGGATTTTAAAGCAGCCTGCCTATTGGAGAAAATATTGACATCGATTTAAGTCAGCACATTTATTCTATGCCATTCTGCTACCTCTCTGTCAGGTAAACACTGCAGTGATCAGACATTATATTTCCAATTGATGGAAAGGCAGGCATTGTGTCTAGGTTAAGAGTGACAGCCGGAGTGTCAGGCTCACGTAGACTATGTTGTCCATGCAAGTGTTCTATTAATTACTCCTCCTATTCTTCTTCGCAGCCTCTGCAAAATTAATCTTATAACACCTACAATTTCTCTACGAACCATTAAATAAGACAGTGACACGTCATGATGGACACGATAAGTAAGACTTTCGGTCTCAATAACAAAGCAGGAAGTCTGCTAGGAATGTATGCAGTTTCAGGGTCGTTAGAGGCATTCCCACTTACTCGTATATTCCAGTTCCCCTGAGGCATTTAAGGTAGTTCCTATTCATGCAATTTCATATGCTTAGCAGTTTCATACATATGTCACTGTGACCCGAGTCGAGGGCAGTTTATGAATACCGAAAGACAGTATCCAGGGACTTTATAGCAGCCTGAATAGTACAGAAAATATAGATACCGACTTTAGTTAGAACATTAATCCTCAGTCATTCTGCTATCCCTCTAATAGCTAAGACGTCTGCCAGGTAAACATTACAGTGAGCAGACAGACAGGAAAAACACAGAAGCCCACTTGGTTGTTTAGTTTGGAACCGTTTGGATACAGACTGACTATCAGAGCCTGAACTCTCTAAGACTTCTTCCAGGTAAACACTTTTTAGAAACGACAACAGAGCCCACTTGGCTCTTGAGTTACGAACCTTCTGTATGGAAGTTTAGGAATCACCTATGAGTATGTCCTGGGAGGCGATCTTTTCATTCTGGTCTTCCAGGCATAAGAGGGAAATACTCGTACTTCTTTTCAAAAAGTGGTTCAGTTGTAGTGTAATCAACAGTGCCTGGAAGGTTAGGTACAGTACTATTTAGAATGACACTCTGTTCGTAACTATTTTCTAACAAGAGTGATTGATAGTTCCCTAGGTTATGTTTGGGTAGCATCCGAAGTTACCAGCTCACATAAATCAATTAAAGTGCCACTCATCGGAACCAAGCTGTTTGAGTTTTGATAACTTACCAATATGCTCAATGCTCTCAACTTCCTCCTCATCGTCAAAGCATCTGTAGAAGTCATTGGACTCAATTCCCAAACTCGTGGTATGTTCACCGATCAGGCAATGTCCCACCAGAGCTGACACTATCGTAGATGGTGAATGGTAGTATTTTGACCTTAATAGGTCGTATTTTGGGTACCTGTAAGGTAGCTAGACAAATCTGGTAGCTAAGAGTAATAGCAGTAGAAGCGACATATTTTCCTAGCTAGACCCTCAATCGGTGCCGTCCTTAACTCACTAGTGATAGACATACCAGAAGGTGGATCTCTCTGGATCTATATAGTGCTACCACAGCCTTTTGCTCTTTCCAGAATGTTTAATTTGAAATGTAACTTTCTGTTCGGTAAATACCTAAATATTTTGTACCTTTAGTGTAGGGAATTCCAATACCTCCTGAGGAGATAGATACAACAGTAGTTACATTATACCTCCAGTTGAAGTAACAACTTCTGTCTTTGTCGACTTCACACAAAGACCATTAATAGGTAGAAACCTAAACGCCGATCTTTTTCTGGTAAAGCAGAATACTTTTCATGTAGAGATTCCAATGCAAAGAAGACAGAACCCGTGAGGGGTTCTGACAAATCTATAGAGGTCAGTAGACCCTACGCTAGCTGACATGCGTCTCTTAATCAGAAGGTTATGAATGAATCTTTTTATATTGTTATCAACCCCCAGAGCCGTAACTGTTACCGCTGAATCTATGTTTAAGGAAACTATCATTGTATGTTCCTTAACAGAGAGAGATATTCTTCAATAAAGCTGAGTAGATCATGCAGGGCGCTCTCACAGGATTTACACGGCTATAGGCATGGGATTGGTTGGACAATAGCCTGTGATGAATTTTAATCCTAAGATAACAGTTGATTGGTCTCTCCAAAAATTTGAGGAGCAAATGCTGTAGCTCCACTGGTAGTTTAAAGATTTTATAGCCTAAGGATTCTGTGATGACAATCTCACTGGCGACTTCTGATTGCTGCAGAATCTAAATCTTCATCAGAGGTTCCTAGGAGATATGTCAGTATCCAGGAGAACCTCCAGCGATTCCTCAGTGGACGTAGTCCATGAACTACCATTTTTTGTGACCTACCCATTAGAGCAAGGCGTTGAGGCTAAAATGTACCGATGCCTTGCAGTTTCGGATATGCCTTCAACGTCGTTGCAAAAATCTATCCAGGATTAATTTTGAGCCTTTCTCAAACTCCCTTTTGTATTACTTCAGTTTTTCCTTGTACCTGTCCCAGTTAGGTTAGGTTAGGGTGGCAGCCGTATTTTTTATACAAGCTCACATAGACCAGTTTAGGTCCCTAGTGTTACCACGGGCTGAAATGCCCTTCAGCGAAACCAACCTGTTTGATATACAAATTTGTCTATATTACGAATATCGGTACTGGAAAGATCTGTTAGTAGTATTTCCAGTCGTCGTTTACTCAGAGCGGGACAGTCGCATAGCAAGTGCTCAATGCTCTCCACTTCTTCCTCATCTCCACAGCTTCTGCAGAAGTCATTAGAGTCAGTACCCAATCTTTTGGCGTGTTCGCCGATCAAGCAGTGTCCCGTCAGAACTGATACTAACGTAGACAATCTTTGCCTCTCTAGTGCGAGGAGATATTTTGATCTTCTCAGGTCATACCTTGGCCAGATTTGTCTAGCTACTCTGCAGGTGCCGATTTCTGTCCATCTTTCGTTGGACTGCCTGATTGACTCTTGCCTAAGCCAAAGCTTGCACGTGGATAGTGGCGCACCAATATATGCAAATTCTTCGAGAATTTGTAATGTCGTCCCTTTCCTAGCAAGTTCATCGGCTTTGCAGTTCCCCGGGATATCCCTATGCCCAGGCACCCATATGAGGTGTATGTTAAACTGCTCAGCCATCTCGTTAAGAGATCTGCGGCAGTCGAGGGCTGTTTGTGAATTTAGGGATGTTGCCTCCAGAGAATTGATGGCAGCCTGGCTGTCCGAGTAAATGACAACGCCAGTGTTGGTTACTATGTTGCGACTCAGCCACTTGGCTACTTCCCATATTGCCATTATTTCGGCTTGATAGACACTGCAGGTATCTGGTAGTCTGTGAGCTATATCCAATCTAAGCTCTGCACAGTGTACTCCGAAGCCAACCTTTTCATCAAGCTTCGAACCATCCGTGTAAAAGTGGAGATGGTTTCTATTACCTGGTTTTCTTCCAACCCATTCATCTCTCGCGGGAATCATAGTGATGTAATTTCTTTCGAAGGTGTACACCGTTGGTATATAGTCCACTCGGTCGGTTATTTGATATTCTCATGTGACCGTAGTTTTTGTACCTCCACATTGATAGGCAGTTTAATCTAATTGCCGCTTTGGCTGCAACTTCTCTCGCCACAATATTAATCGGCAGTATATGGAGTAGGGCTTGTAGAGACTCGGTCGCTGTAGTCCTGTCCCAGTTCTTTGGAGCTCTTGTGGACTTTGACTTATTAAAGACCTTGCTGCGGCACATTCTCAGTCCTTTCTTTTCCCCTTTGCTTAATTTTAGGATATGCGGCTTGTAAAGAGCACTTTAGGCTTGTCGTGACAAGGTCCATCGATTCTTCTATATTCCTCTTCCCTGATAGTTCGCACCTTTATTTCAAGTTTTTTTTTACAATCATTGCACTAATCTGTTTTTTCAAAATTGATTCTTTTCAGCAAATAATGCTAGAGGTCACCATTGCGGCGGTTCACTCATCAACAATCGCTATGTTGTCACTGCCTCCCATTGTGTCAATGGCAAATCTATACCCGCCGATTGGCGATTGACCGCTGTCCGTTTGGGTGAATGGAATCTTCAAACAAACCCAGATTGCGAAATTGATATTCGCGGTGAACGGGATTGTGCCCCCGAACATATAGATGTACGTGTGGAACGTGCCATACCACATCCTCTCTATAACCCCAATTCAAGAAATCAAGCGAATGATATTGCTTTGTTGCGTTTGGAACGTAGCATAGCTTATACGGATTTTGTTAGACCCATATGTCTACCCAATAGTCCACAACTCCGTGCGGCAACGTTTGATGGTATTGTCATGGATGTGGCCGGTTGGGGTAAAACCGAAAATATGTCTGTGTCGGAGTTGAAGCTAAAAGCCTCCGTTATGGGACACACGCTGGAGGAATGTCGCTCGGTGTATATGCGCCAGAATATCATACTCGAAGACTCACAAATATGTGCCGGTGGACAAGAGGGAGTGGATTCATGTCGTGGTGACTCTGGTGGTCCATTAATAACATTAGACACCACCAATAGGTAAGTGTTATTTTTTTCTACATACATATGTATGTATAAATCTATACCTCCATTCTAAACTATGGTAAGTGCAAAAAGGTCGATTTTCAGGAGAGGCGATCAATGTTTGATGATTTTTTTAATTTGTGAATTCAAATGGAATGACCTTTACTGTTTTGTGAATAACTTTTGATTGAATTTGGAATATTTAGAAAAAACAATGCAATCTCCTTAACAACTTGTTTCTATAAATTTATACAGAGTTCGTGCTTATTATTTCTTGGCTGGTGTTGTCTCATTTGGTCCCACCCCCTGTGGTTTAGAAGGCTGGCCAGGAGTTTATACAAGAGTTGGCAACTTCATTGACTGGATTACTGGAACTATTAAGCCTTAGTCGTGGAGTCGATTGGTGTATTTATACGAGTTTATATGTTATTATAATGTAAATAATGTGTGATTGATTGAAATGCGATAAATTGTTTTGAAAACACTTTGTTAATAATAAACTTTGGACATTCCTTTATTTCAAGGAAGTACATTTTTTGTGTATTCGCGAATAATGTCGTAATGATCAAATTTAAATTGGAATTATGAAAGCAGTTTCCAATATTTATACCATCACTTTAGTGGAGGAGTGTAACACATCGAAAGAGTGACCTAAGACCTTATGTGTGATCGGGGGCCAGATGGTGCGCACAATAACTCTCAAAAGGAATAACCGATTGACTTGAAATTTAGCTTGTGGTAATATATACACATTTGGGGTAGAAATGGGGAAGTGATGCGTCTTATACAGCCTGTCCTTCCCAACTGTCAACCTCACCTGCACGTGGCATACCCCGCCGAAAACTGACGAGGCTCTGACGACCATAGGCGGAATTACCATCTTTTACGGTGTTGATTAAATGCTCACTAAAGGTTGCCCTCCTAGAGGCAGACTGACAGCCCCAGATCTAGAATCGGATGCAGAAGCCCAATCAGCTGCTCATCTTAAAGAAGTGATTACTGAAACCGAAATAAATGTAAACCAACCAATTAACTTGATGACGACCTTTAGCTACAAACAACGGACACGATTTGGATCATGGAACGTGCGATCGCTCTTACAACCGGCGAAAGTCGCACTACTTTGCAAAGAGATGAAGAACTATCGGTCCTGTTCTGAAATCACGCGATTTGATATCACGGTGGTTTAGTATTTTCACCTATTTTAAAATCACTTATGGATGGTTCGGAAATCGTCCGATTTTGATATAGTTGGTTTAAATTGATTGTTGATTACTTTAAACAATAAATCGTACCATTTGCGAACACCAATAATGATTTTAAAATCGATGGTGTTTTGAAATCACCGTGATATCAAATCGCGTGATTACAGAACAGGCCCGAATAATCTTTTTTTCATGGGTCTCTCTGAAACCAGATGGCCTGAGTCAGGAGAGTTTAAGATACCATGTGGGAACACTCTGCTGTATTCCGGAAAACCCGAGGATCAACCTCGCGCAAATGGAGTCGGATTTTTACTTTCCAGAAACGCACACAATGCGCTCATTGAGTGGAGACCTCACTAATAACACTATGCAACAAAATTGTTGTCCAAGGGAAGTGGATAACAGTTTCTGGTGCAACTAGGTTCACAAACACGAAAAAAAATTTTATGGTCCATATTTGGACCATAATTTTTCAAGTATAAGCCTGATTGAGCCGTGTTATGCCTCAAATTAAAGGGAATTATGGCTACATATGCTGCAAATGTCGCTTTCACATATGAGAAAAAAAATTATTTAAAAAAAAAAAACATTTTTTCCTGTTACAAAATAAAACTATAAAAAATAGAAAAAAAGACCGAAAAAATTATTTTATTACATTTTTAAAAAGCCAGCATGCTAAAGAAGGAAACACTGTACTGTCTATTTGACAAAATCTATGGATAGATGTAAAAGTTATGAGCCATTATGTAAATGTTAGGGAAATTCAAAAAAATCTTGTTTCATATTTTTTCGTTTTTAAATGATGTTTTTGCGTATATTGAATTCGCCATATGTGAGAGAGACATATAAGAGACATTGCACTTGTATTTTATTTTATGAGGATTGATGTCACGAGGCACGAGGTTTTATGGTTGTTCGTAACCATCCATAAAACATGATATGCAATGTCAGTGTAATTCAGCGCCTTAAAGAGATAAGTCGATTTTCTGAAAAATATTATAAAGTTATATTTCGAAGTATGAGTAAACGGCAAAGAACTTTTCAATGTGTAAATGATCCCGACAATTTCTGCTACATCTGCGGAAAATATGTAATTAAAAAAATCGACGTGCGTTTAGTAAAATAATAGAAGAAATATATGTGCAATATTTTGGTATACGAGTTAAAAATATGAACAAACCGTGGACACCTAGTATTTTGTGTAATTCGTCCATGTAAAATACATAAAATATGAACATGACTGGAAAATTTGTTGCGATTTAAAAGAAGTTGGTATGTTATGCCTCTGGGATAGCCGATATTTTGCCAACACAACATATTAAGCTGGGGCTCTTTAAAATTTTTGTAAAAGCCTTAAGGAAAGAGGGCAATTCACTCTCATATTTAAAAGTCTTTCTTTTCAAAAAATCGAAGGAGTTTTTGGTGGGCCTAAAATAATGAAACTGATGAAAGATGTGAATTTCGAATCATATTTGACGTCGGATGAAATTGCAGCATGGAGATCATTTAAGTTTGTAGTTTTATATTTTCTTGGATCCAATAAAAGCCCGCAATATGAAACAATGATTAATGATTTGTTAAAAAATTGGTTAGAAATATATTTTTCTATATTTATGTATAGAACACATACATATGTATGTATTCTTCTTACTTATTTTTCGCTTTATGAATTCCAACAGGTGTAAATATGTCTCTCAAAAGTCATTTCTTGCATTCTCATTTAAACTTTTTCCCCGAGAATCTTGGCAACATAAGTGACGAACATGGCGAAAGATTTCACCAAGAATTGAAGTCCATCGAGCGGCGTTACCAAGGGCACTGGGATGAAAGAATGATGGGAGATTATATTTGGTTCCTCAATGGAGAAACCGATTCTGAAATCTACAAACGTCAACAAAGAACACAATTACTTCTAATGAAACTTGTACATGTAAATAAACTCAAATGTACATAATATAAATAAAAGTAACAAATAAAATCGCTATTTAAATCCATAAAAAAATGTTTGGTTTTGATTTTATATAACAGTATGCCATAATCTATACAAAAAAATAATTTTTAGGTCTGGACACAAAAACATTTTTTTTTGTAGCATAGTGTTATTGGCGCATACACGAACGCTCATTATACTATCTGGGGTAGTACGGATATTAACAATAGGGGTGAGTCGCTTCTTGACTTTATTCTAACCACCAACCTAACTAATTATTTGAAACATTAGCAAAAAACAATTAAAGATAGACAAGAAGTAATAGACGTAACGTTTGCTACTGATCGGCTGTCAGACAAAATTATTGGGTGGAATATACTGGACGACCACTCATTCTCAGATCACCATTATATAGAGTTCAAACTCGCTGAAAAAGCGCCTAAACCTGCTGTCCACAGAAATGTGAGGAAGACAAGGTGGCACCTGTATGAGAAGAATTTCAAGAAAGTTCTCAACTCTAAATTTCTGTACGAACCGAATGACAAAGCCGGTCTGGATAATTTGGTCGAGCCTATCACCACATCATACTATAGTTCCCTTGAAGAAGCCTGTCCAAAAACAAGGTACAAGGGTAAAACTAAACCTCAATGGTGGACTCCTGAGCTAACGGCAAGGAAAAAGACCTGCAACAAGGCGAAATCTACTGGAGTCGCTAATGATTGGGATGCATATAAAGGGCAACTCAAGATCTATAAGAAGGAGCTTAGGAAGGCGCAAAGACGCTCTTGGTATTCCTTCTGTGGCGAAGTGGAAAAGGTCTCCGACGCCGCAAGGCTAAGGAAGATACTATCCACTTTACCTTGTGCAGTGGGGTATTTGCAGGATGAGGCAAACAACTGGACAAAAAACAGCGAGCAATCGCTAAATGTATTGCTCGACACACATTAGCTGCTGACTGAGAGTTCCAGAATAAGCTGGGCTATAAACAGCTTTGAGCCCTTCAAGTCACCTGGACCAGACGACATCACCCCAGCAGAAATGCAGAAAATGTTAAAGTACATTATCCCCTGGCTGCAGAAAATTTATGTAGGCTGTATTAGGCTTTCATACATCTCGTTTCGATGGAGGGACACCAATGTGGTATTCATACCCAAAGCGGAAAAGATATAGGCCAAAAGACTTCAGACCAATTAGCCTATTCTCCTTCCTATTGAATGTTCTTGAAAGACTTTTAGATTATTTCATTAGGGAAAATTTGGATACAAAGCACCTGTCGGGGAACCAACTGCTTACAATAAGGTGGCATTTCTTGACATTGAAGGAGCTTTTAACGACATTCACTCAAATGTGATAATTGCGGCACTGTCACATCTTAAGGTAAACTCGAGCTTGATTAGACATATACATACACAGCCTGCTCAACAGAAGACGCATAACAGCGTGTCTTTGGTCCACAACTCTAACAAGGTTCTTAATCAGGGGGACCCCACAAGGAGGAGTACTGTCTCCCCTAATTTGGAACCTAATGGTAAATGAAATTCTGCTAGATCGAGAACGTTGTGGCTGCAAGGTCGTGGCATATGCGGACGACGTGGCAATCGCAGTGAGTGGCAAATTCAAAAACGTCCTCCCAGACATACTACAGTTGGCTAGATGGGCCAGAAGCAGCGGTTTGGGTGTTAACCCAAACAAGACAGAATTGGTTCTCTTTACTAGGATGAATAATGTCCCACATGTAGACCCTCCCCCTCGGATAAATGGAACAGATCTAGTCTTTTCTGAAAGTGCGAAATGTTTAGGAATAACTTTAGAAAGGAAACTGTCATTCAGACTTAACGTACTGGAACGTGTAATGTCGCCCTATATTCCTGCAGGAAGGCTGTAGGGTCGCCGTTGGGCCTCTCTCCTAAAATAGTCCGTTGGATATATATATGTAGCAGTAGTTCGTCCAACACTGTTATACGGCGTTGTGTTATGGTGGACGGCAACTGACGAACTAACCATCACAAACCTACTACCAAAGGTTCAGAAAACTGCCTACCTGTGCATAAGCGGAGCGTTAAGGACTACAGCGACTGAGTCTCTACCAGCTCTTCTCCATATATTGCCGATTAATGTTGTGGCGAGAGAAGTTGCAACCAAAGCGGCACTAAGATTATACTGCCTATCAATGTGGAGGTATAGAAACTACGGGTTGCCAGAATACCAGGAAATAGAAATCATCTCCACTTCTATGCAGATGGTTCGAAGCTTGATGAAAAGGTTGGCTTCGGAGTACACTGTGAAGAACTTAGTTTGGATATTATAGCTCACAGACTACCAGATACCTGCAGTGTCTATCAAGCCGAAATAATGACAATATGGTAAGTCGCCAAGTTGCTGAGACGGAACATAGTAATCAACACTGGCGTTGTCATTTACTCGGACAGCCAGGCTGCCATCAATTCTCTGGAGGCCACATCCCTAAATTCTCAACAGCCCGCAGATCTCTTAACGAAACGGCTGAGCAGTTTAATATGCACCTCATATGGGTGCCTGGGCATCAGGATATCCCGGGGAACTGCAAAGCCGATGAACTTGCTAGGACAACATTACAAATTCTCGAAGAATTTGCATATACTGGTGCGCCACTATACATGTGCAAGCTTTGGCTTAGTCAAGAGGCAATCAGGCAGTCCAACGAAAGATGGACACAAATCGGCACCTGTAGGGTAGCTAGACATATCTGGCCAAGGTATGACCTGAGAAGCTCAAAATATCTCCTCGCACTAGAAAGGAAAAGATTGTCTACGTTAGTATCAGTTCTAACGGGACACTGCCTGATCGGCGAACACGCCGGAAGATTGTGTATTAACTCCAATGACTTCTGCAGAAGCTGTTGAGATGAGGAAGAAGTGGAGAGCATTGAGCACTTGCTATGCGACTGCCCCGCTTTGAGTAAACGACGAGTGGACATATTGGGGTCGGCCTTTCTAGGCAGTCTAAACGATCTTTCCGGTACCAATATTCGTACTATCGATAAATTTGTATATCAAACAGTTTGGTTTCGATCTAGGGCATTTTAGCCCGTGGTACCACTAGGGACCTAAACTGGTCTATGTGAGCTGAAGGAAAAAAACGGATGCCACCCTAACCTAAACCGACTACGGTATACCCTCACTTTGTGAGTAATGTAATATGGAATATTATACGAACTAATGTGTCAATTTGTGTGGGAGGTACCAGAAGGGGTTTAACAAATACACATATTTTCGCTGAACAATAGTTACTTCAAATACATTGCACTGTGCCGAATTATAAACGTTTATGTGCACTTATATACAGGGTTTTCCAACAAGTGTGATTTGATTTCTTTGAAAAGAAGCACACTTATTGTTAAGGAAATTCAAAAGTTTTTTATTTAATGTGATCATCGCCCAGACAAAACGGCTGAAGCTAGAATCATGAAATTTGGTGGAGGGTAGCCCTTGGGATGTAGACGAGCAATAAGACGGGATTTTTCGTAATTCGTACTATTACCCGCACAATGGGACAAAAAGGGATAAATATGGTACCACCGCCAAATCTAAACGGAATGAGCTAGAATCGTGAAATTTGAGGTGAGCGTAGCCCTTATGAGGACGAACCAGAAATTTACTAGAATCGCGAAATTTGCTGTTAGAGTAGCTCTTGGGACGTAAACTAGAACAAGGAGCGATTTTTTGAAAATTTTAGGGGCACATTGGGACAAAAAAAATGGATAAATATGGTACCACCGCCAACTTAAACGTCGAGAATTAGAATGGTAAAAATTTAAGCGTGGGATGTCCTTAGGACAACAGCTTGGGGTAGTCAGCTTTCTTTTGTAATCAGACTTTTCGGGCCACAGTGGGGCAAAAAGTGTAAAATAGGGTACAGTGGTTTAAAAATGTTTGATATGTTCCCACGGTCCATTGTTTGCTGTTAATAACAAACAACGTCTGCTAATTTTTAGCAAACATTTTTCTGCTAATAAAGCAAATTTTTCTGCTAATAAAGTACATTTTCTGCTGTAATAGGAAAAAGTTTGCAGTTTTGCATTAGCAAACGCACTGCTGAAAAATTTGCAATTTGCTGAAAATTGTTGCTGTTAATCAAAATATGTGAAAATAAGACAAAAGTTGCAATAATTTACATGATAAAGTTCAACTACCATAGAAAATCAAAAGGTTATCGTGAGATATCTGTTTATTCGGCGATATCTGTTTTCGAGTTACGGTTCTCAATATTTTTATTTTTTCATTGGATTTTAAAAATATTGGAAATAGGAGTCGATTAAAACTGCAAAAAGTAAAACACAAATCGATAACGAATATGATTTGACGATTTCAAAATCTTAGGACATACAATTAAAATTAATCTATTGTGTTTAGATTTTAGTTTCTAATTTTTTATATTTTAATGAAACTAAGCTAAACATTAATAATGTAAAAATGTTTATAAAGTCTGATTCACACAAGGCAATTTTATTTCAAGCAAGTGTCAAAGTTTGTAGGAGGGATACAGAGAGCACTTTCCGCTTGGAAGAAATTGTCTCGTGTGATCTAGGACTAGGTTTTAGGTTTAGGTTAGGGTGGCAGCCGTATTTTTTATACAAGCTCACATAGACCAGTTTAGGTCCCTAGTGTTACCACGGGCTGAAATGCCCCTCATCGAAACCAACTCTAGGACTAAGTATTGTGTATGCAAAAAAAGTTAAAAAACGAGAGAATTCCTAAAGGCTTAGGGTGAGTATTAAGAGAAAATTTCGCAAGATTGTATCATTCTGTGCAAAGACGATTTTTATACGGTTTCCACGGCTATTCCTGTGTGTATTGTTGTTGTTTCAAAGTGCGAATGAAAAACAAAACGTTCAATCGAGTACGAGAGTTTTTTCCCCTCCCTTTCCAACTGCCTCATCTACAAACACCATTAAACCGCTGATAAAATTGCCTCGTGTAAAGGTGGGTACTATGTTTTTTCGGCACGAAAAAATTTCGCAAAATGTTATTTCGAGTTGAAAAATTGAACGCTTTTTTACTAAAGTTGCATTGCAGCTTGGAAGTGTGTGTGTCAAAGTGTCACTTTTATATGTATGTATGTGTGCATATACATGTGCATTTTTTCTTTTTGCTAACATTCTTGAAAACAAACAAAAGATAAAATTCGAATTAATAAACAATTAATTGGAATAATGCCGACTTAGAAAATAGTTAATTTAAATGTCAGAAAGGGAATATTGTTGGAGATCATTGTGCTAATGTTATACATAAATTATTTATTTTGTGTTGTTGCGGTGGCGATGTTTGTGAGACATGACAATGTTATAAACAACGAAATAATTTCCTACTGTTGTACGAATATAAATAAATAAAATGATGTTTTGATTAATCGAAAAATATGTTTTATTATTACATTTAAGGATTTACATTATATTTGTTGACATATATATTATATTTCCATCCATAAACGGAATATCCTCTTCCAACTTCTATGGCTGGCAAGAACTAACTATGTATGTTCTTTACAACCATTTCCAAATCGAGATCACAGGCACTGTCCAATTCCATTGTCCTACTGCTTTAGTAGCGTTAGCTGTCCATAATGTTTCTACTGGCTTTTGCACACAATTGTTCTAAACATACAAACATAAATGTACATATCTAATAACAAGACAAATTCCACATTATTACATTTAGTTACACGTCCTTCCAGTGTTTTACACATCTTGTTTGCTTTTGTACTGCAATCCAATTGGTTTATTCCATACACATAGTTATTTTTCCTATCACATCTTTGCATTCTTTAATTCGGAAGATAATTTAATTTATTATTCTTTATTAGGAAATTGTATTTAATATTTACAACAGTGTATAAATATTTACAACAGTTGAGTTTCTTGCGGACAAAAATAAATATAAACAAATGTGACCGTGGCAGCATTAAATTTGTTGCGGCGTTGAATTTGTAACGGCGTTAAATTTGTGGTGGCGCCAAATGTTACTTTTTCGCGTTGAAATAAACATAGTACCACAAACGAAAAAATTTCGCAGTTTTTTTCGCGACTTTGTTTTTATATGGGATTTCAACGCGAAAAATGAACATAGTACCACGCTTTAATTGGGACGAACATAGACACCTCAACACACTCGGTAATTCGGCGTCTCTATCTCTGTCAAACTTTGACACTTGCTTGGAAAAAGTTGCCGGGTGTGAATCTGGACATAGAGGCATACGGAAGATAATGTTCAGATTCACACTCGGCAACTTTTTCCAAGCAAGTGTCAAAGTTTGATGGAGAGGCGGGCGGAAAGAGCTCTCTCATACAAACTTTGACACTGGCTTGGAAAAGTTGCCGAGTGTGAATCTGGCCAATGGGGAAAGTAGTTTCTTGTACTGGCAATCCGTTTTGTGTTTTTCATTCGCACTTTGCTGCCTTTATTTCCAACAAACACCGAATTGCCCCGTGTGAATCGGGACATAGACATGCTTAATGACGGAAAAAAGAAAATTAAAAAAAGCGGCGTTTAATTTATATTCCTTACCACTGAAACCAATTTTTTCCATTAAAATGTGCTTGCGATAAGTTACACATGTGCAGATGACAAAATCTCATATAAAATGTTTATTTCGCATATCAAAAAATATTGACAGACGTAATATGCTTTCACCAGCATTCAAGATTGCCCTCTTTGACAGACGTGCGCCGACGCCGGCTATTTAAGTAACACCCTTTGAAGAATAAAATATTTTACGCCGAACAAATTGAATTTGATTGATTTTTTTCTGTTTGTTAATTCGCATTAAAAAGCATTCCGCGAAGATACTGCAAATGATTTTAATAAGTAAAACGGTTCCGGGACAGCTTTGACAACACTTACAAATGGCCAAAGAAAAAAAGGCGAAATTGTGTATGCCTTGGAGGATCAATTAATCAAGTTGCAACAGGTAAGCGTACACAAATTGCAAATTTCTCTATGATTGTGTAAAGGTAAAGGTAAGTACACACGATTTGCAGATCGGACAACGTTGCCAGAAAAATGGCGGAAAAATGCAACCCTGTGAATTTACAACCGTGTGAACACACAATTTTTGTTTTGCAACGATAGCAGAAAACTCATTGCGAGATAATTTGCAGATTGTTATATGTGCGAAGTTTTTGCATGTGACAACGGCGCCATTGCCAGAAAAACATTTGATTTGCAACACTGTCTATAATGTATTTTTATTGGCAATCCTGCATATAAATATTTACAACATATATTGTAAATATATAAAATTGTAATGTTTTCTTGCAATCGTCTGAACTGTCAATTCACCTTTGCCTAACAATCTGTCATTGTCCGTATATTTGCAGCACTTTAGCAGGGTTGATAACGTTTGCCGATCTGGCAATCGTCTATACTCAGCATAAGTACAGACGATTTGTAGATCGGACAACATTGCCAGAAAAATGGCGGAAAAATGCAACCCTGTGAATTTGCAACCGTGTGAACATACAATTTTTGTTTTGCAACGTTAGCAGAAAAGTCATTGCGAGATAATTTGCAGATTTTTATATGTTCGAAGTTTATGCATGTGACAACGGCGCCATTGCCAGAAAATCATTTTATTTGCAACACTGTCTATAATGTATTTTTATTGGCAATCCTGCATATAAATATTTACAAAATATATTGTAAATATATGAAATTGTAATATTTTCTTGCAATCGTCTGAACTGTCAATTCACCTTTGCCTAACAATTTGACATTGCCCGTATATTTGCAGCACTTTAACAGGGTTGATAACGTTTGCCGATCTGGCAATCGTCTATACTCAGCTTAAGTCTTTTTTCTGGTTGTTTTCATGATTCTCAGCAAGCAGTGTCCTATTACGGCTACAAAAGTAAACTAAATATATGCTGTCCATACAAAGAACTTGTGATAGCGATGGACTAGCAATTTCTTTCCGTGTCCACTTTTCCAAATCGCATAGACCTCTTAGAAGTGTGGTCCTAACGAAAATATCTGCAACAACGTAAGTAATTGTTTTGTAATTTGTTTACTTATTTCATCAATTAAACCTGTATCACCAGAAATGGCAACATTAATTTTTTTACACCATATGCTTCAACGATGGTTGCTAATATCAGCATAGCGAAGTAACCTTTTGGCTCCAAAAAACTCGGGATAATTTAGTCTAATTGGGATGTAATCCATCGATAAGATAATTTTGCCCAATGCTATGGCTCTGGACATGTACAATTACCGTATATATAGGGTGAACCCAATTGGCTAACGCGTAGGAGTCACTGATCATCATACGGTCTTGGAGAACATCAAATATAACCCAAGGTCGTACGAAGTATGTTCTTTATTGTTATCATTCGGACAAAAAGAAGACGGTTATTAATGCCAGTGACCGGTAAGTATTGTGTGTAGATGCTCCTATTGCTATTTAATTTTCTAAATCTATATATATAAAGAAGAATGTGTGTTTGTTTGTACCGAACAGAATCTTGAAATTTTCACAGAATGTACATATGTGGGGCGTGGTAAAAATATGGTACTTGAATTTTCGATATATCAAGTGGGCGTGGCCCCTCCCACATAAGACAAATTTTTAAATTGGAATATCTTTCACAATTTGTTAGCGAGAGTGCTGTAATTTGGTGCATATGTATCTGGTGGTAGTCTACGTGATTGGTCCAAAAGTGGGCGGGATCGGACCAATGGGCGTGGCCTCGCCCGATTTTTGAAATGGAGATATCATCCACAATTTGTTAGCGAGAATACTGTAATTTTGTGCATATGTATCTGCTGGCAGTCTACGGGACTGGACCAAAAGTGGGCGGAATCGGACCAATGGGCGTGGCCCCGCCCATGTAAGACAAAATTTTAAATTGAGATATCTTGCACAATTTTTTAGCAAGAGCAATTTTTTAGTGAGAGTACTGCAAGTTTGCATATATATATCTAGTGGCAGTCAACGTGACTGGTCTAAAAATGGGCGGGATCGGACAAATGGGCCTGGCCCCGCCCATATAAGGCAAATTTTGGAATTGGGATATCTTGAAAAAAATGTTAGCGACAGTGCTGCAATTTAGTTTATATATATCTGGTGGCAGTCTACGTGACTGGTCCAAAAATGGGCTGGATCGGACAAATGGGCGTGGCCCCGCCCATATAAGGCTAATTTTGGAATTGAGATATCTTGGGCAATTTTTTAGCGATAGTGCTGTAATTTTGTGTATAAGTATCTGGTGACAGTCTACGTGATTGGTCCAAAAATGGGTGGGATCGCATCAATGGGCGTGGTCCCGCCCATATAGGCCAAATTTTGAAATTGAGATATATTACACAATTTGTTAGCAAGAGTGCTGACATTTTGCGTATATACAGTGCCAGACAAAACTAAAGCACGAAAGTTACCTTTTTAACATTTAGTTCAATTAAATTTTAAAAAAATTAAGGATTTCATTTTCTTTTATTAACTTAGTACGATTATACTATTTTATAAGTAAAATAACAAAAAAATAGTTTAATTCTTCTTTTAAAACAAAAAAATATTCATATAAACTTAGCAATATTCAAAATGTCTGCGACAAAACTAAAGCACATATGGCAGATTGAAAAGAGTGCTAGCAATTCCCTCTAATATTTAGTAGCGTATCAGTTATTTTTAATGACGGCTGCACACCTGCGTGGCATAGATTCAATGAAGTTGGACAATACTTCAGAAGAAACATTTTTCCACGCTATTTCGGCTTGGTGGAGTCCATATGGAATAATATGGAGTCCATATTATTGCATCTATCGCGTTGAATCTTTCGATCTACAACTTCCCATAGATTTTCTATAGGGTTTAAATCGGGCGATTGAGCAGGCCACTTTAGGACGTTGATCATATTATGCACAAACCACTCTTTTACACATTTAGAGGTGTGTTTGGGGTCAGTATCCTGCTGATATACCCATTTTAATGGCATTTCCTCCTCAGCATATGGCAGCATAACATTTTCCAGAATATCTTTGTATACGAAACGGTCCATTATACCGGTAATTCTATGAATTCCGTTACCTGAAAAACATCCCCACACCATTATGTTTCCTCCTCCATGCTTTACGGTGCCTTTAGAATAGCGTGGATTTAGTCGTTGCCCTCTTGGCCAACGCACGAGGTTTGGACCATCGGGTCCCTTCAAATTAAATTTCGAATCGTCAGTAAAAAGAACTGTTTTCCAACGGGCGGTAGTCCAGTTCACGTGAGCCTTCGCAAATTCGAGCCTGGCTCGTCTATTCTTTTGCGAAATAAATGGTTTATCAACGCATCTGTAAGTTGATAAGCCGCCCTCGACAGCTCGTCTTTGAATCGATCTGTGTGAAATATTCAACTGCAGTTCACTTTTAATAACCTTTACTGATACGAAAGGATCTTTTTTTATGATCCTAATTATTTGTTGGTCTTCACGTTTGGTTGTTTTCCGTGGTCTGCCACCTCCATGTATGGTATTTAAAGAACCAGAAGATCGAAAACGGCTAATAATTCTGGATATAACGCTGTGGTGAATCCCAAATTTGTTTGCAATGCTTGTCACGGATTCACCTTTATTAAAATCACTAATAATTTTTTCTTTAAATTCCGCAGAATATTTGTTTCGAGCCATTTTAATTGTTTAAATTTCGAAAATACCACGGAGACTATTAACGATCAGCATTGACTGGCAGACACGTGCAAAATATGTTTAAACTACCTTATGATAATCTCTAAATCACACTTTTCTTGTATAACGGTACTTGTTGTTGGTAATTTTAACCCATCAAGAGATAAAGTAAGCTGCCAAGCTGATGTGCTTTAGTTTTGTCGTTGCATTTTTAGACATATGGCTACCTTTTCACAAAAACAAAAACTAGCATTAAAGAATTAATTATTTATATTATTAATTTAGCGATGTAAGAGTATATTCTTCATTAGTTAAAAAGAAAAAAATATATACATAGGTACAATATTTAAAATTTTATTCCACTAAGTGTTGAAAGGCAACAATCCGTGCTTTAGTTTTGTCCGGCACTATATATGTATCTGGTGACAGTCTACGTGATTGGTAGAAAAATGGGCGGGATCGGACCAATGGGCGTGGCCCTGTCCAAATTGAGATATCTTGCACAATTTATAAGCGATAGAGCTGTAATTTTGTGTATATGTATGTGTCTGGAGGCTGTCTACGTGATTGACACAAAAATTGGCGGAATAGGACCAGGGTGTGTAGCCCAGCCCGTATAAGCCAATATTGGCTAATTCCAAAGAAAATCGACCCAAAAATGATGATTTGAAAATTTTACCCTTTTGATTTTGCTGAAATTGCATGCGCATACTGCAAGATGATACGAAATAGTGACAGTTTACCGTGTGTCAAAATTTGTAGCGGTTTAGATTTTATAGGGTGCCAAAGTGGGACATCTACATTGTTTTGTTAAAAATTAAGCTATGTTCCAGTCGCCATAACTTTTGAACGGAAAGTCAGATTTAATTGAAATAAGTACTATCTTAAAGATATTAACGTTATTTCTAAGTGTTACACACAGAAGGATAACTATATGTGTATTAAGGATACCAAAAGGACGAAAATGTCCTTAATCCTTGATTATCCTGAAAAACGTATTTCAATTTTTTTAATTTTATTTCGCATAAAAATACTTGAAATTTTGTGCAGTGTAATATTTTTATAGTACCAGTACAAAGTGGGCGTTATTGCCCCGCCCCTTCTAGTACCTCCCACACAAATTCTAACAATTTTGGGAAATGTTGAAAAATTGTAAACTCATTAAAGTAATATAAATAAAAAGTTCTAACATTTCAAATTGTTAGAATTTGTGTGGGAGGTACTAGAAGGGGCGGGGTAATAACGCCCACTTTGTACTGGCCTGTAGGTATTATAAAAACATTACACTGCACAAAATTTCAAATATTTTTATGCACTGGTATTAATGTTATAAGCTGTGAACTTATTGTAAAAATTGGTTCCTTTGTGTGGGAGGTACCAAAAGGGGCGTGACATTTTCGCCCATTTTTGTTCAGCTTATAGATACGGTGAAATAATTACTATGTATGAAATTTCATTGGATTCCCATGAGTAGTATAGAAGTTATAAGAGTTTTAACATGTCACAAAATTTTAACCGTTTGTGAGGGAGGTACCACAAGGAGGGGTCCGACATGGGTCACCTCAAAATATTAAGTAGATTTGAGGAAAATATTACCACATACTAATTTCTAAGTCATTCGGTCACTCATTTTCAGAGATATCGTTCGCATAATCCAGTCAATCGGACAGACAGACGGACATTAAATAAGTCATATCTTTTGAACCCATTGAGCACCCATTCTGAAAATTTTATATTTTATGGTGCAATATGGGGGTAATATTCGGAAATAAAATTAAAAATACTTTTTTCAGGATAATCAAGGATTGAGGACATTTTCGTCCTTTTGGTATCCTTAATACACATATAGTTATCCTTCTGTGTGTAATACTTAGAAATAACGATAATATCTTTAAGATGGTACATATTTCAATTAAATCTGACTTTCCGTTCAAAAGTTATGGCGACTGGAACATAGCTTAATTTTTTACAAAACAATGTAGATGTCCCACTATGGCACCCTATAAAATCTAAACCGCTACAAATTTTGACACACGGTAAACTGTCATTATTTCGTATCATCATTCAGTATGCGCATTCATATTTCAGCAATATCGAAGTTCATAAATTTTCAGAGTGGGTCGATTTCCTTTGGAATTACCCTATTTTAAATTGTGTCTTGCACAATTTGTTAGCGAGAGTGCTGTAATTTTGTGTATATGTATCTGGTGGCAGTTTAGGTTATTTCTCGAAGAATGGACGGGATCGAAAAATGGGCGAGTTCGCTACAATGGGCTTGGCCCCGCCTATATAGGTAAAATTTTTAAATTGAGATATCTAGCACAATTTGTTAGCGAGATTGCTGTAATTTTGTGTATATTTATCTGGTGACAAGCTACGTGATTGGTAAAAAAATTGGAGAGATTGGACCACATGAGCCATGTTTTGAAATTGATATATCTTGAGAAATTTGTTAGAGAGATTGCTGAGTTTTTTGTATATGTATTTTGCGGCAGTCTACGGTATTAGTCCAAAAATGGACGGGATCAGAAATCTGAAATCTGGGGCAACGAAGTGGACCGGGTCCAGCTAGTGATTTATATTTTTTGATCAAGCGTACACAAATGCACATAAAGGACCATGTTATCAATTAATCAAGACGCAACAGGTAAGCGTACACAAATTGAAAATTAAATGTACTATGATTATAATACTTATTTCTGTTTGTTTTCAAGATTCTCACCAAGCAGTGTCCTACTAAAATACGGGTATAAAAGATGATCTGAAATTTCGTAGCAACTACAATGTATAAATTCAGATAATTTGTGTCATGGATGGACTAACCATTTATTTCCTTGTCTACTTTTCCAAATCGCATGCAACTCTTGGAAGTGTGACCCTAATGATAATACCTGCAACAACTCGTAAGTATTTTTTTCCTTTTTGTGATTTGTTCACCGAAATGGCAACATTGATTATTTACTCTATATGTTCCAACGATGGTCTCTAATATCCGAATCACGAAGCAACCTTTTGGCTCCAAAAAACTCAGGATAATTTAGTCTAATTTGGATGTAATCCATTTTGCCCAATGATATGGCTCTGGACATGTACAATTAGATACCGTGTCTATAGGGTAAACCCAACACATTCGCCAATATTGACAGAGTTCGCGTCGATGTCGTACGATTTATGTTCTTTATATTTATCCTTCGGACAAAAAGAAGATAATTGTTAATGCCAGTGACCGGTAAGTATTGTTTGTAGATACTCCTATTGCTATTCAATTTTATTAAATGATTTATTTTTCATTTATATTTTTAAATCAAGCATACATACAGATTTCACAGTTCGAAACGCTTATCAATACATGGGCTGAATAACTTCAGGTTGGAGTCCTGGTTGATATACTCTTCTCAAATATCGGGAAAATATAAGATTTGTATTTCTTTTATTAAAATAAAAAAGAATGAAACGTATGCTAGACCAACAAAAATAGTTTGTTCTCCCAGCCGCTTTTTTCTGTTAAATAATAGCAAAATTGTTTGCTAAAATGACTGTTCTAGTTTGCTACAGTAGCAGGCAAATTTATGTGCTAAAATAACAACCATAGGGTTGCTAAAATAACAGACGAAGTCTGCTTTCCCTTTTTCAGCAGACACAGACTGTTGAAACAACAAACATTTTTGCTAATGATACTCACAAAATTCTTTGAGTGTAAGATCGGAAGTGATTTTTGGAAATTCTAACTTTAAGAGGCACATTGGGGCAAAACGGTTTAATTATGATGCATTGAGGCAAAAATGAAGCAATCTGGCAAAATTGGAACTTAAACTTGAAATGTGAAGAGCACAGTGGGTCAAAAACATTAAATACCGTATAGTGGGCAAAACTGGTACAGTGGATAAAATGTGATTAAATATGGTACAGTGGGCGTTAAGGGTTAAGTATGGTAGAGTGGGACAAATTTTAAATACGGTACAGTGAGACAAAAAGTGTTGAATATGGTACAGTGGGTCAAAAAGAGGGGTTAAGTAACGTAGAGTGTTGACATTTTTTAAATATGGTACAGTGAGACAAAAAGTGTTAAATATGGTACAGTGAGACAAAAAGGGTTAAATATGGTACAGTGGGACAAATACGGTACAGTGGGTCAAAAAGGGGGGTTAAGTTAGGTAGAGTGTTGACATTTTTTAAATATGGTACAGTGAGACAAAAAGAGTAAAAAAAGGCACAGTGGGACAAAAAGGGTCAACTATGGTACAGTGGGGCAAAAACAGTTAAATATGGTAATGTGGGACAAAATGGATTAAATATGGTACAGTGGGGCAAAAATGTATTAACTATGATAGAGTGGGGGTAAAAAGGATTAAATATGGTACAGTGTGACAAAAATGGTACATTGGGTCAAAAAGGGACAAAAATGTGTTAAATATGATACAGTATAGCAAATAGGAATAAATATGACACAGTGAGTATGAGTGAGAGCGGTGAAAATTTTTAAATATGGTGCAGTGAGACAAAATGTGTTAAATATGGTACAGTGAGACAAAAAGGGTTAAATATGGTACTGTGGGCCAAAAAGCGTTACCTCGAAACAGCGTGCAGTGGTTAACTATGGTGCAGTGGAACAAAAATTAATAAATATGGTACAATGTGAAGAAATGGTTGGCTATTGTACAGTGAGTCAAAAATGGTTA
This sequence comes from Eudasyphora cyanicolor, assembly GCA_963930755.1. Taxonomy (NCBI): domain Eukaryota; kingdom Metazoa; phylum Arthropoda; class Insecta; order Diptera; family Muscidae; genus Eudasyphora; species Eudasyphora cyanicolor. The sequence goes on along the minus strand of OZ005734.1, from coordinate 206,981,192 downwards.
ATTATGGTACAGTGAAGAAAATGGTAAAAAATGATACAGTAGGACAAAAAGGGTAAAAAAAGCCACAGTGGGACAAAGAGGGTCAACTATGGTACAGTGGGGCAAAAACAGTTAAATATGGTAATGTGTGACAAAATGGATTAAATATGGTACAGTGGGGCAAAAATGTATTAACTATGATAGAGTGGGGGAAAAAAGGATTAAATATGGTACAGTGTGACAAAAATGGTTAGCTATGGTACATTGGGTCAAAAAGGGACAAAAATGGTTAAATATGATACTGTATGACAAAAAGGTGTTAAATATGATTCAGTGGGCAAAAATCGTTACATTCAGTACATTGGGCTAAAACATGAACATAAATATGAGTTAAGAAGTCCTTTTTTTAAATGTTGTGCTTTTAGTTAATGTTTTAAATTATGGTGCAGTGTGGCTAAAAGGTGTTAAATAGGATTGATTGTAACAAAAAAGATTAAATATGGTACAGTGAAGCAAAAAGGGTTAAAAATGGTAAAGTGTGGCAAAATTATTAAATGTGGTAAGTGGGGAAAAAATGTTTTATATATTCCAGATATGTATACTATTTCGTACTTTAGAAGTACAGTGGAATAATAAAATATTGTAGCATATTTTGAAATTGATATATCTTAAACATTTGTTAACGAGAGTGCAATAATTTTGTGTACATGTATTTGGTGGCAGTCTGCGTGATTGGTCCAAAAATGGACGGGATCTGAAATCTGGGGCAACGAAGTGGGCCGGGTGCAGCTAGTATTACATATATCTACATGTTCTTTCAGTGTTTTGCACAATTTTTGCTTTTCTATCCAATCGGAATGTCGCTCTTCTCGTTTATTCCATATATGTACATAATTATGTTCTGTTCCAAAACTTTGCATTAGTTTTCTTTATTTCAGAAATTTCATTTAGTATTCTTTATTAGGAAATTGTATTGCTAATATTTACAACAGTTGAATTTCTCGCGGATAAACATGAATATAAATAAATAGGAGTACAATGCTGGCGGCATTCAATTCGTTGCGGCGCAAAATGACAATTTCTCACGTTTTTGCACAAAAATTAATGAAGCCATCCCACTGTGACCCGTGGCGGCTGGGTCGGCTGCTAGTCGACACGCCGTTAATTTTTATAATCGCGCGCCGCCTTTGTACTTGGCCAATATCGGCTTTGAAAAGCAGTCAATTACATCGGCTGAGCCGACTTTTTTATTGAAATTATTTTATTTGAGGATAAGTCATATTCACACTTGCAATTTTCACCCGCAGAATTGCAGTCTTTGTTGGAGAGGGACGCTAACTAAGAGATATTCTGATTGTTAAAGGGCATCTAGAAATCAAATAAAATCTGCAAAGAGATTGTTTTACATGAAATGGCGTACATTGGAAATTCATCCGGATTTTGCCAGCAGGATTTCATTGTGACTGAATCATCCAGCTGCCCAGACTTGGCTAATCAAAAGACTAAAGACTGGGTCAAAAGTCCCGTCACGCTACGTCTTCTACGGAAAGATGTGAAACAGTTTGAGACCCCTTCCCCCGCAAAACCTAAACATGAATTATTCGATTCTGTAGTCCGAGACGCTGTCAGAGCATTCTCCGTAGATAGCGTGAATCCAATTCACTTGAACGATATCCCGAAGATGAAGATGGAAACTGACAACTCATCTCCTGGATTGCCGTGGAGGCTCCATGGATACAGCACGAAGAGAATGGTTTTGGATGATCCTAACGCATTTCAACAGATTAGACATTTCTGGCATAGAATAAAAGAAGGTGAGCGCATAAAGGCGCCCGATTGCGTAGCTTTTCTGAGATCAGTAAAAGTTGGAAAGCAAAAGGTGCGTGCAGTATGGGTATATCCCGCAACAATCTCGTTTCAGGAAGCCTGTTTTGCAATACCTCTCATTGGTGCGTATAAAAGAAGTGGACCAATTGCTTACGGTTGTAAGACCGCAAGTGACTGCACAAAGATAGCTATTAAATTCTGCCACTACAAGCACTTTTTCAGTCCGGTTTACACAAGTTTTGATAAAACCATACCACCATGGTTAATCAGAATTGCCCTCGACATTCTTTCATTCAGCCTTGATTTAACTGCCTATCAAGAATCTGGAATTCCACATTCCAGAAAACTATTTCAGACTTGGTTGTACATCACTGACTACTTCATCAATACCCCGATTCGCTTATGTAATGGTGAGCGCTACCGAAAAAGAAAGGGCGGGGCAAGTGGTAGCTATTTCACTCAGTTGGTGGATTCCATCGTTAACTGGATTACGACCACTTACGCATTACGCCGTCAAGGACTAATCGTGCATAGCATTATGGTTATGGGTGATGATGCTCTTGCCGCAACATCTGGCTACGTAGATATGGAATTATTTGTCGATGCTGCCGCTGAACTTGGAATGATGATTGATATTGATAAAACGCATTTCTCGACCGAACTGAGCGAGATACAATTTCTTGGATGCAAGTTAAATAATGGGGGCCCGATCGAAGACCCGAAGACGGTCTAAGACGCAGAGTTCATTTTTCTTCAAATTTCATCGATAAAGATCGGTCGGAAAATATGGCTTTTGTAGCACTTGTAAAATCGGATCACATGTACATATACTTATATATAAGACTTATGTATATCTAAGTGTTAAACAATTTACTTTGAATTTGCCAGTGTTTGTACCTGTATTAAGAAACCTTTCCCTGCTAACATTCGTAATGATCGTAACTAAAGTTCAACGTCTGCAGCGTCTTGATGCCACATGGGGAGCAACAAAAAATATGTAGGCATGTTGTCTAATTTAGCATTTCGCCTGGTATCTTACATTTACTTTTTACACTATACGCTCCATGGTTTTGAGTAAGAACGATGTTAGGCTTATTGGTCTATAAGCCTTAGGTGTTGCATAACTTGCCTTGCCAGGTTTGGGTATGAAAACTACTCTTGCCACCTGCCAGGGTTTCGGTGTGTATGCGAATTTTAGACATGCTGTGAAAATAGCGGCTAGATGAGTTGATATGTAATCCACCTCCATCTGTAGTAGTGCCGGAAATATTCCATCAGGTCCTGGTGCCTTAAATGGTGAAAAGCTTCTTACGGCTTCTTTGACCATATGGTCTGTAATGATATAACTTAGTTGTTCTTCATTTTCACTGTAGTTCGGTATCTTAGTCTGGCCCGTCGTACCTTGCGGAAAAAGGGGGTTTATCAAAAGCCTTACCATCTCTTCGGTTGAGTCCACTCTTCTGCCCATATCGTCTAAAATTGTTTCGGTTTGGGTATGGGTTTTTGAGAGGAACTTTTTAATTTTAGAAACATCGTTAACGCTATCGACCTGTTCGCAGAATAGCTTCCAGGAGTTTCGTTTTGCTGTTCTTGTGATTTTGTTATATTCTCTGAGTCTTCTATGGTAGTCGTCCCAGTATACTGGAGATTTTTTACGGCTTGCCCTATTGTAAAGTCTAGGGACCTCTTTCCCAATGTTGCGAATCTCCCCGGTCATCCAAGGCTTCTCTTGGGCTGATTTCCTTTCTCGAAGCGGACAGCTGTCTTCGAAAGACCTTACTAATATACCCGTAATGTAATCAACATTAGTGTCAATATCTTCAACACTTAGGCACTCAAAATGTCCATGCCCTAGTCTTTCTCTAATTAGCTTCCCGAATTTTGTCCATTTAGTTTTGGCCTTATTTCTGAAACATGTTGGGTTCGGCGATGGCCGTGGTATCTTAAACCTTATGTAACGATGATCAGAAAAAGAATGTTCTTTAGAGACCCTCCATTCCTGTATCACGTCTATTAGATTTTCTGAACAAATTGTTATATCTAATACTTCTTCCCTTATTCTATTAACGAAGGTAGCCGTGTTACCTATGTTAAGTGTTATTAGGTCGTTAGTATTCAAGAATTCTACTAGGGCCTGACCCCGTTTATTAATGTTAGTACTACCCCACGCCACGTGGTGAGAGTTAGCATCGCAACCTACTAGTAATTCGTTACCTGTTTGTTTGACTTTCCTCATCAAGCGTTGTAGTTCCGACGTAGGTGGTAATGTCGGTGAATCGAAAGGCAGATATACTGATGCTAGGTATACACTTCCATTCCCTTGTTTCGGTACTGTAGCATCCGATGTTGACAACTCCGCAGAAAAAAAGATAACATAAATTTTTGTGACATATAATACAAGTCCTTGGTCTAGTTCCTGTATTTGCATAAAACAGTTGTTAACCGCGGCCCTCTGATCCGGCCCTGTTGAGGGCAATAGTTTGCTTCCTCTTCACTGCCTGTGCATTGCCTGTTTGTACATATACTCGTTTACTGCATATGACTGCGTTTAAAGCAGAGCTTATATTTTGTTGTAATTTTCTAATGCTGTCTACTGTAAATACAGACATACATACATATGAACGTCGACAGCGTTCATGGTCTGTCTCCCTTTTTCGTATCGTTCTTGCTTATAGATGCACGCACTTTCATACATACATATTTAAATGTCTATTTGCAGAATCATTGCTGCGCAGTCACTTTTTGGCTGTTGGATTTTTGTATGTGGGCATGAATTTGTATGTGCATCTATGTGTCTTTTGTTTACATTATGTTTGGCGCATATCTGGATGCGCACATAGCTGGCTGCGCACATATATGTCGCTAATATGTTTAAGAACTAATTAAATATGTATAAAAAGGAAGCCAATCTAATTATGTAGATTGGAAATTTGATGTTACTTAGCTACAAGTCCTTTAATAAACAAGTTGAATTCTCGGAAATTACAAAATTTCATTTCGCTTTTTATTTCGCTTATTTTCGCAAATATATTAGCCAGTAAAAACGCTTACTGGTTCAAACATTGGTGACCCCGACGTGATATAAATCGATATCACTTCACTAATATTATCATTCGGATAATACATATTAGCAATAGAATATTATCATTCGGATAATATTAAACTATCAATTCGGGTAGTATTAAACTGTTTCGTGATTTTTGTACAAAGTTCGCAAGTGTTCTAACAAGTGAAAATAATGCCTGGTGATCAAAGTAGCAACACAAGTGATGGAGCAGATAGCCCTAACAGATAGCAGATAGCCAAGGTGGCAGCCATGGTGAAGCAGCTCGAGGCGTTAAAACTGTCCCTCACAACCAAGCAATTGGATGACTATGACGCCGCTGATTTGTCCGTCCGGCTGGATTTCGTAGAGCAAGTGAATGCTACATTCGAGGAGGCGCAGTCAGCACTGGAGCAAAAAGTGACTATGACGTTTGTTAATATATTTGGCCACGACGAAGATGGATAAGGCATCTTAAATAAAGTGGGAAGAGTCACAAAAAATGAACGAGCTGCCAACGTGGGAGTCATTGTCCGCCTTTCTGGAAAGGAGATGCCAAATGCTGGAGAATTTGGAAAATTCTGTCGTTGGTGTGTCGGCTAGCCAGCAAATCTTCAAAAAGGCAAATCCCAAAAATCGTCATGTACACGTTGCAGCTTCCGGCTCCTCTGCCGTATGTACATTTTGTGACTCTGCAGGCCACTATATAACGAGTTGTGCTTTGTTTTCGAATCTTGCGCCATCTATTCGATACAAAGAGGCCAAAAGACTGATGTTGTGCCTCAACTGTTTGCGCAAGGGTCATGTATTGAAGAAATGTACTTCTGGAAGTTGTCGCAAGTGTTCATTAAAGCACCATACTATGTTGCACTTAGAGCCTAGCCCGTCCCTCCAGCCTTCAGCGTCACCGTCAGATCCCACTGTTCCACATACATCTCAAACTGTGCTCGTTTCGTCACCATCTAATACATCTGAAACATCAACATCAAATGTAAGTGTTCTGTTGGCTACTGCTGTTGTTTTGGTCAAAAACAAATGTGGAGTTTTTGTTCCCTGCCGGGCAATTTTGGACTCGGCATCCCAACTGAATCTGATGACTAGTCGCTTCATGAATCGTCTGTCCTTGAAGTGCAGACGTGTTTGTACTACCATATCTGGCATTGGCGATGGAAGTGTTAATGTTGACAAGTCTGTTGAGTTCGTAGTGAAATCCAGATGCAGCGATTTTCTGATATCGCTTGCTGCAATGGTGGTGCCCACTATCACGGATTATCAACCGAACGTGAGCATCAGCACTTCTGGCTGGAATATTCCCAAAAATATTCAACTGGCTGATCCTTCTTTCGATAAAGCTGAACGTATCGATATGCTAATTGGTGCTGAGCATTTCTTCGAGCTGATGTCTGTGGGGCAAATAAAATTAGCTGAAAATTTGTCCATTTTGCAGAAAACTGTTTTCGGCTGGGTGGTTGCTGGCGGTGGTTTGCGTTCTCCAAGGTCCTGGTCATTGGCTATTGCGTGCTCAGAAGTAAAGGATGAAGAGGAGGAGTTGTCAGCCATTGTAAAAGGCTTCTGGGAGGTCGAGAACAACTTCCAATCCGTAGCTGAAATCGATGATGAAGCCATTTTGTGCGAAAACCATTTTGTTCGCAATACCGTTCGCCTTGCTTCTGGAGCATATTCTGTTCGACTGCCGTTGGTAGAGGGCAAAACCACCGCCTCACTCGGAGGCTCTTATGAACGTGCCTTGCAACGTTTTTTTAACTTGGAGAAGAAGTTTAGAAGATATCCCGATATTAAGGCTCAATATTCTAACTTTGTCAGTGAGTATGCCGCACTTAACCATATGTCTTTAATTTCAACGCAGGTATCAGCCTCTAAATACTTTTTGCCACATCATTGCGTCCATAAGTTGGATAGTACGTCAACCAAACTTCGAGTAGTTTTTGATGGTTCCGCCAAAACTACAACTGGTCTGTCTCTAAATGATATTTTGTTTGCCGGGCCAACTATACAGCCCAAACTCTTCAACACCCTCCTGAGATATAGATTTTTTGAAGTGGCATTGAGCGGTGACATTTGCAAAATGTACAGGTGTGTTCGAATGTCTCATCCTGATGACTATCTACAATGTATTCTGTGGAGAGAAAATGAGGAGGATGAAATTCAAGTCTATAAGCTCAATACGGTTACTTACGGTACGAAGCCTGCTGCATTTTTAGCAATTCGTGCCATGCATCAACTCGCTGCTGACGAAGAATGTAATTTTCCGTTGGGAGCAAAAATCGTCAGAGGAGATTTTTATGTGGACGATTTAATTTCTGGCGGTGATTCAGTTCAAGATGTATTGGCGATAAGGCAGCAAGTTTCAGCATTACTTCAGAAAGGTGAATTTTCTATACGAAAGTGGTGTTCTAATGTCCCAGCAGTACTGGATGGCTTACCTTCTGATCAATGCGAAACTATGTTGATGTTTCACGATGGTACTGATGTCACAAAAACACTTGGACTTGTCTGGGATCCAAAGGATGATGTATTCATTTTCGCAATTCAGCCTCTTAGCGATTGGAAAGTTGTCACCAAGCGCTCAATTCTGTCCTCGATAGCTAGACTATACGACCCATTGGGTTTGGTCGGCCCAATCATCACAAAGGCTAAAATTTTCATGCAGCATTTATGGAAAATTAACTTGGACTGGGACGAAAGTCTACCACAGTCATTGCATTCGGCTTGGATTGATTATGTTTCCAAATTTGATGTCATTCGCCGATTCACATTTCCTCGCTACGTTTCTTTGCCGAAATCGATGATCCAACTCCATGCATTTTGCGACGCCAGCTTGGCTGCTTATGGCGCATGTGTTTATGTTCGTGCTGAGTTGGGTGACGTCATCAAAACTTCCTTATTGTGTTCAAAATCGAGGGTGTCTCCATTAAAAACCCTTACTGTGCCAAAGCTCGAGCTTTTAGCTGCCTCTCTGATGGCTGAGTTGGTAGATTCTGTTTTCAAGTCCTTGCAAAACAGCTGTTCTGTTCACTGTTGGTCTGACTCTATGGTGGTACTATCCTGGCTTCGTGAACAGCCATCAAAGTTCAATGTTTTTGTGGCAAACCGAGTTTCCAGTATTCAGTCATACCCAATTCCAATGACATGGCATTATGTACCAACAAATTTGAATCCGGCCGACATCTTATCGAGAGGTGCATATCCTGAAGAGCTGTTGTGCTCCAAGCTTTGGAATTCTGGTCCACATTTCTTGCTGGGTGATTCGTCATCTTGGCCAGATAATGTGGAATTTCTGACCGAGTTGCCGGAGTGTCGTAAAAATGTTTTGGTGATGACTTCCCTTACCGATTTGTCGATGCAGTGTAAGTATCACAATACATTTCCCAAAATTCAAAGAATTTTCGCTTACGTTTACAAATTCATTTTTTCTAAATTGCGAGGTCAATCCGAAGTGCTAACTCCTGGTGATATCAAGAATGGAACTTATCTGCTAATCAAAAATATCCAGTTAGTTCACTTCTCGGCCGAATATAAAGCCTTGAAGGCGAATCAAAACGTTTCATCTTCAAGCAAGCTGTATTCCCTGTTGCCAATTTTAGACGACTTTGGCCTGATTCGAGTAGGCGGCCGACTTCAGCATTCGAGCTTGGACTATGATGCTCAGCACCCCATCATACTTCCCAAACATCATTCATTTACGGCATCTATGGTGATGCATTTTCATAAAAAACTGTTGCATGCTGGTTCGCAATGTTTACTGGCATCAATTCGGCAGCAATATTGGCCCATTGGGGGCCGAAAACTTGTAAGCTCGATTATCTCGAAATGCTTACGATGCTTCAAAATGAAGCCGAGATTGAGCCAGCATGTTATGGGATCTCTACCCTCTGATCGAGTGAAGCCGAATCGCGCCTTTCACACTACTGGGATAGATTTTTGCGGTCCATTCTTTTACAAATCTGATGTGAAGAGCCGCCCTCCAACAAAATGCTATGTGTGCATTTTTGTATGCTTTTCGACGAAGGCTGTTCATCTTGAAGTCGTCCAAGATTTATCAACCCCATCATTTTTATGTTCTCTGCGTCGGTTTGTCCGGTCCGACAATGCGTCAAATTTTGTTGGTGCTAAAAATGAATTGGAGGAGTTGAAAAAGATGTTCTCCAGTCAAACCCATCAAAATGCTATCCACCAACAGTGCCTCGATGACGGAATAGAGTGGAAATTTATACCGCCAAGATCGCCCCACTTTGGCGGATTGTGGGAAGCAGCCGTAAAATCCGCAAAATTTCATTTTTACCGGACTGTTGGTTCAAATACCCTGACATTTGATGAGCTGAGGACTTTAGTTTGTCAAATATGTGCTGTACTAAATTCTCGCCCTTTGTTCCCAATTTCTGAAGACCCTGGTGACCTAGACGTACTGACGCCCGGTCATTTCTTAGTGGGTGGCCCACTAATATCTATAATTGAGCCCGATTTGTCAACCATCAATTTTGGTCGCCTCAATAGTTGGCAGAAGGTTTCCGAAATGCAGCAACTGTTTTGGCGCAAATGGAGCAGTTCCTATCTTTCACTGTTGCAAGAGCGCTCGAAATGGCGTGAGCAAAGTGACAATATCAAACCTGGCACTATGGTTATCCTGAAGGAAGAAAACATGCCACCTCTTAAATGGCAACTGGGACGAGTAATAGAAGTCATCTGCGGCGAGGATCGTGTTGTTCGCGTTGTAAACGTTCGAACGAACAATGGAGTTTTCAAGCGTGCTGTCTCTAAGGTCGCAGTTTTACCAATTGAGAAGTCAGTTGAAGGTCCCTGCCCTTCAAAGGGGGAGGATGTTAACCGCGGCCCTCTGATCCGGCCCTGTTGAGGGCAATAGTTTGCTTCCTCTTCACTGCCTGTGCATTGCCTGTTTGTACATATACTCGTTTACTGCATATGACTGCGTTTAAAGCAGAGCTTATATTTTGTTGTAATTTTCTAATGCTGTCTACTGTAAATACAGACATACATACATATGAACGTCGACAGCGTTCATGGTCTGTCTCCCTTTTTCGTATCGTTCTTGCTTATAGATGCACGCACTTTCATACATACATATTTAAATGTCTATTTGCAGAATCATTGCTGCGCAGTCACTTTTTGGCTGTTGGATTTTTGTATGTGGGCATGAATTTGTATGTGCATCTATGTGTCTTTTGTTTACATTATGTTTGGCGCATATCTGGATGCGCACATAGCTGGCTGCGCACATATATGTCGCTAATATGTTTAAGAACTAATTAAATATGTATAAAAAGGAAGCCAATCTAATTATGTAGATTGGAAATTTGATGTTACTTAGCTACAAGTCCTTTAATAAACAAGTTGAATTCTCGGAAATTACAAAATTTCATTTCGCTTTTTATTTCGCTTATTTTCGCAAATATACTAGCCAGTAAAAACGATTACTGTTTCAAACAACAGTTGGTAATTAACGTGGTTTAATCCAGTAACCTTGTTTCGAATCGTCCATGGTTCTTGGATTAAAGCAATATGAGTCTTACCTTTATTTATTATTTCCATCAAAGCGTTGGTTGCCGCCTCGTTCCGATGGAGGTTTATCTGGATGATTTCAATCATTGATCCTCCAGTAACCGGTCTTCTTGGGAGTCAGAGATAGTAGATTCGGCTCCCTCATCATTTTTTGGCTGCAGTGGGCGCTTATCTTCATCGCTGCCTTTATTATTTATTGGCTCATTTTTCCGGTTTTCAGCGCCAACCAAAGCCTTACCAATTTTGAAGAAGAATTTTGAAGAAGACTGCTTTGTTCACATAGAACGCCATACCCTTCGTCTTGACCAGGCTGGCCATGGAGAGCCGATCCAAACCCACCACAAGGAGAGTGCCATCACGATCATTCTCTCTGCGGAAGACTTCCCACCTCTTCACGTCCAGTCCCTTGTTTTGCCGGCCAAAGAGTTTGAGCATGCGTTCTGATGTGAAATTGCTGCCCCATCCTTTGACGTGTACTGTCGTTTTTAAGAGCTGAGGGATGTCGCTCATACTCACCAGTTTCAGCTTAGCGCCTTCCCAGGGAGAGGGGATGCTATCCACAAGCTCTTTGAGGGTCTCTATACATTCTGCTCATTATTTGAATTGGGGGCCCGTCGTCGGAGTTGAGAGCGTGCTCCACAATTTTGTTATTCACCAAGTCTTCAACGTTGTTGTGTTGGTCAGTGGGGATTTTGCCAGATGCTCTGTTGATATCGATCACTGCGTAGCAGAGCTCGTCTCCATATTGCTTTCTCGCTACTTTGGCATAAGATGGTGACTTCTTACCTTTTTCATCAACCAACTTCTTCTTCCGTATAGATCGTGACATCTGTTTAGATGTACTAATCTTTCCGGAGGATTCCGTGGTTGCGCTCGCTTCCTCGCCTCGCCGCCCTCTCCACCAGGATACAGACTAGAGTCTCCTTCGTGAGGGGCTTGACTTGTTCTCTCCAATTTACTTGAAAGCGGGGAGCTCTTTTTCTTCTTCGGCGGTTTCGCAGTGTTCTGCTCATCTGGGGATCTGATCCTCTTTCGTGCTTCCGCGTAGGGGGATGGAGTTTCAGATAGCTCCTTTGGAGCACACTGCACTATGGCCTGTTTGCTGTTTCGGTTCATCTTTAACTTCTTCGAGATTCCAATAACTATTTCACTAAATATTAACCCTTTATGGTGGAGGTAATAGAAGGAGTGGATCAATGTGGCCCATCTTAGCCTGAGGTGGAGAAAAATATTACCGTATACCAAATTTGAAGTCAATCGATTATTGCTTTCGAGAGTAATCGTGCGCCCCAACCAGAAGATAGACACACAGACAGGCGGACATTGCGCAAATGACTTAAAATAACCTAATCGAATTTCCACCAAACATACTTGGGGCCATCCCTTTTTTTAATCTCAATGGAGTTCAATAAACGTAACTAGTAGTTTGGGAAGCCAAAAGGTAAATCGATATTATACTCAAATTAAAGAAAATATTGAAAATGAATCATGGATTCAGTAGAGCGCAAGGTCCCAATAATCCTAGGTTATATTGCACAGTTATTGCGATCCTTAGCTCTATTTTCGAGATTTTTACGAAAAAGAAGTTTAATTAATTTATAAAAATGAAAAATGTTAAAATTCTTTATAAAAAAAGAATAATTGGATGTGAAATTGTGATAGAATCGCGCTTTGTAAATGAAAATTTGTTTAAAAAAGACAAATGTGAGCTAAAGATGTAACAAAATAATGTTTGATGAGAAAAAAACGCCCCAGGCAAACTTTTTTTTAAATGACAAATTTTAAAATTCTTCGTTAAGAAGAAACATTTTAAATTACGTTGTGGCGAAGTCAAGTTTGATGAGATAAAAGTGACGCAGGCTAGAATTTTTCCAAAAAAAAGCGCGACTTATTGCTTACATTTTCTTTTCTATTTATAAATGAAATATTTTGCTTTGGAAGCCTCTGGCGCTAAGTGGACAGCTTTAGAAAGGTTGTTTTGCATATTACGAACATATGTATGTATGTATGTATATAGGCTTAAGAATAATATTGAGTATAACCTTCCTTTCGTTTGAGTATAAAATTGACTAAGTCGGTGCCGAGTCCATTTGGTCTTAGCCCCAATTTTGAACACTATATTCGTAACCTTTTGGTCAAACTGAAAATCTTTAGAATTCCCAATTTCATGGAAGGTATTTGGATCAAATTTGTTGATGCTCAGTAAAGCCGGAAACACTTTAAAAGAAAAGCATTAAAGGTAATTATGAGAACTACAATTGTTAATAATCGCAGTGTCACGTGGAAAGAGAAGTTTGCTAACTTCCGTAAAACAATTAGAAAAAAAGCATAAAAAACGTTTTTTGTTGGTGCGAAAAAAAAACATAAAAAATAGAAAAAATATCGCAAAAATGTTTCTTCCAGTTTTTGAAAGCTAACATCTTAACGAAGAAAATAATTCAATTGAGAATTGTGAGGATATATATCAGATGCAGCGGGCATAAATGTAACACACCGATGGACTGACCTAAGAGACCTCTTTTTTTTTCCTTCGATTATTTCCTTAAGTGCACTTAATGGACGTAATAGATCTGTTCCTAAATATTTTTATATAAATTGTTCTCATTTATTATATTTTTTATATTTCTTCATTATTATATTTGTTTAAGATTTCTCTCCTATTGTTTTACTCATATTTCATAGCGATTGGAAAATTTTTTATCTGCGCGGTTTTATTCTATTTTTTTTTTTGTTGTTCTTACTTACACTCCATTATTTGTTTTTATATGTACTAAAAATTATAAAATCAAAACTTATTTGTATAGTGGGAGTAGTTTTCGTCAGCGCTGAGAAAAACATTTTTATGCTATTAATTTTAAATAATACCCTACTTTATTTTAAGACTAAAAAAAACAAAGAAAAACAAAAAATTTTAATTATAATAAGATAGAAAAAAAAATGTTTACAATAATTCCTTATAAGGCAGAGTAGTTTTAACTCATGTTAAAGGTTTTCATTTTTAATGCATATTGTAATTTATTTTTAATTGGCCTGATGGCTTTTTATTACATGTTAAGGAGAATAAATGAAATGAAATGAATATTTCGCGGAAATCCATTTTGGGTCATTTTAGCAATGTCTGCCAGCCTGTCTGGCTGGTGCGCACGATAACTTTAGATTGGCTGCAAATTTGGTACGAGTTTATATTTTTTTCTATCTCAAACTAAAATCGTAGATGGACTATGTTGGTCCACTTCATCAAGTATCTCCCCCACAAAGGGTGAACGTTTAGTGAAATATTTATATCTCATAAATATTTCACTAAACTACCCAATTTCTTTTACAATTCCACAAATAGTATTATTTGTGGCCATTTGGTAGTGCATTATGAATTTACACTTTCATTTATATTTAATTCTGAAGTCTGTTTTTTGACGGTGCAAAACTCTACACCGTGGACTGGGAAATTCGATATTTTCGCATTTGCGGAGTGGGCGTTATTGCCACGCCCCGTTTTTGTTCCTCCCAAAGTAAAAAATAGGCGTTATTGCCACACCCCTTTTGGTAACTCCCAAAGCAATATGGGTCATAATTTATACATTTATTCCTAGAATTTTTTAAAATGGCTTTGTTTTCTTCGTTAGTATGCTAGCTTTCATATATTGCATTTTAAAAACGTTTATACTCCTTAAAAAGAAAAATTACTGAATGAATTTGAATCATTCCTTTTGAACTGTACAAGAATGGCAGATTGGTGTAAATTTCTATCTTTTCGACATTTCTATATTTATTGCTTCTTGGTTGGCCTTATTATCGTAATTCGTTCAACTGTGAATTCGTTTCCTGCAGCATTACAGTGTTTGAATACACAGCATAAAACTCTCTCAATGTTCCTTAAGGCATCCTTAGGTTTGCATGGAGTTCTCTGCTAATCTTTACTCGATGCGGTGACTTACCATTCTTCTTTTTCGATGACATTGTCCATTCTTAATAATTTTACGTTTAATGTTGCCAGAATTTTTCTTGAAAGATGCCTCAATCATCTGGAAATCTGTAGGTTGCCTAACGTTCGCCTTATTTATTATTTCCATCAAAGCGTTGGTTGCCGCCTCGTTCCTTCCTTAGCGCCTTCCCAGGGAGAGGGGATGCTATCCACAAGCTCTTTGAGGGTTTCTATACATTCTGCTCATTATTTGAATTGGGGGCCCGTCGTCGGAGTTGAGAGCGTGCTCCACAATTTTGTTATTCACCAAGTCTTCAACGTTGTTGTGTTGGTCAGTGGGGATTTTGCCAGATGCTCTGTTGATATCGATCACTGCGTAGCAGAGCTCGTCTCCATATTGCTTTCTCGCTACTTTGGCATAAGATGGTGACTTCTTACCTTTTTCATCAACCAACTTCTTCTTCCGTATAGATCGTGACATCTGTTTAGATGTACTAATCTTTCCGGAGGATTCCGTGGTTGCGCTCGCTTCCTCGCCTCGCCGCCCTCTCCACCAGGATACAGACTAGAGTCTCCTTCGTGAGGGGCTTGACTTGTTCTCTCCAATTTACTTGAAAGCGGGGAGCTCTTTTTCTTCTTCGGCGGTTTCGCAGTGTTCTGCTCATCTGGGGATCTGATCCTCTTTCGTGCTTCCGCGTAGGGGGATGGAGTTTCAGATAGCTCCTTTGGAGCACACTGCACTATGGCCTGTTTGCTGTTTCGGTTCATCTTCTTTAACTTCTTCGAGATTCCAATAACTATTTCACTAAATATTAACCCTTTATGGTGGAGGTAATAGAAGGAGTGGATCAATGTGGCCCATCTTAGCCTGAGGTGGAGAAAAATATTACCGTATACCAAATTTGAAGTCAATCGATTATTCCTTTCGAGAGTAATCGTGCGCCCCAACCAGAAGATAGACACACAGACAGGCGGACATTGCGCAAATGACTTAAAATAACTTAATCGAATTTCCACCAAACATACTTGGGGCCATCCCTTTTTTTAATCTCAATGGAGTTCAATAAACGTAACTAGTAGTTTGGGAAGCCAAAAGGTAAATCGATATTATACTCAAATTAAAGAAAATATTGAAAATGAATCATGGATTCAGTAGAGCGCAAGGTCCCAATAAACCTAGGTTCTATTACGAAAAAGAAGTTTAATTAATTTATAAAAATGAAAAATGTTAAAATTCTTTATAAAAAAAGAATAATTGGATGTGAAATTGTGATAGAATCGCGCTTTGTAAATGAAAATTTGTTTAAAAAAGACAAATGTGAGCTAAAGATGTAACAAAATAATGTTTGATGAGAAAAAAACGCCCCAGGCAAACTTTTTTTTAAATGACAAATTTTAAAATTCTTCGTTAAGAAGAAACATTTTAAATTACGTTGTGGCGAAGTCAAGTTTGATGAGATAAAAGTGACGCAGGCTAGAATTTTTCCAAAAAAAAGCGCGACTTTTTGCTTACATTTTCTTTTCTATTTATAAATGAAATATTTTGCTTTGGAAGCCTCTGGCGCTAAGTGGACAGCTTTAGAAAGGTTGTTTTGCATATTACGAACATATGTATGTATGTATGTATATAGGCTTAAGAATAATATTGAGTATAACCTTCCTTTCGTTTGAGTATAAAATTGACTAAGTCGGTGCCGAGTCCATTTGGTCTTAGCCCCAATTTTGAACACTATATTCGTAACCTTTTGGTCAAACTGAAAATCTTTAGAATTCCCAATTTCATGGAAGGTATTTGGATCAAATTTGTTGATGCTCAGTAAAGCCGGAAACACTTTAAAAGAAAAGCATTAAAGGTAATTATGAGAACTACAATTGTTAATAATCGCAGTGTCACGTGGAAAGAGAAGTTTGCTAACTTCCGTAAAACAATTAGAAAAAAGCATAAAAAACGTTTTTTGTTGGTGCGAAAAAAAAACATAAAAAATAGAAAAAATATCGCAAAAATGTTTCTTCCAGTTTTTGAAAGCTAACATCTTAACGAAGAAAATAATTCAATTGAGAATTGTGAGGATATATATCAGATGCAGCGGGCATAAATGTAACACACCGATGGACTGACCTAAGAGACCTCTTTTTTTTCCTTCGATTATTTCCTTAAGTGCACTTAATGGACGTAATAGATCTGTTCCTAAATATTTTTATATAAATTGTTCTCATTTATTATATTTTTTATATTTCTTCATTATTATATTTGTTTAAGATTTCTCTCCTATTGTTTTACTCATATTTCATAGCGATTGGAAAATTTTTTATCTGCGCGGTTTTATTCTATTTTTTTTTTTTTGTTGTTCTTACTTACACTCCATTATTTGTTTTTATATGTACTAAAAATTATAAAATCAAAACTTATTTGTATAGTGGGAGTAGTTTTCGTCAGCGCTGAGAAAAACATTTTTATGCTATTAATTTTAAATAATACCCTACTTTATTTTAAGACTAAAAAAAACAAAGAAAAACAAAAAATTTTAATTATAATAAGATAGAAAAAAAAAATGTTTACAATAATTCCTTATAAGGCAGAGTAGTTTTAACTCATGTTAAAGGTTTTCATTTTTAATGCATATTGTAATTTATTTTTAATTGGCCTGATGGCTTTTTATTACATGTTAAGGAGAATAAATGAAATGAAATGAATATTTCGCGGAAATCCATTTTGGGTCATTTTAGCAATGTCTGCCAGCCTGTCTGGCTGGTGCGCACGATAACTTTAGATTGGCTGCAAATTTGGTACGAGTTTATATTTTTTTCTATCTCAAACTAAAATCGTAGATGGACTATGTTGGTCCACTTCATCAAGTATCTCCCCCACAAAGGGTGAACGTTTAGTGAAATATTTATATCTCATAAATATTTCACTAAACTACCCAATTTCTTTTACAATTCCACAAATAGTATTATTTGTGGCCATTTGGTAGTGCATTATGAATTTACACTTTCATTTATATTTAATTCTGAAGTCTGTTTTTTGACGGTGCAAAACTCTACACCGTGGACTGGGAAATTCGATATTTTCGCATTTGCGGAGTGGGCGTTATTGCCACGCCCCGTTTTTGTTCCTCCCAAAGTAAAAAATAGGCGTTATTGCCACACCCCTTTTGGTAACTCCCAAAGCAATATGGGTCATAATTTATACATTTATTCCTCGAATTTTTTAAAATGGCTTTGTTTTCTTCGTTAGTATGCTAGCTTTCATATATTGCATTTTAAAAACGTTTATACTCCTTAAAAAGAAAAATTACTGAATGAATTTGAATCATTCCTTTTGAACTGTACAAGAATGGCAGATTGGTGTAAATTTCTATCTTTTCGACATTTCTATATTTATTGCTTCTTGGTTGGCCTTATTATCGTAATTCGTTCAACTGTGAATTCGTTTCCTGCAGCATTACAGTGTTTGAATACACAGCATAAAACTCTCTCAATGTTCCTTAAGGCATCCTTAGGTTTGCATGGAGTTCTCTGCTAATCTTTACTCGATGCGGTGACTTACCATTCTTCTTTTTCGATGACATTGTCCATTCTTAATAATTTTACGTTTAATGTTGCCAGAATTTTTCTTGAAAGATGCCTCAATCATCTGGAAATCTGTAGGTTGCCTAACGTTCGCCTTATTTATTATTTCCATCAAAGCGTTGGTTGCCGCCTCGTTCCTTCCTTAGCGCCTTCCCAGGGAGAGGGGATGCTATCCACAAGCTCTTTGAGGGTTTCTATACATTCTGCTCATTATTTGAATTGGGGGCCCGTCGTCGGAGTTGAGAGCGTGCTCCACAATTTTGTTATTCACCAAGTCTTCAACGTTGTTGTGTTGGTCAGTGGGGATTTTGCCAGATGCTCTGTTGATATCGATCACTGCGTAGCAGAGCTCGTCTCCATATTGCTTTCTCGCTACTTTGGCATAAGATGGTGACTTCTTACCTTTTTCATCAACCAACTTCTTCTTCCGTATAGATCGTGACATCTGTTTAGATGTACTAATCTTTCCGGAGGATTCCGTGGTTGCGCTCGCTTCCTCGCCTCGCCGCCCTCTCCACCAGGATACAGACTAGAGTCTCCTTCGTGAGGGGCTTGACTTGTTCTCTCCAATTTACTTGAAAGCGGGGAGCTCTTTTTCTTCTTCGGCGGTTTCGCAGTGTTCTGCTCATCTGGGGATCTGATCCTCTTTCGTGCTTCCGCGTAGGGGGATGGAGTTCAGATAGCTCCTTTGGAGCACACTGCACTATGGCCTGTTTGCTGTTTCGGTTCATCTTCTTTAACTTCTTCGAGATTCCAATAACTATTTCACTAAATATTAACCCTTTATGGTGGAGGTAATAGAAGGAGTGGATCAATGTGGCCCATCTTAGCCTGAGGTGGAGAAAAATATTACCGTATACCAAATTTGAAGTCAATCGATTATTCCTTTCGAGAGTAATCGTGCGCCCCAACCAGAAGATAGACACACAGACAGGCGGACATTGCGCAAATGACTTAAAATAACCTAATCGAATTTCCACCAAACATACTTGGGGCCATCCCTTTTTTTAATCTCAATGGAGTTCAATAAACGTAACTAGTAGTTTGGGAAGCCAAAAGGTAAATCGATATTATACTCAAATTAAAGAAAATATTGAAAATGAATCATGGATTCAGTAGAGCGCAAGGTCCCAATAAACCTAGGTTCTATTACGAAAAAGAAGTTTAATTAATTTATAAAAATGAAAAATGTTAAAATTCTTTATAAAAAAAGAATAATTGGATGTGAAATTGTGATAGAATCGCGCTTTGTAAATGAAAATTTGTTTAAAAAAGACAAATGTGAGCTAAAGAGCTAACAAAATAATGTTTGATGAGAAAAAAACGCCCCAGGCAAACTTTTTTTTAAATGACAAATTTTAAAATTCTTCGTTAAGAAGAAACATTTTAAATTACGTTGTGGCGAAGTCAAGTTTGATGAGATAAAAGTGACGCAGGCTAGAATTTTTCCAAAAAAAAGCGCGACTTTTTGCTTACATTTTCTTTTCTATTTATAAATGAAATATTTTGCTTTGGAAGCCTCTGGCGCTAAGTGGACAGCTTTAGAAAGGTTGTTTTGCATATTACGAACATATGTATGTATGTATGTATATAGGCTTAAGAATAATATTGAGTATAACCTTCCTTTCGTTTGAGTATAAAATTGACTTGAGTCGGTGCCGAGTCCATTTGGTCTTAGCCCCAATTTTGAACACTATTTTCGTAACCTTTTGGTCAAACTGAAAATCTTTAGAATTCCCAATTTCATGGAAGGTATTTGGATCAAATTTGTTGATGCTCAGTAAAGCCGGAAACACTTTAAAAGAAAAGCATTAAAGGTAATTATGAGAACTACAATTGTTAATAATCGCAGTGTCACGTGGAAAGAGAAGTTTGCTAACTTCCGTAAAACAATTAGAAAAAAAGCATAAAAAACGTTTTTTGTTGGTGCGAAAAAAAAACATAAAAAATAGAAAAAATATCGCAAAAATGTTTCTTCCAGTTTTTGAAAGCTAACATCTTAACGAAGAAAATAATTCAATTGAGAATTGTGAGGATATATATCAGATGCAGCGGGCATAAATGTAACACACCGATGGACTGACCTAAGAGACCTCTTTTTTTTTCCTTCGATTATTTCCTTAAGTGCACTTAATGGACGTAATAGATCTGTTCCTAAATATTTTTATATAAATTGTTCTCATTTATTATATTTTTTATATTTCTTCATTATTATATTTGTTTAAGATTTCTCTCCTATTGTTTTACTCATATTTCATAGCGATTGGAAAATTTTTTATCTGCGCGGTTTTATTCTATTTTTTTTTTTTTGTTGTTCTTACTTACACTCCATTATTTGTTTTTATATGTACTAAAAATTATAAAATCAAAACTTATTTGTATAGTGGGAGTAGTTTTCGTCAGCGCTGAGAAAAACATTTTTATGCTATTAATTTTAAATAATACCCTACTTTATTTTAAGACTAAAAAAAACAAAGAAAAACAAAAAATTTTAATTATAATAAGATAGAAAAAAAAAATGTTTACAATAATTCCTTATAAGGCAGAGTAGTTTTAACTCATGTTAAAGGTTTTCATTTTTAATGCATATTGTAATTTATTTTTAATTGGCCTGATGGCTTTTTATTACATGTTAAGGAGAATAAATGAAATGAAATGAATATTTCGCGGAAATCCATTTTGGGTCATTTTAGCAATGTCTGCCAGCCTGTCTGGCTGGTGCGCACGATAACTTTAGATTGGCTGCAAATTTGGTACGAGTTTATATTTTTTTCTATCTCAAACTAAAATCGTAGATGGACTATGTTGGTCCACTTCATCAAGTATCTCCCCCACAAAGGGTGAACGTTTAGTGAAATATTTATATCTCATAAATATTTCACTAAACTACCCAATTTCTTTCACAATTCCACAAATAGTATTATTTGTGGCCATTTGGTAGTGCATTATGAATTTACACTTTCATTTATATTTAATTCTGAAGTCTGTTTTTTTGACGGTGCAAAACTCTACACCGTGGACTGGGAAATTCGATATTTTCGCATTTGCGGAGTGGGCGTTATTGCCACGCCCCGTTTTTGTTCCTCCCAAAGTAAAAAATAGGCGTTATTGCCACACCCCTTTTGGTAACTCCCAAAGCAATATGGGTCATAATTTATACATTTATTCCTAGAATTTTTTAAAATGGCTTTGTTTTCTTCGTTAGTATGCTAGCTTTCATATATTGCATTTTAAAAACGTTTATACTCCTTAAAAAGAAAAATTACTGAATGAATTTGAATCATTCCTTTTGAACTGTACAAGAATGGCAGATTGGTGTAAATTTCTATCTTTTCGACATTTCTATATTTATTGCTTCTTGGTTGGCCTTATTATCGTAATTCGTTCAACTGTGAATTCGTTTCCTGCAGCATTACAGTGTTTGAATACACAGCATAAAACTCTCTCAATGTTCCTTAAGGCATCCTTAGGTTTGCATGGAGTTCTCTGCTAATCTTTACTCGATGCGGTGACTTACCATTCTTCTTTTTCGATGACATTGTCCATTCTTAATAATTTTACGTTTAATGTTGCCAGAATTTTTCTTGAAAGATGCCTCAATCATCTGGAAATCTGTAGGTTGCCTAACGTTCGCCTTATTTATTATTTCCATCAAAGCGTTGGTTGCCGCCTCGTTCCGATGGAGGTTTATCTGGATGATTTCAATCATTGATCCTCCAGTAACCGGTCTTCTTGGGAGTCAGAGATAGTAGATTCGGCTCCCTCATCATTTTTTGGCTGCAGTGGGCGCTTATCTTCATCGCTGCCTTTATTATTTATTGGCTCATTTTTCCGGTTTTCAGCGCCAACCAAAGCCTTACCAATTTTGAAGAAGAATTTTGAAGAAGACTGCTTTGTTCACATAGAACGCCATACCCTTCGTCTTGACCAGGCTGGCCATGGAGAGCCGATCCAAACCCACCACAAGGAGAGTGCCATCACGATCATTCTCTCTGCGGAAGACTTCCCACCTCTTCACGTCCAGTCCCTTGTTTTGCCGGCCAAAGAGTTTGAGCATGCGTTCTGATGTGAAATTGCTGCCCCATCCTTTGACGTGTACTGTCGTTTTTAAGAGCTGAGGGATGTCGCTCATACTCACCAGTTTCAGCTTAGCGCCTTCCCAGGGAGAGGGGATGCTATCCACAAGCTCTTTGAGGGTTTCTATACATTCTGCTCATTATTTGAATTGGGGGCCCGTCGTCGGAGTTGAGAGCGTGCTCCACAATTTTGTTATTCACCAAGTCTTCAACGTTGTTGTGTTGGTCAGTGGGGATTTTGCCAGATGCTCTGTTGATATCGATCACTGCGTAGCAGAGCTCGTCTCCATATTGCTTTCTCGCTACTTTGGCATAAGATGGTGACTTCTTACCTTTTTCATCAACCAACTTCTTCTTCCGTATAGATCGTGACATCTGTTTAGATGTACTAATCTTTCCGGAGGATTCCGTGGTTGCGCTCGCTTCCTCGCCTCGCCGCCCTCTCCACCAGGATACAGACTAGAGTCTCCTTCGTGAGGGGCTTGACTTGTTCTCTCCAATTTACTTGAAAGCGGGGAGCTCTTTTTCTTCTTCGGCGGTTTCGCAGTGTTCTGCTCATCTGGGGATCTGATCCTCTTTCGTGCTTCCGCGTAGGGGGATGGAGTTTCAGATAGCTCCTTTGGAGCACACTGCACTATGGCCTGTTTGCTGTTTCGGTTCATCTTCTTTAACTTCTTCGAGATTCCAATAACTATTTCACTAAATATTAACCCTTTATGGTGGAGGTAATAGAAGGAGTGGATCAATGTGGCCCATCTTAGCCTGAGGTGGAGAAAAATATTACCGTATACCAAATTTGAAGTCAATCGATTATTCCTTTCGAGAGTAATCGTGCGCCCCAACCAGAAGATAGACACACAGACAGGCGGACATTGCGCAAATGACTTAAAATAACCTAATCGAATTTCCACCAAACATACTTGGGGCCATCCCTTTTTTTAATCTCAATGGAGTTCAATAAACGTAACTAGTAGTTTGGGAAGCCAAAAGGTAAATCGATATTATACTCAAATTAAAGAAAATATTGAAAATGAATCATGGATTCAGTAGAGCGCAAGGTCCCAATAATCCTAGGTTATATTGCACAGTTATTGCGATCCTTAGCTCTATTTTCGAGATTTTTACGAAAAAGAAGTTTAATTAATTTATAAAAATGAAAAATGTTAAAATTCTTTATAAAAAAAGAATAATTGGATGTGAAATTGTGATAGAATCGCGCTTTGTAAATGAAAATTTGTTTAAAAAAGACAAATGTGAGCTAAAGATGTAACAAAATAATGTTTGATGAGAAAAAAACGCCCCAGGCAAACTTTTTTTTAAATGACAAATTTTAAAATTCTTCGTTAAGAAGAAACATTTTAAATTACGTTGTGGCGAAGTCAAGTTTGATGAGATAAAAGTGACGCAGGCTAGAATTTTTCCAAAAAAA
The DNA here is from genome assembly GCA_963930755.1 of Eudasyphora cyanicolor. NCBI lineage: Eukaryota > Metazoa > Arthropoda > Insecta > Diptera > Muscidae > Eudasyphora > Eudasyphora cyanicolor. The sequence continues at coordinate 206,957,805 of OZ005734.1, read as the reverse complement.
AGCGCGACTTTTTGCTTACATTTTCTTTTCTATTTATAAATGAAATATTTTGCTTTGGAAGCCTCTGGCGCTAAGTGGACAGCTTTAGAAAGGTTGTTTTGCATATTACGAACATATGTATGTATGTATGTATATAGGCTTAAGAATAATATTGAGTATAACCTTCCTTTCGTTTGAGTATAAAATTGACTAAGTCGGTGCCGAGTCCATTTGGTCTTAGCCCCAATTTTGAACACTATATTCGTAACCTTTTGGTCAAACTGAAAATCTTTAGAATTCCCAATTTCATGGAAGGTATTTGGATCAAATTTGTTGATGCTCAGTTAAGCCGGAAACACTTTAAAAGAAAAGCATTAAAGGTAATTATGAGAACTACAATTGTTAATAATCGCAGTGTCACGTGGAAAGAGAAGTTTGCTAACTTCCGTAAAACAATTAGAAAAAAAGCATAAAAAACGTTTTTTGTTGGTGCGAAAAAAAAACATAAAAAATAGAAAAAATATCGCAAAAATGTTTCTTCCAGTTTTTGAAAGCTAACATCTTAACGAAGAAAATAATTCAATTGAGAATTGTGAGGATATATATCAGATGCAGCGGGCATAAATGTAACACACCGATGGACTGACCTAAGAGACCTCTTTTTTTTTCCTTCGATTATTTCCTTAAGTGCACTTAATGGACGTAATAGATCTGTTCCTAAATATTTTTATATAAATTGTTCTCATTTATTATATTTTTTATATTTCTTCATTATTATATTTGTTTAAGATTTCTCTCCTATTGTTTTACTCATATTTCATAGCGATTGGAAAATTTTTTATCTGCGCGGTTTTATTCTATTTTTTTTTTTTTTGTTGTTCTTACTTACACTCCATTATTTGTTTTTATATGTACTAAAAATTATAAAATCAAAACTTATTTGTATAGTGGGAGTAGTTTTCGTCAGCGCTGAGAAAAACATTTTTATGCTATTAATTTTAAATAATACCCTACTTTATTTTAAGACTAAAAAAAAAACAAAGAAAAACAAAAAATTTTAATTATAATAAGATAGAAAAAAAAAATGTTTACAATAATTCCTTATAAGGCAGAGTAGTTTTAACTCATGTTAAAGGTTTTCATTTTTAATGCATATTGTAATTTATTTTTAATTGGCCTGATGGCTTTTTATTACATGTTAAGGAGAATAAATGAAATGAAATGAATATTTCGCGGAAATCCATTTTGGGTCATTTTAGCAATGTCTGCCAGCCTGTCTGGCTGGTGCGCACGATAACTTTAGATTGGCTGCAAATTTGGTACGAGTTTATATTTTTTTCTATCTCAAACTAAAATCGTAGATGGACTATGTTGGTCCACTTCATCAAGTATCTCCCCCACAAAGGGTGAACGTTTAGTGAAATATTTATATCTCATAAATATTTCACTAAACTACCCAATTTCTTTCACAATTCCACAAATAGTATTATTTGTGGCCATTTGGTAGTGCATTATGAATTTACACTTTCATTTATATTTAATTCTGAAGTCTGTTTTTTTGACGGTGCAAAACTCTACACCGTGGACTGGGAAATTCGATATTTTCGCATTTGCGGAGTGGGCGTTATTGCCACGCCCCGTTTTTGTTCCTCCCAAAGTAAAAAATAGGCGTTATTGCCACACCCCTTTTGGTAACTCCCAAAGCAATATGGGTCATAATTTATACATTTATTCCTAGAATTTTTTAAAATGGCTTTGTTTTCTTCGTTAGTATGCTAGCTTTCATATATTGCATTTTAAAAACGTTTATACTCCTTAAAAAGAAAAATTACTGAATGAATTTGAATCATTCCTTTTGAACTGTACAAGAATGGCAGATTGGTGTAAATTTCTACCTTTTCGACATTTCTATATTTATTGCTTCTTGGTTGGCCTTATTATCGTAATTCGTTCAACTGTGAATTCGTTTCCTGCAGCATTACAGTGTTTGAATACACAGCATAAAACTCTCTCAATGTTCCTTAAGGCATCCTTAGGTTTGCATGGAGTTCTCTGCTAATCTTTACTCGATTCTTAATAATTTTACGTTTAATGTTGCCAGAATTTTTCTTGAAAGATGCCTCAATCATCTGGAAATCTGTAGGTTGCCTAACGTTCGCCTTTTGTTTATAGACATCCGTTCCTGTGCATATTCACATTTGTCAACTGTTAGCGAATACTGTGTAAATAATATTCATGCAGCCTTTCAGACCAGACATTGTTCGCCAGCTCACACAAACTGTAAAATGGCTTGCACAAAGTTCTCGATGTCATAACTTTTACCGTTATTTTTACATTTTGCACAGAGGAACCACATGTTTTTGCACAATATGATACGAAATTTTAGCATGTCAACAATTTTTTTTAGTTTTTATATTTTTAATGATAATTGTTTTGAAATTCAACAATTAAGCTAAGATAACGCTATTTCTTAACCTCCTCAGTTTTGGGTTTTTCCTCCACTGACCCAAACAACGGTTCCGAGGGTATTTTCCAAAACTCAGATACATATGGTAGACGTTCACTGGGATCAGTGCTCCAGTGATGAATGTGGCACTTAACACGAGCCTTTTCCAAGTTATTAATAGTCACTGTGCAGTAGAATTCTTTACCTTCCTTATTTAGATCGGGGCCCTCGATGGGTTCTTTAGGAATGGTAATGCATTCTTCTTGACAAATATAGCCAGCTTTGCGCAAAGAAGCCTTAATGTGCCAAGGCTCAATAACCCAGGGATGATCTTTGTTCATAACTACAGACAAATTCACACGTTCCAGCATATTAACAGTCTAACAAAAGGAATTCGATAATAACATCAATAGCTAATTTAAATATATGTTTATCACTTGTAAAACTCACCCTTTGTGCAAAAGGAGAACTGTGTTCCTGGTCAGATTTCTCATCTTCCTTACGGGCATATTGGGCAATGTTCTCTTCGGTTTTGTATACAGCCAAGCCAGGCAACAACAATTTGTTATAGGCAAAATTCGATTTAGCTGAAATCACATCACCCTTTGCACCAACGCCTTCGACGAAAGTCTTCAAGACGACTTCGATGTTTTGTTGTTTCGTTGTGGTTGTATCCTCCACTAGCTCATATATATGATGTTTGCCTCTTAATTTCCTGGGTTTCTGATTGACTTTATGTAGAGGCGGATCATACTTGCGTTTGAGAATGAATGTAGTCTGTAAATGAAATGGAAGGAGAATGTTGTTACAGCCAGTTCAAATGCAGTTTTCCAATTACTTACTCGAACTTGTTGTTGTAAACTTGCACATGTCTTCAAAAGATTGATTTGTTGTTTGCATAAATTTTTTAACATTTTTATTAATATTTTCTAGTTTTTATAAATTTTGATGTCTCGTAATACAAATGCGGTGGCAGAACAGCTGTTTAAGATATTTGTTATGCAAGATACTGACAATTCACGTTGCCACCTAGAAGAATATTACAGCCACATGGGATTCCATTTTTTATGGGAATCCAAAATGCATTATTGCTGACAATATATATAAAAAAGTAAAACAAAACAAATAAGAAAGTTTCAGTCGGGTAAACCGACTAAGGTATACCCTCACTTTGTGAGTAATGTAATATTGAATATTATTTGAATTATTCTGTTAATTTGTGTGGGAGGTACCAGAAGGGGTTCATCAAATACACCTATTTTTCGCTGAACATTAGATACTTTAAATTCATTGCACTGTGCCGAACGTTATGAGATATTAAATTGTGGTATGATTTGGGCATTTTGTGTGGGAGGTACAAAAAGGGGCGTGGCGATAACGCCCATTTTTCACAGGGCTATATACACTATAAAAACATTACACTGTACAAAATTTCAAGTATTTTTATACACTGGTTTTAATGTTATAAGCTGCTAACTTTTGGTGCAAAACGGTGCATTTGTGTGGGAGGTACCAAAAGGGACGTGGCAACTTCGTCCATTTTTATCGAGTTGATAGCGACTAATAAGCTAATACTATGCGTGGAATTTCAGAAGATTCGAATAAGCAGTAAAGCAGTTATTAAAGAATCAATTTTTCACAACATTTTAACCCTTTGTGGGGGAGGTACTAGAAGGAGTGGACCAATATGGCCCATCTTCGAACTTAGCCGGAGATAGAAAAAAATATTACCACATACCAAATTTGAAGTCAATCGGTTACTCATTTCGAGAGATATCGTGCGCACCAGCCAGCAGACAGACGGACGGACATTGCTCATTCGATTTAAAATGAAACAAAACGGGTTTCCTCCGAACATACTTAGGGTCTTAGGTCACTCCTTCGATGTGTTACACTTTTTTCCGTAGCAAATGATATATACCCTCGTCACACTAAAGTGAGGGTAAATAAAATAAATAAATAAATTAATAAAATAAATAAAATAAATAAAATAAAAAAATAAAATAATTAAAATAAATAAATAAATAAAATAAAATAAAATAAAATGAAATAAAATAAAATAAAATAATTACAATAAAATAAAACAATATAAAATAAAATTAAATAAAATAAATAAACATAATAAAATAAAAATTTTATAAAATATAAAATTTTAGACAAATGATGACGATTTTTCCAGGAATGGTATATTAGACCAATTAAAGGCAAATAGCGCCTTATGTCCATCTTTACACTTGCAATTCCGAGGGGGAAAATTGCAAGTGTGAATATGAACTATACAGCGTCAAGATGTCGCGTCGTGATGGCGTTTCTCATGAGGGTTACATTTGGAAGAAGGCTATTATAGCAAAACATGGAACTGAGACGAACATAGTGGTTTTGGGTATAGTTCAACTTGAGAAGTATTTATAGCTGTTCTCTGGCTAAACTATTTAGAGGCTGGCGTGATTTCAACAAATGGACGGACGGCCTTAGCTGAGTCGTCTCAGAATTTTATTACAATTAATTTATATTTTTAATTATATAAACTTTACGGTATTCCCGATCAATATTTTGAGCGACAAAATGAGTATATGAGATTTAGATCCATAAACGATTTTTGGAAAAATCTGATCAAGAAAAGTCGACGCGCAAACAGTTTGGAGTTGGAAGAGTGATTTTTAAGGATACATTTTTACCTTTTTGGACATTTAACAATTTCCAAGAGTAATTCAAAACGATCAATTACAATTCCATTAGGAATTCAGAACTCACACCACTTGAAATTCAAATTATCCATTTAAGTTCCAGAAAACGTCAATGGAAATTCAGATTTACCATTTGAATTTCAGAGCTCGTCATGAAGGAATTGGAAAATTGAATAATTTTTAAACATTAAAGATAATAAACTTTTCAGAGACCACCCTCTTTTGCATATTGTAATTATAATAAAACAGAAGAGTTTAGTATCAAAACTTCATATTTTAACATTTATATGCCAATTTAAACAAAAGTCTATGTCCGTTAGTTGCAGGAAAAATGAAATTTCAAATTCAAATACAATTTTACTCCTCATCCTGAGAAAATTCACAGCGGACAAATGTTTTTAAAACCTTTGAACAGCAATCATTCATATTTTACAAAAGTTGTGACCCATGTTTGTCAGTGTAGGAAATAATCGTCCAGCATTCAGCACTGTAATCATTTCGAAATAACATCTTTTCTTCCGGCAGACGTTTAAATTGTAACGGCAACAAGCACATTTCATTTATATCTGCAATTCATATTATATTACAACTCCATCTTTTGTCCAAAGATTTAGAAAGATTTTCTTTAAATCCTCCCTTCCATCGAACCGGCCAGGTAGCCAAATCTGTCTTGACTGCAGCTGCTTTGTAACAGGATCAACCCCCTACACCGGATATTAGCTAAAAGGAAAAAAAATCAGTTTCTTATATTTTTAAAATCTAGAGTTTATTTTAGAAGTTTTTCTTTTTGAAATTAAACAATAGAGTTGATATGATAACTCAGTAGAGAACAAAAACAAAAGATAGGATAGACCTTCTTATGGACTTATTTTAAATAAGTAGAAAAATAACAATTTGAATCGAAACAGAAACTTAAATTGTTGTTTGTATCGAGTTAAGGAAAAATGTAAAAAAAAGAATCGACGCTACTAATTTTGGTATTCAGTACAAATGCGGGGGAAAATGTTTCCTTTTTTTATACAGTAGTTTTCTAAAAAAAAATCGTAAAATATTGTATATGTATATAGCTGAACTGAAAAAGTATTTAAGGCTAAACTAAAAACTGCTGCAGATGTGGTTTTTGTAGTGTAAAAAAAGTGGTATGGAATTTCTTAAAAATTACGCTGAGAAATTATTTAATTAACGCCTTTAAGCTCAACCTCAAATACCAATGTGCTGTTTGGTGGAATGGTTGGTGGAGAACCGCGTGAACCATAAGCCATATGGGGAGGACATGTAATGCGACGTTTGCCACCAACCTTCATGCCCACAACACCGACATCCCAGCCCTTGATGACTTCGCCACGTCCGAGGCTGAACTTGAAACCAGCACCGGTTTTTAAGCTGTCAAAGACTTTGTTGTTGGACTGCAAACGACCTTCATAGTAGACTTGGGTACGCTTTCCGGGCTTGGCTTCGGGCCCATTACCAACGCGTATATCTACAACTTTGACACCACCGGAAAGGGCACGTTCGCCGCCAGCCTTTTGTGATTTTTCTTGCTGCTTATTCTGCTGTTGCTGCTGTTGTTGTTGCTTTTGTTCCTTTTTCTTCTCTTTTTTGGACATTTTGTCGGCTTGGGGTTGTTCTTTTTCTTTTTTGGCCACTCCGTTCTGTTGTTTCTCAGGCTTTTCCAATTTAGGTTGTTTGGCCTTAGGCTGCTGGACTTCTTCGTCCTCAGACTCATCTTCATCGTCATCCTCGTCGTCGTCCTCTTCATCATCATCATCATCGTCGTCGTCATCGTCATCATCTTGTTCTTCATCATCATCCTCCGCTTCATTTTCTCCGCCAGGATTTTCAATATCAAAATCGCTGTCATCCTCATCATCGTCGTCGTCCTCTTCTTCATTTACAGCGGCGACGGCGGCAGCTTTAGCTTTGCCCTTGCCTTTGTCGGCTTTCTTGTCTTTTTGAGCTTTCTTGGCATTTAAGGCTTGACGTAAATCTTGTTCGACATCTTCGGCATCCGAATCAACTTCCTCGTCTTCTTCTTCTTCCTCATCACCATTCATAAAATCATCGGCCATGTCATCCTCAATGACATAGCCGGACAAAGCCACATTGCCACCGCCAATGCTTTGGAAACAAATTTCATTACCGGCAGCGAAATTTAAGTCAAGCATCACTTGTTCGCAAACCTCCTTGCGCAACGTGCAGATGAGGAAGCGTTGATTCTCACTACTGATCCAAATTTGCGTGGGGCCACCCTGTGAGGATTCGGAATCCAAAGCAGCTTGAGAGATGTGGAAGGATTTCTCAGTGGTTTGCGAGTATTTGCGGTTTGGTTTTAAATTGAGACCTAAAGAATGGCGCAAAAGAAAAAATACCAAAACACGTTCAGAGATATGCATAAAAATGTATATAGTTTCACCACGCACCACACGGCTGGGATATAAGACCAACACGTGGTGGCGGAATTTAATTCGCTTTGCAAAACGAAATACTCAATTTTACACTTCAACTTACCCCAAAACATTTTGATTGTTTTATTTCCTATTCGATGCTTAACAAATTCTTAAATTATTTTCCCTGATATTTCCGCTTTTTATGTTCAAAACTCTCTGCACTGCTGCTTGCGATTTCCAAAATGCCGGCACGTAATTTTTTTCTGACTTCTGACGAACAACTGCAAGAAACGAGTACAACAAATACAGAGGAAGACCCAATGAGAGGAGAGAGAAATAGAAAAAACGCGGTTGACGGTTGCATTTTGATTTTGACAGCTCGCGAAGATTAGCTAGTCACGTATAGAGGCGCTCCCAAACACATTACATTGCGAAAGGGAATTTTTGCAGATGTCTCTGATAAGAGGGAACATTTTATTTGTGGGAATTCAACCTTTAGGGCATCTCCTAAATACCGTTGAATGCGTCCTGCGTCTGTCAAACTCAAATTTCATCCTATCGTTTTCCGAGCATACACCAACACTTTGACAGACGCCGGACTCAATTCACCGGTATTTAAGAGATGCCCTTAATTGTACAAACAAAGTCTGCATTTACATGATACTTTTTTTTTAAGTATTAAGCATACTTATCGGGGTTTTGTGGGCGAGAGAGGCAGTCGGAAACGGGGGGAAAAAAAGTATGTAAAAGTACTTATCGTACTCATCGTTTTGTGTTTTTCGTTCGCACTTGGAAACAACAACAATTCACACAGGAAAAGCCGAAACAAAACAAATGAAAATAAGTTAAGTATTGAAAAAAAAGTACGCGTGTGAACGTAAATACTTTTTCAAAAGAGAATAAGCCGATAAGTTACTTAAAAAAAAAGTACCATGTAAATGGGGACAAATCAGATTTAGTCCAGATTTACACTAGTATACTTTTTCAGCAGCTTATCCGCTTATTCTCTTTTAAACTTGCCTCTGCGTTTAGACACATAATTTTGTTTCGGATATTTCTGTGTGAATTGTTGTTGTTTCATAGGCCGAGTGAAAAACACAAAACGTTCAGACCGATAAGCCCGAGTACGGGAGAGTTTTTCCCCCCTCTTGCCGACTGCCTCTCTCTCCTACAAAACGCCGATAATCTGCTGAACATTCAGCCAATGTAAATAGGGACGTACAAAACGCCGATAATCTGCTGAACATTCAGCCAGTGTAAATCGGTACATAGAAATATACCCTCAACACACGTTGTGTTTGTTTGAGAGAGGGGCAGGCGGAATAGTTGGGAAAACATTTTCTCGTAATGGCTAGTCCCTATTCACACGACCTAAGTATTAAGTAACTTATCGGCGTTTTGTTGGTGAGAGTGGCAGTTGGAAACACAGACCTTAAATTATACAGATGTGCCGTAAGCCCGAAACGTCAAAATCTATCAGCTACGAACGAATAGGAATGAAATGTCACACGCGAAAAACAGCTTCCCGCGAACATAGTGTGAACTCTTTTTGCACTAATCGATTAATATTAATTTTTTAACTGTGACAATTACAAAAAATTCTGGAAAATCGGTTCAAAATCCGCGGAAACCCTCGCTCTTTGGTCCTACTCGTTGTAATTTCTATTCGTTCGTAACTAACATCTTACTCGCTCCGGGATGACATATCTTATTATTTATTATTTTTGGTGCCGTCAGCCCGAAACGTCAAAATCAAAATCGGTTCAAAATCCGCGGAAAACCTCGCTCTTTGAAGTCCTACTCGTTGAAATTTCTATTCGTTCGTAACTGACAACATACTCGCTACGGGATGACATATATTATTATTTATTATTTTTGATTCATACTTTAAAAGTGACAGAATGTTAAAAATTTCAGAAGAAGCAACCATGAAAATAAGCATTGCAGAACAAAAGTACGTCGTGTGAAAGTAAACACAAGTTTAAAAGAAAATTAGACGATAATTTGCTTAAAAAAAGTATCGTGTGAATCAGGACCAATGCGTTTTCTGTTATTCATTCACACTTAGTCCAGATTCACACTTGCAATTTTTTTCTGCTGAATTGCAGTGTTTTTGGGAGAGGGACGCAGTCGGTAAGGGGGGAGAAAAAAATCTTCCGTACTCGCAATTTTTTTGCAATGCGTTTTCTTTCGCTGTAAAGTTTTTTGACATTTCCACACTGCTTTTCATTTAATATTCGTTGTTTTGTGCTGGGTTCATCATATGTAAATTTGTGTGGCATACATTTTAACAAAATTTAATGAGTTTTAAAAAATTGTCGAAACAGAATACATTGTCTGAACGCAAATGCAATTTAAAAAGAGAATTGCAGAAAATCTGGATCTGGACTTACCTGTCACCGAATGGAATGACAATTTGGCTCGTGTAAAGCGAGACAGAGAGGAAAAAATTTTCTATTTATGGCGAGTTGAACGATAAAGCTGTACAATAAATCGGATTCATCTTATTTAAGTTTTATTGCAGATTGAACATTAAATCTGGAATTTAATAATTTAAATTGTACAATAAAATTTCAGTGATAGAAAGGGAAATTTTTCTTTTACCGAGAATTCAACGCTAAATCTGTACAATAAATCGTATTATTCTTATTTAGGATTTATTGCAAATATCTTGGCAACAATACGTTAAAGAAATATATACTTTAATGTGGATATTTCAGTTTAAAACATTAAACCCGGTGCAAAAAGGTGAACTAAGAAGTTTTTTTTAAGTTACAGATAAAAATGTTGAGTATAATACTCGTATTGACCACGATAAATAATTCTGTTTAGAACCCCTAAAAATAGGCATTACAAAATTTTGCCGTATTCATTAAACATTAGCTACGTTGAAGATAATTACGCTATGTAACAAAATGCACCCAGGTCCCCAAAATGTAAAAATTGGATCCAGTAGTCCCCTTGTTCGCATAGCCGGCATTTAACATAAGCCAAAAGGTGAACATTTGTAAACCGGTCCGAAGGTCGTCCATGTGGAAACGCTTTGGTCAGCGTTGCCATCTTTGGACATACCCCAAATGTGATAATTCTTAACACTGGGCGAAGGCCGGTCATCCAGAAACACTTTAGTCAGCGTTGCCATCTTTGGACATTGTATACCCAAAGGAGAAAATCTTACCCAAACACATTTTTCAAGACCCTCTAAGGGGCTCCCGGCTGTGTGTTCGATAGTTTCTCCCATATTTGTATTTAATCATTACTTTGAGTATATTGACCACGTTCGGACCGGGTCCATATTTTAGGTCCGGAGGCCTCATGAGTTCAGGCTCCAAATGTTGATCCCACTTTTGTGTTCCTAAGGTTATTTAGAAGGTGGGTAAACAATATTTGCTTTAAGATGCTCCCCATATGACAATTGCACTATGTAAAAAAATTGACCTGTGTCCTGAAAATCAATATTGGAAGGAAATGGAATAGACCCCATTAAAACTGTATCCAGTAGTCCCCTGGCCAAGCATGATGGCGTTTGACTTATCTCAGAAATGAAAATCTGTAATCCGGGCCGAAGGTAGACCACGCAGATAAATTTTGGCCCGCTCTAGTATAGAGGCATGCCTTAGTGGTGGACTCTAGTATAAAGAAAATCCTTATTGTGATTTCGTTTGTGCAAAAAAATGGTCATTTTTTCTACATTTTACACTGAAACCGAATTTTTTTAGTTTGTTTGTAAAAATGATTCAGTCGTAAGATGGGGTTTTGATCTCGTTTGAAAAATTATTACACTCCGCAAATGCGAAAATATCGCATTTTTCACACTCAGCCCAGTCTACGGTGCACTACCAGTGGTCGACTCTAGTATAGAGGAAGACGTTAGTGGTCGACTGTAGTATAGAGGAGGACCTCAGTGGACGATTCTAGTATAGAAAAAGGCCTCCGTGGTCGACTCTAGTATAGAGGAAAACCTCAGTGGCCGACTCCAGTATAGAGGAAGACCTCAGTAGACGAGTCGAGTATAGAGGAAGATCTCCCCTGGACATGTACCAGAGCAGAAAAGCGTTAATTCCAACCAAAGGGCGTCCACGCAAATACACTTTAGCGAACTTTGGACAAGCCCCATAGGAGTATAATATTGACCATTTTCGGGATCGAATCCTTATTTTAGATCCGAGCTCTAAGTTTCATGGTCCAGGGGCCATTTATAAGGGGGAAAACCTTTCGATGCCACGAAGAATGGCTCACAAAATTCGGCAGTGATGGCTCATCCAATTATGTGGGTCAGGGGATCCTGATACTAAGGAATGGATGAAACATTTTCTATGCCAATGCCCAGCTTTCGCATATGCAAGATTCCAAGGCTCCGGGTCTGACACATTACCAGATCTGACTTATCTCATAGTCTAACTGAAAGGTACTGAGGAGTACCCACCTTCAAGTAAACTAGAGAGGGCCACAGAGACATACCAGGGAACTAACAGCAAAGCAAAGCTGATAAACTTGCAGGACTGCATTTTCCAGGAGAACTGGAATATGTGGGCATTAGGGTGGCTCAAGTTTGTATGGAAAGGTAAAAGTATATTCCGATTCTTTCACCAAAAGCTTAATTTTGGGCAAAAGTGCACTTTACGTCCCACGACCCCGATTTCATTTCATTACATTTCCTCATCATTTCCTTTCGTTTGTGTATAATATTGTCTATTTCGGGGAACGGGCCCATTTTTGGGGTTTTGAGGGCCCCTTGGGTCCAAGTCCCAATTTTCGTGGATTTGGGGCCATTTAGGAGGGGTGTGCAAAATTTCAAAGAAATCTGGGTTGTGGGACGTAAAATGCACTTTAGCCACGGGTTTGAGTTCATTATAACATTTTATTTAAGACATCATTATTAATATTTTTTTTAAATACAGTATAATATTACCACATACGAAATTTTAAGTCATTCGGTCACTCTTTTGCAGAGTTATCGTTTGCACTAGTCACTCAAATAGACTGACAGACGGTCATTGATTTTTACTTATTTTTTTTATCCCAATGAGAAGCCATACTGAAAATTTTACATTTCGTAACGAAAAAAATTGAAAAGGCGTTTTTCAGGATAATCAATTATTAAAGACATTTTCGACCTTTTCATGTCCTTAATACACAAAAATTGATCACTTCACTAATAATTCTTAGAGAGGATGTTAAGATCTTTTAAATGGTACTTATATAGAAAAACAATTATACAATTTAAATCGCCACGAATTTCATGTGTTGTACTGTATTATTTATGTTTTGCAGAACAGCGTTAAATACGTTAAGGTTAATAACGAATTCTGGTTTAGTGATTATTTCAGCTAAGCTCCGCCTCATGTCCTTGGACATACGCATAAGCCAGTAATCGGTCTGTTGTGCGCTCTAATTGTTAATGGACTTGTCCTTGGAAGTTATCTGTACTATCGACATAGTCCTTAATTGCTTTTCAGTCTACGCCCCTAAGTTGGGTCAAGTATCAATTTCTAAGAAACGGGATATATTGTTCGCGAACGCTGGGCACTGGCAGAGGAAATGCTCTAACGTTTCGTCATCCTCCCCGCATGCCCTGCATACGCTGTCATCTACAACTCCTTTCTTATGTAAATGTGCTTGTCAGCATGTATGTCCTGTAAGGACACCCGTGATATTACTGGTCTCTATTTTGCTTAATTTCAGCAAGGTATTGGTCTTCTCCTCGTTTGGGTTACCTCACAAGACTTTGGTTGTTGTCCTAACGTTTTCACTATTCCATAGCGTGATAAGGGCGTTGTTTGCTCATATTTTTAGTTCAGAACGCGTAACTCCGAAGGGTTTTGCGTTCTCTAGGGTTGTTGTTTGCAAGTCCCTGGCTCTAGATTCCATTTGCATTTGCTTTGTCGTTTCCCCTTACTCCGTAATTACCAGGCACCCATATGATGCATATAGTGCCTGTTTCGGAGTAAGCCGTAATCGCCATTTTACAATCTAAAACTGTCCTCGACTTCACCGTTCTAGACGTTATTGCCTTGATAGCCATTTGGCTATCTGTGAAAATATTCACGTTTGTTGGTCTTGTGTTAGCGCCAAGCCAGCTCACATATTCTGTAATTGCTCGGACATCCGCCTACAAGACTGTGGTTTGGTCTGGCAGACGGAGTAAGTGTTCGGTTTCCGGTTCCTCGATAAAACATCCTAGCATTCGCAAAAACCTACTTTGGGATATTCGCTTTCACAAAATCCAAATTTAAAATATTCGCTTTCGCTAAAATATATTTCAGTATTCGATTCCTCAATCAAAAGAAGTAGTCTGTATAAACATAAAAAATACATTTTGTACGCCAGTGTTTAACTACACCGCCGGGAAGTGTCCCCAGAGAACAGTTATTTAGCGGAGCCGGACTTATTTATGATCCTCTACAATTGAATATTGAAATAAAAAAACAGTGAAGCTACTTTTTGTTATATAAGTACCACCTGGACCCGGTCCACTTCGTTGCCCCAGACTTCAGATTTCCGATCCCATTAATTTTTGGACTAATTACGTACACCAAATATATACATATGCACATAGTTACATTGATGTCTCTAACAAATTGCTCAAGATATATCAAACACAAAATGTAATTGGCTTATATGAGCGGGGCCACTCCCATTCGTCCGACCCCGCCTATTTTTGGACCAAGCACGTAGACTGCCACCTAATACATATGCACAAAATTAGAGCAATCTCGCTAACAAATTGTATAAGATATCTCAATTTCAAAATTTGGCTTATATGGGCGGGGCCTCGCCCATTGGCCGATCCCGCCCATTTTTGGACCACTTAAGTAGACTATCAGCTAATACATATACACAACATTACAGCACTCTCGCTAGAAAATATATGTCAATTTAAAAATTTGGTTTATAAGGGCGGGGCCACGCCCATTGGTCCGATCCCGCCCATTTTTGGAACAATGTGCACATAATTACTGAACGCGCGCTAACAATTTGTGCAAAATATCTCAATTTCAAAATGTGGATTATATGGGCCACGCCCATTGGTTCGATCCCGCCCATTTTTGGAACAATCACGTAGGCTGCCACCAGATACATGTGCACATAATTACACTAGGTCACAAATAACAAAATTTTCTCTGTTATTTGTTTCTAGCATACTTTTTCTCATTGATTTTGACATACTAAACACGAAAATGAGTTTTAAAAATTTTTCTGTCGATTGGTTTTCGAGATACAAATTTTTGAACTTTTTTTTTTAAATTTTTGGAGGTACACTTACAATTTTGAGCATATCTTTCGTCTTCTTTGACGTATTTGATCCTACTACTACTCAAATTAAAGCAAATTGAGCCGTCTACAACTCATTCTCAGAAAATTTTCAAATCGGGTGAGTAGTTTTGATGTTGGCGGCTTAAAAAGGTTAAAAAACTGCGTTTTTTTAGTAAAAATGTGGCAGAAAAATTCATATAAAATATAAAACGCGATGCTAACAGCGATTTTGTTTTTTTTACGTATAGCTGACATTTTTCCAAAGAAAATAAGCACTTACTTAACAAAATCTGACAACAAATGGCGGACTTATAATTTTTTTGGTAAAAGACCGAAATTCCGCTATTTCACGATATTTTGATTTTCATTATTTGCACAGCTTACCTACCCAACGCAAACGAATAAATACATTTGAACTTAATTTAAAATAAACAAATTAGTCTTAGTATATTATTTTTTAATTTATTTAGAGCACTACATACTCAATGTATGGCACAATTAGAAATGGATGTGCCAGGTTAGCTAAAGTAACGAAATTAACCAAATCAACGCCCAAAAAAAATGAGTAGAAACAAAGATATAACTGTACATTTTATGCCATGTGGAAAAACAGCTGACTTCTTCTTTGTTTTTTGTATTCGCTGCAATTGGTCTCACGTATTAGGGTCCAAATGTAGTCACCCATCATAGCCGTGTCATAGATGCCCTGATAGCGTCGTTCCATAGCCTTCAATTCCTGATGAAAGCGCTCGCCGTGTTCGTCGCTCACGTCTCCTAAATTCTCAGGGAAAAAATCCAAATGAGAATGCAGAAAGTGTATTTTAAGTGACATGTGCACTCCTACCCAAAAATGGAAAAAAAAACGAGAATTAAAACGCTATTTAAATTAACATTTGTTTCCAAAAAAACCTACCCATTGCTTCATAGTTCTTTACCAGATCCTCAACTATGTCCTTATAATTATCGCTTTTGTTGTTTCCTAAAAAGTTTTCCACAACAAGCCTGAAGGAATTCCATGCTGCGGCTTCGATGGGTGATAACAGCTTCGGGAATGTTTCATCTTTCAACATTTTTTTATCTCGGGTCCTGCGAAGACTCCTTCTTTAATTTTTGCCAGCGAAAGGTAAGGGAGAATTGACCGTAAATAGGCAAAAGCTCCACCTTCTTTGTCCAATTTTTTGGCAAAATTTTTTATCAAACCCAATTTTATGTGCAGCGGCGGAAGTATTATATTTTCACGGTTCTCTATTAGTGGTTTGCGCTGAACATTCGCTTCTCCAACTACAGGTTTCGTTCGTTCCGGCCATTTTTATACCCTCACTTTAGTGTGACGAGGGTATATATCATTTGCTACGAAAAAAAGTGTAACACATCGAAGGAGTGATCTAAGACCCTAAGTATGTTCGGCGGATATTCGTTTTGGGTCATTTTAAGTCAAATGAGCAATGTCCGTCCGTCTGTCTGTCTGCTGGCTGGTGCGCACGATAACTCTCGAAAGGAGTAACCGATTGACTTCAAATTTGGTATGTGGTAATATTTTTTTCTATCTCCGGCTAAGTTCGAAGATGGGCCATATTGGTCCACTCCTTCTAGTACCTCCCCCACAAAGTGTTAAAATGTTGTAAAATATTGAATCTTTAATAACTGCTATACTACATATTCGTATCTTTTCAAATTCCACACATAGTATTAGTTTATTAGTCGCTATCAACTCGAGAAAAATGGGCGAAGTTACCGCGCCCCTTTTGGTACCTCCCACACAAATGGACCATTTTGCTCCAAAAGTTAAAAGCTTATATCTTGAATACTTATGCACAAAATGACTTGAAATTTTGTACAGTGTAATGCTTTTATAGTGCCTACAGTCCAGTGAAAAACTGGGGTTATTGCTACGCCCCTTTTAGGAGTATTTGTTTAACCCCTCTGGTACCTCCCATACAAATTGACCGATTAATTCGTGTATTTCATATTACAGTACTCACAAAGTGAGGGTATACCTTAGTCGGTTTACCCGACTGAAACTTTCTTACTTGTTTTGAATATAATGCTGATCATCAGCGCGGCTATTCCAAAGGCACAGAAAACAGCAATGTCGCGTATAGCCTCCTTGGAGTCCACACAGAATGGCCACAACTTTGAGGTCGGCGCATATTTTTCAATTATATTTGCTATACTCTATGCATTTCAGCAAAATGTTCATAGTTTCATAGTTCTCCTTTGAATGGACCGCATGAGCAATAGGAAGAGATGGCTTTTCATTCCCATTATTTTCATTCAAGCTTGTTGCTGTCAATAAACAACCTCCATTCATTGGGGTTGTGAATTTGGTGAAGCTCTTGGAACAAGCCGGAAATGTCGCTGCAAAAACATATTTCGTCTTTCTTTGTACGCTGTTACTTTCACTTCTGAATCCGCAAATCCAAACTGTACCATCCGAGACGCAAAAAGTTCGGATTTCTCCTTAGTGAGACCAAAATCGCGCACCCAATCGTTTAGTTCGGCCTGTGACAGTAATTTTCGCTTTCTGCACGCCCCAAATTCGCTTGCACTTGACTCGGACTCTTGATCTGACGATTCTGCTTTTTGAAGAGATGCACCAGGGCACACTGGATATGGTACATCATTCGAATGTGGTACTGGAAGTGCAAACGATCCCACTTGAGCGTAGTTCCATTTTAAAAATCTCCCTACCCCACTGTTTGTGGTGAGGCAAAAATAACAGTCTGTGGAATGGCATAGCGGCTTTTTCCACATCATTGGTGTATCGAATTTCATATGGCGCCTAAAATTAAAATAAATTACTATACATATTTGCTTTGCTTAATGTGTTTAAATAAAAATTCTTACCTTCCGCCAGCTACCCAGTTGGTTAGGATTATATAGCAAAGATCACATAGCGACTTAGGTGTCCATGGCTGGAGTAAACGTGTGTGCGTGATTATTATTTATAAACTCGCCACAAACATTGCAGCAATTGTCTGGATTGTTCAAACATTCGAACACACGTAGTCTTTTACTCATTGTCTTACTTGTTGGGTAGGTATTATATGCACTTAAATTCAATTTGTTTCACTTTTTACTCGTACTACTCGCGTTCGTAGACACTTGTTGAATGACAAAAAACGATAAATGAACACCTATAAATACTAAGTATGTTACAATATTTTACTGACAGGTACTTATGAATGGGCGCATCTTTTAAGGGTGGCTATATACCTGATTCAGCAAGTGTGCGTTTCAAATTGTGGAAAAGTTTCCAAATAATGACCACTCACAAATGTGGGGGGAATTTCTGTAAAAAAAATCCGATACAGGTAGCCATCGGGAAAACACACATCAATAAAAAAGTGTAATTCCCTTTTTTCCCTTTAATTGACTGTGAACGGAGTAGCAGTCATAAAGGAACACGAAGAGCGTCCACGCACATTCAGAAGCGTATATTACTCTGCAACCACAATCATAAAAATTAAATAACTATTTGTGTATTACTTATTTTTTTTTAATTCTGAGAATCATAAAAATTACGTAAACGTTTTTTCCAAACAATTTTGTACATGTAAAGTGGGTTTGCCAAAATTCGTATCGTAAAATGCACCTGTGTTTCTATGTTCTGCATTTTCATTATACCATTTTCGACGAAACGTCCCTACGGTATTGTAAATAGCTTTTTTACAATTATGAAATATTTGTGTTATTAATATTAATTTAAAAATTTTATCAAAACTGCAAAGTGCTGTTACATTTGAAAAAAAATTCCAAAAAAAAATTTGCTGATTTCACTAAATTTTTGAAATTTCACGTCCCTTGCCAGAACAGAAGACATTAACCCAGGGTGGTGAAATTTTGAACAGAAGTAACTTATGTATAGGAGCAACTGTTCCGTTCTATTCCAAAAGGATTATAAAAAACTTGCTTTTTCGATCCCTCCTAGTAGGTTAGCTGTGCAAATAATGAAAATCAAAATATCGTGAAATAGCGGAATTTCGGTCTTATACCAAAAAAATTATAAGTCCGCCATTTGTTGTCAGATTTTGTTAAGTAAGTGCTTATTTTCTGCTCAAAATTGTAAGTGTACCTCCAAAAATTTAAAAAAAAAAGTTCAAAAATTTGTATCTCGAAAACCAATCGACAGAAAAATTTTTAAAACTCATTTTCGTGTTCAGTAGGTCAAAATCAATGAGAAAAACTATGCTAGAACCAAATAACAAAACGACTGTTGGCTAGTGTTACTGAACGCGCGCTAACAAATTGTGCAAAATATCTCAATTTCAAAATGTGGGTTATATGGGCGGGGCTACGCCCGTTGGTCCGATCCTGCCCATTTTTGGACCAATTACGTAGAATGCCACCAGATGCATATAGACAACATTGTAGCACTCTCGCTAGCAAACTGTGCAAGATATGTAAATTTCAAAATTTGGTCTATGTGGCGGGGCCACGCCCACTGGCCCGATCCCGCCTATTTTTGGACCAATCACGTAGACTGTCGCCAGATACATATACACTAAACTACAGAACTCTCGCTAACAAATTGTGCTAAATATCTCAATTTATAAATTTGGCTTATATGGGCGGGGCCACGCCCATTGGTCCGATCCCGCCCATTTTTTGACCAAACACAGATGCATGTACACAAAATTACAGCACTCTCGCTAATAAATTGTGCAAAATATCTCAATTTCAAAATTTGGCTTATATGGGCGGGGCCACGCCCATTGGTCCGATCCCGCCCATTTTTGGACCAATAACGTAGATTGCCACCGGATACATATGCACTAAATTTCAGCACTCACGCTAACAAATTGTTCAAGATATCTCAATTCTAAAATTTGGAATATATGGGCGGGGCCACGCCCATTGGTCCGATCCCGCCATTTTTGGACCAAACACGTAGACTGCTACCAGATACATATACGCAAAATGTCAGCACTCTCTGGAGCAAATTGTGTAAGATATCTTAATTTCAAAATTTTGCTTATATGGGCGGGGCCACGACCATTGGTCCGATTTCACCCATTTTTGGTAAATGCACATAATCTGCCACTAAATGCATACACACAAAATTTCAGCACTCTAGCTAAAAAATTTTCTCAATATCAAAATTGGACCCATATGGGCGGGTCCACGCCATCTTGATATATCGAAAAGTACCTATTTTCAGCACCCCCGACACCTGTACATTCTGTAAAAATTTCAGGATGCTCGGTCCAGCCGTTTAGACGTCTATACGGAACAAATATACAAACAAACCCACAAACAGACACTCTCTTTTATATATAAGTTAAAAATAAGCCGATGGACGTTGTATAAAGCTTACGAGTTTATTCAGAACTGATTCTATAAAATCGAAAAGATACAAAGAATACTTAAATCTATCAATAAAATTGCTGACACCATGTGAAGTACAATCATAGATGATCCATTTATTTACATAGCGGGAATATGATGCCGCAACGAATGCATCCATTCCGTTCCCAGCCCTTTCTTCTAGAATATTGTTTCGGTTTACATACAACGTTCCATTGATACGGATGGTGTTATCAAAGGTTAACAAATATGTTCCTTTGATTTTCTTCTCTATATCGTCCGCTTCTTTAATGTTAGCAGTTGCATCATTAATAATAATTAGTCCATCATCAGAGACCACTATTGGCTCTAAGTTATTAAATTGTGTTTATTTTGCAAAACATCGTTGTAATTGAAGGACTGCATGCGGTAACTGCATATGTCTGGTCTTTGCATTCGGCCACCGTATTCTCGCCAGCGAAGTTTATTATTTTGCCAGAGTGAGGGACGGGGAAAACAGTTATTTTCCTACACGGGGTCTCGCAAATAGGATATTTTATTATAAAGTATATTAAGTTCTTATTTTGTAAGACCTTAAGGCTAGATATGGTTAATATTTCAGATATACTTATATTGGTGGAGTGCAAGTTGTTCACGATTAGTTCTATATCAACATCATCCAGAATCAGCGGATTAGTAATGTTAGCCTTAGCCAAAGTTATCGACAACATTAAATCTTGAAGGTCAAATATCAGCATTCTATTTCGAGACAATAGAATTTCAAATAAGTTCCCAATGTCAAGTTGACGCCTCCTGTCGTCTCCTAACATAGCATTTACAGCTGCTGTTATTTTTTCTATCTGAATTTGAATTCTAGTGTTTATTTGGATTTGCTTGTCATTTGACGCTATTAGCTGTTCTAGCCTTAAACGGGATTCTTGAAAATCATCAAAGTCTGGGGTACCTGCAATAATTCTCAGTGCCGTACCAATGAAATTTAGGCTCCTAGCATGTCTGTGATGGATATTTACTGCCGAAAGAAGAGTGCCGATATGTTCAGTGTCAGATATTACTATCTTCTTCGTGTGAGATTGAGGAAATAGATCAGTAAGCTTCCTGGTTTCATCGACAATGTCGTAATATGTGGTGAGGTTCGTGGTGTGTCTAAGATATCCAAATTCTCTATATATCGTCATGTCGCCGTCTAATACCGGGATATATTGCGTGTGGGAATAGTCGATCAATCTCGAACTCACGGATGATGCAAAAATTAGTAGAAGCAATGCTGACCTACAACGAAATGATATCATAAGGGTTTGTTTCATTTTATCTCAAATTGTCCTTATGGACCACCCTGCCTTTAATGAGAACGGTCGTTCCCATATCGGCCTCTACGACAGCCTCCTCATACAATGGGGTAAGCTTATTTCTCAATCGTCTGTTATTTCTGATAAATACTTTTTCTCCGACTTGGAAAATTCTGTTCTGCCTCGATTTGTTAAAACGTTCTAATTGGAGGGCCTGAGCTTCCTGAATTTTTTCCTTATCTCCTCTTTTAATTCCAATGGCGCAGAATGAATGATGTCGACAGGTCTCCTACCAGTTATAGAGTGAACAGTTCTATTGTATTCGACAGTCGATTGAAGTATCAATTCGATAGTGTCCTCTATACTTCTTTCAATCCTCAAACATCTGCCAATTTCTGCTAGAGTGCTGTGGAAACGCTCCACCTGTCCATTAGAGGTACTGCGTAATGGAGGTGCATTTGCTATCTCGACAGTAAAACGATCTCTCAGAATTGATTTAATCGTCTCAGAATTTAGAGATTTCTCATTGCCGAAAAAATTGTCTTCGTTTGGGAAAAAATATTCATTACTGAATGATTGGTAGTTTCACGTCATTTATAGTCCGTGATTGTATTGGTTGGAATGTCCCTTGAGAATGTCTGTTAGGGGTCTAGCTATAGTTTTAGTTTTATTTTTTTTTAATTTTAATATTACCATTTATTTTTTCCAAAATACTTACAACTAATAACAAAAGATGGCTTACTTTCTAATTTATACTATAAATAAACATACCCGGCACTTATGTCCGTCTGGGTCTACTTAGTCTAATACAAAGTGCTGCAGTCCTGCCACAAGCACACCATCGAACAAAAATCTTAAAACTACTCAAAACAAAATGCCCAAAAAAACAGTAAATTCAAAAAGGGGCCAATCTCTAAAAATAATTATATACGTGATCTTAAAAACTAAACTTAATATTAAACTTAAAAACTAAGGAGTATTTACAAACTATTTATGTACATATATACATTTATTGCACGGTACTTTATACCATGCCAGTCCTTCCGGTCATATTGGACCTCCTGTGGTAAAACACAAGGAGGTCTCCCTCAAACAACAACCCCTCATCACGAAGCCTAAGAAGACCAGCAGGCGGAAGAAGCCGCCTGGTGGGAAGGGAGTCAAAATCCTCATCGAAGTTATAAACCTCCTCGACGATCCTATTCTGCAGATGACGACCCTTTTCTAAAAAGTTGACGGCACCATTGGTCATAAAGACATCTATTCTATCAAAGTCTACGATATCGTAGACTTCCCTATTCGACGGGTATCTAATCGAACCATCCTCCAAGACCCTACAGCGGAGCCCCAGACAAGACCTAACACTCGCCTCTCCCATTTCCTAATTTTCTAAAAAGTTGACGGCACCATTGGTCATAAATACATCTATTCTATCAAAGTCTACGCTATCGTAGACTTCCCTATTCGACGGGTATCTAATCGAACCATCCTCCAAGACCCTACAGCGGAGCCCCAGACAAGACCTCAACACTCGCCTCTCCCATTTCCTAATCCTTTCCATCTGGGCAGACGAAATGCCATACCAAGCTGGAAAGGCGTAGGAGATGACAGGGCTAATGATATGCTTATAGATCAGAAATCTAACCTCGAGTGGAAGTCCACCATCCCTCATCCGCAGAAGCCAGTGAAAACCGAAGTAAATCCTCTTCGCCCTATTCAACACAAAATCAACATGTCTGGAGAAATCGAACTTGTCATGAAATATGACGCCAAGATACTTCATTCTATCAGAAACACCGATCAACTCACCCCCGATACCCAGGGTAGGCTCAAAAGACCTGAAGTTCGGGAAAACGGTCCCGCGTTTGCCCCTGAAAACAGTGGCAAAACACTTACCAACATTGAGTCGGAGTCCCCAATTCGAAAAATAACAATGAAGCTCCTCTAAGTAAGCATTCACTCGCCTAGTCAACGGCACGGCCATGGGACCTCGGCAGGCCAGTAGCACGTCATCCGCATAGGTCAACAGAAGACCTCCATTGAGAGGACCAGGGATGTCGCTGACGAAGATGTTGTACAACATCGGTCCCAGCAGGGAGCCCTGGGGCACCCCTGCTAGAACCGAGCGTTGACTAGACACCTTGTCGCCAACTCTAACCCTAAAATGTCGACCTTTCAGGAAGCTCGCTACCATCCTACACGTTTGACCGTCAAATCCAAACGATTGAAGCTTGTATAAAATGCCATCCTGACAGACAGTGTCGAATGCCCTAGCAAAATCCAATCCTACAGCAATGGTGCCCCAGTCTCCTACGCTCACGAATGAAACGAATTATATGTGGCGGCAGATCGCCCAAGACTCTGCTGTCAGGCGACAATCTGGGCACAGAGCACTCAATAGCGCCACGAAAGACTGAGCCCAGTTCCTCGACACAATCATCAACCTCACGAATGGAGACATTCCTGTCAGTCGGGAGCACGCAGTCATCCAGACCACGCCTCAAGCGCCCCCTAAAACACCGCACATCCATCCTATTGAAATCGAGAAAAGTCTGCCTTTCACACTCCTGCACATCCCCTAAAGCCAGAAGAACCTCCACAGCATGGTGATCAGACTCAAAGTCCAGGGTTCCCAGAAGACCATCCCTAGCTAAAGCCAGCCCCGGAGTCCGGAGAAAGAAGTCTATATAGGAACCCGACGAGTCATTCGGCCTAGACGGACCATCTGTCGGGCAGATGTCGAAATTGGGAGAATCCCGCAGAAAATCTCGAAGGAGCCTACCTCTCGTATCAGTAATATCGGCACCCCATTGCGGGAGCCTGGCATGGCGGGTAAACCACTGCTTCTCCAAACCCTAGCCGCACAACACTCAATCTCACCTGACCTGAGAAAACCCTGTTCGCACCTTAATCCACTCCTAACAAGTACAGCAGTCCCGCCTCCTACACCTTCGCTTCTTGACTGGCCGGGCCTCAACCTGGATCACCTTACCAGTGACTGGATTTGCCTGCACTGCCTCCTTTCCAACCATGTCCTTCGGGGGAATGGAGCATTTCGCTGGTCCATGCGACTGGCCACATTTCACACACCGGTATGGCCGAACCTTCTCTCTACATCAGTTTCCCTAGAAAGACGGAGCAGCCATTTGTCTTCAGAAAGACAAACAGCGCTCAATAACTCGACCTTGAAGGAGACCTGCGATTTCAAATACCCCTTTATCTCACCCGCACTATACTCCTTCGAGAGTCCCTCAGCTTAGGCGTATGCGTATGGAACTTGTAGCCCCTTTCGACCAATAACTCCCTAGCTATACCAAACTTCTCTAGACCGAAAACCCTCAACGAAATGACCGAAGTTCTTACCATTTTGCAGATAAAGTCTCCTGGCCCTAGTCTCCGTCTCAGCATCTCGGCGATCACTCTGACCCCGACATCGTAAATGGTAATGGCAGGAAGGCTCCTGCCACCGCCGACCTTCACGTTCCCGGTTGGGGCACCAACAGCACTCTTCTGTTCTTAAGAAGTCCTTGGTGCTGCAGTCTTGACCGCAGCAGTCGCCTTCTTCTTCAATGGTACCTTTTTCGGTATGGCACCCTTGCTTCCTCCAGATGCAGCCGGCGGTGCCACATCGTCGTCCTGCTCCTTCGGTCCGAGGACTTCGGCTGCCTCGACCGACATCGCCTCAGGGGACCCTGCGGGCACTTCCTTCGTTGAACCGATGACTTCGGCTGCCTCGGTCAAAATCTGCTCGTCCGCAGGGGGTCCTGCGGGAACTTCCTTCGCCGCCTGGAAACCAGCGGCCTTCTCCTTCCTCAGAGCGGTTACTTCCTTCAGAAGCACCTGGTTCGCCCTCTCGAGACGTGTGATCGTCTCATTCAACTTCTCCAAACTATTCGATAGTATCATCGGTATGTTAGGCATGGGGTGCTTATCGTCAATAGTCTTTGCGTTTAGCTTTCGAAAGTCTATTACAAGACGTTTCTTTCTATTCCCCATCTCATCAACTCCCTTTTTGTCAACAACCCAAACAGGGCTATTGTGGGGTGATCTTGAAGGTCTAATAATGCCATTAGCAAGTAGTTCTTTTATTTCGCAATTTACGAAATCCGCTACACCCATTGGATATGGAAATAGTTTGGAATAGACTGGTTCATTGTCCTGGGTGCAAATGGTAGCGACAATATTTGTGTTGTATGGTAACGATTCGTTAGGGTTTGCGAAAGCCCTTTGACGATTCTTTAGCATTTTGCTTTTTAAAATAGCCATTTATTGAATCCATAAAATCTTACATACTAATTACACGAATGGCTTACTGCTAATTTCTTACAAACTACACTATAAACTATTCATCAGGGTCTATGATATAGGGTCAATAAATGTCGTAGCTTTGACATAGACAAACTATGATACGTTTAAATTTTTATAACATTGCAACATTTATGTCCCAAAAAATTAGGATTATAAAAAAGGACCAATCTCTCAAACTTAATAACTAATGCGAAAAGTTAAAAATAACAATAATAAGAAAGAAAAATAAAATAAAATAAAAAATAAAGTAAAAATACGAAAAATTACAACAAAAATAAAATATGAATAAAAATATGTACATGAGATCATCACAGAGCTGTGATGTACACAGTGTTCAAGGTGTCGAAAGAATCATATCGTCGGTGGTAAAATAGGAGTCTATCATCCTCGAAAAGAAGGCCCTCATCTTGAAGTCTAAGGATTGCCACAGGTCTTAAGTGCCGCCTGGTAATCAAAAACTCCATATCAACTTGATGCCCCATAAAACGGGCAACAATTCCATTGTCAAAACCACTGCATTTTGCTAGAAAGCGAAGTGCACCATTGACCAAAAAACATCTATCCTGTCGAAATGTATGCCATCATATATTGCCCTACATGCGGGCCTTCTGTATGAGCCATCATCTCTCAACGTGCCCCTCAATCCCAAGCATGAAGAGAGTATCTTCCTCTCCCATCGCCTGATCCTGTCCATCTGGGCAGATGAAATACCAAACCAAGATGGAAAGGCATATGCAACGATGGGCCTGATAACCAGTCTGTATATCAGGAGGCGGATGTCAGGTGGAAGTCCATCCCTCATGCCGAGAATTTTATGGTACGCAAAGTAAATGCGTTTCGCCTTGCAAAAAATGTAGTCGACAGAAATCAAATCGGTTGTGAAAAACCACACCAAGGTACTTAAACCTATCGGAAACTCCGATCAATTCGTCACAAATTTTCAGTGTCGGAACAAATGCCCTGAAATTGGGATATACTGTTCTGGGTCTGCCCTTAAGGACAACCGAAACAAATTTGCCAACATTGAGTCGGAGGCCCCAATTGGTAAAGTACCGATGTAGCTTCTCTAAGTACAAATTCATTTGTCGGTTTATAGAGTTAGCTCTTGCTCCAGAGCAGGCTACCAAAACGTCATCCGCATAAGTCCGTAGCAGGCCATCATCAGGGGGACCCGGGATATCGCTGACAAAGACATTGTACAACATCGGACCAAGCAGAGAACCCTGAGGTACCCCTGTTAGAACCTAATGCTGTTCAGACATCGTCTCACCAACTCTAACCCTAAAAGATCGTTCCCTTAGAAAGCAGGCCACTAACCTACACGACTGTTCGTCGAAACCAAATGATTGTAATTTGTACACGATTCCATTTCTATTGAGATTTCGGATGTCAGCCCTAAGAATAGGGTCTATCCGGATCACCAGAATTATGTAAGGTTCTACTTAGTCTTCTACGCTCACGAATAAAACGAAGTATTCGTGGCGGCAAGTCTCCCAGTGATGAATTTCTGAGAGACGATTTGGGACGTTTCGAAAGACCGAGCTTAGTCCATCAACACAGGTATCGATCTCAGCAATACCAACATTCCTGTCAATGGGGAGAGTGTGTTCTACAAGGTCAGATTGTAATTGCCTTTTGAAGCGGCGAATATTGATACAATCGTACTTGTACCATGTACGAGTTTCTCGGATCTGAATGGAGTCTAATCTCATGCAAAATTCGACAGCCCTTTGGTCTGACTCATAATCATGAGTTTGGAGGAGAGGAACATTAGTGTCCCAATCAAGCCCTGGTGTTCGTAGAATGAGATCAATATATGACCCAGAAGTTCCGTGAAGTCTAGTCGGACCATTGGTCGGGTAGACTTCTAAATTAGGACAGTTCTGTAGGTGATCGAACAAACATCTACCATGGGAGTTTAAGTTCGTACCACCCCAAGATGGATGCTTAGCATTCCAATCTGCACCAATGACCACTTCGTCAGAGTCCGAGAGCATCGTAATTGGCTCAAAATCAGAGGCCCGAATATCAATAGTAGGACTAAGGTATGAGGCAATAAATATGATGGAGGAGCCGTCACCCCTCCAAACTCTAGCAGCACAATATTCGACATTTCCAGAGGGGAACAGTATACGCTCTGATCGGAAATGTTCCCTGACGAGAACGGCGGTTCCACCACCAGCACGTCCAGCCCTGTTCTGTCTGAAGGCAGTGAAACCCTCAATGGAAAAACGATGTCTTGGCGAAAGCTTGTGCTCAGCTAGGAGCATAATATCAGGGTTATGTTCATTAATAAAATTTTTTAGAAAGTGTCTTCTAACTCTGCAATGGAGTATTTTATCAAGTTTGTACATCTTTTCGATGTTGGAGTCTCTAGAAAGGCGAACTAGCCATTTTATTTCGGACAGACAGACGGCGCTGCGAACCTTGGCTTTAAAATCAACCTTCGTATGAAGGTAGTCCTTGACTTCAGCAACATCGTACTCTTTGGAGAGACCATCAATCACAACAGTATAGGGCAGTAAATCCCTAGGTGTGTGAGTGTAGAATTTCCATCCATTTTGGATGAAAATTGACCTTATCTTTTCGAAGTTTTCAAGACCCCTTACCCTAACAGATATGAGATTCTGTCTTACCAGAGCGATCACGTATTGGTCAAGCGTGATCGCAGTTCCTATAGCTTTAGAGACATCCTTCACTCCAACGTCGTAGACCGTGGATGCTGGTGTTGATTTCCCATTTGGGTTTCTTTCACTCTAGGTGTGTGAGTGTAGAATTTCCATCTATTTTGGATGAAAATTGACCTTATCTTTTCGAAGTTTTCAAGACCCCTTACCCTAACAGATATGAGATTCTTTCTTACCAGAGCGATCACGTATTGGTCAAGCGTGATCGCAGTTCCTATAGCTTTAGAGACATCCTTCACTCCAACGTCGTAGACCGTGGATGCTGGTGTTGATTTCCCATTTGGGTTTCTTTCACTCTGCACAATTGTTCGGGGTTGTTTCTTGTCGTATTTGTGTTGACTGCTTGGGTTGCTGCTGTAGAAGAATTTTCGCTGACTGGCTGAGATGATGGTGTACCACCGCCGGCTCTAGTATTGTTGATGGTGGCTGCAGCTGTGTTGTTTTTACCTGATGTCGCACTGACAGGCCTGCTGACATTGGTTTGGCTTACCATGTTGGGTGCACAAGCATTGCCGATAGACAAGGCAGCCGCCGTTTTGCCGTCGGGATTTGGTATTTTTCTTGCCATGTTGTTATTTGGCATGTGTGAGGCTGTTTTGCCGTCGGCATTTGATGCTTTCGCTGCCGTGTTCTGCGTTGGCATAGGCGATGCCATTTTGCCGTCGGGTGTAACACGTTTTGTGTTTCCACTAGTTCAGTTTTTCGCCACATTAGTGCGAGAGATGGCCCCTTTGGATGTAGACGGCTTTATGGATGCATCAGTCGCCGCCGTCTTTGTAACATCAGCCTCGTCTGGGATGTCGGCAGCCCAATTAGTAGAAGTGCCAGAAAATGGAGGAGCCCCATTTGATGTGCTCATGTTCACATCTGGCAATGTGGACATCTGCTCATATTTCACAAGTCGATCTTGGAGCGAACGACACAATTCTTCAGTAGAGTTAAGTCTACCCTCAAGCTGAGTAATGGTAGCCTGGTATTGGGAGATTATTGACTCCATCTTCGTAGGACGATTCGCCGTCGGTGTTGTGACCCTTCTTCTTACTCCGCTTGCGGTCGACTGTTTGGAAGCCGTCGGCATTGCTTGCATCCGATAGTGCAGTGGTTTTAGTGCTAGCATCAGTTTTCACACTAGCATCTGTCTTCGAATTAGCATCAATCTTGATGTTTGAGCTCGTTGAAGCCATCGCTTGCACACACAATGGGACTGCTTTGCACTTTATTTTCACTGTTATCCAATTCGATTTAAAAATCGCGATTTAACACTTTTTTCACTTTTATCACTTTTTCCGCTGTTTCACTGTAGATGTGCATGCATCGAGGTGCACTTTAGCATTTTCAGAAATGTATCTTTTATTGGAACATTGACGTCCCAATGTTATTCACCTTCATAAAGTTTACGTCCCTACACTCCATGAATTTAATGTCCTCCCTTTCATAATCGTGGTGTATTTTCCCATTTTTGAAATCAATTGTCGCATTTATTTTATTTAAAAAATCGAGGCCAATAATCCCCTCAAATGTTGGAATATCTTTTAGTATAAAAAAGGTTGAGTTTACACCAAAAATACTCATGACACATTTCTGATTTATGTCACCCTGACCATGTACCGAACGAATTGTAAACGATTTATTTACCGGTACTATCCCCTTTAAAACCTGTAAGTGTCTGATATAGTTTTTGGGTGCACCTGTGTCTATTAGAAGACGTATACTCCTCCCTGTTGTGCTCCGTTCTATGAACGGCAGCAGGGACTTTCCGCTAAAAAATTAATAAATTGGTCAGATTCCGAACCTTCATCTTCGATATCCTGAGCCTCAGTATCAGCCGCGGACTGGTATTCATTCAGTACCTCGTCCTGGGCTGCTGAACATTCATGGGCTATCTGAGTCACCCTCTGGGTCTTTGGTCCAGTGCTCCTATCAGAGCCTGTCTGTCGCTTAAAATTCAGTTTGCTATTCGAGTTCTCAAAATGACGTGTCCTAAATCGGGAAGAAGAAGGGTCCACGTCCATTGGTTCAGGGCAGGTTCGGTAAAAAACACTAAGGAACGGTTCCTTAGCGTTCTGTACCGTTCCTTAGTCGCGAACGGAACAGTATCGCAACCCTTACACGAGAACAGAATACACTAAACATTTTTTTAGTGTTACTGTTCGCGAACGGTACCACTACGATAACGTACCATTCTTAGAACACGACGAACGGTACACTACGATAACGTACCGCTCATAGAACAGTATCACTACATCGTAGTGATTCTGTTCTTTTGAACAGAACACTAACAGTATCACTACGTTTAGCGTTCCGTTCTTTTTTATATTCGACACCACAGGTCGCAAATATGAAGCAATCTTATTGAAAATTGGTACAGAGTTATTTCTTAACCCAGGGACGATTCCTATTTAAAATGGGGCATATCGGTCCATTCTTTGATATAGCCCCAATACGAAGGTCCCTTTCGATAAGACATATTTACGCACTAGAGAGCGCATTTTTTAACCGACCAAGCTGAAATTTAAATATTTCATATAAGTACAAATATTTAAATTTCAGCAGCCTCCAGCAATGATTTCACCTGATCCGCATTCATAATGTTTTCGTAAGACTCGCGATTTATAGAGAGATTCTCGAACGATTCTTCTAATTCACTAGCACTCATAAATATAATCTAACCACGACCTAGCCGATTTGTTTGAAGTTCAACACTTAAAAAAATATCGAAAGTAATTTTTTTATATTTTCACAACAAAACTTTGTAATATTCTTTTATTTATTTGTTTACTTGCACTCCACTTACATTTTTGTGTCAATGGTCTTGGTTAATAACTTATATTAAATTTGCTGTTTTAGAATTTTCTGCTTTGCTGCGTGCTGCCTCGTTGCGTGTTGCCTTGCTGCGTGCTGGTTTCCTTGGTTGTTTGTTTGTTTTCTGCTTCATTTGGTGGTTTTTGCCTTACGTTTGGGCGCCAGTTAAAAATAAGCCGATGGACGTTGTACAAAGTTTATGAGTTTATTCAGAACTTATTCTATAAAATCTAAAAGATAGAAAGAATACTTAAATCTATCAATAAAATTGCTGTCACCATGTGAAGTACAATCACAGATGATCCATTTATTTACATAGCAACATTTATTTACATAGCCGCAACGAATGCATCCTTGCAAATAGCAAACAGTAAGGTGGTTCACGTTTAATGGATGCAAAATGTGATGATGGTTTTATTCACCATCGTTAATTTATATAGATAGATAACTTGGCTCTACTTACCTTTGAATACTGATTTTTTCGAAAGATAATAAGTACTATTTATATATGTAGAACCGAATTTCTATGAACACCAGAGTTCGAAAAAAAACACTAAGTTCAGATTCACAATCGGCAACTTTTTCTTATTATGTTCTCTTGTAGGGGTTGCGTTACTGTTCTGTTCGCGGCGAAAGAACGGTACACAGAAAGAAAAAATTGAGTAATCCGTACTTGAAGCAAGCCGGTGTCAAAAGTACGTTAAGTACGGAGTTCCTTAAACCAAGTACAAAACACTTGAATCAAGTACGGATTTTTAAGCCCTGAATTCTTAATCTTAGCGCTTATTAAGCCCGATTAGGCTTGATTTTAAGCCGAAAAATTCTTATTTCAAGCATAAAGCTATTGATTTAAAAATTTTATCGGATTGATTTGAGTGTTAAACGGGCTTCAATGAAGAAATTTGTGATTGAATTAAGCCTGCCCAATACTTGATTTACGCCTGACAATACTGGATTTAACACAGATCAGTTCTTGATCATGCTAGATTTATTGTGCTTTCGTTCTTTTTATACATATATACCACTTATATTAAGCAATTTTTTAAAATGGTATATCAAAATACAATTGCTTGACAGTAAAAGTTTTGCTGCATTTATTCGATTTAAATATGAAACATATAAGGAATAGCATCAACGAAACGAACAAGAATTATTAACAACTTCAAAAAACTATTAACTCCAACGACTTCTGCAGAAGCTGTGGAGATGAGGAAGAAGTGGAGAGCATTGAGCACTTGCTATGCGACTGTCCTGCTTTGAGCAAACGACGAATGGACCTACTGGTGTCGGCCTTTCTAGACAGCCTAACAGATCTTTCCAGTACCAATATTCGTGCTATCGATACATTTGTATATCAAACAGGTTGGTTTCGATGAAGGGCATTTTAGCCCGTGGTACCACTAGGGACCTAAACTGGGCTATGTGAGCTGAAGAAATAAAAAAGAAAACGGCTGCCACCCTAACCTAACCGCTTCAAACATTTTGAAGGTATTAATACAAATGAAAACCTCTGCTACTCCTTTTCAAAACAGTTGACAAAAATAAGATTGTCCTTGTGGTAACAGGAGGTCAAAATATAGAAAACATCCTTAATACTTGAATATTTTGGAAAAGTACTAATTCTAGTCCTTAATTTTGTTGGTACCAAAGAGTCAAACTATTATTCGCTTTCGCAAAAATTCATATTTCACTATTCGCTTTCGTATTCGCAAGAAGTATATTTCAATATTCGCTTTCGCTAAAGTGACTTTCGTTACATCCCTAATTAACACATTTCAGACCAATTCGTTAACATTTTGTGGTTTTTGTAGCGTTAAGAAGTCAATTCTGGAGGGACCTTTGTATGGGGGATATATCAAAACTTGGAACTATGAATTCTGTGGTTCGTGTGAAAGATTCCGGGTATAAATAAACTCTAGTTGCCAATTTTCAGCCCGATCAGTAGATATTTATGGTCTCTATGGCGTTATGAAGTTCAATCTGGAAGATTTTATATATGGGGGGCTAAATCAAAAAAGGGATCGATATTGCCCATTATCAATCCAGCTATAAGAAGTATCTGTACCAATTTCAGTTATCTAGTTCAGTTATTGTAGATTGTAGCATGATTACAACAGACATACAGACATGGTTAAATCGTCTTAGAATTTTAAGACGATTAAGAATACATACACTTTATAGGGTCTCAGATCAATATTATAATTATAGGTGTTACATCGGAGTGACAAAATGAAAATACTCTAATGGGTTAAACTCACTGACTTTGTACAAAATGTAGTTGCTAGTATAACTTATGTGGTGATTCACTGTTCATTAAAAATTAAAATTTGTAACAAAAGGAGGACAAATCTTGAATTTTTGAAAAAAAAAAGAGGGAGGACAGTACCGCTACGACGTAGTGATACTATTCTATGAACCGTACATTATCGTAGTGGTACCGTTCGTCGTGTTCTAGGAACCGTACGTTATCGTGGTGATAGCGTTCGCGAACAGTCCCACTAAAAAAATAAATAACGTTAGTGTTCTCTGAAGGAACTGTTCCTATAACGCACTGTTTTGAACACCCAAAAGGAGAAGAGATAGACCCATAGTTTATTATTTCGATCGACTTAGAATCGTTTCCTGACATGTTTTAACCATGCCCGTCTGTAGAGGTATCCTTGTAATAAAAGTCGACGTCGTATTAATGGTACTAACCCGGGGTTTACACGAGACAGTATTGCGAAGACAATAGCAATACATTTACAATTTCTTACTAATACACTTACACATACATATCTCATTGTCTTCGTACTGTTTTTGATGACCGTAAGTTGGGAAATTGTCTTGACGGAAGCAGCCATTTTGATGTAAGAAGCCATTTTGATGTAAGCAGCCAATAAGAGCGCGAAACGACACTAACAGGGTTGCTTCAAGTGTATTATCTTCATTATTGTCTGGACGCCTACGTCACATGGACAATTTTTCCCTTTTTTGACAACCAATACATATTCTCAATTGTCGTCTGCCAATTGTTTTGTGTAAACGCAGGGTAAATTGTGTTGAAATTTAGCATATCTCTTTTATGACCCAATTGAAATTGGTAATCGGTTCAGGTTTAAATATAGCGCTCATAGATATGTTCCTTAGTATTTGGCATCAACCAACCGATCTTTATGAAACTTGAACGAGAGTTTGTTGATCTAAGAACGAATACTAGGAGTTATAAGATAATCATTTTATATTTAGAGCAACTATATACTAGTATCGTCGCCTTAATAAAACAATAGCTTATACGCATATACACCATTATTTTTTTTATAGCATTATAAGAATCTACGTAATCGATTCTACAGCTGGTAATCTACTTCCACAAAGTGGGCTGATATGTAATGCAACAAAGTAAAGCGCTATATTTTTTTAATTTTTTTTTTTAAATTTTATTGTTCAAAAGCAAAAAATGTCGGAAATAACATAAAATTTTAGAAACAGTTTAGATTTGTTCGAATTGGCCACCTTTGGCACGAATTATGGCCTTCAAACGGCCGACAAAGCCATCACACGCTGCACGAAAGTGGCTCTGCGGTATTTTGGCCCATTCCCGGCGAAGCGCCGTCTTGAGATGATCGATACTTTGGTATTTTTTAGTGCGAACCTTACTCTCTAAAATGCCCCAGGCGCAAAAGTCCAACGGATTGAGATCCGGAGATCTTGGTGGCCATTGTGCGGTAGAAATGAAGCGAGGAACATCCTTTTTAAGCCATTCTTGGTTGACGCGTGCTGAGTGTGATGGTGCTGAGTCCTGTTGGAATGTCCATGGTCTGCGGCCGAAATGTTTGTCTGCCCAGGGCTTCAATACTGTCTTTAGGACATTTTCCCGATAATATTCGGCATTTATTTTGACCCCATGGTCGATAAATACGAGCGGGGAGCGACCATCGGCCGTTACGGCGGCCCACACCATTACCATCGGCGGCGCTTGAGTTCTGGTGGCCAATCGAAGGTGTACATTTTCAGCTGACCTCTTTGGCAAGTAAACCCGATTTGGAATGGCTTCTCATCGGAGAAAACCAAATTCGGTAACTGGCCACTTTCGTGCAAGCGAAGCAACTCCTTGGCTCTTCCCAGTCTAACTTTTTTTTGTGCATCGGTGAGCTCTTGCACTTTTTGGAACTTCGATGGCTTTAGTCCAAGCTAATTTTTTAATATGTGTTGTATCCGTTCTCGCGATATGTTCAGCTCACGAGCAATTTTTCTACCACTGCGGCGTGGATTTCGATCAAATCTGACCTTCACTTTTCGGATCATTTCTGGTGTTGTTACCGTTTTTTTTCGTCCACTTTTTTGACGCGATGCAACACTGCCAGTATCACAGTAACGAGCAATGGTACGAGAAACAAAAGATTTATTCACATTTAAATGCTGGAGGGCTCTAGCGATAGCCACTTGTGTTTTTCCACCCAAATATAAAGCAATCACACTATCACGCTTCAATTCCATCACGAATAACTTTTTTCTGAATGCAGTAGATCAAAATGCTTTTGTAAGCTTGTAAACAATAAAATGAACTGTCACTGAAGTAAATCTGTCAGCTATCAGACTAGCGGTTTAGAAATGATAGCAACCTGAAATTGGTTGCAATACATATCAGCCACCCTGTAAATGTAGTATATATAAATGGGATCAAAGTACTAACTTTGATCCCATTTATATGCAATTAACGCACTTTTAGACTTTTAGAATATCATCTGGCTGTAGCCTGATTATTTTACCACATATTAAAATGACAAGAAATTGAAAAGATCGATTCTCTTCTAAATTATACATATTTATCTTCCAAGAAGTCTAAATTCACCAAAACTTCAAATGTGATTTTCTCGAAACTACAAAAAAATTATACACTATTCTTTTATTGAGGGGACGATATATCGACAGTTTATATTCAATATCCTCTATCTTAAAAAACACAATTGTTCAGTATAGCCAAAAAACCGTTTAAATCCCTAATTTTAAAGAAAATTAAAATTGTTTGTTCTACAATGTTTATTACACCTAACCACGTGAACTACTAAATAATATTTTTTTCAATATTTGCACCACGAGCCATTTTATGGAACATAGAGGGTATTGCTATTCAAAAATTCTTCATGTATAAAAGATAAAAAAAGATAGAGGGTTTTGCATAGTAAAAAAATTATTATTTATGAATTCCAAAATTTTTTTTATATATAATTATACATATTATAATAAAAATAATAAATAATAATAACAATGAATTAATGATTAATTTTTTATTTAAGTATTATCTATTTCTTGGGGTTCATTTTTGAATCCATTTTAAAATTGTCATAGAAAAAATGGTATTCTTGTGGAATCACAGGTTAGATATAAAAATAGTCATAATTTGAAAACTAAAGCTTCGACTAAAAAAATTTAACCAAATTCGGGTTTAGCATACTCTTTTCACCAAAGAACCATCTTTTAGAAGAAAAAAAAAAACAAAAAAAAAATAGTCCCAAATTATATGAAGAGATAAGAGGGTATTGCATTCAGAAAAAATAAGTGTGTAAGATAGAGAAATTACAAAAATGACCATAAAATCTCAATTTTTGTTTTTTTTATTTCCAAATAAGTACCATAGATGCGCCTTATTTTACCGAATATTTTAACATAAAAATCTCATTTTTGCAAAAATTGAAGATAGAGGGTTTTGAATATAAGCTCTCGATATGCTTTTTCTGTCCTGACAAGGTGGTGCAGGGAATAAGAAAATAGGACGGACCGTCCAACTTTTGCCATTCCTTACTGGTATTTCAAATATGTTTGTATTTGCTATAAGATTTAATACAGGGTTTTTCAACAAGAGGTGTTATTTTGAATCACCCGGTATTTTGGTAGCTGTCACTTTTGAAGCTTTTATTCTTTGACATTTGACAAGTAGAAACTACGCCATTACTAAAAATGGAACGATACACGATCATCAAACGGACGGACGGACAGATATTGCACAAATGGCGTAAAATGCCCTAAATTGGATTTCCGCTGTGTTACACTTTCGGTCCGTTGACAATGATATATACGAGTACCCTACCTCACCAAAGTGAGGGTTAATTATGCTGTCTGAATCATATACAGGCAAAGTTTCGATTATGCTACGGTTGCGTTTGTCTAACGTGGCCTTAACTGTTCCTTTGTTGGGCGTTCGAAAAAGATGAACAAAATCCTGTAGCACAGTGTTGCGTCGGGTATAAACATGTAGTCTATTGCACAAAATTATCTTGTTGTTGTTGTTTAGGATTACTTCCTTCATTTACTTCCTACGGAATGTTAACATACTTTCACTTTCTTTAACTAACGAGAGTGAGAACGACCGAGAGAGTATTTTCACTTTCTCTTTTAAATGGTGTGTGTATGTTTCGTGTCCTCAACAGGGCAAATCAACAGTTGGTCCATATGAATTGTGTCAATATTTGACATTACTTTCACACGCAGAGAGGCAGCAACAGCAACGACGATGATGGCAAAGCTTTCCTGCGAGAGCTTTTTCGTGATACATGGGGACAAAAAGAAACTGAAAGGACTTGTGCAGTGCTAGTAATTGAGTCACACGTAGATACTTTATTCTAGAGAAAGGTTCGGAACCGAAAAAATAGCTGAAGAAAAAATAAAACATTAATACCTATGTATAGTTAAATAGTTTTAGTGTAATAAAATAGTGTAAATTTTTTGGTTTTATACTTTTATTTCTAAACAACACAATACAAACAAAAAGCCTATATAACCCCCACAAATGTTACGTGAAAAGTGTACAAGTTTCAATCACTTACAACCCGATTAAGAGTTGTATCTAATTTGAGAAAGAAATCGAAAGTGTATCAGTGGAATAATAGAATACATGCATACATATTTCTCTAATAGAAATTATGTAAAATTTCCTCAGCAAAGGAAATCGAAAGCTAAAGCTAAACAAAAATTGAAAATTATTTTTCTATTGGAGATAAACGCCAGCTGCCTTCGCGTGAAAAGTGTGATAAGAAAAAGGTAAACGAAAAAAATAATTACACACCGATTTAAGAAATGCATTAAAGTTTTCTGGAGAAAAATATGTGAAAAATCGATTTTTCTCCATTTGCTCCCTTTCCACTCGTTTTGTTCGTTATCCTTTTGGGTTTTTCCTTTCGTTCATAGAAGTTTTTTTATTGTTTGAGAAAAAGCTTTCTTTTTGGTATATTTTTTCGTTTTATTTTGTGTTAATATTTTGCTTTGTTTTGCTCTGAGTTTTTGTAAACACCGGCTCTAATACAAGTACACACATATGTACTCGTACATACATGCATACATACATATGGAATGGGATGAGAGCTCTGTATGTTTGTTTCTACTTTATTTTCGTTTATTATAGTTGCGTATTTTTTACTTTTTATAACCAAATATAACCAAACCATGTTCTGTTAATGAATTTCTTTTAAAATGGTGTCTTATGTGTTTTAATATTTTCTCTATTTTTTTGTTACAGATTCGGAAATGATAGTTACTTCGAATGTGGATAATTACGCATTAAATGGTAAGTACCTACATATGCAAGTAAGCATATTTATGTATGTACTCGTGTGGTAGTTTATGAAAGATATCGTATAGACTGACCGAGTGTACTTCAATAAGTATTTACACCTTTCACCATAGGATGGGGAGTATATTAATGTTGTCGCTCAGTTTGTAACACCTCTAAACAGGGATGATAAATTTGATACTTTAGTACTTTTTTTGGTACTTTTCAGACCCTCAAAGTACCGTGATACTCCCGCGACACATTTGATACTTTATTTATCAAACATCTGCTGTCGTTGCTGATCATTCGCAGTGAACGGACGTGTTTATCACATAGCGGATAGTTACCAGTACCTATTACGCAATAGCAAAAATCTGTACAAAGTCTGTAAGGCCTACATCGTAGTACCTATTACGGTCTAATACAGACAAAATTAAAATAAATTCTCTTGACGGGGATGCCTTCGTGTTCCGATGGAGCGCGGTTCCCCAATCGTCCGACTGTCCGTCCGTTGGTCTTGGCCAAAGCCGACCACACCAAAACTGGTGAAAATCTCCCCCAAGTACTCACAACAGGTGGTGCGGTGAGGGGAAAACGTCATGTCCGACCGTCAAAACGGAAGCACAATGAGCATCGTGTAGCGCTCAGAGTTTTGACGAAGTTGGAGGCTGTTGAGGTTTCGGCTCTTACCGAAAAACAAAAAGAGTCACTTACCTGGGCTAAAGGCGTCATAGATGCTTCTAAGGCCAATGAGTCGACTGAAAGAGCCACAAATTCAGCTGTGTTAACGGCTAATAAAGTAAAACGAATCAGATCACCTGATGAACCCCTGCCTTCGAAAAAGGCAAGAGGCCCTAATGTCACCATCAACAGGACACTCACCAAGCCCTTCAATGAAGTGGCGAAGGAGAGTCTAGTGATGGCTGTTATAGACAGAAGTAGTGAGGATGGATCCATCCTCAAGGACAAATGGAGTCATGTACAATCAGCCATTATGGCTCATTACCTCGACGTCCGTAGAGAAATGCCGGGCAAACCACCAATCTGCAACGATGCAGGATGGCATCAGGGGAGAGTAAAGCTCTTATATTTCGGTGATGCCAGATCAGTAGACCTTTATAAGGCTGCTCTGAGTCGAGCGGGTGAGGTGTGGCCGGGTGCCCAGTTGGATGTTGTCGAAAAAAACAACATCCCTAGTCACCCTAGAGCCATCACCTGGGTTACAGAAGAGCCCTCCAACCCGGCTGACATCTTAGAAATAATAAAAGATTCCAATCCTGGTCTGCCGGCCCATAATTGGAGAATCAGCAAGGTGGGTGAGGCGGATGGTAAAAAGCGGCAGGTCAATCTTATCCTAAACGCTGAATCCACCTCCCATATACAAAGTGCGAGTGCAACCCTACAATATGGCTTCGAGACTATAGTCTTGAAGATATACAAGCAGGATATAGCTCCCACTGCAGAAGGTGAGTCGTCCACCGTGGCACTTTCTGTAAGTGCGGAGGTAGCCACGCCTATTATTTCTGGTGACTCCAACTCTAACAGAAGATCTGTAACGTCCTACTCTAAGGACGAAAGCTCTACTTCTGACACAGAGGGGCTGAGGGGAGTCTCCGGACTCTTTGACGCATCTGGCGGGGACATGCTTCTCGACGATACGGACGAAGAGTTCGATAACACCCTTGTCGGGGTGGATGTTAATCTGTCAATTACCAATGATGGTAAGAATTCTACAGATTAACCTCCATCACGCTAAAGCAGCCTCAGCGGCTCTATTGCTGCGCCTGTCCACAGGCGCAGTAGACATCGTCCTGATACAGGAGCCCTACGTAGTGGGAGGAAGGGTGTGCGGTATTAGGACACCCAACTTTAAACTGCTTGTGGCCAACTGTGAAGGCACTCCAAGAACCTGCATTTTGGCCAGGAAAGATCTAAGTATCTTTCTCCTGACTAATTTAAGTGGTAAAGACCAAACAGCTGCTCGCCTGGAGATCGGTAATCGCATATATTGGGTGGTCTCCAGCTACTTGCCTTATGAATTTGTAGTACCGACTGCTCTATTCAGGGAAGTAGTAGAAGAAGCAACGTCTGACGAGCTCGAGCTGATTATTGGCGCAGACACGAACGCTCATCATACTATCTGGGGTAGTACGGATATAAACAATAGGGGTGATTCGCTTCTTGACTTTATTCTAACTACCAATCTTAGTATTTGTAACATAGGTAATAAACCGACCTTCACAATTAAAGACAGACAAGAAGTACTCGACGTAACGTTTGCTACTGACCGGCTGTCAGACAAAATTATTGGGTGGAATGTACTGGACGACCACTCTTTCTCAGATCACCATTATATTGAGTTCAAACTCGCGGAAAAAGCGCCTAAACCCGCCGTCCACAGAAATGTAAGGAAGACAAAGTGGCATCTGTATGAGAAGAATTTCAAGAAAGTCCTCAACTCTAAACTTCCGTACGAACCGAGTGACAAAGCCGGTCTGGATAATCTGGTCGATCATATCACCATATCATTCAATAGATCCCTTGAAGAAGCCTGTCCAAAAACAAGGTACAAGGGTAAAACTAAACCCCAATGGTGGACTTCTGAGCTAACGGCTATGAAAAAGACCTGCAACAAGCTATTCAATAAGGCTAAATCTACTGGGGTCGCTAATGATTGGGACGCCTATAAAGAGCAACTCAAGATCTATAAGAAGGAGCTTAGAAAGGCGCAAAGGCGCTCTGGGTATACTTTCTGTGGTGAAGTGGAAAAGGTCTCCGACGCCGCTAGGCTGAGGAAGATATTATCTGCTTCACCCTGTACAGTGGGATATTTACAGGATGAGGCAAATAACTGGACCAAAAACAGCGAGCAGTCGCTCAATGTACTGCTCGACACACATTTCCCGGGGAACTCTGTAACAGAACCGGAGGATCAGCAGGACCAACAAGAGTGCGAGTGGACTGCGAGCGTCGCTAGCTTCTTGACTGAGAGATCCAGAATAAGCTGGGCTATTAACAGCTTTGAGCCCTTCAAGTCAC
The DNA here is from genome assembly GCA_963930755.1 of Eudasyphora cyanicolor. Lineage (NCBI taxonomy): Eukaryota > Metazoa > Arthropoda > Insecta > Diptera > Muscidae > Eudasyphora > Eudasyphora cyanicolor. Next base: position 206,916,092 of record OZ005734.1, on the reverse strand, counting down.
CTGGACCAGATGGCATCACTCCAGCAGAAATGCAGAAAATGTTAAAGTACATTATCCCCTGGCTGGAGAAAATTTATGTAGGCTGTATCAGGCTTTCATACGTCCCGAATCGATGGAGGGATACAAAAGTGGTATTCATACCTAAAGCGGGAAAGATATCACACACTAGGCCAAAAGACTTCAGACCAATTAGCCTATCCTCGTTCCTATTGAAAGGTCTGGAAAGACTTTTAGATCATTTCATTAGGGAAAACCTGGATACAAAACTCCTGTCGGGGAACCAACATGCTTACAACAAGGGCAAGTCTACTGAATCAGCCCTGCACGAACTTGTGAGCACTATCGAATCGTCCCTGCATTTCAAGGAATTCACCATGGTGGCATTTCTTGACATAGAAGGGGCTTTTAACAACATTCACTCCGATGCGGTAATTGCGGCACTCTCACATCTAAAAGTTAACACTAGTTTGATTAGACTAATTCAAAGTCTGCTCACCAGAAGACGCATAACAGCATGTCTAGGGTCCACAACTCTAACAAGGTATGTAAACAGAGGGACCCCGCAAGGAGGAGTACTGTCTCCACTAATTTGGAACCTAGCGGTGAATGAAATCCTGCTAGATCTAGAACGTTGTGGCTGCAAGGTCGTGGCATATGCGGAAGACGTGGCAATCGCAGTGAGTGGCAAATTCGTAAACGTCCTCAGAGACATCCTACAGGTGGCTCTGAACAAGTTGGCTAGATGGGCCAGAAGCAGCGGTTTGGGCGTTAACCCCAACAAGACAGAATTGGTTCTCTTTACTAGGATGAATAATGTCCCACATGTGGACCCTCCACCTCGGATAAATGGAACAGATCTAGTCATTTCTGAAAGTGCAAAATTTTTAGGAATAATTCTAGATAGGAAAATGTTATTTAGACTTAACGTATTGGAACGTGTAAGGAAGGCCAACGTCGCCTTATATTCCTGCAAAAAGGCTGTAGGGTCGCGGTGGGGACTCTCTCCTAAAATCGTCCACTGGATATATATAGCAGTAGTTCGTCCAATACTGTTATACGGTATTGTGGTATGGTGGACGGCAACTGACAAACTAACCATTACCAACCTACTAACAAAGGTTCAGAGAACTGCCTGCCTGAGCATAAGCGGAGCCTTAAGGACTACAGCGACCGAGTCTCTACAAGCCCTACTCCATATACTGCCGATTAATATTGTGGCGAGAGAGGTTGCAACCAAAGCGGCAATAAGATTAAACTGCCTATCAATGTGGAGGTACAAGAACTATGGTCACATGAGGATATCAAAGTGTAGTGCTATGGTAACCGACCGAGTGGACTATATACCAACAGTGTACACCTTCGAGAGAAATTACATCACTATGATTCCCGCCAGAGATGAATGGGTCGGCAGAATACCAGGTAATATAAACCATCTCCACTTTTACACGGATGGTTCGAAGCTTGATGAAAAGGTTGGCTTCGGAGTACACTGTGAAGAACTTAGTCTGGATATAGCTCACAGACTACCAGATACCTGCAGTGTCTATCAAGCCGAAATAATGGCAATATGGGAAGTCGCCAAGTGGCTGAGTCGCAACATAGTAACCAACAATGGCGTTGTCATTTACTCGGACAGCCAGGCTGCCATCAATTCTCTGGAGGCAACATCCCTAAATTCACAAACAGCCCTCGACTGCCGCAGATCTCTTAACGAGATGGCTGAGCAGTTTAATATACACCTCATATGGGTGCCTGGGCATAGGGATATCCCGGGGAACTGCAAAGCCGATGAACTTGCTAGGAAAGGGACGACATTACAAATTCTCGAAGAATTTGCATATATTGGTGCGCCACTATCCACGTGCAAGCTTTGGCTTAGGCAAGAGGCAATCAGGCAGTCCAACGATAGATGGACAGAAATCGGCACCTGCAGGGTAGCTAGAAAAATCTGGCCAAGGTATGACCTGAGAAGGTCAAAATATCTCCTCGCACTAGAGAGGAAACGATTGTCTACGTTAGTACAGGTTCTGACGGGACACTGCTTGATCGGCGAACACGCCAAAAGATTGGGTATTGAGTCCAATGACTTCTGCCGAAGCTGTGGAGATGAGGAAGAAGTGGAGAGCATTGAGCACTTGCTTTGCGACTGTCCCGCTTTGAGTAAACGACGACGGATATACTGGGGTCGGCCTTTTTAGGCAGCCTAACAGATCTTTCCAGTACTGATATTCGTACTATCGATAAATTTATATATCAAACAGGTTGGTTTCGATGAGGGGCATTTCAGCCCGTGGTAACACTAGGGACCTAAACTGGTCTATGTGAGCTTGTAAAAAAAATACGGCTGCCACCCTAACCTAAACCTAAACCTAAACCTATCAAACATCTCTTTGCACGAAAATAATATACACTTTTTTAAAAAATATATATGAGTCGTACACATGGCATCTACACCAAAAACTCAAATTCGTTTGGAACCATCACGTGGGGTATAATCGTATATCAAAACGTGAAGCAATTCTAACAAGGAGCGATACTGGCTAAAATAAAATGTAAAGTCAATTAATTTTATACTAAAACTGGGCCGACATGAATCACTTTTTTCTACAAATGATTTTATGCAATATGAAACATACATATTTCATCATAATCGGCTAAAAATTCGTTCTCTAGAGAGCCATGCATTCTAATTGGAATGTACCTCTTTATATGTAGAGTCTAAATCAAAACGTGGACAGATATGCCCTATTTTCAATATGGATGAAAAATGATTTTGTATCAATTTCCGTAAATATCGGTTTATATTTGCGACCTCTACGATTTTGAAATGAAGCATTTCAGATATCTAACAATTATATGTGTGCTTATTTTGCTCCAGCAATGTGGTATAGGCTTGTACAAACCAAAGGTTTTAGGCTGCTATATGATTGTAGTAGCTTGTTATCAAGAAATTGTTCATGTATTACTGGATCTTACTAATTTGTATCTCAATATTTCAAGAGTTCAAGAAGAATTTAAACAAATTTTAAAATTGGTACTTTTTGGGTCGAAAAATTACCTTTTTAGAACGATTTTTGTACCATTTGGTTAGTCAATTATCATCCCTGCCTCCAAATCTTGATCTGAGACCCCACACGCTGAAAAAAAATAAATACAATAATTTACTCAAAGGATTTACACCAGCGATGGGCAAAAGCACTACCCGGGGTGTACATGAGAGTTCACTACAGCGTTGCCAGGTATTTTTTGAAAAAAACTTAAAATTTTCAAAGAAAAAACTTATTTTGCAACAAAAAAACTTATATCTATTTTATGAAAAAAAATTTGGAAAATAGTTGCAATTCAAATAGTACAAGAAATACAGGGGTTTCCAATAAGAGTGATATGATTTCTTTGAAAAAACACACTTATTGTTAAGGAAATTCAAAAGTTTTTTATTTAATGTGAAGTACAATCGATACAATTAAGTTCTAAATAAAATGTCATTCAAATGGCCTCCACGACTTCTTCTGCAGGAACGAATTCGATGAACCCAATTTTCCAGCACTTGTTCCACTAAATCAAGTCGTATGTCATGAATGGCACGTTGACTTGTAAAGCTTGAAGAGAGTCTGGTTTATTTCGAAAGACCAATGACTTCAAATAAACCCACAAGAAATAGTCTAATGGTGTTAAATCACAACTTCTTGGAGGCCATTCAATATCACAATTTTTTGAAATAATCGAATCTCCAAACTTTTCTCGCAACAATTCAATTGTTTCACTTGTTGTGTGGCACGTAGCCACAATCGGTCAATGGCAAAAAGATAGCTCTTAACGAGAGCTAAAATATTGCTCATGGATGTCAAGGTCTAAGGTAGACAGGAAAGTGTTTTTTTTTTTGGATTTAAAAAATGGACTCATTTTCAAATGTGACCGGAAAGTTTATTTTTGCTCTAGCTCCTTAAAGGTACGTCGGATCGGAAATCGGAAATGATTATGTGTGTCAAGGTCGTAGGTTGACTGGAAAGTGTTTTTTTATTTTAAAAAAATGGAAGTAGCTCACGAAATGTTGCAATTGGAGAACGATTATTTTGATAATAAAACTGAATAATTTGTAAACGTTGTTCTTGCGTATATCTCTCCATGATGAAATTGTAAACACTACTGAATACAATGAAAAACAAATTAAAGATCATGACATATTACAAATGGCCGAAACGTCACTTAAAAATAATATCATCCCTATTGGAAAACCCGTTATAAATTAAATAATTGGCGTTGGGCCATATTTCTCAAATCAGGATAAAATGTAGTCGACAAACGTATAAACAATTATTGTATAATTTTCAAAATAAAGGGATGATCCAAAATATAAATTTTTCCAGTAACTCCATGGTGCATTTCGCCCTTTACCCCGCTAAATTGCAAGTTTGAAACCCCTAAATTGGAAAATGTGATTTCTGAAAATTCTTAAATTTTGTGTTTCTTATTAAGCCCTTTTATTTTCTTGTTCTTTACAAATGTGCATTTCATTTTACAGTAAATTTTGTCGTATTCTTCCACCTAAGTGATTTATTATATTTTCAAAATTTAATATTAATTTAAAATTAAACCTTAAATTAACTGGTTTGGGAAAGGTTTTGTGTTTTTCTGAGATAATAATATAATATTACATTTTTACAGAATTTAAAAAAAAACTTATTTGTGGAAGAAAAAACTTAAAAGTTATATTTTTTACTCGAAAAAACTTGAAAAATAAGTTTAAACTTATCATCTGGTAACGCTGGTTCACTATCATTCAGTCGCGCTTGGACATTCGATCGACGAGGTTGTGTCGTCGCTTGTTGCTTAGCGTGCACATAAAGAAAAAATGTATGATAAATTGCAGCAACATTTTTGTTTGCTGTACTTTTCCGCAAATGCGTTGTCACGCGTAAAATTGTATAAACTTTTTTTACAATGGTAGAAGCATATCTGACATTCTTTGTTTACCTATAAATATTGCTTATAACATATTAAAAAAATTAAACATTTTTAAATACACAGAACCAAAAAAAGTTCGACACTCGAAAAATTTAAATACAATAAATAATAAAAAAAATTACACGTAGAATATGTTCCACTTTTCTTTTTTGGAAATTATTTTTTCCTTATTACCTACCAAATTAAATTTGCTGGTAACTAAACATAATATTTCTCGCAGTGCCCAAAGAGAGCGTTGGCACTTCTCACAAATACAGACGTACGATATTGAATTTTGTGTATGTGTGTGCCCATCGCTGATTTACATCTAATGATGAATTGGCATATTTAGAAAATTTAAATGAATGCTTTAAAACAGAAGACAATGCTGCATATGCCATTTTTAGCTGGGAGTTACTTTTCGAAATCAAGGAAAAATTGAAACTAAAGTTCGAAAAGACAGCAAAGTTTTGAAAATCTTTGTTAAATAAAAAATAAAGATTTTCATAAGGCAAAGCTTGCACGTGGATAGTGGCGCACAAATATATGCAAATTCTTCGAGAATTTGTAATGTCGTCCCCTTCCTAGCAAGTTCATCGGCTTTGGAGTTCCCCGGGATTTCTCTATGCCCAGGCACCCATATGAGGTGTATATTAAACTGCTCAGCCATCTCGTTAAGAGATCTGCGGCAGTCGAGGGCTGTTTGTGAATTTAGGGGTGTTGCCTCCAGAGAATTGATGGCAGTCTGGCTGTCCGAGTAAATGACAACGCCACTGTTGGTTACTATGTTGCGGCTCAGCCACTTGGCTACTTCTCATATTGCCATTATTTCGGCTTGATAGACACTGCAGGTATTTGGTAGTCTGTGAGCTATATCCTAACTAAGCTCTGCACGGTGTACTCCGAAGCCAACCTTTTCATCAAGCCATCCGTGTAAAAGTGGAGATGGTTTCTTTTACCTGGCAATCTTCCAACCCATTCATCTCTGGCGGGAATCATAGTGATGTAATTTCTCTCGAAGGTGTACACAGTTGGTATATAGTCCACTCGGTTTGTTACCATAGCACTACACTTTGCTATCCTCATGTGACCGTAGTTTTTGTACCTCCACATTGATAGACAGTTTAATCTTATTGCCGCTATGGTGGCAACTTCTCTCGCCACAATATTAATCGGCAGTATATGGAGTAGGCCTTGTAGAGACTCGGTCGCTGTAGTCCATAAGGCTCCGCTTATGTCCAGGCAGGCTGTTCTCTGAACCTTTGTTAGTAGGTTGGTGAAGGTTAGTTTGTCAGTTGCCGTCCACCATACCACAATGCCGTATAGCAGTAAAGGACGAACTACTGATATATATATCCTAGTAAAGAGAACCAATTCTGTCTTGTTTGGGTTTACGCCCAAACCGCTGCTTCTGGCCCATCTAGCCAATTTGTTCAGAGCCACCTGTAGAATGTCTCGGAGGACGTTTTCGAATTTGCCACTCACTGCGATTGCCACGTCGCCCACATATGCCACGACCTTGCAGCCACAACGTTCTAGTTCTAGCGGGATTTCATTCACCGCTAGGTTCCAAAATAGTAGAGACAGTACTCCTCCTTGTGGGGTCCCTCTGTTTACAAACCTTGTTGGAGTTGTGGACCCAAGACATGCTGTTGTGCGTCTTCTGTTGAGCAGACTTTGAATTAATCAAACTAGAGATAACTTCTAGATGTGACAGTGCCGCAATTACTGCATCTTAGTGAATGTTGTTAAATGCCCCTTCTATGTCAAGAAATGCCACCATGGTGAATTACTTGAAATGCAGGGACGATTCGATAGTGCTCACAAGTTCGTGCAGGGCTGATTCTGTAGACTTCCCCTTATTGTAAGCATTTTGGTTCCCCGACAGGAGTTTTGTATCCAGGTTTTCCCTAATGAAATAATCTAAAAGTCTTTCCAGACCTTTCAGTAGGAGGGAGGATAGGCTAATTGGTCTGAAGTCGTTTGGCCTAGTGTGTGATATCTTCCCCGCTTTAGGTATGAATACCACATTGGTATCCCTCCATCGATTCGGGATGTACGAAAGCCTGATACAGCCTACATAAATTTTCTCCAGCCAGGGGATAATGTACTTCAACATTGTCTGCACTTCTGCTGAAGTGATGCCGTCTGGTCCAGGTGACTTGAAGGGCTCAAAGCTATTAATAGCCCAGCTTATTCTGGATCTTTCAGTGAACAAGCTAGCGACGCTCTCAGTCCACTCGCACTCTTGTTGGTCCTGCTGATCCGCTGGATGATCCTCCGAATAATAGTTTGACCCTTTAGTACCAACAAAATTAAGAACCTGAATTGATACTTTTCCAGGATATTCAAGTATTAACAATGTTTTCGATATTTTGACCTCCTGTTACCAAGGACAAACATATTTTTCAGAGGTTTTCATTGGTATTAAAATCTTTAAAATGTGTGAAGCGGATATGACTATAAAACACTTTTAACAAATGGAAGCTAATACTGAAATATATTGTTACGAAAGCGAATATTCCAAAGATGGTTTTTGCGAATGCGAAGCGAAAACGAATGTTAAAAATGTGCGAATAATTCGCTTTCGCATAAGCGAATGCGAATATTCATTACATCCCTGTTAGAGAGTTCTCCGGGAAATGTGTGTCGAGCAGTACATTGAGCGACTGCTCGCTGTTGTCCAGTTATTTGCCTAATCCTGCAAATCTAATCCTGTTGGTACTAAAGGGTCAAACCTGCAAGTAACCCACTGTACAGGGTGAAGCCAAGATAGGGAAGCTATATCAAAGCAGTGACCAATATGGCCCACTTCCAATCCCAAACAACCTGCAACTATAAGAAATATTTCTACCAAATTTGATCAACCTAGCTCTATTATTACGGACTGTATCGTGATTACAACATACGGACGGACGGACATGGTTAAATCGTCTTAGTCCATATTCACACTCGGCAATTTTTTCCAAGCAAGTGCCAAAATTTGTGGGAGAGGGAGGCAGGCGGAAAGAGCTCTCTCCTACAAACCTTGACACTTGCTTGGGAAAAATTGCCGAGTGTGAATATGGACTAAGACGATTTAACCATGTCCGTCCGTCCGTATGTTGTATAGGGTTTTTGAGCCATAGATACCAAATTTTTAAAGCAATTTGGCAGAAACTTTGCAGTTTGTATTCTATTTTGACAAGAATTCATCACAGCAAAAATTTTACAAATCGGTTCATATTTTGTTATATACGTATTTAAGGCATAAATACCATATTTTCTAAGCATTTTAACTGAATATTTGGGTTTGTATTTAATTGAGACAAGAATTTATCGCAGTAAAAAATGTTTAAATCAGTTAATATTTTGTTATAGTCCACCTATAACAATAAACACCACATTTTCTAAGAAATTTAGCTGAAACTTTGCAGTTTATATTCTTGTTTGGCAAGAAATCATCTCAATAAAATTTATACAAATAAAATTTTATTTTGTCCCCGTGTAGATTCCTCTCAAAAAGCTGTTTTAAGCCATAAATGCCATATTTTTCAGGTGAAGAGTTTGGCTAAAGAAATTGCGTCCTAAAAGTTGCAGCGTTCGTTTTTTAATGGATCGTTTCATGATTTGCTCCATATCCAAAGATTTTTCCAGTAATAAAATTGAATGCAATCCATGGTGAATCCAACTTAACGCTTTTACTTGTTTTTTTGTAAGAAAATTTCAGCCGGCTAAACCAACTAAGATATTCCCTCACTTTGTGAGTAATGTAAAATGTACCCGTATCTTCGATGAAGACAACTTGCTCCGCATAATTTCGACCCACTAAATGGAATGACATTAGCCGCTTTTTGCTGTGATATCGCGTTTTCGAAATATTTAGCTACAAAGTTTGCTGGGTAAACTGTGTTGTGGGGACCTATAGTGATTTTTCACAAGGAATATTTTTAAGTTCTACGACTTCTGATATATCATTATGTTTGGATGAGATTTTTCATGGGTAAGGGGATGAACGGGGTGTCGAATGTTTTGGGAGAAATACTTCTTAAAGTTTCTCCTTTATTGTTTTCCTTGACATGGAACATATATTCCGAAGTCTTATATAAAACAATAGTGTCCGTATTTACTAACCTCTTTGTTTACCCAGCAAATTTTGTGGTTAAGTATCTCGAAAAGGCGATGCACAGGAAAAAACATTTAATGTCATTCGATTTAGCGGGTCAAAATTATGTGGTGTTATTACCAGTGTTATTACCAGTGTTGCCGTTGGAATTTTTTTCGGCCCAAAATTGACTTCGTCTGCCCAAAAAAAAAACAAGTAAAGACGGATTAAGTTCGGTCATGCCGAATCTTATATACCCTCCACCATGGATCGCATGTGAATGGTTTTGGGTACAAATAAACTAATTATACCAAATTTCAGCCCTATTCGTTGAAATTTCAGTTGTTTGTGGCAGGGTCCTGGGTATAAATAAACTCAAAGGAAAAAAAAATAGACCGATCAGATAACATATGTGGTGTCTACGGTGTTAATAAGTCAAATAGGAGAGATGATATATAAGAGGGCTATATCAAAAAAGGGACCGATATTGCTCATTTTAAATCTAAACTGATCTATAGTTATAGCTCAATTATTGTAGATTGAAGTGTAATTAAACAGACAGGAGGATGGACATACGTGAAGATAACTCAATATTTTTTAAATTCAAAAATTTCATTTCTTTTTTTATATCCACAATAATTGTTTATTCGGTAACATAACGGTTTAAATTTTTATCAAATGTTGATATACAAGAAAATGGCTCCAACTATCTCAGAAACCACAAAAATAGGGACCTGGAAATGATATTATCTAATTTTTTTCGATTTTGTGATATACGTGAAGATAACTTCGGGACGCCAGTTCGTTTTTATGAAATTTTATAATATTGGAAGAAAATCTTTTTTCTGCTTGTATATAATTAGCGCAAATGCGAACTTTCCGCTTGAATTTAACCCTGCTAGTCATTTCTTCTTCAATGCCACGAGCACAAATTCCTTATACTTCATAGTAACATGGAATGAAATACAATTTTTAACAATCCCATTGCTCGAAAAATTCTTGAAATAACATCCTCGAGCGAAAGCCACCTTGTATTGCTTATATCGAACGTTTTATGTAAAACAATTCTAGGTTTTTCAAAAGAGTCCTCCACTTATTTTCCATCGATGTCCACCGTACTACTGATGAGTAGGTTAGAATGGGTCTGATTACGCCTTTGTAGAGCCAGTGTGTCATCTTTGGATTGAGGCCCCATTTTTTAGCCTATTGCTCTTCTACATAAGGACCAGCATCGGTGAGCTTTGTTTGTGGTACTTCCAAAACAAAGTTTCCTGTCCAAGATAATCCTAAGTATTTGACCTTGTTGGATACTGAAATTGTTTTCTCTAGGAAAAATGGGTCAACGTATTGACCAATCTTCGTTTTCCTTATAAACAGACATATCTCTGTTTTTTCTGGGTTTACATTTAGACCTCTCGGTCGAGCCCAGTCGTATGCAATTTTTAGAGCCGTTTCGGCCCTTCTACAAAGTTGATTTGGATTCCTTCCTCTCAGAAGTATTATAACGTCGTCTGCATAGCATAGAACACGTTTGCACACTAGACGTCTCAGAACATCAATAACACTATGTGTCCGAGACTTAAAAACTTTTTTTTTTTATAGATTGAACCAAAACAAAAATTTTTTATGTTAGAGTTTTTTTTTGTATTTTCGTTCGTTTTTATTTCGATCTTTCTACCGTTATTGATTTGTAACTAGGATATTCTCCTGGTTTGGACCATCTTTGTTTTTAAACAATTTTTTTATAAAATTTAAATTTTAGTTTTGATTTGATTTTGATATTTGGTACAAAGCCAAAAAAATTTCGGAAAAAAGTTCTTCGTAATATTAGTAATCTTCTAAGTTTTAGTAACAAAAAATAATAAATTTGTTTAAACTATATGAATTAAATTGGAACATAAATTTGATTTTAAATAAATATTTTTCAAAAAAATGATTAAAACTGAACTTATAAAAAATGTTTAAATGACACATTTTTCAACTAAAACTATCAAAACCATGCGAGTCAAAACATGGAAAATCTATAACATATTTTTTCGCACTAAATTGGAGCTTTCGACGGCAAGAAAACGAATGCTCAAAAAACTCTATCTCTTTCGTAAATATAATCTCCAATACTTTAAAAACCAATACACTGAGAGCAGAACCCACTATAAAACACTATGTTATAGCAAGAAACTTTCATTGTACAACTCAGATATTGAGAAGTCAAATTATGTAAAAAAAATCTTCAGACATGTGGAATTTAGCGTGGTCGTTGAAGAAAAATCCCCCCAGAATAGTTAATAATCTAAATATAGCATTTTTTAATATCATCTTAATCAGCACTTAGCGGGTGATTCGCAATCTATTGGCATAAATTGGTCTATGCCCATATTTATTGACCCTTTCTTAGACTCTGCTTTTGAAATGAGAGAACTGTTATTAGTTCTCAAAAATACAAAAGATAATAAGGCTCTGGGATTGGACAGAATTCCTTTTGAGTACTACAAATATGCTCCCACCTCTTTCTTGTACGAAGTCCTTCAACATCTGAACACAATTTATCTGAAAGAAACTATTCCACAATCTTTTCGAAAATCGATTACTATTCCACTGTTCAAAAAAGGGAATGTGAACGTGGTCTCAAGTTATAGAGGTCTTTCTCTGCTTGACACCATTTATAAAATATTTAATGTTTACTCGTACTTCTCAACAGAATAAATAGCTGGATTGTATGTAACAACATCCTGAATGAATACCAAGCTGGATTTCGCCGAGGATACTCTACCATAGACAATGTGTTTAATCTAACAATTATTATTCACCTAAATTTAGGCGTAAAGCAAATTGCGTATGCGTCCTTCATCGATTTCTCGGCCGTTTTCGATACGATTCCTCGAAGTTCAATTTTCTACAAATTATCGACGATGGGTCACTGTCGTCAAAAATGATTAGAATACTCCAATTAATTTACCAAAATAACACTAGCCAAGTTTGGGATGGTAGTCAATTATCTGAACCTTTTGCGATGGAACAAGGCGTTCGAAAAGGCTGTCTGCTTAGTCCTGTACTATTCTCACTATACCTAAATGACCTTCACGAATATGTGCATATTAAGGTACTAATGTACGCCAATGACATAGTACTTTTGTCCGATTCTCCCACACAACTGCAGCATATGACAAACGCGTTACGTGTATACTGTCAGAAATGGGGCCTTAATATAAATTTGTCAAAGTCAAAAATTTTAATCTTTAGAACTGGTTCAAGAGTTGCAAAACACATCAAATGGTTTTGTGAACCACATCAAATCGGTATAGTTAATGAGTATAAATAGCTCGGAATAAATCTTACGTACAACTTGTCGTTTAATAAACACCTTGATTGTAAGCTAACTTCTTCGAAGATGACGATAAATTCGACTTGGACCAGTTATATGCACAACAAAGAAATTACTCTTTCAAACAAATTTAAAATATTCGAAACTGCTTGCAAGTCAATTTTATATTATGGTGCACAGGTTTAGGGTTTTGATTACTATGAGCAAGTGGAGAAACTTTTAAGATTATTTATTTTAAAAATTATATATCTTCCTAGCAATATCCCTAACTACATGTTACATTTAGAGACGGGTTTACCCAGTCTATATACAGAGACACTCAGACATCATTTCCAATACATAATTAAAGTATTATCAATGCCACATAATAGACATCCCCGCATATTTGCCGAGAAAGTTATTGCATCAGGTAATTATTGGGCTGGCAGGTGGATAGAACTGGGCATAGTTTTGGATTTAAATTTAAGGGGTTCTCAATTAAGAGCAATATAATGAAATATAATTAATGCATATAAAGCGCACGAAAATGCCATACTCGCCGACAGAGCCGCTGCCTCGCAATTTCATGATGCATACCCATTTCTGCAATATAATATTCATCCTTATTTTGTAGATAGCAATTCTCAGAAAATGATAAGATTAATTTTCCGCGCAAGAGGTGGATTATTAAACATCAATGCCAGATCCTTCAAACGTGATACAGACGGCAACTGTACGCTGTGTAACGTAAAAGAACCGGAAAGTACTTATCACAATTTTTTAGCTGTTTGTCCAATTTTTGCATATGAAAGGAAAATCCGTTTTGGAAAAAGAATACTAACAACACGAGAGTGTTGTGAAATGCTAAATGGTAAAGATTTCTTTCAACAATTTAAGTATTTAGAGAATTGTTTGAAATACAGAAACCTAATGCAAAATGAATTTGATTAATGATAACACAGGTCTACAAAAAAGAAAAATTTAAAAAGAAAAAATACAGAAACCTAATACAAAATGAATTTGATTATTGATAACACAGGTCTACAAAAAAGAAACATTTTTTTGGTGCCTTGAGTTTTGAAGCTGATTTTATTTGTACTTTTAATGCTGATTTCAAAACTGAAAACCATTTTTCCCTAGCAGCTCTAGTTTTTGAGTTACAGAAATATGCCTTCTGATATACACGTTTTCATAATTATACCCTCACTTTAGTGATACGAGGGTATATATCATTTGCTACGACCAAAAGTGTAACACATCGAAGGAGTGATCTAAGACCCTAAGTATGTTCGGCGGATATTCGTTTTGGGTCATTTTGAGTCGAATGAGAAATGTTCGTCCGTCCGTCTGTCTGTCTGCTGGCTGGTGCGCACGATAACTCTCGAAAGGAGTAACCGATTGACTTCAAATTTGGTATGTGGTAATATTTTTTCCTATCTCCGGCTAAGTTCGAAGATGGGTCATATTGGTCCACAGCTTCTAGTACCTCCCCCACAGAGGATTAAAATGTTGTGAAATTTGATTCTTTAATAACTGCTATAATACTTACTCGAATCTTCTGAAATTCCACACATAGCATTAGTTTATTAGTCGCTATCAACTCGAGAAAAGTGGGCGAAGTTGCCACACCACTTTTGGTACCTCCCACACAAATGCAGCACTTTGCACCAAAAGTTAACAGCCTATAACATTAATACCAGTATATAAAAATACTTGAAATTGTGTACAGTGTAATGCTTTTATAGTGCCTACAGTCCAGTGCAAAATGAGCATTGTTGCCTCGTCCCTTTTGGTACCTCCCACACAAAGGTACCATTTTGCACCAAAAATTAACAGCTATAACATTTATACCAGTGTATAAAAAAACTTGAAAATGTTGTACAGTGTAATGATATTGTAGTGCCTATAGCTTTGTGAAAAATTGGCGTTATCACCACGCCCCTTTTGGTACCTCCCACACAAAAAGGCCAAATAATACCACAATTTAATATCTCATAACGTTAATATACCAGTGCACATAAACTGTCATAATTCGGCACAGTGCAATGTATTTGAAGTATCTACTGTTCAGCGAAAAATAGGTGTATTTGTTAAACCCGTTCTGGTACCTCCCATACAATCTAACAGAGTATCTACTGTTCAGCGAAAAATAGGTGTATTTGTTAAACCCGTTCTGGTACCTCCCATACAATCTAACAGAAAAATTCGTGGAATATTCAATATTACATTACTCACAATGTGAGGGTATACCTTAGTCGGTTTACCCGACTGAAACTTTCTTACTTGTAACTGATTGAGAGCTAATTTTAAAAAATGCCATTTAGCCGCAGAATTTGTGTAAATCATCCCGAGCAATTTTGTTATGTATGTGGTAAATACACGACAAGTCAGAACAGAAAATCTATTATTGAATTTGTGAAGAAAGCATACAATGCTTATTTTGGTATCAAACTTGGTGATCAAGATAAATCTTGGGCACCACATGTAGTTTGCAAAACATGTACTGAACATCTACGTCAGTGGACTAATGGGAAAAGGAGGACCAGGAGGAATAGATAACTAAAAAATCACTATGACGACTGTTATTTCTGTCTAGTGAATATCAGAGGCATCAATAGTAAAAACCGAAGCAAGTGGACGTATCCTGATTTAGACTCTGCTCGACGGCCCATCCCTCATTCCGATGAAGTTCCCATATCAACATTTCATCAGTTACCAGATCTTTCGGAGAATGAAATACCCCACTGCGACACAGATGATGACAGTGAATATGAGGAAAATGCATCAAGTCCCCAACGATTTAACCAGAGTTGGTTACGTTCTATTCTCAGGAAGAAGATCTCGTTTTCTGTCAGGATGTTAAAGGTCTCTTAAAAAAATGGGCCTTCATGAGTATGATCCAGATTGTTGGCGTTTGTTTATTGACGGTTCCAAGAGAAGTTTGAAGTGTGTGCTCTCACACAATGGTAACGAATACCTATTGCTCACTCAACCCAAATGAAAGAAGAATACAAGAATATAGCTATAGTCTTGGAAAAGATTAAGTATCACGAACATGGATGGGACATTTGTGTTGACTTGAATATGATTAACTTCCTCCTTGGACAGCAAGGTGGATACACAAAATATCTTTTCCTTGCTTCTTGTGCCTTTGTGATAGCAGAGCTAAACAATATCATTGGGTAAAAAAAAGTCTGGCCTGAAAGAGAGAACATGCTTGTTGAGGGAAAAAATGTTATTAATGAGCCTTTGGTTGATCGGAATAAAATAATCCTGCCTCCACTTCATATAAAACTTGGCTCAATCAAGCAATTTGTTAAGGCTCTAGATAAGGATTCATCATGTTTTAAATTCATATCTACAAAGATGCAAGGATTAAGCATTGAAAAGATAAAAGCTGGCATATTCGATGGCCCTCAAATCGGACAGTTAATAAAGGACACAAATTTTGTTGAATCTATGAATGAAAAAGAGCGAAAAGCGTTTACATCATTTGTGTCAGTGTTCGACAAATTTTTAGGCAACAAGAAGGCATCATGCTGACTGCATTTCGTGTGCTTGAATGCAACATGAGCATCAAGGTGCATTACTTGCAAAACTATTTGGACCGGTTTCCTGAAAACTTGGGAGACTTGAGTGAAGAGCAAGGTGAACGATTTCACCAGGATATAAGGACAATGGAAGAACGATACCAAGGCAAGTGGGATACGCATATGATGACAGAATTCTGCTGGAATCTGCAAAGAGATTGTCCGAAAAAAACACATTGCAGATCAAGCAAAAAACAAAGCTTCTTAGGTTCCAGTACATCAAATCAGCAGTGAAAAATATATTGTATATGAAATGTACTCGCTAGTATCTTGTTAATAGAATTATTATTTTTTTATATTTATATGTAAACGTCACTAAATAAGCTGGATATTCAAAGAAAAAATGTTTTACTTTCTTCTTTTCACAATTATTTTGGCTATTTCTAAGTGGTGTCAGGTTTGCAACACCCTACCCATAACATGAAGAAAGAACAGTTCAAAAAGTATCGGTACCAAAATGTGTGTATACCTTATCATTCATAGCAAATTCAATTCAATTCAATTCAGTATTTATTGCGTATAATATGAAAAAGTATGTTACAATTGACATGTAGAAAACAAGAGTTAAGAAACTTTTAATTTCTCTTCTACTTCGTAATTATATATATGTATATACTTAAAAATATTACAATTTGGTGTTATAATATTTACAATTTAAGGAAAAAATGCAAAAACCTTTTTAATTTGTTATGTCATATCTGATTTTTTTTCTTTTATTGTTAACATGGTACATTATTAATGAATTAATAAATAATAAACAGCTAAATATATATCTTTTGCTATATGCATTTTTTTATACCCTACACCACACTGTGGTACAGGGTATTATGACTTTGTGCATTTGTTTGTAACACCTAAAAGGAGAAGAGATAGACCCATTGTTTATTATACCGATCGACGGTTCAGATTTAGATATAGTCCCCATATATATGTTTCACCCGATTTGACATGTGAGCGCTGTAGAAACCATATTTTACATCCGACCTGTACGAAATTCGGCAGAGAAAGTTCTCTTATTACATGAATAAGCACTGCCAAATTCGGGGACAATCGGTTCAGATTTAGATATAGCCTCCATATATATGTTTCACCCGATTTAACATTTAAGCGCTGTAGAAATCGTGTTTTATATCCGATCAGTACGAAATTTAACAGAGAGACTTTTCTTATTACATGTATGAACACTACCAAATTCGGGGAAAATCGGTTCAGATTTAAACATAGTCCCAATATATATGTTACACCCGATTTGACATGTAATCGCTGTAGAAACCGTGTTTTATATCCGATCAGTACGAAAATCGGCAGAGAGAGTTTGCTTATTACATGTATGAACACTGCCAAATTCTTATCGCAATGCCCATTTTCGCATTGGTAGGTAGGTGTAGGGTATTATATAGTCGGCCCCGCACGACTTTCTGTCTTTCCTTACTGGTTTAATTATTGTGTCCGGATTTTTTATTCAATAACAAAAATAATAAAACAACAAAATACTAAAGTTTCTATAGCATCAGAACTGACTACTGCTCATACATTTATAAAGTAGCTCATATATAACGCTATATTCTGTATGCTTACAATTAGCCTTCAAGAGGTCCAAAACCACCTGGTAAAAATCCAAAATTAATTACTTGCAAAACTATTTGGACCGGTTTCCTGAAAACTTGGGAGACTTGAGTGAAGAGCAAGGTGAACGATTTCACCAGGATATAAGGACAATGGAAGAACGGCAACATTCAAAATATTGGTGTATCTGTCCACCAATATTGGTGTATCTTAGCCATGTAGACGCCATGCTGAAGCAAACAAATAGTAATTTTATTGTGGTCTAACCGACAAAAGTATTTGAGAACCAAAAATATAATAATGATGTTACCCCTCTTTTCCTGACATTCTCTGTCACTTATGCCAACACAGAAAGAAAAATGTCATACTAAATTCAAGTAAAAAATTCTTGATTTAAGCCGAAATCACACTTAAAAATTTAAGTACGTTCGTACTAAGTTTTTCTTGAAACAAGTATAAATCGGCTTAAATTGACTAAATCAAGCGCTAAAAGGCTTACAATAAGAATATAATGCTTGAAATCAAGTAAACATTTCTTGAAAAGGAATATTAAGCGTAATATGGCTTAAAGTAAAAAGAAAAAGCTTACTTTAATCTCTGAGAGACAGAACCATTATAGAGCACAATATAATTACCCTCTCAACCGCTCTCATATAAGAGTAGATTTTGGCTGACGCAACATCAAACACACACGCATATAAATCGACGAGATGTATATGTAACAGGTGGCGCAAAAGTAACCTTTCGAGCATATGTTAGACGCGATTGGCGGTCAGCAGCTAACAGCTGATGCACCGTCTGGACTTTGTACGGAAACATCTTCAAATCTTGTACCAAAATTCGCTGTAGAGACCGTCGACTAATACCCATTTGCGTGGTATGTCGTCTGGTCGATGTCGACGGCGCTTCCATGACATCCTCGGCTACTGCAGCAATATTCTCTGCAGAACGGCTACTCCGGGGTCTGCCACGCCTGGCAGCATCTCGTGTTGTGCCAGTCTCTTCGAGGCGAGCGGCTAAACGTCGCAGTGTTTCACCAGTAGGCGTTGGACGGCCAGGAAATCTGCGACGAAATTCACGTTGTGCCAAAGTCACCGACCAATTATTAAATAGTCAGCAATATTCCGCGTTCTGGAGCAGTGTAGCGTAACATTGTTTATTAACGTGTATTTCGCATGTGTTTACTACACAAATGACAAAACAGAACTGACATTAGGGGCCAATCGCAAAATTTATAGCATTTTCTGACAGGAGGATTACTTTTGCGCCACCTTGTATAAACATTTGTGCGCAACCATATCTAAAGCTGAGTATAGACGATTGCCAGATCGGCAAACGTTATCAACCCTGTTAAAGTGCTGCAAATATACGGACAATGACAGATTGTTAGGCAAAGGTGAATTGGCAGTTCAGACGATTGCAAGAAAACATTACAATTTCATATATTTACAATATATATTGTAACTATTTATATGCAGGATTGCCAATAAAAATACATTATATACAGTGTTGCAAATAAAGTGTTTTTCTGGCAATGGCGCCGTTGTCACATGCATAAACTTCGCACATATAACAATCTGCAAATTATCTCGCAATGACTTTTCTGCTAACGTTGCAAAACAAAAATTGTGTGTTCACACGGCTGCAAATTCACAGGGTTGCATTTTTTCGCCATTTTTCTGGCAATGTTGTCCGATCTGCAAATCGTGTGTACTAAGTCGTTTCTCGTTCAAGCAAATTCATTACTTGGCGTGAGTTTTTTGATTTAGTTTTTTGAAGTTGTTAATAATTCTTGTTCGTTTCGTTGATGCTATTCCTTTTATGTTTCATATTTAAATCGAATAATTACAGCAAAACTTGTACTTTTGCTGTCAAGCAATAGTGTTTTGACATACCATTTTAAAAAATTGCATTCTTTGCAATACAGTGGCAAAATGGTATAATCAATATAAATGGTATATAGGTACAGAACGAACTAAAGCACAATAAATCAAGTTTGATCAGGCTTAAATCAAGTATTGGTTAGGTTTAAATCAAGAACTGATCAGGCTTGAATCAGGTATTGGTTAGGCTTAAATCGAGAAATGATCAGTCTTAAATCAAGTATTATCTGGCTTAAATGAAAAAACTATCAGGCTTTCCGTTTCGCCCTCAAATCAATTCCATAAAGTCCTTAAATCAATCGCTTTATGCTTGAAATAAGAATATTTCGGCTTAAAATCAAGTCTAATCAGGCTTAATAAGCGCTAAGATTAAGAATTCAGGGCTTAAAAATCCGTACTTGATTCAAGTATTTTGTACTTGGTTTAAGAAAAACCGTACTTACCGTACTTTTGACACCGCTACGGCTTGATTCAAATACGGATTACTAAATGTTTTCTTTCTGTGTAATGGTTTTTTGAAGTTGATTTTAATCCTACAAATCATAAGAATTTAAAAATAGGTAATATAATTTCTTGAAGCATTTTTTCGCGTACTTTTCAAAAAAATACTAATTTTATCTAAAACAATTTATTTTGGTCACTTTTCACGGAAATTAAAAATATAATGGGTTTTGAGCGCCCCAGTAGGTGAGTTGGTAGCGAGCTCGCCCATGAGTTTGGGGGTCGTGGGTTCGATTCCCACCAGAGGCTCTGGTCTGTCGCAACAAAAATTTACAAGCAACATGGTCTTTGTCACCCGGCTTCTCCCTGGACCGTAAAATTAGAATATAAATTAACTTTGTATTGTAATTCATATAAATAAATAAAAATATAAATTGAGATATCTCTGAATCGATTTATTTTTTTTCCTTAAATTTCTAAGAAAATTGGTCCATATGTACACTATCGATGGTGTAAATTTTGGAGTGGGCACAATTTTGTTTCAGAAGTTACATTTATAACTGAAAATCTTGAAATTGTGCCCACTCCAAATTTACACCACTCTAAATTTACAGAGTACGTATTGACAATTTTTTTTAAAAAATTCAAGGAAAAAAATTATATCGATTCTGAGATATCTCAATTTATATTTTTATTTCCGGAAAAAGTGACCGAAATAAACTGTTTTAGATAAAGTTAGTATTTATTGTGTAAAGTACGTGGAAAAAACTTTAAGAAATGATATTTTCTATTTGGGCATTTCCAGAGAAAGGTCTACCACGATGAGAAAAATAAAAGTTGATAAACTAATGTTTTTTTCTTTTATATTGTTAAAGAAATATTTGAATTTAAAGAATATAATGAGTTTACAGCATATTTTTATTTTTGTTGTGAAATATTTGAACAGAAAGTCACAAATATTTTTTTTTTCATTTTTGGCCCCTTTAAGTGCTGGTTTTGCATTTCACTGTTATTTGTTATATATTCGTTTTATGGTTACAATCTTCGTTAAAGATCTTTGTACCAACAACAAACTATTAGGAAAATAGAAACAGAGTTAAAGCAAAAATCGACTAACGGTAAATTTGTATGTTTCTTTCACCTGCTATTTTGGTGTCACGCTCGCGATAACAAAACGCAGTTTTGTATCAGAACTGCTCATCCAGTCGAAGCAAGTAATTGAAAATTTATATTCAAACAAAGTTAATTGTGCTTAATTAATAAAAAACAAAAATTGTTTGCTGTTGCTTTTAAGAAAGCTTTAATTTTAATCAAAAGTTTGTCGCGTTCGCCATCTTAGTTGGACATATTAGAATAAAAATTTTTTTTTTCATATTTGCTTACTTTTTGTGCGGATGAGTAAAAATAATAATAAAGAAGCGTCGCGACAACTTTTAGAAAACATTAAAAGAGAAAGAAATAAAATTAACAAAATTAAATTAAAAAAATTAAATTAAATTTACAAAAATTAAATTTAAAATTAAAAAATTAACAAACATGTGTTCCTTATTATTATTATTATTATTCTTACATTTGTAAGTTTAGAAGTTATACTTTTGTTTTTCTAAATGCAATTATTACGTGAGAGAAATAATGTCGCGTTGGAATGTCGCGTGCGGAATTTACACTAAGAGCGGCAAAAAAAATCCAATATATATATTTTAACATGACAACCTCTAATTAAAAACTAGGAAAACATTTTCTGAGAATTTAAGAAAGATCTAGTTTTTGACCTGAGGCACTTGAGAAAAAACAACCCATTTACGTACGAAATTTTACGTTATTCGGTCACTCCTTTCTAGAATTATCGTTAGCACCATTCAGTCGAACTGACAGACGGGCGGACATTTATTAATTCATATTTTTGTTTAAACCATGGAGACCAATTCTGAAATTTTTACATTTTTTGGGAATATATTTATGTGGGTAACTTTGAAAAATATAACAAAAAAATTAAGATACGCTTTTCAGGATAATCGAGGTTTAAGGATATTTTCGTCCTTTTGAGTCCTTAATACACAAAAATTTTTAACTTAATTTATAATTCTTAGGTAGGATGTTAAAATCTTTCAAACGGTACTTATATCATACAAATCTGATTATGTTATGTCGACTTTAAAACAGCTAAATATGTAAAAAAAATTGTAGATAACCAACTTTGGCAGGGATGCCAACTATTTCTGAAGCAAAAGCGTAATGAAAAATTTAAAAAGCGTAAAAAAGCACTAAATTTTTTTTAATTAGAAAACTTTTTATTTTGATGTAAAAATTGATTTATTCAAGGCACTTTGGTATAAACGTGAACAAAAATTGATAGTCCAAACAAAAACATATATATAGTATACATATTTATAATATATTGTATATACGAGTATATGTATATAAATATCAAGTCAAGTT
Organism: Eudasyphora cyanicolor; assembly: GCA_963930755.1. Lineage (NCBI taxonomy): Eukaryota > Metazoa > Arthropoda > Insecta > Diptera > Muscidae > Eudasyphora > Eudasyphora cyanicolor. Next base: position 206,893,844 of record OZ005734.1, on the reverse strand, counting down.
GGCTCAATTAATAATAAAATGACCATACGAATTTTTTGGCTCAAGGTAGATTTTTTGCACATTTTCTATATTTTTTCTCGGTATACCATACGGAATATCTCTTTTGTGTCTGAAGCAAATTAGGTATTGAATACGAGAAAAAAATGCCGAACAAATCTATCCGAAAAAAGTGCATCCAGTGTCTTAAAAGGCATTACAAATACCGATTGTTTTATTGGTTGTACTCGTACACAATTCTTAATTCCATCGACATTTAAAACGCAGAGTGAAATGATGGAGACAAATGTAGGTGCATAGAATTAAGATGTTGGTATACAGTAACAAAATGGTACAATTTCTTTATGTTGCCAGTTTCGATCTAACAAAATCTGACAAATGCGTCAAAGCACTAACAAAAATATCAAAAGGGACAGTTATTGCTTTTTGCGAAAAGCACTAAGTTGACATCCCTGAATTTGGCTCCCTATCAAATCTAAACCACTATGAAATTGGTCAAACAGTAAAATGCTTTAATTCCGCATTGTCTTTTAATATACGCGTGCAAAATTGCATTCAAATCTACATATGTAAATGTTCAGAGTGGGTCGGTTTCATTTAGAATTACCCCATACTTTTCATATATTTAGGCATTTTTTTTAATTATTTTTTTAAATCACCCATTTTTCATTTTTGTGACACGATATTTTAAATAGTATTGACATATCCTTCTGATATTTCGCATTTTTTATTCATATATCGCCAACAAATTTTGCATATTTTGTGCATATGTTTTGCATATTTTTGATATGCACTCAAATTATTTAAATTTTTGTGATGAAACGTCTAAGTAAAAATTTTGGTTCAAATCGTATGAAAATTGAAAGATATGCAAAATTCCGAGGTCTATTAATAAAGAATCGGTGGAGATTATTTCTTGCCATTTATGTTTGCAAACGACGCATTCCCTATCATTGTTTAATACTATATCTGCATTGAATTATTCATACTACTCTTGCTCATTTTCCTCGTCCAATATTTCCTCAAAGTTCGTTTCCGTAGGTATCATATCGATACAAATTCCTTTGTTTTTGAATATCAGTTAGAGTTGGGCACTTTAGTTCATTTAAGTGATCGCTCTTTTTAGTTCAGTTCAGTTGAGTGAACTAGTTCGTTCATTTAGTTCAATAGTTCACTTCAGCTCTTTAGCTCACCAGCTCTAACTCACCGGCTCTTTAGCTTAGCTCACCAGCTCACTACGTAAACCGCTCGTTAGTTCAGCAGTTGTTTCGTTCAGATCACCAGTTCAAATCAGCCGCTATTAAAGGAATCTGATTGGAACATGAATGGAATGAATTGAATATACACACGCATTTGTATAGGAAGAATCCTACATTCATGATGACATAAAAATGGAAACAACACATAACAGATGAGAAGAGAGAGCGAAATGAGAAGAGAACGAAATGACAGGGTTGAACTACTGAGCTGAAATGAACGAGTTGTGTGAACTAGTTCGTACCGTTCAGTACAGTGACCCGTTCAATTGAACTAGTTCGTTCACGAACTACACAACTCTAATATCAGTCTAGATAGAAATGTGGCTGCTATTATTTTGCCACTGTCCAATAGATCAGTAGCTTCTTTAATTCGGTTATCTTTTCCACACAATCCTTCTTCCGATATTTTTTAAGCGAACCACCACTTTCGGCAATCACAGCGAAATGCATACTCTTGAAGAATTCTTCTTTTCTTATCGCCTCAATGAATTTAAAAAAAATCCCATTTTTTGAAATTGATCTGCCTAAAGCGCCGTGCTATGCTTCAACAGCCGATGTACTTCGTGTACCTTGCTTTTACACGGTGAAATTATCGCACCCAACCTAAAATGTATCACAAATTATAATAAATAACATACATTTAAAATAATATGAATAATACGAACCATCCTCAGCCACTGATTTTCAAAATACGTACCTATTTTCGCTGTCCATAGGGTATATTTCTGCTGGAATTTGTAGAAATGCCTCTTTAATCAACAATGATGGAAGTTGTGGTAGAGCCATGATCATGTGCTATGCTGTGGATGCAGGTTTTGCTGACTTTAGAAATTGTTTTTACTAACCTATCTGCGTATAACCTGACAGTAATGAAACCTTTAACGAATTGATACACATGCATAAATACATGATTCGTTTTTGAGTAATTGTGAACAAACAAACATTAAAATCGCTCGATTTTTAAAAACAAATTTTCGATTTCACCTATCGCTTACATTTTTCTTTAATTAAAACTTACTACTACGCACAAGTGCAGAATATCGTCTAAAATTAAGAATAATTTATTATGAGAAAGTAGTACTTACCAGCAACCAACAGCCTTTGCATTCGGAAAGACAGCTTCGAGAGCACTTCGCATCCACTGTTCGTAGTCAATAATAATTACTGCAGGATTCATATTGAAAACATTGTCTTTAATGTACTGGAACAAACTTTCATACATATTTCGGGTCTTTTTGTCCATCAATACAAAGAAAACTGGAAAAATCTATATACGTCACTTATAAATAATTCGTCAACTATTAAATTGGCCATTTAATGTTCTTACCTCTTTGAAGTATTCAATGTATATACATAAAATGTATAATCAAAAACTGATTAAAACAGCCACTAGGTACAATTTTAAAAGTTGCATCCATCAGTCATTTGCATTAGGACTCGGTGATATTTGCATTAATAAGTTTTAAGCTTTTCTGCTATGTGAAAATACAATTCGAAAAGTCTGTCTCTACAGGGTGGCTGATATGTACTGCAACCAACTTCAGGTTGCTATCATTTCTAAACCGCTAGTCTGATAGGTGACAGATTTATTTCAGTTACAGTTCATTTTATTGTTTACAAGCTTACAAAAGCATTTTGATCTGTTGCATTCAGAAAAAAGTTATTCGTGATGGAATTCAAGCGTGATAGTGTGATTGCTTTATATTTGGGTGGAAAAACACAAGTGGCTATCGTTAGAGCCCTCCAGCATTTAAATGTGAATAAATCTTTTGTTTCTCGAACCATTGCTCGTTACCGTGATACTGGCAGTGTTGCATCGCGTCCAAAAAGTGGACGAAAAAAAACGGTAACAACACCAGAAATGATCCGAAAAGTGAAGGCCAGATTTGATCGAAATCCACGCCGTAGTGGTAGAAAAATTGCTCGTGAGCTGAACATATCGCGAGAACGGATACAACACATATTAAAAAATGAGCTTGGACTAAAGCCATTGAAGTTCCAAAAAGTGCAAGAGCTCACCGATGCACAAAAAAAGTTAGACTGGAAAGAGCCAAGGAGTTGCTTCGCTTGCACGAAAGTGGCCAGTTACCGAATTTGGTTTTCTCCGATGAGAAGCCATTCCAAATTGAGCAGTTTGTGAACAAACAAAATGATCGGGTTTACTTGCCAAAGAGGTCAGCTGAAAATTTACACCTTCGATTGGCCACCAGAACTCAAGCGCCGCCGATGGTAATGGTGTGGGCCGCCGTAACGGCCGATGGTCGCTCCCCGCTCGTATTCATCGACCATGGGGTCAAAATAAATGCCGAATATTATCGGGAAAATGTCCTAAAGACAGTATTGAAGCCCTGGGCAGACAAACATTTCGGCCGCAGACCATGGACATTCCAACAGGACTCAGCACGCGTCAACCAAGAATGGCTTAAAAAGGAGGTTCCTCACTTCATTTCTACCGCACAATGGCCACCAAGATCTCCGAATCTCAATCCGTTGGACTTTTGCGCCTGGGGCATTTTAGAGAGTAAGGTTCGCACTAAAAAATACTAAAGTATCGATCATCTCAAGACGGCGCACGATGGGAAAATATGATGAAATATGAGCGCATAGTTTATCTGCGACTTTTTGCGATTATGTCCGATTTTTGTACTTTAAATATGTGCTTTTTTTACTTTAAATAAAGAAAATATGTGTGGGAGCTTCATTTATGGAACATATGGACCTATTTTCTTGGTTCAAAAAAAAAAACTTTACGAAATTTCGGCAAAATCGGATAATAAATAAGACCGGTGCAAGTCCGGTTGCAAGTTTGTAGAGTTCTACGATCAAAATTATCGATCTAATTAATATTATTATGATTATATGTGTAATTTTTATAGTTTACTGCTTCTACAAAAACTATAAAAATATACTTAAACGCTTGTGCATTTTATGTATATTGGGGTGGACCGATTATTTTTTTTTTGTTTTTAATTTAACTTTTCTCTTATTAACAGTCGACGACCCATTGTGTAATTGCATTAGTGCAAAACTTTAGCTTTCAAAAATATTGCAGACTGCAATTTTATTCTTTTTATGTTGTTTTGGTTTCAATTTCAAAAACATTGCCCGGTTTTGTAGACATTTAACGCACATTTCACAAAAATATATTTGAACTTCAATGGCATATATATTTCAAACGCAGCAACACACAATTAAGTAACTCAAATAGATTTTGAACTAAATTTTGTCAGCTTTAATATAAAATCAAGATAAATGAAGTTGGTACGATATTCTGATTTTCACACTAATTTCCACAAAGTCGCTTTTGTAGCCCCACTACGCGATACATGGTAACAGTAAAATAAAATCTGGGTACACCAATTTCTTCTCAAAGAATTCTCTTAAAGATGGTCCAAACCGTAGGACTTTATCTCTAATGGTATAGTTATGAGATAGAAAATACTGCTACTGCTGCTGGACAATAAAATTTAAAAAAAAATTAAAAAAATATAGCGCTTTACTTTGTTGCATTACATATCAGCCACCCTGTAATATAGATGATGTGAAGAATGGTTTGGGATCGGCAATATCTTGTGACAGTCCGTTTGAATCCCACACAGTTTTTAAATTGAAGGCTTCAACAATTTTGTGTGCATTTTTGGGTGATGAGATGAAGATTCTTGGCTGCTATGTACTGCAAGCTTCCTCTAATCCGAGCGAATTCTAGATCTTTCGATACGTCCAGTTATCTACTTGCAGAATATATTAATTGTTATAGGTTGCCACTGATAATGATCATTAACATATATGTACTTACTTTTCGCTTACATTCCTGAATGCAGTTCTAACGCTGCTAATTGCGTTAAGTTCTGCCCCGAGAGTTCCTGATATGCTTGCACTTTGTCTTTTTATTTCATTTGAGGCTCATAGCTTTTTATACTCATCTTCCTCCTCACCGTTGTTATGAGGCACGAATTTTTTGGATATGTGCATTTACCATCTGGCATATAATTTGCCCTAGCTTTGCACCCGTCACTTCAGCATTCCTATTTCACTACATCTTCATATACCGATTTTTTTTTATAAACCATTTCATCTTCTTTACAAAAAAGATGTTTAGAATAATCAACTGTTTTCCCGGCAAAAACTACGAACTCCATTCTATCTTCTTATTTTTTAAACATATTTTAGAACTTTTCACTTACAACTCTCAGCAAACAATGAAGATTTCAGACCCTTGAGCAAATATCATTCCTATTTCAGCCATACAGACCGGCAATTGTACCGTTATTAGTTATTAAATTTTCGTCAAAATAATTTTTTTTAAATGAAAAATCACTCCAAAATACTAACGTAATTCATTTTTCATTTCTTAAAAATATGAAAAAATAATGTTTTAAGGCAATGCAAAAAGGCATCAAACTGTAAAATAAAAGTTTTTGGGGCAATTTGTCATTCTTAACATTTGGGGCCATCTTACATTTGTTCGATTGTGACATTTTGCTCCAATTCCAAAATGAAAAAGTCTCAAACATCCACAAAATTCCCCCAAAATTCCCCCAACTTTCGTGTTGTTGTAATCAATGTAAATTTTTGGGGCCAAAATTCATTTTCAGTTTGGGGACATTTTTCATTGGGGTCGTATTTCGCATAGCCATTTTGTGACTGCATCATTTTTTCAAATAGACTATCATAATATTTTGTTATTGATTGCGTAATTGAAATCATCGTTTTTGTCCTTGATAATTAAAATCTGCACACTATCAGAAAAAAAATTTAAAATTGTTCTTTCCGTATTTTGTTTTTTTTTGTTGCTGTTGTGTCAAACTTCTTCACAGTATGTTAAACATGCAGTGAAATACATACAATGAAATTAACAACTATTGTTATGGTCGCCATATGGTTCATTGGCTGACTGGTGGTTGGTTCATGAATCATTAATATTTATACATGAATGGAAAATCCCAATTAAGGACACATGTTTAACACGATTCCACACTCCTGACTTCTGAGTTCTGGTTACTGCACAGTTTAAATGCCCTAAACTCATATTAACGGTATTAATACAATTAATACAACAGCGATGATGACGACGACGACGAAAACACACACAAAAATTAACTTTCAAGGTCAAATACCTCCAAAGAACAGCACGAAAATTCCGCCCAATGGAGTGTGTCTACTGTACTACTTAGTGTGTCCCGCAAAGGAATATGTTTGTAACTATTCCATTAAACATTTTTGGAGAAAATATATTTTAAATATTATCTTTTACATATAATTAATAAAACATCATAAAATTAAATAGATGTTCTTAATGTTCAACATTGTTCTAAATGATTCCAATTGGTACGGAAATATCAATAAAATTAGCAAAGTGCATTCGTTGCCTCCCGCAGTGTTTTATCGGGCTACCCTATATAAGCAGGTCACAGTGGCGGATAGCTTTTAATGCGTCTGACTCATACAGTTTTTTGGAAGGGTCCCTCACCGTAATCGAAATAAAGTGCTCGTATAAAATATATGAATGTATTTATAAGCTACACACAAACGGCAAACAGTTATATTTATGGGGAAATAGTTGTTTTCTATATATCGTTCTTGTAATATTTGTATTTTATTTCAGATTTTTTAAAACAATTAGAATTGTAAAATTATACATATGTACATACAGGGCTGCGGAGTCGAGCCAAAACTACTCAACTCCGACTCCCGGAGTCGAATTTTAAAATCATTCGACTCCGACTCCAGCTCCGGTTAATAACATAAATTTCTGAAATTATATTTCTATTTAGACGTGAGTTCATGTTTTTGAAAATAAGATTAGCTTGTTAAATAACCGAAAAAAATGGTATTCAATACCAATAATTAAATAAATTGTATTATTTATTTATTGATGTTTGACTTGCAAGCTGCAACTAATATGGCAATTCTGTCAACATGAAATCGTGATAAAATTTTTATCAATAAAAAAATGGTATTCAATACCAATAATTAAATAAATTGTATTATTTATTTATTGATGTTTGACTTGCAAGCTGCAACTAATATGGCAATTCTGTCAACATGAAATCGTGATAAAATTTTTATCAATAACTGCCTCTGTTTTAATATACCGAAATTTTTGGAAATTATTTCGCTTCAAGCAACCACTTCATTCGTTAGTTATTATACCCTATAACACACTATGTTAAATGGGGTTATAAATTAGTTTTTTGGCAGATTTGTAAAAAATACTGCATCTAGACCCATCTTAAAATATATCGTTCAACTCAGAATCACTAGCTGTCCGTCTATCTATCTTAAGTTGTTCGTTAAGTACAGGTCGAAATTTCACTACGATCCTGCTCTTTCACACCAGGGAGGAAACCTATTGAAATTGGTCAAAATCGTTTTAGATCGAAATTGCCCCCTATCTATAGAAAATTCAGTTTAGATTCAGATTTATAAGGTAATTATCTCATATTTATATTAACAATATCTGAACTTATTCTGCTCTAACAAGGTGTTGTACGGTATCATATAGTAGGCTTCGCCCGACCTTTCCTTACTTGTTTTGTACTCGCTTAATAATATCGTATAGTCTTGCAAAAATACTTATTTTGTTAGATAAATATAATCAGAGCCTTCCTAAAACTGTTTTACATAAAAAAATCGATAGTTTGGTTAACTTTATAGATATTTGTGGCATACAAAAAGGTTAAAAAAGCTTCGAATATTTTATCCTTCTTTGGTATCAAAATTGTTTTCCCAAACATTTTTTCCGTCCAATAAGGCAGAGAGTGACCTGTCACGACAGATACGATAAGTTAGACGGCCGGTCTCGATAACGACAGCAGGGCATTGGAGCGTCTGGAGTTTAGGCAGGTCTACGTCAGCATCGAATGTATACAGTTCCCGAATAGTGACCACCTGTCATTTGTTTTCATAAGGGCGCTATCTCGCAAGAGAGCACCCAAATGAGGTGGAAATTGAACATCTCCTTACCCCCAACAGTCGAGGGCAGTTTTTGAATTCAGGAATGCAGTTTCCGGACTTTCAGAGAAAATATTGATACCGACATTAGTTAGAACACTAATTACACTGTGCGAGCACCAACATGTATTCTCGATAAAAAAACAACACAAACCTGATAATTTGAATCCGCTAAATCGAATGGCATTAACCGGTTTTAATCTGTGACATCACTTTTTCGAGTTATTTAGCCACAAAGTTTGCTAGGTAAACAAAGAAATTAGGAAATTCAGACACAATTGTAGCATACAAGGCTGCGGCATAGATGTTCCACGTCATGTAAAAAATTAAAGGGAATTCAAGAAATAGTTCTCCCAAAATACCCGACACCGCTACTCATTCCCTTACGCCTTTCATCACCACGACGAATCCCATTAATCAGCACGACGAACTCCATTCATCAGCAGTACGAATTCATGCCCCGAAAATTTAAATTTTACAAATTTCAATAAATATTCTTTTTTTTCTCTAAAATACATATTCGACGGACCCATGTTTTTTTTGGGCCCATTCCAATCGACGAGGCTTGTCCGCAGGCAACAATCTTTGCGTCAATTGAATTTTGTACGGGAACAAATGCAAATCAACGCGAATAATCCGTTGTAAAGTGGACCGAGCCATGCCCAACTGCTGAGAACGGCGTTTTTGGGATGTTCTTGGGGACCTCTCAACACTGGCTCGTACGGCAGCGATATTCTCGGCCGATCGCCTTGGTCGACTTTTATTTGGCCTCTTCGGATTAGAAAGAGCCTCACCAGTCGAAAATTTTTCGTATAAACGCTTAATGGTGTTCTTAGAAGGCGCACTTCTCACATTTTTTAATATTTTAAAAGCACGTTGAGTTTTCACAATTGACTTCTTCTGTTGAATGTAAATTTCAACTATTTCGCGTGGCGTGTATTGTTCCATGGTAAAAATCTGCTTGGACTGACGCTTCAAACGCGGTATGTCATTAAGCGATCTGACATCTCTGTCAAAAGTTATGGCGTTGCCAGATGGGTCCGTCGAATATGGGAGACCCTGTACTAAATAAGCAAATTAATGATCGGAAGTAAATTACAACTTCTATAGGGATTTTATACCAAATCTGGAGGAATATATAACGGGTGATCCAAGTTGAGATACTTTTTTCAATAGCCTTTTTGACAGATCACGTGTGAGTCTGTCATGTTATTTTTGTTAGGTATTGTTTGGCTTTTAATGATGTAAAGATTTACGCCTGAACAACGTTTACAAATCGTTCAACTTTATTACGAAAATTGACGTTCTGTGAGGAATGTGGTTCGTGCACTTCGCTCAACTTATGGTGAACATAATCGGCCTACTGAGACCCAGCATTCATTATTGGATAATATTCGACCGAATAGACAACGTGCAGCACGCAGTGTAGAAAATGTAGCGGCCGTAGCTGAGAGTGTACACGAAGAGCGTGGAGAGTCGATTCGGCGCCGTTCGCTGCAACTCGGACTGACGTATGGAACGACTTGGCACATTTTACGTCGAGATCTTAAATTGAAGCATACAAAATACAGCTTGTGAAAATACAGCTGGCGACATCAATGGATTTATTGAGAAAACACTTCGGTGAGCAGATAATTTCACGTTTTGGGCCGATCGATTGGCCACCAAGATCGTGTGATATCACACCGTTAAACTTTTTCCTGTGGGGATATGTAAAGTCTTAAGTTTATGCGGACAAACCCGCTTCTATTCAGGCCTTGGAGCAAAACATCACGCGTGTCATTCGCCAGTTTCCATAATCTTCAAAACATAATCTTCAAAAAATAAATTCCAAAGAATGTTCTTTCAAATGATAATAAACATATCCCCATTCCATTTTGAATTTTCTGTGTTTGTTTCTTTAAAAAATAGGGAACCTCGAAATGATTCACCCCTTATAAATATATATATATATATATGTACAGCGCTTATTTTGGGGACAGGAAAAAACACGCTTTTTTATTGGTTAATAATATTTTCCATAGCATATTTCAACTATATCAACCGATTTCTCGGGATATATATGAACATATCGGTATATATACCTCTTTTACCATACAACGTCTATTTTGGGGACAGTCATATACTTAGAGTTTATTTTGGAACCATGTACCCAAATTAAACACTATGTATGTGAAAATTATTGTTGCCACATTTTTTTCATTTTTGGGCGCGTTCACTAATATCGCTTGGCCGGCTTTGATAAACGGCAAACCGTCATCTGTGTTAGCTCATAAGATGCAAAACGTCGTTGGTGACTAGGAAGAGGTGGTGGTATCGTGCTAGTACGCTGGACTGCGAATCAGGCGGTCGTGGGTTCGGATCACGACTCGCGTATGAAAGTATTTTTGACGCACACTTTTTTTTTGGCGAACGCAATGCCTATTTTGATTCTATAAGTGAGGAAAGCAAAAAGCACAAAAAATAATATTTGCCTGATGCGGGATTCGAACCCACGACCACAGTGGGTGAAAAAAAATTGTACAACAGCCAAATCCAAACGGTTAGAGCCACAATCGCGATATTCGTGAGGGTAGCCATTAGAATGTAGACTCAGGATAAGACGGGATTTTTCGAAATTTGAATATATACGCGCACAGTGGGGCAAAAGGGAATAAATATGATGCCATAGAAAATCGAAATAGCAAGAGCTGTAAACGTGAAATTTTGTGTGAGGGACGTGGTCTAGACACAAGGAGTTTTTTTAAATTTCTAGGGGCACAGTGGGATAGTTTGGCATAAATATGATACCACGCCAAATTATTACTAGAGTTTGCAAAATTTCAGCGAGCATTGTCCTTAGGGTAGTTTGTCGGGATAGGATGCCATTCTTCGAATTTAGTACCTTTTGGAGAATAGTGGGAAAAAAAGTTCAAAATATGGTACAGTCAGGTAAAATTGGTTAAACATGATCCCGTGGTGCTCTTGGAACATAAACTAGAGATCAGAAACGTTTTTTTTTAATTCATACTTTAAGAGGTACAGTGGTCCAAACTGGGTAAATTATGTATGGTACATTGGGGCACAAATAGAACAATGTGGCAAAATTTTGGAAAATAAACTTGTGATATTAAGTATCTTTCATTTTTGGAGAACAGTTGCTCAAAAATTTTCAAAATAATGTACAGTGGGCAAAAATAGTTACATATGTTGCAGGGGGATAAAAATGGATACTGTGGTACAGTGCAATATAGGAAATTTTACTCCTTTTTTTGGTCTTAATTATTTACAGCCAAACGGCTGTACCGATTTAATGATTTTTAGGATAAGAGAAAGTAAAAGTAAAATTATTTCATACAATCAAAGAAAAATTTTTTTTTCGAGTCGACATCAATTTTCTATATTACTAGTTCTACTTCTGTGTACTTTTAATAATACTAAATTTGACAACTGCAAAAAATCATTTTTTAAAAAAGTTTGCACAGATCCGCCGCTGTAGTATATTAGAATTGGAAGGGGAATGATTGTCCTATGGAACTGTTATGGGGTTGAGTCTAGCAAGTGCTAGAATTTTTCTGTAAGTCTAAATAAAATTCCAATTCATAATTCCATTAGCTCATCTTAAGGTCACTTAATTTTTTTGCAATTTAATCGTTTTTTAAAAACTGTGAATTATTAATATGAAAAATTTAATTTGAAAATACTACAAAATTCACTGTAATTATTAATTGCTATGTGATAACTCATTTAGAAATCCCACATAAAACTGCTGATAAAGTCGCGGTAAATCAAAAATTCAAAAATATATGTTTATATTAGGCGTGTTTTCGTTACACCATAAGTGCTAAATTTGTATGGGGAGCTAAGCACTTTTAAGCACTATTAGTTCCCGATGAAGTTTGGTGCTTGTGTTCTTGTCTTATTCGAGTATGATGTTGCCAGATTGGGCACCCTATATTTAGCAATATGGCATCCCATTTTTGGAGAGATTTTATCAATTATTGTGAATTAACGGGAAGAAGACGAACAAAAATAGGAAATTATTTTAATATTTGCAAAAAGAGTGTAAACAATTGAACATAGAATAGTAAATATATGTTTTATAAATACTTTTCATGAATTTGTTGTCTGTTTCGCACTGTTCTTTCTTCGCAACTCATGACACCATTGCTACCAGATAGTGAAAATCCGACACTTATTGCTTATGTGTCAGTTAGTGGAAGTCCGTTGTTTTCGTTGCAAAGTGCTAAACTAAAATTGCTAGCTTGTAACGAAAACATGCCTATTGTTAATATATTTTCATATTAAAGCAAAAAATAATAATTTTTGTAAAATTTTAATTTTGAATTTTGGCCAAAAAAAAGTAGCCTAATTTCCTATAGTGCATTGGGGCAAATATGGTTAAATATTCACTGTACTTAATTGTTATTTGATAAATCATTTAGAAATCGCACACAAAACAGCTGATAAAGTCGCTGTAAATCAATGTTGCAAAAAATTCAAAAGTTGATGTTTACAGTGTTAATTTCTTTTCATATTAGCAAACAAAATAATTTTGGTTAAATTAAAATATTGAAATTTGACCAAAAAAAACTAGTCAAATTTCCTATAGTGCAGTTTCCTATACTGCATGTCGGTCCGTGTGTTGATATAGAAGATATATATGTTATGTATCCCTATATATCAGTGGAAATCTCTTCGAGAGCTACTAAATAGTGAAATAAAATTGCCAAAAATTCTACAGGAAAGATGTAGTGGACTCAACATTTCAATCGGTGACTCCTTTCGAGAGTTATCGTGCGCACCAGCCAGCAGTCAGACAGACGGGCGCACATTGCTCATTCGACCTAAAATGACCCAAAACGAATATCCGCCGAACATACTTAGGGTCTTAGATCACTCCTTCGATGTGTTACACTTTTGGCCCGTAGCAAATGATATATACCCTCGTATAACTAAAGTGAGGGTATAATTAAAATAAAACCCCGTTTATGTTCAAATTAGGATACAAGGTACTTGCATTTATAATGTATAATAAAAAAAAAGTAGAGGAAATTTTTATCTTGCTGTCAAATTCAACGTTTTTAAAGCTTTTGAGGTTCAGCAGTTATTTTATGTTTGTAATTGTTTTTTTTTTACAAATAGAGAGTGTATCTTATATTTTAGGTAAGTCCTATGGATTTTTGATAATTTTTGTTTTTCAAACCCATAAAAACAAAATCATAAAAATTATAATAAAACCAAAGTGCATTCTGTACCATAATATTAATCATGTTGAATTTGAAAGGTTAACTATTATTGAAGTAACTAAATAGATGACATACATATCTATTCCCATGTATAACATATAGAACAGATTATTTTAATCTCATCGATAATTTTTCAACAGAATTTCGGTGAAATAGCTTTTTCTTCCAAATTATATAAACATTTATTTTTTACTAAAATTTCAAAATGGTTGAACAATATTTTGAAACAAAAATTCGTTAAAACTAATTTTTTAAATTTCTTAAAATTGGATGCTACCTTTTTTAGTTTTTGTAGATGTAAGATTTTCTTAAAATTCCATCAAAAAAACATTTTTTCTACAAAACTTCGTTGACATTTTATTATCCCCTCACCTTATAGAGGAGGCTATATATCATTTTCTACGATCCAAAAGTGCCACGCATTGAAAGAGTGACCTAAGACCCCAAGTATGTTCGGCGGAAATCAGTTTTAGTCAATGCCGATCGTTATCGGGCCATGTTGAACGAATTTTTGTTCACAAAAATTGAAGAGGAGGATATTGGCAACATTTGGTTTCAACAGGACGGCGCTACGTGCCACACAGGCGAAGCTACAGCCGACGTTTTGCGCGATGTTTTCAAAAAAAAAAGTTATTTGGCGGACCCTTTAGTACCTCCCTCACAAAGAGTTAAAATTTAGTGAAATATTGATTCGCTAATAACTTCTATACTAATTTTCCGAATCTCATGTAATTCCAAACATAGTAATAGTTTATCTGTCGCTGTCAGCTGGAGAAAAATGGGGAAGTGGCCCCCGCCCCTTTTGGTACCTCTCACACAAAGGGACCATTTTTTACAAAAAGTTAACTAATAATAACTTTAATACCAGTGCATACAAACACTTGCAGTTTAGTACAGTATAATGTTTTTATAGGACCTACAATCCATTAAAAAGTGGGCGTTATTGTCACGCCCCTTTTGATACGTGCCACCTGTATGAACTTTTTATCCCCTCACCTTAGAGAGGAGGTTATATATCATTTCCTACGAGCCAAAAGTGTAACACACCGAACGAGTGGCCTAATACCCTAAGTATGTTCGGCGGATATCCGTTTTGGGTCATTTTAAGTCGAATGAGCAATGTCCGTCCGGCTGCGTGTCTGTCTGTTGGCTGGTGCGCACGATAACTCTCGCAAGGTTTAACCGATTGACCTCAAATTCGATATGTGGTAATATTTTTCTCTATCTCCGGCTAACTTCGAATATGGGCCATATTGGTCCACTCCTTGTAGTACCTCTCCCACAAAGGGTTAATATTTTGTGAAATATTGATTCTTTAATAACTTCTATACTACTTACTCGAATCTTCTGAAATTCCACACATAGTATTAGTTTATTAGTCGCTAACACCTCAAGAAAAATGGGTGAAGTTGTCAGCCCCTTTTGGTACCTCCCACACAAATTGACCATTTTGCACGAAAAGTTAACTGTTTATAGCTTTAATATCACTTCATACAAATAGCTGCAATTTTGTACAGTGTAATGCTTTTATAGTACCTAGAATCCAGAGAAAAGTGGGCGTTATTGACACGCCCCTTTTGGTACCTCCCACACAAATGGACCATTTTGCACCAAAAGTTAGCTTATAACGTTAATACCAGTACATACTTTGAAGTTATTAAATGCAATTTAATTACCCAACAGAACTTTCTTACTTGTTTAAATTTAAGAATGCTAATTTAAAAATTAACTAAATGGAAATTTTCTAAAAAAAATTTTGACAATTACGTTTTTCATTTAAACTGATTTTATCTTAAAAATTTCGTCGAAATAATATTTTTGTACTAAATTTTTTAAACTGAATTTTTCTACAAAACTTTATTGAAATAACATTTTTCTTTAAATTTTCATAAAAATTCAATCCTTTAAAAAATTAAATTTTTTTTGAAAAATTGTTAAAATGTAATTTTAAAATAAAATTAAAAAATAAAATAAATTAATTAAATATAAATTAATTTTTTTTACAAAATTTATAACACTGTATATTTTTTTTTTAAATTTTTCGGTATATAATTTCATCATCAAAAATTTGTTCTTCTACAAAATTAGGTTAAATTGAATTTGTCATCAAAATGTAAATTTTCTAAAAAAAATTTTAAAAATTATTTTTTTTAGAAAAATAATAATATATAATTTTTCTTGCAAATTTACATTTTCTAAAAAACTAGTGGTTGATGGTTATTTCGATATATTTCTAGTGCTCCCCAAGCTTAAACGAAAAGTTCCGACCCATGACTTTTTGGGCATACAAATCCAAAATTCACAAACGTTCATAATTTGTGGATTAAGCAAAAAGGTGTAAAGAGCTGATCCCAGCTAGGGCAGAAACAAATTTTATTTACTTGTTTTTTCAAGAATAAATATTTTTTAATTAAATACAATATAAATTAGAAATGAACAATTAAAGACTTACTTTTTTGTAATTTTTCTATCAAATTCACATTTTTTGAATTGTGCCTTTACTATTTGGACCATATTTTTTGAATTATATGCCCGATAATGACACATTCACGTGGAAACAGAATTTTAGTAAAAGTCGTTAAAACGCTTTTGTTGCCACGAAAACTACCATAAAAAATAGAAAAAATGCAAAAATTAGTTTGTTCCACTTTTTGAAATCCAGCATCCTAAAGAAGAAGGCAATGCCTAGTTGGATAAATGTAGAAATTATTTGTATTTTAGTAGAAATGAAAAAGGGTATATATCAAATGATGCGGGTTAAAAGGGTAACACATCAATGGATTGACCTAAGAGACTATTTGGTGGAAATTCGTTTTGGGTCATTTTAAGTCATCTCAGCAATGTCCGTCTGTCTGGTTGGTGCGCACGATATCTTTCGACAGGATTAACCGATTAACTTCAAATTTGGTATTTGCCAATATTTCTTTACATCTCAGGCTAAGGTAAAATATTAACTATGTTGGTCCACTGCTTCGAGTACCTCCCCAACGAAGGGTCAACATTTAGTGAAATTGTGATAATCTCATAACTTCTATACAATTACCCAGAATCACATAGTTGTAGTTTCCTGGTCGTTATAATCTTGAAAATGCGAAGATGCCACGCCCTCTTGGTTCTTCCCATACAAATGTACCATTTTGCACAAACATTTAACTGCTTATAACTTTATAACTCCAGTCCATACAAATACTTGAAATTTTGTGCAGTGTAATGTTTTTTAAAGTACCGATAATATATTAAAAATGGGCGTTATTTCAACGCCCCTTTTGGTACCTCCCAAACAAAGTTGCCAAAATAAAAAACCATGAACATTTATTTTGTGAATTTCCCTATTTTTACAATCTGGGTCATAATTTATACATTTATACATAGACTTTTTTCAAATAGGCATTGTTTTATTCGTTATAGAATCCTAACGAAGAATACAATGCGTATTTAAATTAATGTTTGTTTGTAAGATTTTTTGAAATCGGTATTTTTGCGTTTTTTTTCGTACCAACACAAAACTTTTTTTGGAAGAAAACCAAATTTGTGTACCCTCCACCATATAATAGGGGGTATATTCATTATGTCACTCCGGGTATATTAATTTTTTGTCATCTGAGACCCCATAAAGTATACACTAAAAAAAAAGCGTACTGAAAATCAATGAATTTGTCGTAAAGTTTAAGATTTCGGCAATGATTTCGAGCCAAAGACAATCGCTATAAAAATAAGAAGGTTTTATAGTTAATTTAAAGACGTGAATAGTACTTGTTTTGAGGATGCATTTCATAGAATTAAGAATTTTGGGTGATAAAACTAATTAAGTTTGGTCTTAAAATAAGCACATTTTTGCGTAAATTTAAGTATGGCGCGTGCTTATTTTTAGTAAAATATCATATAATTTAAAACATTATCGTAATAAAATTTAAAATGTTTGTCCTTGATATAAGAATATACTGGTAATTAATTTAAGGCATACATGAATTTAAATACAGTTTTTGTAAATATGTATGGAAAATTCGTTACATTATATTGATTATAATGTTACTCTTTTAAATGAATCATTTTCTTTGAAATCATTTACTATTCATAGAAAATTCAATAACACAACACTTTATCTTTCTAAATAAATATTTTATTTGTTATATTTTATATTGGAAAATACAAAAAAAATATAATACATATTACGGATAACCTTGAACATTTTATAATTTAAAACAATATGTAATTGTATATAGACAAATCGCCAACACACTATGAAGCTTGACTTTTATTCGAATATTGTATTGTTAAGTATCGATTCTATAGCGGGATTCGTTTCTCTATTTGTTGTCCATGAACAATTTTTATCGGAACCGACCTTAATGATTTTTAACCTAGAATTTGGCTGGAATTTAAATAGAAATTATATAAAACAAATATTATATTATTATATCATATAGTTTGGATGCTCACTCATTTCCTGCAATTTGTAAATTTTTAATTCCCCACTGCATTTTTCATATATCCAAATAAAGTTCAATTGCGCGAACTGAAATAAAAATAATTTGAATAGAAATCAAACAGAATGATTTATATACTATAAAGTATTAAAATAAATTTTATCATATAACTGTCACAAAATGTTGAAAGATAAGAGATATATTAAAATCTTTGGAATATACTTACTTACACTGAAATATTTTGTCATTCTTCTACGACACATTTCTCATAATAGATCCATACAAAATTTGCTGTACTAAAAGTTAAAAAAAATATTTATGTAAGATATTAATAATAATAGAAACTGATTGTTTTGAAAGTGGCAAAAGTGACATTTTTCATATACATAAATTGAGTTATCAAAAATAATTTTCTCAAAAAAATCAATCGTGACTTAGATTTTAAAATCTTAAGTTTTGTTAGCAAACAAAACTACAAAAACTTACTAAAAATTACTTCTGTAAAACAAAAGCTAATGCTGCTTATGACATTCTTAACCCTGGTGTTAGATTAGCAAATCTGTACGAATCCTAGATTAAGAGTCCATTTGGTCAACATTACATTTTTCATATAAAATGAATATGGGAGACAATATTTTATATTTATTTTTATTCAATACTTCGTGAAAATAAAGCAGCTTATTTACAATTATTTTTGAGCAAAAACGCTTATTATTTTGATTTTAGTAAAACAAAAATATCCATTGGACCAAATTATAAGGCAATATATATACATACATATATTACCGTTTATAAAGGAAACGATACAAAAATTGGACCAAATGGGCTTAATCTAACAGCAGGTTTAATTATAAGTACTTCACTTATGAAGCAATTATGAACACGAAATCAAGGAAAAATTTAAACTAAAATTCAAAAAAGGAAAAAATCTTTTTAAATAAATTATATTTGGAAAACTTTTTAACAATAACTTTGTTTGTGTGAAAACACGTATTTTATATGTGAACGTCAGTTCGCAAATATATTTTGTTCTAATACATTAATATATGCGTTCCAAATTAAATTTCTTGATTTTCAAATAAAATATATTTGTTCAGAAATACATAATACTTACAAATATTGTTTCCAAATCAATTTCCTTTCAATTCAAACATTCCCATGTAGGTGTATGCTCACTTATTTTTTGCAAGTTATAAATGGCATTCAGCACTGCATTTTTCATATATCCATCACATTTATCTTCAAATATTGCGTGATTTAAATTAAAATAATTAAAGTTTTTCTGAAAATAAATCAAATAAAATTATCTATAAACAAAAAATAAATAAATAAATTTTATCATATCACAATTGGAAAACGCTGAAAACTAAGAGAAATATTTCAACCGTTCATATATAATACTTACGTTGAAATATTTTGTAAAATTTGCCACTCTTCTCACAAAAGACCCATTCTAAAATTGTTTTACTAAAAAAAATAAAAAAGATAGTTATATGTATAACATATTATTAATAATAAATTTCTATAGTGCCACAAATAATTTTACATTTCTGCATTATGCACTGGTCTTTTTAATAAATAAATACTTTCAATTAAAATGTGTTTTGTTAATTTTGTAATTGTCAATAAGATGTTTATTTCATGATAATAATATTATTTTTCACGTACCTAAACATTTTCCCATTGTCTCTTTCAGTATTACAAAATCTATTACTCACATTTTTGTCATCCATTTGGAACAAATCTCTTCACAAGACTTACAAGCAAGATCTCCTTCAAAAACGCATGTACATCGCCATAAATAACATACAGCAAAAATAACTATGACACACGCACTCCCTTATCACAGAGATCGATGGTGACGCCGACGGCATAACCACATGCATACACACAAGTACGCGACGGTTTCATTTTTGTTGCTATGCTTTAGCAAAAATAACTGTTAACAGCCAATATTAAAATTATTTTCGGTGCAATATGCACGTATGTATGCACGTATACTTACATATTCACAGCAATCAATATTTTCACCATCCGCGTCCCGAAAACAGACAACCGTTTCCTTCCATCGCTTGTAAATAACTGACGATTTAAAAGAAAACGAACAGAACTGTTCTCTATTTTTCTCTTCTAGCATTCCATAACAATTATTGATTCACACATTACCAAACAAAACTGATTCTCCGAGCGAGAGAGGGAGGGAGAGATTGTATAATTCTCTCGTATGTATTCTTAAAAATAATGACAATAGTTATAAAATTTATTACCAAGACAGCCTTTCCTTTAAGGGGAGCATAGCCTTAAATTTATTACTCAAATATCTCATACTGTTAATTAAGTCCGATTCGGCATTAAAACTATGACATGTCTAAGTCGTAGTGTTAATGTAGAAAATCCTTAAAAGTATTGAAATATTACTTAAAATAATGCGGATTGTCACAAAAATAATGATTTTTTTCTTTAATTTAAATGCGTACATTTAAAGAAGCGCGTACACAAAACTAATGATTAGATAGACATTAATTCAAATTCAAAAAACTTTATATTAAGGAAAATTTCGTAAAAAACGTGTAAATTTTCATTATTTTAATGAAAATTGTCATTGAATTGATGCCGAGGTAGCATACTTAATATAAGAATGTGTCATCATTAGTTTTATTACTATTTTTTTTTTCAGTGTACATATTCTTAATCGTCGTAAAATTCTAAGACGATTAAGCCATGTCCGTCTGCTGTAATCACGATTCAGTCCGTAATAATAAAGCTAGGTCCATCAAATTTAAAATATAAATAAAAATGACTCCTAATTACATACTTAAAAACACATAAATTGACATATAAATAAAAAATAAATATGAAAAAAGTAATATGTAAACAAACACAGCGCCCAGGGATCGAACCAGGGACTCCCTAGCCTTAGTCGGATGTTCTAACCACCCGACCACCTTTCAGGAGAGCAAATACACTTTTTATTTATTTCATTTCGCGATAAATGAAAGATAGAAAGTAAAGTACAACTTCTATAGCGCTTTAATCGGGGGAACATATGTATATATGAGGGCTATATCCAAATCTGGACCGATTATCCCCGAATTTGGCATGTAATAAAAACTCTCTGCCGAATTTCTTACTGATCGGATATAAAATACGGTTTTACAGCGCTTACATATCTAAATCTGAACCGATTTTCCCCGAATTTGGCTATGTTCATTCATGTAATAACCAAAACAATCAGACCATAAATACGACCTGTACTTTGATTACAACGATACATCTACAGACGGACCTGGTTAAATCGACTCAGGAAGTGAGTCTTGAGGAAAGTAATGCGGTACAACGTGCGAACCGCGGAAAATATTCTAATAATACTTCACACAGAAATGGTCCAAGGAGTTCAGATACAAAAAATATATGTCGCAGGTCGGAGTTCCAATATCGACTTTTGGGCCATTTATCCCGGTTTCCAGCTCACAGTTGACCATATTGAAAATGAGACACATCGGTTCATGTTTTGATATAACCCACATATAAAAGTCCCCTCCGATTAGAATTTTTACTCTACGTAGGTAGGTATGTATATAATGATGCGTGTCAAGATAAATTTCGAATTTAACTAGCAGAGACACTTTTAACTATACTTTATCACATATGATAAACAATTTTTATTATCAAAAATAGGAAAAATTGTTTAATTTCAAATCATTTTGCGGGTGAGTGGAGGTTTCAACGCCTAAAACCACCCCCGCGCACGGGCCTGACACACCATATATCGTTACCTTAGTATAGAACGGCTCCAACTAACAATTTTTGGAAATCGCGTTTTTTGTTGATTCAAATGAACCAGCACTTAATACACCTCCCAGAGAAAATTGAGATACATTTTATGAAAACTCGCAATGTTAACCCTAACTCATACCCCAGAAAAAATTAAAACAGAAAGTCCTCAACTCATATTCAAAAAAGAAAAAGCCCTTAATCATTCGTTCACACAAGTAGTGTGCTCAGATTGATTTGTTGATTTTTCGTGCATTTTTCATATTTTGTCATTTCGAATATAATTTTAATATTAAAAACCAGTAAGGAAAGGCTAAAGTCGGGCGGGGCCGACTATATAATACCCTACACCACTCTCGTAATATTGAATAACTCTGATATATAAATTTTGTAATTTATGTATAAATTGTTTACATAAATTTACTTTTGGGACATTTTATACTTAAATAATACCCTGTGCCACAGTGTGGTGTAGGGTATAAAAACGATTGGATCTAAAGAGCCAAATCGGATGAAACATATATATGGGAGCTATAGCTAAATCTTTACCGATTTGCTTCAAATTCGGTAGTGTTGGTTCATGGATCAAGAAACTCTACCATTCTAAATTTCAAAACGATTGGATGTAAAATAAAGCTTCTATAGAACTAAAGGGCCAAATCGGACGAAACATATATATGGGAGCTATAGCTAACTCATAACCGATTTTCTTAAAATTCGGTAGTGTTGGTTCATGGATCAAGAAACTCTACCATTCTAAATTTCAAAACGATTGGATGTAAAATACAGCTTTTATAGGACTAAAGGGCCAAATCGGACGAAACATATATATGGGAGCTATAGCTAAATCTTAACCGATTTTCCTCAAATTCGGCAGTGTTGGTTCATGGATCAAGAAACTCTACCATTCTAAATTTCAAAACGATTGGATGTAAAATACAGCTTCTATAGAACTAAAGGGCCAAATCGGACGAAACATATATATGGGAGCTATAGCTAAATCTTAACCGATTTTCTTCAAATTCGGTAGTATTGGTTCATGGATCAAGAAACTCTACCATTCTATATTTCAAAATGATTGGATGTAAAATACAGCTTCTTCAGGACTAAAGAGCAAAATCGGACTAAACATATATATGGGAGCTATAGCTAAATCTTAACCGATTTTCTTCAAATTCGGCAATGTTGGCTCATGGATCAAGAAACTCTACCATTCTAAATTTCAAAACGATTGGATGTAAAATACAGCTTTTATAGGACTAAATGGCCAAATCGGACGAAACATATATATGGGAGCTATAGCTAAATCTTAACCGATTTTCTTCAAATACGGTAGTGTTGGTTCATGGATCAAGAAACTCTACCGTTCTAAATTTCAAAACGATCGGATGTAAAATACAGCTTCTATAGGACTAAAGGGCCAAATCGGACGAAACATATATATGGGAGCTATAGCTAAATCTTAACCGATTTTCTTCAAATTCGGCAATGTTGGTTCATGGATCAAGAAACTCTACCATTCTAAATTGCAAAACGATTGGATGTAAAATACAGCTTCTATAGGACTAAAGGGCCAAACCGGACGAAAGATATATATGGGAGCTATATCTAAATCTGAACCGATTTTCTTCAAATTCGGCAATGTTGGTTCATGGATCAAGAAACTCTACCATTCTAATTATTACAAGATGTGCTTATTTTAATGAGAAATAACTTTGGAGCCAAATCAAAGAAAACATCATAAAAGTTATGATAATTTCATTGATTTTCAGTACACTTTTTTTTCAGTGTATATATTAATATATTAGAACAAAATATATTTGTAAACTAAATTTCTCAAATAAAATATGTGTTTAAATACAAATAAAACCAGTAAGGAAAGGCTAAAGTCGGGCTAGGCCGACTATATAATACCCTACACCACTCTCGTAATATTGAATAACTCTGATTGGATGTAAAATACAGCTTCTATAGGACTAAAGGGCCAAATCGGACGAAAAATATATATGGGAGCTATATCTAAATCTGAACCGATTTTAACCAAATTCAATAGCGATCTTAACAGCCGCAAAATACTCTAAACTGCAAAATTTCAGAACGATCGGAGTGAAATTGCGACCTGTAGTCGACGAACAACTTTACATGGACAGATCGACTCAGCTAGTGATTCTGAGTCGATCGGTATACTTTAAGGTGGGTCTAGCGGTGTTATTTTCAGGTGTTACAAACATCTGCCGTGAAACAAACTTATAATACCCTGTACCACAGTGTGGTGTAGGGTATAATAAAACGCAGATAAAAAGAATGGATTTTGAAGCGGATGCAGAAAAATTAGGTAATGTGGGTACAAGAAGATTTACTCCAAAGATGTCCTAGTGGAAAATAAATGTGAACCGAATGAAAGGCGAAGAATACTCTGGAACCGCAGACAACCATATTTGCCGAGAGGCAGCCAGACAATTGGGTGCAACCCAAGTAAATTTTTAAGTAATTTTGGAATATGTCGTGGTTGCAGAAACATCAGTATGTGATAAGTCTTGTATCTGTGAAAGAGAAGAAACAGCATCTAGTTGAAAATTCCACAAGGGAGCAATCCAATGTGGTTTTCTTACGATACAATTCTCTGCGATTGTAAGACTGTCGCTCAATGTTGTCTACTTTAAGACTGAAGGAAAAAATGCTTCGAAATGGGTTTAGGGCTCAGAAACATGGTACGGTTACGAGCCCCGACAAATACGCCAAAGCTTGCTTGGAATCCAATCGGTCTTCTAAACAAGGTATGCTTAATAGAGAAAGACATGCATTTCTTCAAAAATGGGTTGACGAATTGCCAAAGTTAGAGTCGCATTACTGCAGAAAGAAAACCAAGAAATTGTATTTTGAACATCCGTTTTCATCTATTGAAGAGATTTGCAAACTTTACGAGAACGAATGTACATCATCAAAAGTAAATGTGTTAACAAATTTATCATATCCTATTTTTTCAAATGTGATGAAGGAATCAAATTGCGTAATATTTTAACCTAGGAAAGATGAGTGTGACATGTGTGTATCATATAAACCAAAAATATATATCAATGAAATCTATATGAAGCACGGAATAGAAATAGAAAAGATGCGCGAAGCATAATGATTTGCTACATGCTGGAACAGGGTTATGTGCTGTTTTTTTGCATAGATATGCAAGCGGTGAAACTAATACCGCAATTAAATGCAAACGCCACATATTATAAAATGAAATTAAAGGTTCATAATTTTACCATATATAATATGATAACTCATTAATCTGAAAATTACGTGTGGGATGAGACTGATGGAGGCTTTGTAGCTTTAGTTAACTAAGGATTGTCATTCTTTTTACGACAATTTACCTTATAAACACCCGTAATACATGTTATGTCATAGCATTCACTTATTTTCTTATTATTTAGACATATTTGCGCTTTCTAAACTAGAAAACCCATGTTTTTCCATCAAAATATAATGTTAAAAAAAGCCCCAACACATTTTTTCGATGTGTTACACTTTTGGTTCGTAGCAAATGATATATACCCTCGTATCAGTGAGGGTATAATTGCCAAGAACCGGTGTTGGGCATGCTCTGTAAAGAGCTGAGATCACATCCATACCGATGCCTTTTGCAAATACCCATTTAAATAGTATTAAAACATTGTTAAATAGTATTAACAATAGTTAAAAATACGAAATTCACATATAAATAATAAGTAAATACGAAAAAGTAAACATGTATGAGAAACGGGACGACCGGGGATTGAACCCGGGACACCGGGTCGTTGGTCGGCTGCTCAAACCAACCGACCATGACCACCGCGTATGCCGATGCAGCAAAGAAATGCCTTGTTTTTCTTGAGACTGCTAGAAGTGACGGAGTACAAACAAATGTTGAGTACACATACCTACATATATGTAACTGTTGTTTTGCAGAAATGTGATTCGTTGATATTGCTGTTCAGATATTTTTTGTCTGTAGCTAAAAACTGTGGTGGTGGAATACGTTGATATTGATGAAAACGCCAAAGGCCATATTTTATACAATTGTGTTGCCGTTTATCGGTGGTGCACTGTGGGCAAAAGTCTAAAAAGAGCCAAGCCGAATTCAATATATTTCCTATAAATTGCTAAAGGCGAACTATGTAGGGGAATAAATCGTAAAAATATCGAATATCGAAAAATTATGAAAGGATAATTAATAATACGTGTGTATATATATACCGCATATATTTTTTCAAGAGGAATGCAATTTTTAGAACAATTAAACAAGAAATGCACCTTTACTAATTTGTTCCATAAAAAATAATTTTTTTAAAAACAATACAACTTTAAACAATTTTGCGGGAAAAAATAAATTACAACAAACATTTCTGGATAAATGGATTTTTTTAAATCATATAATTTTAGGTTTTGTAGAAAGATTCAATTATAATGAAATTTTCTACAAAATTGCTATTAAGAATTTTTTTATAGAACAATTTTAATTTTTTAAGGAATGTTAAATTTATGAAAAATAAATTTAGAAACAGCTTTCATGAAAAAAAAATATTTTAATCATTTAATGAAATTAAAAATCAAAGACCTAAGAATTTTTTTAAAAAAATTAACATTCAGTATTAGGCATTTTGTAGAAAAAATGTGGTACTCGAGAACAACATTGAGGTACAAACAAAAAAATACGATAAAAAACGATTTTTGGCCGATTCCACGAGCTCGGAAATTCAAATATGTTTTTGGTATTGTCTCGAGGTAAACTTTAATTCCGCCTCGCATTTGGTATTTTTTTTTTTAAATTATAATAAAACTAAAATCAATTCTGTATTATAATATTAATCATGTTGAATTTGTAGGGTTAACTATTATTGGTGTATCTATTCACATGTATAAAATATATATATTTCCTTTCAACCAAAAGTGTAACACATCGAAGGATGACCTAAGACCCCAAGTATATTGAAAAAATATTGATTCTTTAATAACTTCTGTACTACTTACTCGAATCTTCTTAAAATCCACATTAGTATTAGTTTATTACTCCCTAATTTTGTACAGAGTAGTGTTTTTATAGTACATACAGTCTACATACGATTTTTTGGGACTGAAAGGCGAGGGGATAATTAAGTCTGTTTACCTTACCCGACTGAACTTTCTTACTTGTTTTTAATCTCATCGATAATTTTTCAACAAAATTTCTATTTTTCACAAAATTTCTTAAAACTAGATGTTACATTTTTTAGTTTTTGTCGATGTAACATTTTCTTAAAATTTCAAAAACTAATTTTTTCTACAAAACGTCATTGAAATTTTATTTTTCTTTAAAATTTAAAAAGGTTAATTTAAAAGAAAATGAAATGAATTTTTTTAAAAAAATCTTTAACAATTCACCAAAAAAATTTCACGGAAACTACGTTTTTTGCAAAATTATTTTTAAATTGATTATATCTTAAAAATCCCGTAGAATAAATATTTTTCTATACAATTTTGTTATGCTGACTTTTTGTACAAAAAGCATTTTTCTTGAAAATTTCCTAAAAATTCAATTCTTTTGCAAAAATTTTAATTTTTTAATAGAAAAATGGGTAAAATGTAATTTTTCTTGTACAATTACAATTATAAAATCGCGCGATTTTTTGAAAAAATTTTTCGCCCTCGGCGCTTTTCCTCACAAAAAACAAATTTCTAATACAACCATTAATAATTATACAGTTTCATTGCTAAGTTTCCATTTGTCCAACTTTTATTTTTGCATAAGCGCCCTCTAGGGAATGCCTTAACGGGCCCTCGAAAGTGGACATTAAAATATTTTACTTGGCAAAAATTTAATTAGACGTAAAGAAAAATAAAATTTTTTTTCAAAAATCGCGCGATTTTTTGAAAAAAATTTTCGCCGGCTGCGCTTTTCCAAGCAGAAAACAAAAACAAATACAACCATTCATAATTATACAGCTTCATTGCTAAGTTTCCATTTGTCCAACTTTTATTTTCGCATGGGATGGAGTTTTCTTTTTTGAAATTGTACATAATTTATTTAAATATATTAAATAATTTTTTTTTGTTATATTATTCCATAAAAATCGTTCATTTATTTAAAAAGGATAGTACAAAACATTACTTTACAATTTTATAGCGTCATTGGTAAATTTACTTTTGTCCAACTTTTATTTTTGCATGGATAACATTTTGCATGCATAAACATTTCCAAGTTTATTCTTACATATTCGTAATGTACGGAAAATTTCCTTTAATTTGAGGGGTCGCATGCTATATGGACCCAAGGTTAATTTTTCAAGGCCCTCTAGGGCCTTTCCTAGAGGGCGCTTGACATTTTTTTGGGCATATTTGGAATCTACGGACAATTTCCTTTAATTTGATTATAATATTGACCCTGTCCGGGACCGGGTCCATTTTTTGGGTCTTGAGGGCCCCATGGGTCCGTCCGACAAATTTTGACCTCATTTTTGTGTTTTTTTGGTGTTATTTTGAAGGGGTGGTAAAAATTTTTTTCTGAGCTGACCTCGATAAACTGCATTTTTGCCAAACATTTACATTCCTTAAAAAAGATTCTCTAAAAAAATGGTTAATAGCGTTTTTGTACAAAACTTCAGAAAATATTGATGACATTTATTTTTTTCCCGCAAAATGTTTTGAAATAGAATTGTTTTTAGAAAATTAAATTTTTATGGAAAAAGTGGTAAAGGTGCATTTTTCGTTTTATTGTTCTACAAAATTTCGTTTGTTATATAAATATATTACATGCAGTGACGGAATAAAAAAATATCAACAATCCATATCCATATTCGGCGGTATACACTGATCATTTTTATTTATTGTTAATTATCGTTTGAATATTTTCGATATTTTTACGATGTGTTGCCATACATACATACTATTGCGGTTTATAAGAAATATATTTAATTCTGCTTGGCTCTTTTTATACTTTTACCCACAGTACACCACCGATACACGGTAACACAATTGTATAAAATAAAGTCTTTCTCTTTGTCATCAATATCAATGTATTTTTCCACCACCACAGATTTTTTGAAACAAACAACAAATTATGTGAACAGCAATGTCAACGAATCACATTTCTGCTAAAAAACAGTTACATATGAGTAGGTATGTGTAGTCAACATTTGTTTGTGTTTAGTCACTCCTATCAGTCTCAGCAAAATAGCAACCCACAAGCAACTTTAAACT
The DNA here is from genome assembly GCA_963930755.1 of Eudasyphora cyanicolor. NCBI lineage: Eukaryota > Metazoa > Arthropoda > Insecta > Diptera > Muscidae > Eudasyphora > Eudasyphora cyanicolor. The sequence continues at coordinate 206,864,993 of OZ005734.1, read as the reverse complement.
GCTTGTGGCCAACTGTGAAGGCACTCCAAGAACCTGCATTTTGGCCAGGAAAGATCTAAGTATCTTTCTCCTGGCTAATTTAAGTGGTAAAGACCAAACATCTGCTAGTCTGGAGATCGGTAATCGCATATATTGGGTGGTCTCCAGTTACTTGCCTTATGAAGCTGTAGTACCGACTGCTCTATTCAGGGAAGTAGTAGAAGAAGCAACATCTGACGAGGTCGAGCTGATTGTTGGCGCAGACACGAACGCTCATCATACTATCTGGGGTAGTACGGATATAAACAATAGGGGTGATTCGCTTCTTGACTTTATTCTAACTACCAACCTAAGTATTTGTAACATAGGTAATAAACCGACCTTTACAATTAAAGACAGACAAGAAGTACTCGACGTAACGTTTGCTACTGACCGGCTGTCAGACAAAATTATTGGGTGGAATGTACTAGACGACCACTCATTCTCAGATCACCATTATATTGAGTTCAAACTCGCTGAAAAAGCGCCTGAACCTGCCGTCCACAGAAATGTGAGAAAGACAAAGTGGCACCTGTATGAAAAGAATTTCAAGAAAGTCCTCAACTCCAAACTTCTGTACGAACCGAATGACAAAGCCGGTCTGGATCATCTGGTCGAGCATATCACCACATCATTCAATAGTTCCCTTGAAGAAGCCTGTCCAAAAACAAGGTACAAGGGTAAAACTAAACCCCAATGGTGGACTTCTGAGCTAACGGCTATGAAAAAGACCTGCAACAAGCTATTCAACAAGGCTAAATCTACTGGGGTCGCTAATGTTTGGGATGCCTATAAAGAGCAACTCAAGATCTATAAGAAGGAGCTTAGAAAGGCGCAAAGACGCTCTTGGTATACTTTCTGTGGCGAAGTGGAAAAGGTCTCCGACGCCGCAAGGCTGAGGAAAATATTATCAGCTTCACCCTGTACAGTGGGTTACTTGCAGGATGAGGCAAATAATTGGACCAAAAACAGCGAGCAGTCGCTCAATGTACTGCTCGACACACATTTCCCGGGGAACTCTCTAACAGAACCAGAGGATCAGCAGGACCAACAAGAGTGCGAGTGGACTGCGAGCGTCGCTAGCTTGTTGACTGAAAGATCCAGAATAAGCTGGGCTATTAATAGCTTTGAGCCCTTCAAGTCACCTGGACCAGACGGCATCACTCCAGCAGAAATGCAGAAAATGTTAAAATACATTATCCCCTGGCTGGAGAAAATTTATGTAGGCTGTATCAGGCTTTCATACATCCCGAATCGATGGAGGGATACCAAAGTGGTATTCATACCAAAAGCGGGGAAGATATCACACACTAGGCCAAAAGACTTCAGACCAATTAGCCTATCCTCCTTCCTATTGAAAGGTCTGGAACGACTTTTAGATTATTTCATTAGGGAAAACCTGGATACAAAACTCCTGTCAGTGAACCAACATGCTTACAATAAGGGGAAGTCTACAGAATCAGCCCTGCACGAACTTGTGAGCACTATCGAATCGTCCCTGCATTTCAAGGAATTCACCATGGTGGCATTTCTTGACATAGAAGGGGCTTTTAACAACATTCACTCAGATGCAGTAATTGCGGCACTGTCACATCTTAATGTTAACTTTAGTTTGATTAGACTAATTCAAAGTCTGCTCAACAGAAGACGCATAACAGCATGTCTTGGGTCCACAACTCTAACAAGGTTTGTAAACAGAGGGACCCCACAAGGAGGAGTACTGTCTCCACTAATTTGGAACCTAGCGTTGAATGAAATTCTGCTAGATCTAGAACGTTGTGGCTGCAAGGTCGTGGCATATGCGGACGACGTTGCAATCGCAGTGAGTGGCAAATTCGAAAACGTCCTCCGAGACATTCTACAGGTAGCTCTGAACAAATTGGCTAGATGGGCCAGAAGCAGCGGTTTGGGCATAAACCCAAACAAGACAGAATTGGTTCTCTTTACTAGGATGAATAAAGTCCCACATGTGGACCCTCCACCTCGGATAAATGGAACAGATCTAGTCTTTTCTGAAAGTGCAAAATTTTTTAGGAATAATTCTAGATAGAAAACTGTTATTTAGACTTAATGTATTGGAACGTGTAAGGAAGGCTAACGTCGCCTTATATTCCTGCAAAAAGGCTGTAGGGTCGCGGTGGGGCCTCTCTCCTAAAATCGTCCACTGGATATATATAGCAGTAGTTCGTCCTATACTGCTATACGGCATTGTGGTATGGTGGACGGCAACTGACAAACTAACCATCACCAACCTACTAACAAAGGTTCAGAGAACTGCCTGCCTGAGCATAAGCGGAGCCTTAAGGACTACAGCGACCGAGTCTCTACAAGCCCTACTCCATATACTGCCGATTAATATTGTGGCGAGAGAAGTTGCAACCAAAGCGGCAATAAGATTAAACTGCCTATCAATGTGGAGGTACAAAACCTACGGTCACATGAGAATATCAAAGTGTAGTGCTATGGTAACCGACCGAGTGGACTATATACCAACGGTGTACACCTTCGAGAGAAATTACATCACTATGATTCCCGCGAGAGATGAATGGGTTGGAAGAAAACCAGGTAATAGAAACCATCTCCAATTTTACACGGATGGTTCGAAGCTTGATGAAAAGGTTGGCTTCGGAGTACACTGTGCAGAGCTTAGATTGGATATAGCTCACAGACTACCAGATACCTGCAGTGTCTATCAAGCCGAAATAATGGCAATATGGGAAGTAGCCAAGTGGCTGAGTCGCAACATAGTAACCAACACTGGCATTGTCATTTACTCGGACAGCCAGGCTGCCATCAATTCTCTGGAGGCAACATCCCTAAATTCACAAACAGCCCTCGACTGCCGCAGATCTCTTAACGAGATGGCTGAGCAGTTTAACATACACCTCATATGGGTGCCTGGGCATAGGGATATCCCGGGGAACTGCAAAGCCGATGAACTTGCTAGGAAAGGGACGACATTACAAATTCTCGAAGAATTTGCATATATTGGTGCGCCACTATCCACGTGCAAGCTTTGGCTTAGGCAAGAGGCAATCAGGCAGTCCAACGAAAGATGGACAGAAATCGGCACCTGCAGGGTAGCTAGACAAATCTGGCCAAGGTATGACGCGAGAAGATCAAAATATCTCCTCGCACTAGAGAGGCAAAGATTGTCTACGTTAGTATCAGTTCTGACGGGACACTGCTTGATCGGCGAACACGCCAAAAGATTGGGTATTGACTCTAATGACTTCTGCAGAAGCTGTGGAGATGAGGAAGAAGTGGAGAGCATTGAGCACTTGCTATGCGACTGTCCCGCTCTGAGTAAACGACGACTGGACATACTGGGGTCGGCTGTTCTAGGCAGCCTAACAGATCTTTCCAGTACCGATATTCGTAATATCGACAAATTTGTATATCAAACAGGTTGGTTTCGATGAGGGGCATTTCAGCCCGTGGTAACACTAGGGACCTAAACTGGTCTATGTGAGCTTGTATAAAAAATACGGCTGCCACCCTAACCTAAACCTAAAAAAACCTACACGGTAACACAATTGTATAAAATAAAGTCTTTCTCTTTGTCATCAATATCAATGTATTTTTCCACCACCACAGATTTTTTGAAACAAACAACAAATTATGTGAACAGCAATGTCAACGAATCACATTTCTGCTAAAAAACAGTTACATATGAGTAGGTATGTGTAGTCAACATTTGTTTGTGTTTAGTCACTCCTATCAGTCTCAGCAAAATAGCAACCCATTTTTTGCTGAGGCGCAGCACGGAGTGGATGTGGTCGGTTGGTTAGAACATCCGAGTTAGGCTGCAGGGTCCCCTGGTTCGATCCCCGGCTCGATGCGTTTTTATTTTTTATTTATATGTCAATTTATGTATTTTTATTTGTTTTTTTACCATTCAGTAGCTCTCGAAGAGTGCTTTCCGCTGATACTGAATATCTAACAGAATTTTCCTTACGGCCACAGTGGCCAGTGGACGCGCTTCAGTTAATTCTAGCGAAGAAATATTAAGCCCATTACATCTTTTCTGGTAGACTTTTTGGTAATTTTATGATACCATATGATTATTTGCTTATTGTATGCTCAGTCCAAAATTTCAGCATTTCTGTATTATTTACTATCCTTGGCATCCCAAAAATCAAAAAGTCATGGGTCGAAACTTTTCGTTTAAGCTTGGGGGCAATAGAAATATGTATATCGAAATAACCATCAACCACGTATTGGTCGGTTTGGTGACTTGTTTGCTTAAGTAATTTGTTTTCTTAATTATTTAGATGTTTGCCCAATTGTTTATTTTTAATGTATTTATTATTTTTTAAATTAAAACATTTTTTCTTAAAAAAATAAGTAAATAAAAAACATACTTTTTCTTCCCTTGCTAAGATTCGAATTGTTCACCACTGTGCTTAATTATAAATACTTTTTTATACCCTACACCACACTGTGGTACAGGGTATTATAACGTTGTGCATTTGTTTATAACACCCAAAAGGAGATGAGATAGACCAGTCGTTTATTATACCGATCGACTTAGAATCACTTCCTGAGTAGATTTAGCTATATCCGTCTGTGTATGTATTCTTGTAATCAAAGTACAGGTCGCAATTATGGTCCGATCTTAACGAAACCTTGCACAAGGACGATCCCTATTGAATTTAGTTTATATCGGTTCAGATTTACATACAGCTCCCATATATATGCACCTCCGATTTGGCATGTTTGCACTGTATAAACAACATTTTTGAACCGATCTGTATAAAAATTGACAGAGAGAAGTCTCCTGATATACTTAGAGACATTACTAAATTTGAGGAAAATCGGTACGGCTATATCTACGCCCCCTTATATACGTTACCCCGATTTGATATATAAGCGCTGTAGAAACTGTATATCTTGATCTATGAAAGAATGTGCATTTAACTGAAACAAAACCAATTATTCCAAGTTATTATCGCAATGCCCCTTTTTGCATTGTTAGGAAGATGTAGGTTATTATATAGTCGGCCTCGTTCCGACTTATATACGTTTAAACAACCTTCTTATCCCGGTAATGAAAATGGGGCTAAAAAGTTGTTACGGATAAAAATTTTAACTAAGCTAAATTGTTTGTGATTGACATTTTGAAAGAAAATAAACAAAAACAATATATTATTAATTGTATACCCTTCACCATGGATAGCATGTGAATGGTTTCGGGCACAAATAAAGTCATCTTACCAAATTTCATCCCGATTCGTTGAAATTTGTGGTTTTGTGGCGTTAGGAAGACAAATTTAGAGGGACTTTTGTATGGGGGTATATCAAAACTTGGACCTATGGCTACCGTTGTTCGTGTGAAGGGTTCCGGGCAGTGTTGCCAGAAATTACGATTTATCACCATTTTGACGATTTTTAGAGCCAAAAAATAGGATATGACGATTTGACGATTTTTGCACCGAAATGACGATTTTTTGTGATATGAAAAAAAGTAAGGAAAACTTATCAAATGTTTCTTTAACTAAGGATTTTTCATAACTCCTCCCAGATATAAGTTACACTCTCATTTATCTTTTTAAAATTAAAATTAGAAATGTTAGAAATAAGAATCAAATATAATTCGATCGCATTCAATGACATAACAGGAAAAGTATCTGAAATTTTGTTATGTTGCAAAAATCGGTTGAGGAAATTGCAGTGGACATTTTAAGTAAAGTAAAGGCTATATCCAAACTTGCACTTAGGAGGTATTTATTCCATCAAATAGTTTCAGTTAAAATAAATCGCATAATATAATTCTTTCAACCCAAATGGGAATATTTTATTTTTGTCCAAAAAGTAAAGTCGAATGCGGCCTTTGTCAAAATATGTCACTTACACCTTAAAATGGTTCTGGGTAAACTCAATCGATACGTATCTGTGGTCTCTACGTTGCTAAAACAGAAAATCGGGTGAGGGCAATATGAATGATTTTATGTAAAATTAAACGAAAATGTCCAATCGGTTATGTGGTTTCTATATAAAAATGTGGGCAAAATTATATATATATTGTCAAAATTCAGCCTAATCAACTTGTGGTTTCTAATGCGTCAAGAAGTCGCATTTAGTCAGGGTTACCATAACCTTTTTTCGGAAAGGAGGACTTTTGTGTCAGAAAAGGAGGACATTTGTAACATTTACAAAGATAGTTTGAAACTTTCGGAGGACATTTAAAAAATATAATTTCCTATGACAATGATTTGTACAACAATTTGTATTTTGTAGCGCTTAGATGCCAAATCGGAGGACAATATCTAAATCTGAACAAATTTTCTTAAAATTCGGCAAGGTTTGTTCTTGGGTGCTACATTTAAATCTGTGCAGATTTACACCAAATTCGGCAATGTGGGCCCTTGGATCAAGAAACTCCATCCTGCTTAATTTCAAAGTGATTGGATATGAAAAAGCTACTGTGGCTATAAAAGGCCAAATCGGAAAGAAAATTTATATAGCTCCTATATCTTAATCTGAAACGTCTTTGACCAATTTCTTCCCAGTTATGAAATAGCCCATATTGTCAAATTTCAGCAAGATCGGAATGAAAGTGCGACCTGTACTTAAGGAACAATTTTAAATAGTCAGACAGACAATCGGTGTACTTTAAAATGGGTCTAGCTCCAGTATTTTTAGGTGTTAATTATAATAAATTAGTGAAGCGGCGTTAAGATCTGATAAGCCGATGTTTGCATACTCTACACCATAGATTGCATGTCAACTGTTTATGGATTCTTTGAAATTTGTTGCGTTAAGAAGTAAAATCTTGAGGTACCTTCGTGTGAACCTATATTAAAACATGGACCTATAACGACCATTGTTCGTCTGAAGGATTCTGGATATACATACTCCGCAATTACCAATTTTGACCAGTTGAAATTTGCAGTCTATATGGCGTTAATAAGTCAAATCGGACAGATGCTAAAAATTTTGCTCATTTCAATCCCAAGTTACCTGCATCTATAAGAAGTATCTGTACCAAATTTCAGTCATCGAGCTCAATTATTGTAGTACCAACTTTGTACTAAAAGTAGTTGCGAGTATAATTCATGTGGAGGTTTACTATTTGTGAGAAACTTTAATTTGTAACAAAAGGAGGACAAATCCATCATTTTTGAAAAAGGAGGGAGGACGGGAGGACACTGGTTAAAAAGGAGGACATGTCCTCCCAAAGGAGGACGTATGGTAACCCTGCATTTAGTGGATCCTTTGTATGGGGGCTAAAACAATGAATGGTTCTATTTATTTTGTCAACTTTCGTACCAATCGAATGAAGTTTGCGGTTTCTATGACGTAAATAAATAAAATCGACTGGGATATATCGAAATATGGACCATTCTCAATCCTAAGAAACTGATATGTATAAAATATGTTTCCGCAAAATTTGATTATTATTGCAGTTCAAGAATATGAGATCGGCTCACAATTTTTTTAAGCTCACTTTGAGGATCCGCATAAGCATTTGAGAGTACCTTTAAAGACATATCTGTCTCTGAAATATGCCCTTCACCCGAAAAAAATCTAAAACTGTATGTGACTGGTAGTGTTGACGATTTCGAAAATTTTGACGATAAATAAATCCCAGTTACCAATTTTCAGCCCGATCCGTTGACATTTGTGGTCTCTATGGCAGAAAGGAAAGACAGATAGTCGGGCGGGGCTGACTATATAATACGCTGCACCTCCCTTACAATGCAAAAAGGGGCATTGCGATAATAATTTGGAAGAATTGGTTACGTTTCAGTTAAAATGCGCAGTGTTCTTATATATAATGTGTTCTTATAAACAGATGTGATTATATATAATCTAAACAGATTTTCATAAACTTAGATCAAAAACCTAATTTCTGCCAAATCTATATATATAAAAATGGAAAAATGTTTGTATGTATGTATGTATGTGTTTTATAGACGCTTAAACCACTGGACCGATTTTAAAATTCTTTCTTTTGTTTGAAAGCTATTAGGTCTGAGATGGTTTTGGGAAAAAAAATTTTGCAAATAGTGGGCGGGGAAAATGTGGGCGTGGCAAATCGTTTGTTTGTGGGTTTGTTTGTTTGTTCCGTATAGACGTATAAACGGCTAGACCGATCATCTTGAAATTTTCACAGAATGTACATGTGTAGGGGTGCTGAAAATAGGGTACTTGAATTTTAGATATATCAAGTGGGCGTGGACCCGCCCATATGGGTCCAATTTTGATATTGAGAAAAAATTTTAGCTAGAGTGCTGAAATTTTGTGTGTATGCATTTAGTGGCATATTATGTGAATTTTCCAAAAATGGGCGGAATCGGACCAATGGGCGTGGCCCCGCCCATATAAGCCAAATTTTGAAATTGAGATATGTTGCACAATTTGTTAGCGAGAGTGCTGAAATTTTATGTATATGTATATGGTGGCAGTCTACGTGATTGGTCCAAAAATGGGCGGGATCGACCCAATGGGCGTGGCCCCGCCCACATAGACCAAATTTTGAAATTTTGATATCTTGCACCATTTGCTAGCGGGAGTGCTGCAATGTTGCGTATATGTATCTGGTGGCATTCTACGTAATTGGTCAAAAAATGGGCGGGATCGGACCAATAGGCGTGGCCCCGCCCATACAAGCCAAATTTTTAAATTGAGATATCTTGCAGAATTTGTTAGCTAGAGTGCTGTAATGTTGTTCGTATGTATCTGGTAGCAGTCCACGTGATTTTTCCAAAAATGTGCGGGATCGGACCAATGGGAGTGGCACCGCTCATATAAGCCAAATTTAAAAAATGTGATATCTTGCACAATTTGTTACCGAGAGACCTGGAATTTTGTACATATATATATCCGTTGGCGACCTACATGATTGGTCCAAAAATGGGCGGGTTCGGACCAATAGGCGTGGCCCCGCCCATATAAGCCAAATTTTGAAATTGAGATATTTTGCACAATTTGATAGCGAGAGTGCTGCAATTTTGTGTATATGTATATAGTGGCAGTCTACGTGATTGGTCCAAAAATGGGCGGGATCAGAACAATGGGCGTGCCCACCCCCCCATATAAGCCAAATTTTCAAATTGAGATATATTGCACAATTTTGTACCGAGAGTGCTGTAATTTCGTGTATAAATATCTGGTGATAGTCTACGTGATTGGTCCAAAAATCGAACCAATGGGTGTGGCCACGTCCATATAAGCCAAATTTTGAAATTAAAATATCTTGCACAATTTATTATCGAGAGTGCTGCAGTTTTGGACATATGTATCTGATGACTGTCTTAGCGATTCGCCCAAAAATTGGCGGGATCAGACCAATGGACGTGGCTCCGCCTATATAAGCCAAATTTTGAAATTGAGACACATATCTTGCACAATTTCTAGCGAGAGTGATGTCTGGTGGTAGTCTACGTTATTGGTCCAAAAAGGGTCGGGATCGGATCAATGGCCGTGGCCCTGCCCATATAAACTAAATTTTGAAATTGAGATGTCTTACACAATTGTTTAGCGATAGTTCTGTAATTTTGTGCATATGTATCTGATGATAGCCTACGTGAATGTTCTAAAAAGTGGCGGGATCGGATCAATGGGCCTCGCCCCGCCCATATAAACCAAATTTTGAAATTGAGATATCATGCACAATTTGTTAGCGAGAGTGCTGTGATTTTGTGCATCTCACGCAGTCTACGTGATTACACAAAAAAGGGCGGCACCGCCAATATGAGTCTAATTTTTAAATTGAGATATCTTGCACAATTTGTTTAAGTGAGCGCTGCAGTTTTGGGTATATGTATCTGATGACAGTCTACGTGATTCGACCAAAAATAGGCGGGATCAGAACAATGCGAGTATAAGTCAAATTTTGAAATTGAGAGTCATATCTTGCACAATTTTTTACCGAGAGTGCTGTAATTTCGTGTATATATATCTGGTGATAGTCTACGTGAATGGCCCAAAAGGGTTGGGATCGGACCAATGAGCGTGGCCCCACCCTTATAAGCAAATTTCTGAAATTGAAATACCTTGAACAATTTGTTAGCGAGAGTGTTGTAATTTAGTAAATATGCATTTGATGGCAGTCTACGTAATTGGTTCAAAAATGGACGGGATCGGAAATCTCAATCTGGGGCAACGAAGTGGACCGGGTCCAGTAGGAAGGAACAAGTATATGGGATTTACATATAAATCTGGACTGATTTCCCCCAAATTTTGCAGTATTCGTTCTTTCTGTCAAATTTTTTAATGATCGGAAGTAAAGTGCAACTTCTATAGCGCTTTGATACCATATATATGGGCATATGAGGAACATATGTGTGTATGTGTTCATTGAAGTAATAAGAAACCCCTTTCTGCCGAATTTCGTACTGGTCGGATATAAAATACAGCTTCTACAGCGCTTACATATCAAATCGGGGGTTACGTATATATGAGGACTATATCTAAATCTGTATCGATTTTCCCCAAATTTGGCTGTGTTCATTCATGTAATAAGAAGCCTCTTTCAGCCCAATTTCGTACTGATCGGATGTGAAATACAGTTTCTACATCACTTAAATGTCAAATCGGGGGTAATATATATATGGGGGCTATACCTAATTCTGAACCAATTTCCCCCAAAATTAGCGGTGTTAATTCATGTAATAGGAAACCACTTCCTGCCGAGTTTCCTAACGATCCAATATAAAATATAGTTTCTACAGCGCTTACATTGCAAATCGGGGGTAACATATATATGCGGGCTATATCTTACATACATACGGACATAGCTAAATTAACTCAAAAAGTGATTCTAAGTCGATCGGTATAATAATCGATGGGTCTATTTCATCTCCTTTTGGGTGTTACAAACAAATGCACAAAGTTATAATACCCTGTACCAGTGTAATGTAGGGTATAAAAATAGGGAAATTCACAAAAATAAATGTTAATATTTTTTTGGGCAATTTTTTTGCGGGCGTGGCAGAAACGACCCTATAGTATTTGTATAGGTGGAATCAAAGTTATAAGCAGTTAACTTTTTGTGCAAAATGGCCCATTTGTATGGAAGGTACCAAATGGGCTATGGCTATAACGTTATTTTTTTTACGGGACTGTAGGTACTGTACACTGCACAAAATGTTAAATATTTTTATGGACTGGAATCCAAGTTATAAGCCGTTTACTTTTTGTGCAAAATGGTCCATTTGTATGGGAAGTACCAAAAGGAGCGTGGCAACTTCGCCCATTTTTCTCATGATTATAACGACCAAGAGTAGTACCCTTGTATAAAAAGCTTAGTTATGTATATGCATATTGTAATTTATGTTTAACTAGCTGAGCCCGGTGCGCTTCGCTGCCCATGTCAAAGTTATTCCGATTAAAAAGATATTATTTTTGTAATAATTATTATTTATTTGTTCTTTATTGAAGTGCTCTTTGGTATACTACATTTTTTGTTTTGCCATTTGGTGCGAATACATAAAGATCGGATGGTTTACCCATATATATGTACCTCCGATTTGGCATATAGGCACCATAAGCAACATTTTTGAACCGATTTGTACAAAAATTGACAGAGAGTAGTCTCGTGATACACTTAGAGACAATACAAAATATAGCCCCCATATATATGTTACCCCCGGTTTGATATGTAAGCGCTGTAGAAACTGTATTTTATATCCGATCAGCAAGAAATTCGGCAGAAAGAGGTTTCTTATTACATGAAGGAATACCGCAAAATTCGGAGAAAAGCGGTTCAGATTTATATATAGCCCCCATATATATGTTACCCCCAATTTGACATGTAAGCGCTGTAGAGACTGTGTTTTATATCCGATCAGTACGAAATTCGACAGAAACAGGTTTCTATTTTACATGAATGAGTGTTCAAGGAAAATCGATTCAGATTTATATATAACCTCCATATATATGTTCCTCCAGATTTGGTTACAAAGCGCTATAGAAGTTGTACTTTACTTCCGATCATTACAAAGTTCTCCAGAAAAGTGTTTCTCAATTTAGGAACGAATATTGCTTAATTTAGCGATTATCGGTTCAAAATAATATATACATACACACACACACCACATTTACCAATTATTCCAAATTATTATCGCAATGACCCTTATCGCATTGTTAGGGAGGTGTAGGGTATTATATAGTCGGCCCCGCCCGACTTTCTGCCTTTCCTTACTGGTATTAGCAATAAATTCACTGAATGAAAAATACCGAATTCAGTGGAAAGTCCAGAAAATAGAAATGTATACTTATAAAATTTCCAAATTCTCGTTTCATTGGTCATGCATCACATTATCATATTGCGATTGTATTGGAGTGAGCAGCTGTAATTATCGCATACCGAGCATTTTTGTTCATGTATTTCCTATATAATCCTTGCAAGATATATCTGTGCCACGCCCACTGGCCCATTTGTAAGCCACTCGCGTAGACTGCTACCAGATATATGTACGCAAAATTTCAACACTCTCGCTAACAAAATGAGCAATATAATTCTACTTCAAAATTTGGCTTATATTGTCGGTGGCACGCCCATTGGTCAGATCCCGCAAATTTTTGGACCAATCACGTGGACTGTCACCAGATACATATGTACAACATTACAGCACTCTAGGTAAAAAACTGTGCAAGATATATCAATTTCGAAATTTGGCTTATAAGGGCGGGGCTACGCCCATTGGTCCGATCCCGCCCATTTTCTGACCAATTACGTAGAATGCCACCAGATACATATACACAACATTGCAGCACTCCCGATAGCAAATTGAGTAGGATATCAAAACATTGGTCCGAACCCGCCCATTTTGGACCAATCACGTAGATCGCCAACGGATATACATACACAAAATTCCAGGTCTCTAACTAACAAATTGTGCAAGATATATCAATTTCAAAATTTGGCTTATATGGGCGGGGCCACGCCCATTGGTCCGGTCCCGCCCATTTTTTGACCAATTACGTAGAATGCCACAAGATAAATATACGCAACATTGCAGCACTCCCGCTAGCAAATTGTGCAAGATATCAAAATTTGGCCCATGTGGGCGGGGCCACGCCCATTGGACCGATCCCGCCCATTTTTGGAGCCATCACGTAGACTGCCACCATATACATATACATAACATTCCAGCACTCTCGCTAACAAATTGTGCAAACTATCTCAATTTCAAAATTTGGCTTATATGGGCGGGGCCACGCCCATTGGTCCGATTCCGCCCATTTTTGGAAAATTCACATAATCTGACACTAAATACATACACACGAAATTTCAGCACTCTAGCTAAAAAATGTTCTCAATACCAAAATTTGACCCATATGGGCGGGTCCACGCCCACTTGATATATCGAAAATTCAAGTACCCTATTTTCAGCACATGTGTAGGACATGTACACATGTGTAGGACATGTACATTCTGTGAAAATTTCAAGATGATCGGTCAAGCCGTTTAGACGTCTATACGGAACAAACAAACATACAAACAAACATACAAACAAACAAACCCACAAACAGACACTCTCTTTTATATATATAGATTGGCCAGACGGCTTTTAATTACAAGATTGTACGAAATAAATGAAATGAAATACTTTGTGTGGAATTGTGAAAGATTCTGGGTAGTAGTATAGAAGTCATGAGATAATCACTATTTCACTAAATTTTGACCCAACATAGTCCATCTTCGACCTTAGCCTGAGATAGAAAAAAATATTGACACATACTAAATTGAAGTCAATCGGTTAATCCTGTCGAAAGTTATCGTGCGCACAAACTAGACAGACAGACGGACATTGTTGAAACGACTTCAAATGACCCAAAATGGATTTCCGCCAAATATTCTTAGGCTCTCTTAGATCAGTCCATCGATGTGTTACCCTTTTGGCCCGCAGCATTTGATATACCCTTGTTCATAATGGTGGGAGTATAAACAACGGATTATATTGAAATTCACTTATTTCTTCCAAAAGTAAAATAATTTCTACATTTATTCAACTAGGCATTGTTTTCTTCCTTAGGAAGCTAGATTTTCAACGTTTTTTCTTAAAAAAATCTTTTTTTCTAATAGTTTTAACGACAGTTACTAAAATTCTGTTTCCACGTGAATGTATCATTATCGAGCATATACTTACAAAAATGTGGTCTAAATATTAATGCCACTTTCCAAGAAAATGGGAATTTGAAAAAAATATTAAAAAATACCATTTTTTTAAATATTTTTTTTTTTCGTGTTTAGGACACCATATTACATCAGAAAATGTTATGCATAGCCATTCGACAAAAAAATTGTTGCATAGAGTTAAATATATTTTTAATAAGTCTTTAATTGTTTATTTTTGATTAATTTAGATTGTATTTAATTAAAAAATATATATTATTCGAAAAATAATTAAATAAAAATTGTTTTTGTCCTAGCTGGGATTCGATCGGGTCACCATTTTGCTTAATCCAGAAATTAGTCAAGCCGCATATGATTCTTTGCTTATTGTATGCTCAGACCAAAATTTTAGAATTTCGGATTTTTATGCCCAAAAATTCATAAAGTCGGTCGGAACTTTTCGTTTAAGCTTGGGGGCAGTAGAAATAACCATCAACCACGAATTTTTCGGTGTGGTGGGTAATTTGCTTAATTAATTAGTTTTCCTAATTATTCATATTTTTGCTCAGTTGTTTATTTCTAATATATTTAATTAAAATCTATTTTCTTAAAAAAATAAGTAAATAAAAAACATATTTTTTTATTTAGGTTTTTACTAAGTATTTAATTGTACTTTATTAAAAAATATTTAAAAAATAACCCGAATTTGTCGATTCGCATATGATTCCAATTTTTTCTGCCCGGCTGGGATTTGATTTGACCGCCACTTTGCTAAATCCACGAAGTGTCCACTTTGTTGACTAATTTGCTTAATTATTTTTTTTAATTATTTAGTTTTTTGCTTATTTGGGTATTTCTAATATTTCTAATTTCCTAAAACATACTTTCGTAAAAAAGTAATAAAAATATTTTTCTTTTCTGAAAACATAATAATAAGTCGTTATTCAAATGAGACAATTTTTTCCAATCAAGTGTCAAAGTTTGTGGGGGAGACAGCTCTTTCCGCCTGCCTCTCTCTCCTACAAACTTTGACACTTGCGTCTCGTGTGAATCTGGACTTAGAAAATAAATATGTTTCCGGGTCTGTGATTTGACTTAGTTACCACTATCTGGCTTAATCGAAGAACGTTTGCATTTACATGGAAATGATGATAGTGTCTACATACAATGATTACACTATGCACAAACATTTATTTTTTTCCCGAAAAACTTTTTTGTATTTATTAAGGCAGACTATTTTATGAAACCAAAACAAAATTTTTTTATGGTAAAGTTGTTTTGTAGATTCCAATTTTCATGGAAGTTACTTTTAGTATTTGGACCATAGTTTTTAGTAACTGTCGTTAACACAATTAGAAAAAATTAGATTTTTTTCAAAAAAGCGTTTTTTGCTGCGCGATAAACACCATAAAACTGAAAAAAAATTCGCAAAAAAATGTTTGTTCCACTTTTTTTAAGCTAGCATCCTAACGAAGAAATCAATGTCTATTTTCAAAAAGTTTAGGGATAAATGTATAAATATTATATAATAAAAATAGGGAAATTAAAAAAATCATATTTTGTTTTGGCAATTTTGTTCGTTAGGTGTCAAAAGGGGAGTGGCATAACTCCCACTGTTTTAATATATTATGGGTACTATAAAAACATTACTCTGTACAAAAAAACTGTCTGTGCAAAATGGTCCAAGTTTATGAGAGGTACCACAAGGGGCCCCCATTTTGCAAGGGACTATAGGTACAGTAAAGGCATTACACTCCACACAGTTTTAAGTATTTGTGACTGGAATCAAAGTTATAAACAGTTAACTTTTTGTGCAAAATGATCCATTTGTATGAAAGTTACCAAAAGGGGCGTGACAACAACGTCCATTGTTTACGGGACTGCGGGTACTATAAAAGCATTACACTTTTCAAAATGTCAAGTATTTGTATGGACTGGAATCAAAATTATAAGTCGTTAACTTTTTCTGCAAAATGGTACTTTTGTATGAGAGGTATCAAAAGGGGCGTGGCAACTTCGACCATTTTTCTCAAGATGATAGCGACCAAGAAACTAATACTATGTGTGGAAGTGTGAATGATTCTGAGTAGTAGTATAGAAGTTATGAGATAATCAGTATTTAAATTTTGACTCTTCGTGAGGGAGGCACTCGAAGGAGTGAACCAACATAGTCCATTTTCGACCTTAGCCTGAGATAGAAAAAAATATTGACACATACTAAATTGAAGTCAGTCGGTTAATCCTGTCGAAAGTTATCGTGCGCACCAACCAGACAGACAAAAGGATTTGATCTGGTCACCATTTTGCTTAATCCGTAAAAAACATACTATAATATCCATATTTACATTTGACTATAAAATCACTTTGGTTATAATTTTGATTTTAAGTTCGACTAACACTCATTTTCACTATAACTTTGGGTACCTCTCACATAAATGGATCATTTTGAACAAAAAGTGAACGGCTTATAAATTTAATACCAGTGCATACTTGACATTTTGTGCAGTGTAATGATTTATATTACCGACATTCCATTGACAAATGGCGATATTGTCATGCCCCCTTTGGAATTTCCCACACAAAATGTGGAGGTACCTAAGAAGTCGTGGCAACTTCGCCCATTTTTCTCAAGGAGGTAGCGATCTAGAAAATAATACTATGTGTGAAAGTGATTGGAAGATATTGATAAGTAGTATATAAGATATTAAAGAATCTACATTTCACTGAATTTTGACGCTTTATGGGGAGGTACTAAAAGGAGTGGAATAAAAAACACATACCAAATTTGAAGTCAATCGGTTACTCATTTCGAAAATTATCGTGCGCACCAGCCAGACAGACATTGCCTCAAATGGCTTAAAATTGCCCGAAACGAATTTCCGACAATATACTTGTGGTCTGTTAGGTCACTCCTGCGATGCCTCGTTCACAATGTTTGATTATAAAAACATGAATTTGTTGAAAGGAGAAGGAGTATAATTTCTTCATTTATCCATAGATTTTCAAATAGGCATTTTTCTCTTCGTTAAGATAATAGCTTCAAAAAATGGAACAGACAACTTTTCCCTATTTTTTATGGTTTGTTCGACCATAAAAACGATTTTTTGGAGAAAAAAAACAAATTACATATTTTTCTGAAATTGGCTTAATTTCCCTAGTATAGTGATCTATTTACACCAGAAATCGACATAATTCTCAAAAATTAATAATAGAATAAATCGTCGGCTTAATGCTATTTTGTTCCATACGCCATTTTGTATGAACGGAGAAAAACG
The DNA here is from genome assembly GCA_963930755.1 of Eudasyphora cyanicolor. Classification (NCBI taxonomy): domain Eukaryota; kingdom Metazoa; phylum Arthropoda; class Insecta; order Diptera; family Muscidae; genus Eudasyphora; species Eudasyphora cyanicolor. The sequence continues at coordinate 206,847,632 of OZ005734.1, read as the reverse complement.
CAATTTATTGTTTGAGTAAAAACGGGACTGAAGAGTTACACACTTTTTATTTCATAGGGTTCCCAATAGTGTTTGTACGATTCTCATGCATTTCTATGCCATTACATCCAAAAATAAGCAAGTTATAACAATTTTTGTACTTGGCATTTTGGTCCATATCCACTTTTATTTTACTATTTTTTCGTATTTGTATTACATGGACCATAAAAAGGGTCAGTATGGATGGACACTAATTTACATATTGTGATCGAAAGAACGAAAAATACTGAGTGAAAAATATAGGGCGATAGAAAAATTGAGACATATAACAAAAATATCGAAATTATTTCCCGTTATTCAGAGTAAAACAAATTTACCCTACCGATATCTCGAAAACTAGGCGAGATAGGAAAAAAATGATTGCAGATTCTGAAAGAGCATGCTTGGAACCCATATTATCAACTCCTAACTCAAAAAACACAAAAATGGCGTATGGACCAAAATAGCATTAAGCCGACGAAATGTCTTTTCCAAAACTTAAAATGATCACGCTTTCTGTAAGTATGTTACAATTCCTGTTTTTTTGAATTAAAAAATTTAAAAAAAAATAAAAAATTAAAAAAAAAATAAGAAATACATTAACCAGGAATATCAGGTTAGTGGTAGTCTGCTGTAAAAATTGATTATAAAAAATAAATTGCAAAAATCGAAATGCCCTCTCCGCGTTTCGAACCTGGGTCTCAAAGCTCCGAGCCACGCACTCTAACCACTAGACTACTATAGCCAACACCAGTCCGTTGGCAATAAACTGTGATGTCCATTTGAACACAATGCATATAGGCAATACAAAATATTAGTGCACATATAACATAAGGTATGTCGGTATGCATCCTCGTAAGCCAATCACAAACGTCCTTACATCAATCTATTTATAGATATACCTATAAAGCCTCACACAAACGGCAGTATGTGTGTATCAACCACCGCTGCTTTATAACAACGCCAACTCTTTGTCCACGTAAGCCAATCACAAACGTACTTACATCCATCTATATATATATATACCTAACAGCCTCACACAAACGGCAGTATGTGTGTACCAACAACCGCTTCTTTTTAAAAACGACAACACTAAGCCGAACAAAGTTTTTTATTTTGACGCCGTCCAAAAATGGTGGTTTTGAGAAAAGGTGGCAATGTAATGACGAGGGTTATATTTTTTTTAACGCGGTAAAAGTACATTAAAAGTGTATATATATACAAAATAACCATGTAAGGATGCAAAAGAATGAAGGAGTGTTAGAAGGAACCAAGTATTAGAAAAGTGGAAAAAATGTCCCCAAACTCACATGTCCTCAAAGTAAACGCAAGACCTACGAAAAGTTTGGGTACAGTCCCCAAAGACAACAAATGTCCTCATAATAAACGGTGTATTGAAAAACTGTCCTCATAATACACGGTGTGCATATATATATATATATATATGTATATGGGTGCTATATATAAATGTAAGTCAATTTTCAGTAAATTTTGAAGTGTTAATTACTGTAATAAGAAACATCTTTCTGCCGAATTTCGTACTGATTGGATATAAAATACAGTAACATATACATATTTGGGAACTATGTGTAAATCTGAACCGATCCAAATTCAATAGGAATCGTCTTTGGACCAATATAAAGATATGTGGAAAGTTTCGTTGAGATCGGGCCATATTTGCGACCCATACATTGATTAAAATAATACATGCACAAACTAACAGACAGGCGGACATATCTAAATCAACTCAGAAAGTGATTCTTAGTCGATCGGTGTTACAACCAAATGCACAAAGTCTTAATACCCCGTACCACAGAAATGATAACTACTGAAACAATAGTAATTCTCATTTCTGCATACCGTTCACCATTGACAGTAACATTCTGCCCATCATAGTTTTTGAGGACATTCTGCCCATCATAGTTTTTGAAGACAAACGAGTTTCATCACTGAAGTTTGACGTTTAACGAATAGAACCTTTATTTTGATAGAAAATTTCCACAATTTGCAAGCATTACGGTATATACTCGTACACGCGGTGGTCTTACAATATTGTCAGCAAAATGTCCAAAAAATGCAACCGTGTGAATTTATGCAACCGTGTCTTGCAACGTTGGCAGAAAAGTAATCGTCAGTAAATTTTAAGACATTGTAAGATGTGCGAAATATATGCATCTGCCCATGGCGCCGTTGTCAGGGAAACGTTTTATTGGCAACCCTGCCTATAAAATATTTTTATTAACAATCCTGGCTATAAATAGTTACAAAATATATTGTAAATATATGAAATTGTAAGATTCTTTTGCAATCGTCTGAACTGACAATTCACCTTTTCCTAACAATCTGTCGTTGCCAGTACATTGACAGCACTTTGACAGAGTTGATAACATTTTAAGATCTGACAACCGTGTGTACATAGCTTTACTCTCGTGTAAGTGTATACATAATGGCATTGTATACCAAACTAAACAAAAAGCAACTATCAGCTGTTAAATCGGTTGTCAAATGAAGCAGTGTTACCAACTCAAAATTGTGAACCTGTAAAAAAACACAAATAGCGCTTTTGGGAAAGGAGTTTCAATACTCCCCAAGGAGACAGGTGCAGTATCTGGTACCTTAAATCTCCTGCTAAAATCTAGTTTTTCCATAGTCTAAGGACCCTATTCTAACTGAAATGAGTCTCTTAACCCTTTGACGACCGTAAGGTTCGAAAAAATTTTAATTTTGTCTTTCTGAGCTACTGCTTGAAAAATGAAAAATATTTTCGAATGTACGTTGGTTTTCTTCTGATTCAAAATAAATTAATGGGCAAATTGGGACTTTTCCACATATGCGTGGTAAAAATGTCCATTGGTCGTCAAAGGGTTAATCAGAAAGTTAGGAATGAGTATTAGTATATTGTTTGTTGAGGAGTTTGAAGTTCCCCTATTATCTAAGAAAGCTAACGTAGCACATTTCTTAAAAGAGAGAGATCCTTAAATAAAGCTTACTAGATCTTGCAGAGTGGTTGCGGCAGATTTGTGGGTGATAAATTTTAGTCCTATTTTTATCTAAAAATTAGATAGACTAAATTCTACCTGGTCGGAAATCTAATACTGTATAGGACGGCTTTCACGCTTTTAGGATGACGATCACCTTGATCTCTCTATTTAGATATATATTATGTTCTCTGGTCCCTAGGAGGAACAAAGGGCCGATCCCATATATATCTGTATATAATTTGCCAGAAAGAAGTTCTTGACGTACAGCAGACAATACTAAATGTGAAGAAAATTTATGTTTAGATTTATATATGTATACATATATGTATATATTTCTTCCGATTTGTCCCTATAGCACTAAAGATGTATTTCACATTCCATCATTTTGAAATATAGCAGGATGAGGGTCTTTTATCACTTAAGAAGCTTTATTTTACATCAATCGTTTTGATTGTTGGATTAATAATTTATATTCCCAAATTATATTTTGGTAATTTATTTAGGAGAACTTCATTAAATGCCTTAAAAATGTTCATACCTATGATTTTGAAGTACTTATAATGGTATTCTTTTGGAAGTACTTCTTTTATTTTTTGCTGGGTATATACGCATCACTTTCGCCAGCAACGCACTGGGGAATTTTACTTTTTGAATAAACTGGAAAATATAATTAAATATATTTGTATGTATTTTCCCAAGAACGGGAGCAGACCATTTCCCTGTCCAATTTTGCCCACTCCATCGTAGATAGACAGGTAATTTTCTCAGATAATAACAATTCTCCTGGGATTTATGTCATGTCAGAAGTAAATGGAAATGAACAATGACGTCATTATTCCCTTTTCTAGATGTATGTATATCGTTTAAGTCTCCTTCTTATATTAGTTAGAATACTTTATAGACATAAGTCATCATATCAATGTCCTACCTGTGGAGAGAAGTGCTACTAGAAGAAATGTAGGCTATATGCGTACCTTTTTTCATAAATATCATAAATAAAGACACAGTACAGGTCTGACTTAGGACGAATGAGAATATTGATACTTTTCGTTTTTCTTACTTTGATTTCTTGGTATCGTAAGAAATCAATGTTGGATGGTATGTTCAAGGTATGTTTCAAAGTAATATTTTTATCAAAAAATATTATATATAAAAATATAAATTTTATCCCATTAAAATTAATCATGCTTAGATTTGATACACTTTTATGTGACAACCGTTGCTCGTGTGAAGGATACCGGGTATAAATGAAACCCAGTTACCAACTTTCAGTTAAGAAGTCAAATTGGGGAGATGTCCAAAATTGGACCAATATTGCCCATTTTCAATCCCAACATACCTGCAGATATAAGAAGTATATGTACCAAATTTCAGCCACCTAGCTCAAGTATTATAGATAGTAGCGTGATTACAACAGACGGGCGGTAGGACTTGGCTAAATCGTGGCACAGTGGGACAGAAAGGTATAAATATGGTACCACCGCCAAATTTAAAGCCTAATATTAGAATGGTGAAAATTGAAGCGAGGGGTGTCTTTATGACAACTGATCGGGGTATTAAGTTTTTTTTTGTATTCGTAGTTTTCGGGGCACAGTGGGGCAAAAAGTGTAAAATATAGTACAGTGGCTTAAAAATGTCAAACATGGATGAATGGTTCCAGGGTGACTTTTGGAACATAAACTAGAGATTGGAAGTGATTTTTAGTAATTCTAACTTTAAGAGGCACAGTGGGACACGACGGGTTAATTATGGAGCATGGGGAAAAAAGGGAACAATCTGCCAAAATTGGAACTTAAAAATGAGATATGAAGAGTTTATATGGCTTTAGGAGCACTGTGGTCAAAAACGGTTAAATAGTGGAGTGGAGAAAATATGATTAAATATGTTACAGTCGGGGAAAAAGTTTTAAGTACGCTAGCGTGGAGACACATTTTAAATACGAGTACGGTACAGTGAGACAAAAATTTGTTAAATATGATACAGTGGGTAAACATTTTGTACAGTGAGATAAAGAGTTGAATGGGGCACAGTTGTGCAAAAGGGGTTAACTATGGTACAGTGCGGTAAAAATATGTAGTTATATGTATATGGTAAAGTCGGACAAATGGGTTAAAAATTGTACAGTGGGGCAAAAAGCGTTAAATATTGAACAGTGAGGCAAAAATGTATTTACTATGATACAGTGGGGCAAAAAGGGTTAAATACGGTACAGTGTGACAAAAATGGGTAACTATACAGTACATTGGGGCATAACTGTGTTAAATATTGTACAGTGGAGCACAGAGGGTTAAATATGGTGCAGTGGGGCAACAACTGTTAAATATGGTACAGTGAGACAAAGCGTTTAATATGACACAGTGGGGCAAAAAGCTTTAACAATGGAACAGTGGAAAAAAATGTGCTAGCTACGGTACAGTGGGACACAAATGGTTAAATATGGTACAGTATGTACAGTAAAATGGTTACAGTGGGCACAAAAAGTAAAATATGGTAACGTGTAACAAAATGGGTTAAAAATGGTACAGTGGGGCAAAAAGCGTTAAATATGGAACAGTGGGGCAAACATTTATTTACTATGATACAGTGGGGCAAAAAGGGTTAAATATGGTACAGTGTGACAAAAATGGTTAACTATACAGTACAGTGGGGCATAACTGTGTTAAATATTGTACAGTGGAGCAAAGAGGGTTAAATATGGTACTGTGGGGCAAAAACTGTTAAACATGGTACAGTGAAACAAAGGGTTTAATATGATACAGTGGGGCAAAAAGGGTTAACTATAGTACAGTGGGGCACAATTAGCTGAATATGGTAACGTGGGACAAAATGGGTTAAATATGGTACAGTGGGGCAAAAAGCTTTAACTATGGAACAGTGGGGAAAAATATGTGTTAGAATGGTACAGTATGACTAAAATGGTTACAGTGGGCACAAATAGTAAAATATGGTAACGTGGAACAAAATGGCTTAAGTATGGTACAGTGGGGCAAAAAGCGTTTACTATGGAACAGTGGGGCAAAAATGTGTTAACTATGGTACAGTGGGGCAAAAATGGTTAAATATAGTGGACAAAATATAGTAGGACAAAAAGGTGTTAAATTTGATTCAGTGAACCCAAAAGGTTAAATATATCACAGTGGGTCAAAAAGCGTACATTTAGTACAGTGGGTAAAAATATGGATGCAGGGAGAGGGGGTAAGTTAAATATGAAATAAGAATGTTTTTTTTTTTTCAATGTATGGTTTTAGTAGCACTGTGGTGCAAAAAGGTTAAAATTATGACAGTGCATCATAATTATGTAGCACTGTGGTGCAAAAAGGTTAAAATTATGATGCAGTTGGGGCAAGCAAAAATTGTTCAACATGTTACAGAGGGGAAAAAATGTGTTAAATATGGTTTAGTGGAGCAAAAAGGGTTAAATATGGTACGGTGAAGCAAAAAAGTTAAATACGGTAAAATGGTTAAATGTGGTAAGTGGGGAAAAAAGGGAACAAAATAGTCCCAGATATGTATAAAAATTCGCACTTTAGAAACAAAGTGTAATAAAATAATCATGTCATTTTGAAAGAAAGAGGTATAGCTATTTTACAGTACAGAAAATAGATAAAAGATGGGGGCTGCGAAGCGCTCCGGGTAAGCTAGTATTAAAATAAGAGCTTAGTAGAGATCCATTGTTAGAAATCCCTCTCTACATACGCTCCGAGCTGAGCAAAAATCAAACATCGTCCAAGAAGAGTTGTAGAAGAGAAAATACGAACTGAGCGAACAACGACCACTGAGATTTGTAGCAGAGATCTATTGTTGGCTATCCATAGCATAAACAATCAAACTAATAGATGGTCCGTCGTACTCTTTAAAAAGTGACAGTTACGAACGATTAAATTTTTGACATTTGTTTTGCACTCTTCGAGTTATTTGTCATTCTCTTGTAAGCTCTCGAGATTTAATTTGCTGATTTAAAGATGTGTTTTTTGCAATTTTATTTTAAAAATCAATTGTGTTTGCTCCAATTGTGATTGTAAAGTGAATGTTTGAGAAAAAATGGCAAAAATATGAATAAAAAATAAAAACAAATTTGTGCTTAACTTCTCTTCTCTTAACTACTAATGTCAAAAATTTAATCGTTCGTAACTCGCGAAATTTGCTTAAGAACGGGAAGGAACATCTAGTAGTTGAGTGTTTATGATCCATAGATATATCTGTGGTTTTCTCGAATAAGAGCACATCTCAAAAAATCTAAAAAGCCAAAATAGTTTTTCTCTCGCAGTGCATTTGATATTAAATGTGTATAGTTGAGTGTTGGAAAAGTAATCAAAAATTTTACATATTTATGAGTGTCATATATGGATAAATAGATAATCATTAGCGGAATACATGTATGCCAAAATCCCGAAATCTAAATTTTCTGAGATAGGTTGTTATTCCAGAAAACCACAAATATATGGTCCGCGCTGAGCGAAGAATTCTAATTGCTTGTGTGTAGAAATCTACCTTATAGAGCTGCGTTTTTTCAATACAATTGCAGCTAAAACTGTGGAAACGAGTGACACGGCTCAGAAATCATGAACCAGTATTTGTGTGCCAATTTTAACATATATTTAGCCATGTATAAAATATTTGTTTTCTATAACAGTATAGAAACAAAATGGTCTTGAAGCCGGGAGATATACCTAGTTTGAATCATAAAAGATTTGCAGACCGAATAAAAGCAAGCAAGCAAACATAATCATCTAAGAAAATTTACAGAATAGATCCATTGTTGGAAACTGCGGTCTAAACTGAGCGAACATGTCCTCTTCACCTCAAAATCTACAAATTTGTTTTAAGTAATGTCAACTACATAGTATAAATACTAATACCATTTGCGTTGTTATTCTACTTTTTCCAGGAACCGTTGAGATTACCACAGTACTGTCAGCTGTATTTGGCGTGATAGCGTTGATGCTATTATTTTTCCTTTATGTTAATCGCAAATGGTGTTTTCATGCCCGTCGAGGATTGCACTGTTGTGATGAGAAGCATTTGGCATCAAAATGTGTACAGAAATTATGTGAGTAGAGGAATTTAATTCCAAAGTAGAAAATCAGAGTGATTTTAATAATATTTAATATTTTGTTTTTTTCTTTTTTCAAACTTTAGCACGCAAACGTCGTTACGATAATACAAGTTCCGACTCTGAGGAGGATATTTTAAGAAGACTACGCCTGCAACAGGCCCGCATTGCCTCCTCAGCCAGTGGGAGTGGTGGATCGTTTACCAACTACGGCATAAATCAATTGAATCCCTTATCACAGAATTTCAATTACTTTAACAGTGACCTGCAACGTGTTACGGTTGCACCTCGAGACTCATCCAAGGATCCTTTGGCTATAGCAGAACGTGGCAAAGTTGGTATACCTTCGTCACACAGCGAATGCAGTTCCAATGATTCGGTGGAGGCTTCCATTGATAGTCACACTGGGATATTGAGTGGCGAAAAAAAAGGTAACAAAACATTTTCTTTTGGTGTACTAAAATAGGTAATGGGAGCTTTTTGGGGGCGAAATACAGTAGATTAACATGTGCACTGTTTTCGGTTGTTTTGGCACTTATTTGTTTAGTTTAACAATTTATCATGAATACCCTAATGACGGAGCAAATTTTGCAAATTGCTTGAATTTATTTTAAAAATCATGATGTAATTAAGCGTACACCATTACATCCTGAACAATTATCCATTATGGTCGATTTATGGATCGGTGTCGGCTCATATGTTTCTAAAAATTGCGACCGTCAGATTATTGAAGTCAGAATCAACTGAACATGATTATGTGTCTCGTTGGTTTAAGTCATAGTCGAAATAATTTAACAGGTATTTGTGGCTAGAAGAGATCTTCAGATATGAGTTAGGGGAATCCATCGGACAGGATATTTCCAGAAGACAAAGTGGAATTCATTCAGCAGTCATTTGCAGATAGAAATGAACGCCATAGGGATATATCAATAAGATCAAGCCTGGCCTTCGGTAGCTCAGTGGTTAGTGTGTTAGACTTGGATTCCAAAGGTGCTGGGGTCGATTCCCATTCGATTCACTTGAAAATTTAACATCAACATTTTCATATTTTCATCATAATTCGAGTTTCTTCTGCTAAAAACTCACCGGACACACTGCCACTGCAACATCTGAGGGAAGCTAAGAATATACATAACACCATGACGACTATAAACAGTAATCCAGCGCTTCTAGTGGAGAATAGAAACACCCAAATAATATCTGTTCCTTAAAATTAATATCAGGACAACATTGAGTAGATGAAAACAACATAAGGTTCCCGCGATAATCGGATATAAGCCGGAATGAAGTCTGTTATAGAAACAGATTTAAGGATTATCAACTCAGCGTTATAAACCAAGCTGCTACAACAACAATAAGATCAAGTAGAACTTAGTTGGAATACCTGACTGTATTTCCAACTGGGAATGAATACCTGACTGTATTTCCAACTGGGAATGAACGCTAAAAAAAAGTCTTATTAATCGGAGAAAGAAGAATCCAGCAATATGGATACTACCTCCTAAGAATGTAGGATAGTGTGGTAAGTTGAATTCATTAGGCAGGAATTTGTAAAGGGTTTTCCAATAGGGATGATAGGATTTTGAAGTGACGTTTCGGCCATTTGTAATATGTCACGATCTGTCATTTGTTATACCCTACACCACACTGTGGTACAGGGTATTATATGTTTGTTTCACGGCAGATGTTTGTAACACCTGAAAATAACACAGCTAGACCCACCTTAAAGTATACCGATCGACTCAGAATCACTAGATGAGTCGATTTAACGATGTCTGTCCGTCCGTCTGTCCATGTAAAGTTTTTCGTCGACTACAGGTCGCAATTTCACTCCGATCGCAGTTTAGAGTATTTCGCGGCTGTTAAGATCGCTATTGAATTTGGTTGAAATCGGTTCAGATTTAGATATAGCTCCCATATATATCTTTCGTCCGATTTGACCCTTTAGTCCTATAGAAGCTGTATTTTACATCCGATCGTTTTGAAATTTAGAATGGTAGAGTTTCTTGATCCATGAACCAACATTGCCGAATTTGAAGAAAATCGGATAAGATTTAGGTATAGCTCCCATATATATGTTTCGTCCGATTTGGCCTTTTAGTCCTATAGAAGCTGTATTTTACATCCGATCGTTTTGAAATTTAGAATGGTAGAGTTTCTTGATCCATGAACCAACATTGAAGAATTTGAAGAAAATCGGTTAAGATTTAGCTATATCTCCCATATATATGTTTCGCCACATTTGTCCCTTTAGTCCTATAGAAGCTGTATTTTACATCCGATCGTTTTGAAATTTAGAATGGTAGAGTTTCTTGATCCATGAACCAACATTGCTGAATTTGAAGAAAATCGGTTAAGATTTAGCTATATCCCCCATATATATGTTTCGTCCGATTTTGCTCTTTAGTCCTGTAGAAGCTGTATTTTACATCCAATCGTTTTGAAATTTAGAATGGTAAAGTTTCTTGATCCATGAACCAACACTACCGAATTTGAAGAAAATCGGTTAAGATTTAGCTATAGCTCCCATATATATGTTTCGTCCGATTTTGCTCTTTAGTCCTGTAGAAGCTGTATTTTACATCCAATCCTTTTGAAATTTAGAATGGTAGAGTTTCTTGATCCATGAACCAACACTACCGAATTTGAAGAAAATCGGTTAAGATTTAGCTATAGCTCCCATATATAAGTTTCGTCCGATTTGTCCCTTTAGTCCTATAAAAGCTGTATTTGAGATCCAATCGTTTTAAAATTTAGAATGGTAGAGTTTCTTCATTCATGAACCAACATTGCCGAATTTGAAGAAAATCGGTAAAGATTTAGCTATAGCTCCCATATATATGTTTCATCCGATTTGGCTCTTTAGATCCAATCGTTTTTATACCCTACACCACACTGTGGTACAGGGTATTATTTAAGTATAAAATGTCCGAAAAGTAAATTTATGTAAACAATTTATACATGAATTACAAAATTTATTTATCAGAGTTATTCAATATTACGAGAGTGGTGTAAGGTATTATATAGTCGGCACCGCCCGACTTTAGCCTTTCCTTACTGGTTTTTCATTGTATTCAGTAATGTTTACAATTTCATCATGGAGAGATATACGCAAGAACAACGTTTACAAATTATTCAGTTTTATTATCAAAATAATCATTCTCCAATTGCAACTTTTCGTGCGCTAAGTAAATTTTTTGAAAATTAAAAAAAGACACTTTTCAGTCGACCTACGTCCTTGACACCCAGTATGTTAGCTCTCGTTAACAGCTATCCTTTTGCCATTGACCAATTCCCGATCCGACGTACCGTTATGGAACTCTTTTTTTTAATTAAAAACACTTTCCAGTCGACCTACGACCTTGACACCTATGAGCAATATTTTAGCTCTCGTTAAGAGCTATCTTTATCGTTTTTCCATTGACCGATTGTGGCTACGTGCCACACAGCAAATGAAACAATTGAATTGTTGCGAAAAAGTTTGGAGATTCGATTATTTAAAGAAATTGTGATGTTGAATGGCCTCCAAGAAGACTATTTCCTGTGGGGTTAGAAGTCATTGGGAAATAAACCAACTCTCTTCAAGCTTTACAAGTCAATATTGAACGTGCCATTCGTGACATACGACTTGATTTAGTGGAAAAAGTGCTCGAAAATTGGGTTCATCGAATTCGTTCCTGCAGAAGAGTCGTGGAGGCCATGTGAATGACGTTTTATTTAGAACTTAATTGTATCGATTGTACTTCACATTATATAAAAAAAACTTTTGAACTTCCTAACAATAAGTGTGTTTTTTCAAAGAAATCATATCGCTCTTATTGGAAAACCTTTAGCTAGGAAGGTACGCTATAGGAATCTGCCATGAAGATCATGTGGAACCAATCAGGCAGGTATTTGCAACTAGTAATGAACGCTAAAATAGATGTTTAATTGGGTGTAAGGGGAATTAAGTTAAGAATTTAGTATATTATTATTGCAGTGGTTTAAGTGGAATTTAATAGGCAGGTATTTGTTGCTCGGAAGGAATGCTATAGGACTCGAAGAATAAGATCATGTGGAACTAATCAGGCGGTTTACTTACAGTTATTATAGAGCATGCCTTTCTAACCGGGCAGCCGTCCCAATATGAGAAAGGACATGCTGATGTTTTACATGATTGTGAGGAGCGTTGTGGTTGAAAGATTTGGGAAACCCAGCTCTAGAAAAGTTCGTCAACATTTTATTTTATTGAAAACCCCATGGAAATTGCTATTTTATAGAAAATTTCATCTATTGAAAATTCCTTCAAAGTTTACGAAAATGTATTTTTCTAGAATATTTTGCCTAAATTAATATTGTCTTGCAAAATTTCATCAAAATTTCATATTTATTGTAAATTTATTGGAAATTCATCTTTAATTTCGTCCTCTTTTCGAAAATTCATTTAAAATTTACGAAGTTGTATTTCTTTACAAAAAATTTCAAAGTTAAATTTTTTCCAAAAATGTTCGTCTAAGTTGTATTTTCAATGAAAATTTAATAGAAACCTTAGTTTTACAGATAATTTCGTTAAAACGTTACTTTTAAAAAAATCGGTCAAAATTTAGTTTATCAAAAAAAATCGTCCAATTTGGATTTTCTCATCCGCTCAACAGGCTTTAGAGATCTAGGAAGGACCACTTGTCGGATTAAAGTAAAAGTCGATGACAACGAATTAAGGGTCAAAAGGGGTTTAAAGACAAATTTTCGAAAAAAATAAAATTTCATTGATCGGATTAAAGTAAAGGTCGATGACAACGAATTAAGATTCAAACGACAATTTTCGAAAAAAAAATATAATTTCAATGATATTTTTTAAAAAATGACATATCTATGAAATTTTCTAGAAAAATTCAATTAGATGAAATTTTCTAGAGAATACAATTTCGACAATATTTTTAAGAAAAATGTAATTTCAACGAAATTATGCAGATCTCTTTTAAAAGATAATTTTAAAAAAATCAATTTGAAGAAATTTTCAAAAAAAAGAAATTTCAAGAAATGTAAAAAAAATCGATTTCCCGAATTTTCTAGAAAAAAAGAATTTTTTCCAAAATTCAAATTCAGCTATATTTTTTACAAAAATGTAATTTGAAAAAAATGTATGGAAAACATAATATTGAAGAAAATTAAAGAAATAAATAAATGCAAATTTTCTTAATAAATCAATTTTGAATTTTCTAGAAATGGTTTTTGTAGAAAATATCAACGAAACAATAATAATTCTTAAGAAAAATACAAACCAAAAAAATTTTGGAATAATAGAAAAAATCGACTTCGGCGAAATTACCAAGAAAAATAAAATCCACTGAAATTTTATAGACTTAATTTTAACAATATTTGCTAAATAAGTAAACATAGAAAAAAAAAATTCTTGAAATGTTGTAGAAAAATTCCATTTCGCGAAATTTTCGAGAAAAAATAAATTTTTATAAGATCAATTTCAATTAATTTTTTATTCTACAAAAATTTAATTCAAAAAATGTCTGGAAAACATAATTTTGAAAAAATAAATAATTTTTTTGCGAAATTGTTAAAGAAATTTTCGAGAGAAATGCAACTAAAGCAATCTTAAAAATTAATTTTGAATGTACTAGAAAACTTTTTTGTAGAATATATTCTGGAATATCAACCAAATAATGGGCAAAAATCAATTTCGGCGAAATTACCAAGAAAAATAAAATTTTAAAATTTTCTAAAAAAATGTGTTTTTTCTATAAAATTTTTTAGCTACATAAAAATTTTCTACAAAAAATAATTCCACGAAATTTTCTAGAAAAAAAAAACAATTTCAAAGAAATTTTTAGCAAAAATTCGATTTTTGTTTTTAAATGTAATATCGATGAATTTTTCTAGAAAAATACAATTTTAACCAAATTTTGTGTTGTCCTAATTTTAACAATATTTTCTTAAAAATGAAAATTTGAAAAAATTTTCTAAAAAAAAATAAATTTGAAGAAATTTTCAAGAGAAACGCAACTTTAACAAATATTCTTCTTCTTTGAATGTTCTAGAAACCTTTTTTTGTATAAAATATTAGCGAAAATTTGATAATTTTTAAGAAAAATGCAAACCAAAAATTTTCGGCGAAATCTTCAAGATTTCATTTTTTTTCAACATTTTCTAAAAAAATAATGCATTTTTATGAACTTTTCTAGAAATTAAGAAATTTCAACTATATTTTCTAGAAAATTAAAGTTCAACTAAATTTCCAAGAAAATTAAAATTCAACTCAATTTTCTACAAAATTTTATATCAACTACATAATTTCGAAACAATTTTCTAAAACAATGAACTTCACTCAATTTTCTAGAAAAAACAATTTCAAAAAAATGTTCAAAAAAAGCGAAATTTCATCGATTTTTTTTTTTAATTGCAATATCGATGAAATTTTCTAGAACAATTCAATATCAACAAAATTTTGTAGAAAAATACAATTTTGACGAAATTTTAAAAAAAAAAATATATTCCACTGAAATTTTATAGACTTAATTTTAACAATATTTGCTTAACAAAGTAAATTTTGATAAAAAAATTTCTAAAAAAAATTAATTTCTTGAAATTTTGTAGAAAAATTTCATTTTGCGAAATTTTCTAGAAAAAAACAAATTTTTATAAAATCAATTTCAACTAAATTTTCTACAAAAATGTAATTTCAAAAAATATCTGGAAAACATAATTTTGAAAAAATTATAAAAAAATAGCTTTTTGGCGGTTTTCTAGAAAAAATTTAAAGAAATTTTCAAGAGAAATGTAATTTAGACAAATCTTCTTAAAAAATATTAAGGAAATTTTGATAATTTTTAAGAAAAATGCAATCCAAAACATTATTCTAAAAGAATTTATTTCGCCGAAAGCTTCAATTTTGAAAAAATTTTCTAAAAAAAATAAATTTCTTGAAATTATGTAGAAAAATTCCATTTCGCGAAATTTTCTAGAAAAAATCAATTTCAACTAAATTTTCTACAAAGTTTAAACTACATAATTTCGAAGTTTTATATAAAATTTTCTGGAAAATTCAATGTCAACTAAATTTTCTACAAAAATGTAATTTCTTCAAAAGAAATTCTTGAAGTTTGCTTTGGTATCTGTGTCATTTGGATCACCTCTTCCTACTTATGAAGCCAGATGTAGGCTGATACATCTGGAAACGCTTAAAAACCGTAGGTCTAAATGCTCGGTTTTGTTTATATATAAATTAATTAATGGATTTATAGATTGTTCCTCACTTCTTAGTCTTATTGGCTTTAACATTCCAGTTAGATCACTACGCTATAATGCCTATTTTTATATCCCTTTTCATAGGAGTAACTACTCTTCTTTTGAACCTGTTTTAAGGTCTTTAAAAGAGTTTAACAATATTAATAAACAATGTAATTTAGATTTTTCATACTCTTTAAAAACATTTTGTGAAACCTTAGATTTAATTTATTTTTAATTGCTAGTCTGTAAGGATTGTAATCCATAGACTGAATAAATAAATAAATAAAAAAAAATAACTGTCTGGAAAACATAATTTCGAAAAAAATAAAAAAATTAAATAATTTTGAAGCAATTTAAAAGAAAAACAAAATGGTTTTGCGAAATTTTTTAGAAAAAAAGTTAAATAAATTTTCAAGAAAAATGCAATTTAAGCAAAATCTTACTAAAAATGAAATTTTATATTTTCTAGAAAACTTTTTTGTAGAATATATCAACTAAATTTTGATAATTTTTAACAAAATTGCAATATCTGAATTTTTGGAAAAAAAT
Source organism: Eudasyphora cyanicolor (assembly GCA_963930755.1). Classification (NCBI taxonomy): domain Eukaryota; kingdom Metazoa; phylum Arthropoda; class Insecta; order Diptera; family Muscidae; genus Eudasyphora; species Eudasyphora cyanicolor. The sequence goes on along the minus strand of OZ005734.1, from coordinate 206,831,810 downwards.
CAATTTCGGCAAAATTTTCAAGAAGAATAAAATTTTAACAACATTTTCTAAAAAAAATTATTTTTATGAAATTTTCTAGAAAATTACATTTTAGATAAATTTTCTAGAAAATAAAAATTTTACTTTATTTTCTAGAAAAATTTTGAGAGAGACTCAACTAAACTTTCTTGAAAAACATAATTTCGAAGAAATTAAAAAAATTTCACAAAAATTTCTTTTAAAAAAAAACAATTTTAAAAGAAATTTTCAAGCAAAATGAAATGAATTTTTAGAAAATGTCTACGAAGTTTTTCAGAAAAATGCAATTTCGAAGAAATTTTCAAGAGAAATGCACACTAAAAAAAAAGTTTACTGAAAATCATTGAAATTTTCTTAGCTTTGAAGATTTTTTCTTTGAGTTAGATTCAAAGACAAAGACTATTAAAATAAGTAAATCTTGTAAGATAATTAAAGTCATTAATCATCTTTAAATTGGGACATCAAACGTTTTTGGAAGAATTACGCCTTATACTTCGATTAAAGTCTTCACAATTTTAAATCTATTTCGCCTTGTGCTTACATTAAATACATAAAATGACTTTAGATTAAGTAAATCCTGTAAGTAAACCAACCACATGCTGTTCTTTCCTCAAGTGTAAAATATTTTTTATTTAATTATATGTCTTCATATTAGAGGAAATATTTACTCTAATTGATAAATAAATGATATTTTGGAAAAACTGTTCTAATTTTTCGGATTTATTTCATTCTTGAGTACATACACACATTTACGGTCTTTTTGCATTGTTTTTGTCAAAGTAATAAATTCGTAAGCGCACAGAAACTCCACTACTCTAAATGTTCCAAACTGATTTTATGAGTCTTTCTGTTATCAATCCGCGTAACTACAACGCACACATTCACATTTTTTAATCTACCCCTTTTTGTCTCATCGTCGTATGAGCAGCCAATCGATGTTTCCAGACAATTTATTTTCGACTACCTGTGAAATATCATCACCACTAATATTTTTTTAGATGGGACACACACTGCCGTTAAACGGCTGCCGAAAATGTTGCTATTAACACAACTACCACCGCCCCACATGAACTGATTCCAAAAAATTCCAAACAAACTTCACTGTAACACTTACTATTATTCACAATTTTGCGAACAAAAAGAGTCTAAATTGTCCACTCACAGATAAAAAATAATCTCATAATTTTAAAGATAACTAATTCTTAATTCAATGTTACCTAAAGACAGGACTGAAAATTAAAGTTATATTGTCTTTAAAAACATGACATGAGAATTTCTAAAATTTTAAGGAAAAAATGTTACAAACTATTAAAACTTGAGTTAATGAAAGTTGCATTGCAATCAATTATTATCTCTTTAATTTTATGACGTAACGTTAAAGTCAACATGACATTTTATCATAGAAGTAAAGAATTTTACTTTAAACGAATGACATTTTTTTACATCAACTAAATTCTCTTAAATTTAAAGAAATTTGTTTTTCAAAAAAAGAAATATTAAATCTTTGATTTAAGCGCAAAATTGTTTTTAATTTCAGGTCAATATATTTTCAGTGCAATATCAACGAAATTTTATTTTATAGAAATAAAATTTTATTCTTAGAAAAATAGAATTCTTATATTTTTAGCGTGAAGGAGCATGATTATTGTGGGGAGCCGAATGGTTGTGAGGGTTGCGAAGTTCTGGTACAGATCGTGTTGCAATCAAAACTCCTCAGATGAAATATTTCCAGATAAGCATGAACGCTAGAGCGATCCCCATATGTGGATAAGAGGGGATTACTCTGCGTATTTTTGCGAGTACTAATACTAGCGGAATGTCTCGTCCTTCTTCCAGTTTACGGGGTTTTCATCTACTTTCCGAGAGTATTTATATTAAAGACTCGGAATCTGGAGGATTTTTGTATTAATCTTAACTTGCATGTATTAATAGACTATAAGCTAGAATTGTTTGCGGTTCTCTTCGCATACAACTTATCGTTCGCCTCGTTTCTGTCAGAATGCATTTTGGCTTGTTCCGAACTTCGGCCGAGAATTTTAAAACGCTAAAGAACACACATTTAAAAGTTTTGCATACCCGAGTTTCAATTTGTGGGCCTGTAGCTCCTTTCCTGAAATTTACAAGTTAAGCACCTCAATACCTGTATACGCTTATCAGTTTTATGTACACGTTTCCCCCATTATTGGCGTCGTTAAAATCATATCATATGCCATAAAAATAAATTTTTTTTAGTTGCAATTTCAAATTTTCAGCCTCAAAAATACCCTTTCTAAATACATATATAACTTTTTTTAAATTCCAGAACGACATCCATCAATAAGTAAGACTTCCGATATATCAAATAGTGCTTCACTGAAAGAATCGCGCATCGATCTAAATGCAGAACCAATAAAAACAACCAAATATCAAAAAATCACAACCAGTTCAAATGCAACAACACCACCACGCCAAGAAAGTTTAGACGATGTGCCCAATATACAACAATGCAACAACAATACCCAAATAACCACCAGCAGCACCACCAATAATAACAATGAAGATGTAAGTTTGTATTTCGAAAGAATTAATGTATCTTCTAAAAAATATTATATTAAGCCTAGTTTATTCTTAAAAAAGTACGAATTTTGAGAATCCGTAAATAGTTTTTTAGGTTTAGGGTAGGGTGGCAGCCGTATTTTTTTTACAAGCTCACATAGACCAGTTTAGGTCTCTAGTGTTACCACGGGCTGAAATGCTCCTCATCGAAACCAACCAGTTTGATATACAAATTTATCGATAATAATATCGGTACTGAAGAGATATGTTAGGATGCCTAGAAAGGCCGACCTGTATGTCCAGTCGTCGTTTTCTCAGAACGGGGCAGTCGCATAGCAAGTGCTCAATGCTCTTCACTTCCTCCTCATCTCCACAGCCTCTGCAGAAGTTATTGGATTCAATACCCAATCTTTTGGCGTGTTCGCCTATCAAGCAGTGTCCCTTCAGAACTGATACTAACGTAGACAATCTTTGCCTCTCTAGTGCGAGGAGATATTTTGATCTTCTCAGGTCATACCTTGTCTAGCTACCCTGCAGGTGCCGATTTCTGTCCATATTTCGTTGGACTGCCTGATTGCCTCTTGCCTAAGCCAAAGCTTGCACACGGATAGTGGCGCATCAATATATGCAAATTCTTCGAGAACTTGTAATGTCGTCCCTTTCCTAGCAAGTTCATCGGCTTTGCAGTTCCCCGGGATATCCCTATGCCCAGGCACTCATGTGAGGTGTATATTAAACTGCTCAGCCATCTCGTTAAGAGATCTGCGGCAGTCGAGGGGTCTTTGTAAATTTAGGGATGTTGCCTCCAGAGCATTGATGGCAGCCTGGCTATCCGAGTAAATGACAACGCCAGTGTTGGTTACTATGTTGCGACTCAGCCACTTGGCGACTTCCCATATTGCCATTATTTCGGCTTGATAGACACTGCAGGTATCCTGTAGTCTGTGAGCTATATCCAAACTAAGTTCTTCACAGTGTACTCCGAAGCCAACCTTTTCATCAAGCTTCGAACCATCCGTGTAAAAGTGGAGATGGTAATCCTTAAGGCCCCGCTTAAGCTCAGGCAGGCAGTTCTCTGAACCTTCGTTAGTAGGTTGGTGATGGTCAGATTGTCAGTTGCCGACCACCATACCACAATGCCGTATAACAGTATTGGATGAATTACTGCTATATATGTCCAGTGGACGATTTTAGGAGAGGGGCCCCACCGCGACCCTACAGCCTTTTTGCTGGAATATAAGGCGACGTTGGCCTTCCTTACACGTTCCAATACGTTAAGTCTAAATAACAGTTTTCAATCTAGAGTTATTCCTAAAAATTTTGAAAATTTGTCTTTCAGAAAAGACTAGATCTGTTCCATTTATCCGAGGTGGAGGGTCCACATGTGGGACATTATTCATCCTAGTAAAGACAACCAATTCTGTTTTTTTTTTGGGTTTACGCCCAAACCGCTGCTTCTGGCCCATCTAGCCAATTTTTTCAGAGCCACCTGTAGGATGTCTCTGTGGACGTTCACGAATTTGCCACTCACTGCGATTGCCACCTCGTCCGCATATGCCACGACCTTGCAGCCACAGCGTTCAAGATCTAGCAGGATTTCATCCAAATTAGTGGAGACAGTACTCTTCCTTGTGGGGTCCCTCTGTTTACAAACCTTGTTAGAGTTGTGGACCCAAGACATGCTGTTATGCGTCTTCTGTTGAGCAGACTTTGAATTAGTCTAATTGAGTTAACATTTAGATATGACAGTGCCGCTATTACCGAATCTGAGTGAATGTTGTTAAAAGCTCCTTCTATGTCAAGAAATGCCACCATGGAATTCATTGAAATGCAGGGACGATTCGATAGTGTTTACAAGTTCGTGCAGGGCTGATTCTGTAGACTTCCCCTTATTGTAAGCATGTTGGTTCACCGACAGGAGTTTTGTATCCAGGTTTTCCCTAATTAAATAATCTAAAAGCCTTTCCAGACCTTTCATTAGGAAGGAGGATAGGCTACTTGGTCTGACGTCTTTTGGCCTAGTGTGATATTCATACCTAAAGCGGGGAAGATCGCTTTAGGTATGAATACCACTTTGGTGTCCCTGCATCGATTCGGGATGTGTGAAAGCCTGATACAGCCTACATAAATTTTCTCCAGCCAGGGGATAATGTACTTTAACATTTTCTGCATTTCTGCTGGAGTCTGGTCCAGGTGACTTGAACGGCTCGAAGCTGTTAATAGCCCAGCTTATTCTGGATCTCTCAGTCCACAAGCTATCAACGATCGCAGTCCACTCGCATTCTTTTTGGTCTTACTGATCTTCGGGTTCTGTTGGTGAGTTCCCCGGGAAATGTGTGTCGAGCAGTACATTCAGCGACTGCTCGCTGTTTTTTGTCCAGTTATTTGCCTCATCCTGCAAGTAACCCACTGTACAGGGTGAAGCCTTGCGGCGTCGGAGACCTTTTCCACTTCGCCACAGAAGGTATACCAAGAGCGTCTTTGCGCCTTGGTTCCTTCTTATAGGTCTTGAGTTGCTCTTTGTAGGCATCACAAACATTAGCGACCCCAGTAGATTTAGCCTTGTTGAAAGCTTGTTCCATTGGGGTTTAGTTTTACCCTTGTACCTTGTTTTTGGACATGCTTCTTCAAGGGAACTATTGAATGATGTGGTGATATGCTCGATTAGATTATCCAGACCGGCTTTGTCATTTGGTTCGTACAGATGTTTGGAGTTGAGGACTTTCTTGAAATTCTTCTCATACAGGTGCCACTTTGTCTTCCTCACATTTCTGTGGACGGTAGGTTTAGGCGATTTTTCAGCGAGTTTCAACTCTATATAATGGTGATCTGAGAATGAGTGGTCGTCCAGTACATTCCATCCAATAATTTTGTCTGACAGCCGGTCAGTAGCAAACGTTACGTCGACTACATCTTGTCTGTCTTTAATTGTAAAGGTCGGTTTATTACCTATGTTACAAATACTAAGATTGGTAGTTAGAATAAAGTCAAGAAGCGAATCACCCCTATTGTTTATATCCGTACTACCCCAGATAGTATAATGAGCGTTCGTGCCTGCGCCAATAATCAGCTCGACCTCGTTAGACGTAGCTTCTTCTACTACTTCCCTGAATAGAGCAGTCGGTACTACAGCTTTATAAGGAAAGTAACTGGGGACCACCCAATATATGCGATTACCGATATCCAGACTAGCAGATGTTTGGTATTTACCACTTAAATTAGCCAGGAGACAGATACTTAGATCTTTCCTGGCCAAAATGCAGGTTCTTGGAGTGCCTTCACAGTTGGCCACAAGCAGTTTAAAGTTGGGTGTCCTGATACCGCACACCCTTCCTCCCACTGCGTAGGGCTCCTGTATCAGGACGATGTCTACTGCACCTGTGAACAGGCGCAGCAATCCGTAAATAGTTAATTTCTAAGAAATTCTAACCTATTTGTAATGATTTATTCTTAATTTATCCCGAAAAGTACAAGTTTCGAAAATCCGTTAATATTTCTTCCTTTATAGCACAAAGTTCGAATTTAAGTATTGCAATCTCTGTCAAAGGTTACCATATTCCGGTCCATGTTGACGCTCGTTTAACCCTTTATAACGCAAAAGAATGCAAGTTGCGAAAATAATCGCACATTATTAGGTCGCCTTTAGGAGGTGATACAATATTTTAGCCACATTTTCCTTAAAAAGTACTAATTTCGAAATAAAGGGTTTTACAAAAAAAAGTTGTTATTTTGGTATTCTAAGAAAAATGCCATTTTTTGAGATAAATGATCGGATGTATATTTCATAATAAAGAGGAAGGTATGCCGTTAATAATAAAAACAACATCAGCCAAATTGCCACCACGACCACGCTTACAGAACCATATCCTTTTCATGAAATTTGCCATAACCAAATCGCAAAGTGGCTGCCCTATGTCCTCGATAGCCTCAAGAATTCGATCTTTGAGGTCTTGAATCGACGCTGGGATGTTGGCGTTCCCCTTTTCTTTCACGTGGCCCCAAAGGAAGAAGTCGCAAGGTGTTAAATCACATGATCTCGGTGGCCAATTGTGATCACCTCTTCGAGAGATAACACGGAAACTTTTCCCGTAACAGAGCAATGGTTTCGTTGCTTGTGTGGCACGTAGCGCCGTCTTGTTGAAAGTAAACGTTGTCCAGATCAATACCATCCATAAAAAAATCATTAATCATCTATCGATAGCGTAATCCATTCACCGTAACTGTTGATCCAACCTCATTTTGGAAAAAGTAAGGTCCAATGACCCCGACGGATCATAAACCGCACCAAACAGTCACACGTTGAGGATGGAGAGGCTTCTCAACAATAACTCTTGGGTTTTCCGAGCCCCACACGCGACAATTTTGCTTGTTGACGTAGCCACCGAGGTGGAAATGGGCCTCATTAGTCAAGATGATTTGTATCGTTTTTTGATCGTTTTGTATCGTTCGATGATCGTGTATCGTTCCATGTTTAGTAATGGCGTAGTTTCTACTTGTCAAATGTCAGAGAATAAAAGCTTCAAAAGTGACAGCTACCGAAATACCGGGTGATTCAAAATAAAACCTCTTGTTGGAAAACCCGTTCCTTATGTGAATGTAACATATTTACGTCCATTTTTTTTAACTTTAATTAAAGAAGAACGTGTTTGGAATATCTGTTATTAGTGCTTCCTTAAGGGAGTATCTCATATTCGGTCCTTTTTGTCTCCTTTTGACATAAGATTTTTGGAAAATACGTGTTCATTATTAGTTAATAAATAGCAAAAAAGTACAAATTTCGAAATTTGGGCCCATTGTCCTCATTTTAAATCAAAAGGTACGAGTTTTGAAAATCCTTTATTAGCTCATCTTTAAGGGGGTATTACATTCGATTTTGATCCACCTAGCCACCAAAAGAAACTAATTTTAAAAATCCCCTGTTTTTCAACTCCAGAACAGCGTACTACATTTACGTCCAAAAGTGGGAATTTCAAAAATCCATTAAAATGTCACCTCTATGTAGTAGAGGGTACCATACCCGTTTTTTTAGCTCAAAAAGTACGAATTTCTGAAATCCGTTGTTTGTTTGTCTCTACTATTTTCGGGTCTTTTAGGCCTGCATAACCCTAAAAAATACAATTCCGAAAAACTGTTATTTCTTCATGTATCTTTAGGTAAGGGTACCATACTATTCTCATTTTTGTCTATTTATTCCACAAATTCGGTTATTATGTAATATCTACCAAAAGGTGCCATATGTAGGCCCTTGGTGTCTTCTTGTAGCCGAGAGGGTAAAATACTCGTATCGGGTTTGGCCCAGCTTTGTCGTAAAATACAATAAATAAATAAATATAATGTTTATATATAAATAGTCCCACAGTACTAATAGTGCGAATTTCACAAAAAACCTCCTATCGTAATCCAATGTTCCAAGGAGGATTCTAGCATCAAATGTGGGCATTCTAAATCCTATTTAGCCCCTAAAAGTACAAATTTCCGAAAATGACTTCTTGTCTAATTCATACCTTCTCACCACATTCTAAGTCTAGCCATTTGTCCTCCCAAGAGCTACATTCGCACCTTGCAATCATACTTTAACCCTTTTATGCCCCACTATACCATATTTAACCCCTTTTGCCTGTAGTACAGTTTAAATCCGCGCACGATAGGCGGGACTTAAAATAAAAACAAACAAACTTTATATTAAATTATTTTATTTAGACGGTGTGGTTTGATGTAATGGCAGTACTGAGTGAAGTAGGCGCAAGTGACAAAGACAATCGAAGGTATAGACACCTTATCGCAGTTGACTTTTAAAGTAACAAAAAAGCTTTCTGTAGATGGCTACGTAAAAATCTTCACACTCGCATACAAACGTATGCGAAATTTACTTTTCCCCCTTCTTTTGGTAAAAATGTGCGAATACACTGGGGTGTCCTTCGATTGTCTTTGTAAAAACATATGACATCTCATTCACTATAGCGCTACGAACAACAGAATTGTTCCCACGTTGCTCAGTCATAGGCTACGTAACCGGATTTTTATATGTGAACTGTTTAAGCGTAAGTCGCGTACCATATTTACCTTTCGCCCCGCAGAGCTCCTAAAAGTAAGATTTTCATAAAAATACCTCCAATCCCAATCCAACGTCCCAAGGAGGATTCTAGCATTAAATTTGGATATCCTACATCTTTTTTAACTCCTAATAGTACGAATTTAGGAAAATTACTTGTTACCTAAATCCTATCTTCTCACCATATTCTAAATTTAGCCATTTAGATTTGGAGGTGATCGCATAGTTGGTATTTTTTGTTCCATTATATGTCTGAAAATACGAATTTCGAAAAATCCCGGCAATCTCGAGTCTACGTCCTAACCTTATATCAACCTTCATGATTCAACATTTAGCTTGTTGGATTAGCATCGCCATAGTTGACCCTTTTAGCCTGATCTCTCTGTGTCAATGGCTATCCTCCCACCAAATTTCAAGTTTCCAGCTTCAGGCGTTTGGATGATATATCGGTGTAGCTTAATTTAATTTTATATTTTTATTTCACAGGAACCTTTATTTGATACCAGCGATTTAAGATCCATTAAATCCGATGATATATCCATGCAAACTCAGTGCTACGGTAAATCCGGCAGCATTGAAATCTCACTTTTGTACGATGCACCCATGCGTAAGATGACGGTACATGTGCTACAGGTAAGCAGCAGCTAGCAGCCATTAGATGTTCCAGATTTGACAGGAAATTCTTTTAAATTCGTTACTCCATTCCAGGCACGTGGTCTACCAACTTTGGGTAATGGTCAACAGTGTCACACGCAAGTGCGCCTTCTAATGTTACCGAATAAGAAACAGAAACACAAGACCAAAATACGTTCGGGCGAAAATCCCCAATATGTGGAGAGTTTTCTACTGCATCGTGTGACGCCCGAAGAGGTGAATAATATGGGACTGCGCGTGCGTTTGTATGGATGCGAACGTTTGCGCAAAGAACGACTGATCGGTGAAGCATATGTTAGCTTTGCTACAATAGATTTGGAATTGGAAACAAATCTATGGCTTCCATTGGAGCCAAGAAATACATCATCGGTATGTTGACATCGACTATTTGGAATTACAAGTTTTATTATTTTCTTTTTCGTTTTCCAGATTTTGGGATCATCCAGTGATCTGCTAAGTTTAGCCCGTTCCGATAGTGCCGGCTCGACCACTTCAATGCAACATGGAGGTGTACCCGAGCTACTTCTAGGTTTAGGTTATAATGGTACCACAGGTCGCTTAACCGTTGAAATTGTCAAGGGCAGTCATTTTCGTACACTGTCCATAAACAAGGCGCCAGATACATATGTTAAGCTGTGTTTAGTTAGTAGTATAGGACAAGAGATATCAAGAGCGAAAACATCAACGAGGCGCGGTCAGCCAAATCCTCTGTTTAAAGAGACATTTGTATTCCAGGTAAGTGAATAAATATCTCATAAATGGGTAAAATAAAAACTTTTGCAATTTGTTTATTGGATTTTGGTCAAGTAAATACACATTTAACCGTTTTTGCGGGATTTGTGGTACCGTAAAGTTATTAAACTCCACAAAATTTTAAGTATTTATATGGACTTCAATCAAAGTTATAAGCAGTTAAATTTTTGTGCAAAATGGTCAATTTGTATGGGAGGTACCAAAAGGGGCGTGGTAATAACGCTCATTTTGCACGGGACTATAGATATTGTAAAGGTATTAAACTGCAGAAGTTCACCACATTATGCAATGTGTATAAGCAATCGTGTTCAAAATGAAATTAATAGTACTTGTCAAGCTTTGTACACACGATTGTCAGATGTAACAATATTGTCAGGAAAATGGCGGAAAAATTCAACCCTGTTAACTTACAACCGCGTGAACATAAAATTTTTTTCTTGCAACGTTGACAGAAAAGTCATTGTAAGACAATAATATAATAATATTGGTAGACACTTTTGGCTGTCAGATGTGCGAAGTTTTTGCATGTGAAAATGACGCCATTATCAGAGAAACATTTTACTGGCAACTCTTGCAATCGTCTGAACTGACAATTCACCTTTGCCTAACAATCTGTCATTGTCCGTACATTTGCAACACTATAACAAGTTTGATATTGTTGTCCGATCTGACAATCGTGTGTACATAGCTTCACGCTCTTATACACAGACAGCTTATTGAGAGAATCAATAATTTCAAAGCTTTCACTATCATGGCGGACAAATTAGCTGATATTTCAGGGGTTGAGCAAGTTTCAATGTGTATCCGGTACCTTAATGAAAACGATGGAAGATTTAAAATTTGCGAAGTTTTGTAGAGTTTCGTCCCAACAAAACAGTTCGATGAAAAAGGTTTGGCTGAAGTTATTCTAAATTCCCTCGCAACGTCTGGAATTGATTGTTTATTTTATGTTTATGCATCTGACAATGGCGCCATTGTCAGAGAAATATTTATTGGAAGCACTGTCTATAAAATATTTTTATTGGCAATGCTGCATATCGTCATCAGAAACGAGAAAGGGCCTATCATCATATTTAAAAATTTTACAGGAGAAGCAAAAAACTAAATAAATTGAAAAATGTTGTCGTTAGAAAAAGGGGATTTTCAGGATAATACCTGAACATAATGACGCACATATATATTCACACAAAACATGATTTATAAATGGTTTGTGAAAATTGCGTGAAATAGGAATTTTTAACTATGAAAAAAGAAATAATTTGCTGTTAGGCCCTTTTGAATTTCGTTAATAAATTCGCCATTTTTAATAGTAGGTCGCTAAAAATTTGTCAGGATGTGTCTTTTGATGCATTGTATCGAAATCCACCAAAAACTGAATTTTCATTTTTCTTGTTGTTACGCCCTTTTTCGTTTCTGATGACAATATAAATATTTACAAAACATATTGTAAATACATGAAATTGCAAGGTTTTTTTGCAATCGTCCGAACTGTCAATTCGCCTTTGCCTACAAATCTGCCATTGTCCGTACATTGTCAGCATTTTAACAGAGTTGATAACGTTGGCCGATCTGACAATTGTCTGTACATAGCTTAAGTTACGCACGCAAAGTAGTCTCAGTTAGAAATTGTCCTGGCACTATACAAACCATATACCACTTTTTTCAATATCCTAAAAGGCAAATAGCTCTCAAAGAAGCAATTGCTAATAACCGGAATTTCCGTGATGATAAAAAACAAAAATTAAAGTGATATTGCGAACTCGATGGGCAGAACAACATGAGTCGTTGAAATATATCTTCACATACAAGTAGCGGTTTTGGAATAAATGCATTCGACCAGGACTGATCAGAAAACTACAATATCTGCATTTCAGTTATTGCTGGCTCTAAAAACGTTGGATTTTCAAGTGGCATTATCACTAAGTCGCCTTCTTCAAAGTGAAAATCATTATTTAGCTGAACCCGCCCATCTGGCTGAAAATACGAAAAAGGAATTCATGGACATACGCGAAAATTGTACTCTCCATTTTAGTGCGATTTTTTCGTCTGTTTAAATATTTTGTGAAGAACAAGACATTCCAAACAAGAAACCTAGGATTCAAACCCGACAAAGTCATCGTTGCAACAAATATTGAAGAATATTATAAGATTTCGACCTATATTCCATAGCCGTGGAATTCCGTCAAATTTCCAATGTCTTTTTATCCCCTCACCTTAGAGAGGAGCGTATATATCATTTGATACGAACCAAAAGTGTAACACATCGAAGGAGTAACCTAAGACCCTAAGAGTGTTCGGTGGATATCCGTTTGGGTCATTTTAATTCGAATGAGCAATGTCCGTCCGTCCGTCCGTCTGTCTGTCTGCTGGCTGGTGCGCACGATAACTCTCGAAAGGAGTAACCGATTGACTTCAAATTTGGTATGTGGTAACATTTTCTTCTATCTCCGGCTAAGTTCGAAGATGGGCCATATTGGTCCTCTCCTTCTAGTATCTCCCCCACAAAGGGTGAAATATTGATTATTTAATAACTTCTATACTACTTATTTGAATCCTCTGAAGTACTATATATAGTATTAGTTTATTAGTCACTATTACATCGAGAAAAATGAGCCAAGTTGCCACCCCCTTTTGGTATCTCCCACACAAATGGACAATTTTGAACCAAAAGTTAATAGCTTATAACATTATTACCAGTGCGTACAAATACTTGAAATTTTGTACAGTGTAATGCCTTTATAGTACCTAGAGTCCAGAGGAAAGTGACCGTTATTGGGAAGCCCCTTTTGGTACCTCTCACACAAATGGACCATTTTGTACCAAAAGTAAACATCTTTTAACTTTAATACCAGTACGTACTTTAAAGTTATTAAATGCAATTTAAATTGAAAATAATTTAAATAAATCAAAAAATAAATAAATTTACTAATTTTTTTTGAGACTCAAGGTGTGGGGATTCATTAGTTGGTTTACCCGACTGAACTTTCTTACTTGTTTCATCTAAAATGACAATACTAAATGAAGATTTTGCCTGACACTTCTTTTGTAGTGTGGATTGCGTCGGCTGAAAAATTACATGCGGTCAACAATGACTGGAAATCGTTTACGTGAATGGGCTTCCCTAAATATTCATCGTGACATTCCAGTAGAAGTTAACGCAGTATTACACGATTTTTTTTCGCCTCGCCGTGTCAATTTGTTAAAACATTAATACAATTAATATATTGTTTAATTAATACAATTAATATAATATTTAAATACAGAAACATTAACAAGTAAGTAAGTTCAGTCGGGTAAACCGACTTATAAATTCTCTCCTTGAGTCCCAAAAAAATATTCTTAATTTTTTTTTAAATTATTATCAATTTAAATTGCATTTAATAAATTTGAGATATGTATGTACTGGTATTAAAGTTAAAAGCTGTTGATTTTTGGTACAATATGGTCCAATCATGCTAATAACTATAAAAGCATTACATTATACGAAATTTCAAGTATTAGTATGCACTGGTATTAAAGTTTAATGCTGTTAACTTTTGGTACAAAATGTTCCATTTGTGTGGGAGGTACCAAAAGGGGCGTGCCAATAACGCCCACTTTTTTCTGGACTCTAGGTACTATAAAAGCATTACACTGTACAAAATATCAAGTATTTGTATGCACTGGTATTAAAGTTATAAGCTGGTAACTTTTGGTACAAAATGGTCGATTTGTGTGGGAGGTACCAAAAAGGGAGTATCCACTTCGCCCATTTTTCTTGGCGGTTTGGCGACTAACAAACTAATACTATGTGTGAAATTTCAGAAGATTCGAGTAAGTAGTATAGAAGATATTAAAGAATCAATATTTCACTAAAGTTAACCCTTTGTGTGGGAGGTACTAGAAGAGTGAACCAATATGGGCCTTCTTCGAACTTAGCCGGAGATAGAGAAAAATATTACCGCATACCAAATTTGAAGTCAATTGGTTACTCCTTTTGAGAGTTATAGTGCGCACCAGCCAGCAGACTGACGGACATTGCTCAAATGACTTAAAATGACCCAAAACTGATTTCCGCCGAACATGCTTAGGGTCTTAGGTCACTTCTCCAATGTGTTACACTTTTGGCTCGTAGCAATTGATATATACCCTCCTCTCTAAGGTGAGGGGATACAAATAGTTAAAGATGTGTCCAACATTTTTGTTCGGGGTATCATAACATACAATTTAAGTTAAACATTAATTTTCGGAATATAGTTGCCGATGTAGTAATAAGACGTTCGTATTTACATTTAACAATTATCTAATTATATTTATTATTACAAAAACTAGTTCACAAAATCTTACGAAGTATTACTAAAAATGCTACCGTTGACGGCGAAGACTTTTCTCGGAATTCAGCTGCTGTTTTCTCCTCCTCTGCAGTGTTACCGTTGGAAAATTTCAGAAAGGGGCACAAAAAGGGGATTTTTCCGAAAAACGGGGCACACGTTCATAAAATAAAGTGGCATGCTTTTTAAGGTTCTTATATAAGGCAAAACACAATAAAATCAAAACTTGTACACATTTTCTACAAATTTGTAAAGAAATTTATAAAAAAAACTATATGAGCTTATTATAATGAAATCCAAAGCGCTAAATTATTTTTATTGCTGAATTGCTGCAATTTTCATGTGGACCTGATATCTATATATATAAAAGAGAGTGTCTGTTTGTGGGTTTGTTTGTTTGTTTGTATGTTTGTATGTTTGTTCCGTATAGACGTCTAAACGGCTAGACCGATCATCTTGAAATTTTCACAGAATGTACATGTGAAGGGGGTGCTGAAAATAGGGTACTTGAATTTTCGATATATCAAGTGGGCGTGGACCCGCCCATATGGGTAAAATTTTGGTATTGAGAAAAATTTTTAGCTAGAGTGCTGAAATTTTTTGTGTATGCATTTAGTGACAGATTATGTGAATTTTCAAAAAATGGGCGGAATCGGACCAATGGGCGTGGCCCCGCCCATATAAGCCAAATTTTGAAATTCAAATATTTTCCACAATTTATTAGAGAGAGTTCTGTAGTTGAGCGTATATGTATCTGGTGACAGTCTACGTGATTGGTCCAAAAATTGGCGGGATCGGCCCAATGGGCGTGGCCACGCCCACATAGACCAAATTTTGAAATTTCGATATCATGAACAATTTGCTAGCGAGAGTGCTGCAATGTGTTGTATATATGTATCTGGTGACAGTCTACGTGATTGGTCCAAAAATTGGCGGGATCGGCCCAATGGGCGTGGCCCCGCTCACATAGACCAAATTTTGAAATTTCTATATCTTGCACAATTTATTATCGAGAGTGCTGCAGTTTTGTTTATATGTATCTGGTGACAGTCTCCGTGATTGGTCCAAAAATGGGCGGGATCGGCTCAATGGGCGTGGCCCCGCCCACATAGACCAAATTTTAAAATTTCGATATCTTGCACAATTTGCCAGCGAGAGTGCTGCAATGTTGTGTATATGTATCTGGTAGCAGTCCACGTGATTTTTCCAAAAATGGGCGGGATCGGACAAATGGGCCTGGCACCGCCCATATCAGCTAAATTTTAAAAATGTGATATCATGTACAATTTTATACCGAGAGACCTGGAATTTTGTGTATATGTATATGGTGGCAGTCTGCGTGATTGGACCAAACATGGGCGGGATCGGCCCAATGGGCGTGGCCCCGCCCACATAGACCAAATTTTGATATCTAGCACAATTTGCGAGCGGGAGTGCTGCAATGTTGTGTATATGTATCTGGTTATATTATACGTAATTGGTCAGAAAATGGGCGGGATCGGCTCATTGGGCGTGGCCCAGCCCACATAGACCAAATTTTGAAATTTCGATATCTTGCACAATTTGCTAGCGAGAGTGCTGCAATGTTGTGTATATGTATCTGGTAGCAGTCCACGTGATTTTTCCAAAAATGGGCGGGATCGAACCAATGGGCGTGGCACCGCCCATATAAGCCAAATTTTAAAAATGTGATATCTTGCACAATTTGTTAGCGAGTGACCTGGAATTTTGTGTATATATTTCCGTTGGCGATCTACGTGATTGGTCCAAAAATGTCCGGGTTCGGACCAATAGGCGTGGCCCCGCCCACATTGACCAAATTTTGAAATTTTGATATCTTGCACAATTTGCTAGCGAGAGTGCTGCAATGTTGCGTATATGTATCTGGTGGCATTGTACGTAATTGGTCAAAAAATGGGTGGGATCGGACCAACGGGCTTTGCCCCGCCCATATAAGCCAAATTTTGAAATTGATATAACTTGCACAATATGTTAGCGAGAGTGCTGGAATTTTGTGTATATGTATATGGTGGCAGTCTGCGTGATTGGTCCAAAAATGGGCGGGATCGGCCCAATGGGCGTGGCCCCGCCCACATAGACCAAATTTTGATATCTTGCACAATTTGCTATCGGGAGTGCTGCAATGTTGTGTATATGTATCTGGTGGCATTCTACGTAACTGGTCAGAAAATGGGCGGGATCGGACCGCCCTTATAAGCCAAATTTCGAAATTGATATATCTTGCACAATTTTGTATCTAGAGTGCTGTAATGTTGTACATATGTATCTGGTGACAGTCCACGTGATTGCTCCAAAAATTGGCGGGATCTGACCAATGGGCGTGCCACCGCCCATATAAGCCAAATTTTGATATTGAATTATATTGCTCATTTTGTTAGCGAGAGTGTTGAAATTTTGCGTACATGTATCTGGTAGCAGTCTACGTGATTGGCTTACAAATTGGCGGAATAGGACCAGTGGGCGTGGCACAGCCCATATTTTGATATATCTTGCATGTATTATATAGGAAGTACATGAACAAAAATGCTCGGTATGCGATAATTACAGCTGCTCATTCCAATACAATCGCAATATGAGAATGTGATGCATGACCAATGAAACAAGAATTTGGAAATTTTATAAGTATACATTTCTATTTTCTGGACTTTCCACTGAATTCGGTATTTTTTCATTCACTGAATTTATTACTAATACCAGTAAGGAAAAGCAGAAAGTCGGGCGGGGCCTAACAATGCGATAAGGGTCATTGCGATAATAATCTGGAATAATTGGTAAATGTATTTTGAACCGATAATCCCTAAATTAAGCAATATTCGTTCCTAAATTGAGAAACATTTTTCTGGAGAACTTTGTAATGATCGGAAGTAAAGTACAACTTCTATAGCGCTTTGTAACCAAATCTGGAGGAACATATATATGGAGGTTATATATAAATCTGAATCGATTTTCCTTGAATACTCATTCATGTAAAATAGAAACCTGTTTCTGTCGAATTTCCTACTGATCGGATATAAAACACAGTCTCTACAGCGCTTACATGTCAAATTGGGGGTAACATATATATGTGGGCTATATCTAAATCTGAACCGATTTTCTCCGAATTTTGCGGTATTACTGATCGGATATAAAATACAGTTTCTACAGCGCTTGAATTTCAAATCGGGGGTAACATATATATGGGGACTATATCTAAATCTGAACCGATTTTCTCCGAATTTGGCAGTATTCCTTCATGTAATAACAAACCTCTTTCTGCCGAATTTCGTACTGATCGGATATAAAATACAGTTTCTACAGCGCTAATTTTGACATGGGCAGCGAAGCGCACCGGGCTCAGCTAGTATGTATATAATTTTATAAATTGAAAAATTAATTATTCACACAGTTTCTGCTTTTAACTACGAATTTCCGAACTGCATATGTGATATGTCCATATATCGGAATGGACGTGATCGGGTTATGCAATATATTTCGATAATAGTACCTGTGTTTTACTCTAAAACAAATTTAAAAAAGCTACACAAAACATTTTTGTGATGTATACTATCTACGTAAATATATGAAATATCATATATTTTACATTTATTTTTTTTATTTATCATTACTTTTTGGCAATTTATTGTCTTCATACGTTATTTACGTACATTAGTACGTAAAATGTTGTTTAAATAGTGCCAAAATATAATTTTGTACAAAAGTGGCAGAAGTGTATAAAAGTAGTATCCCAAAAGAAAAGGGGCGCAAAAGTTTCACGGCTGAAAAAAAGGGGCATAACTGCCCCTTTAGTTGCACAACGGTAACACTGCTCCTCTGGTTCGTTACAACGTTGCCAGATTGTTTGTCATTCGAACACGGCGGTCTTGGTGCTGCCACAGGAAGCACATTTTTTTCTCAAAAACACACAGGATGGACGCTATAGTTTTGTCTTTGAATAATTCTTATTGAAAAAATTACCTGAGTATTATTTAATGTTACCCACCCCCCCCCCCCCCAAAAAAAAAAAAAAAAATCCTACGCATGGCCCTGTGTATGCGAGGTACCAAAAGTGGCGTGGCAACTTAGCCCATTTTTCTCAAGATGATAGCGATCAAAAAACTAAAGGTAAGTACAGACGATTTGCAGATCGGAAAACATTGCCAGAAAAATGGCGGAAAAATGCAACCCTGTGAATTTACAACCGTGTGAACATACAATTTTTGTGTTGCAACGTTAGCAGAAAAGTCATTGCGAGATAATTTGCTGATTGTTATATGTGCGAAGTTTATGCATGTGACAACGGCACCATTGCCAGAAAAACATTTTATTTGCAACACTGTCTATAATGTATTTTTATTGACAATCATGCATATAAATAATTACAAAATATATTGTAAATATATGAAATTGTAATGTTTTCGCAATCGTCTGAACTGTCAATTCACCTTTGCCTAACAATCTGACATTGTCCGTATATTTGCAGCACTTTAACAGGGTTGATAACGTTTGCCGATCTGGCAATCGTCTATACTCAGCTTAATACTATGTCTGGAATTGTGAAATATTCTGTGTGATAGTATAGAAGTTATGAGATGCTCAATATTTTACTAAATTTTCACCATTCGTGGGGGAGATAGAAAAAAATATTGACACATACCAAATTTGAAGTCAATCGGTTAATGCTGTCGAAGTTATCGTGCACATCAAACAGACAGAATGACTTAAAATGGCCCAAAACAAATGCCCGCCAAATCCCAAACAGATTCCCGCCAAATTGGGCGCCATATTACATCAGAAAAATGTATGCATATCCCTTCGACAAAAATGTTAATGCAAAGTATTTTCAGAGTTTATTTATTTTATTTCATCATATTTATGAAATTCATACATATTATAAAGAAGTTAGTTTGAAACATTTTCATAAAATTTTTGAAGCATTTATAAATATTATAACAATTTTTTAAATTTTAAGAAATATTTCATATAATTTATAAATAATTCCTTTTTTCGGTGTTA
Source organism: Eudasyphora cyanicolor (assembly GCA_963930755.1). Taxonomy (NCBI): domain Eukaryota; kingdom Metazoa; phylum Arthropoda; class Insecta; order Diptera; family Muscidae; genus Eudasyphora; species Eudasyphora cyanicolor. Next base: position 206,812,475 of record OZ005734.1, on the reverse strand, counting down.
TTGTACGTATTTATGAAATTCATAGATTTTATGAGATAGTTTGTTTAAAATATTTTCACGAAATATTTTTGAGGCATGCAAATGCCTATTATTACAAAAAAAATAAAATAATTATTTTAAAATGTTTCAAATGTTATGAAATGTTTTATATATTTTATGAAAAAGTTCCTTGATGATTATAATATAATTATTTTAAAATTGTTCACATGTTATGAAATGTTTTATATATTTTATGAAAAAGTTCCTTGATGATTTTTGTTGGTAAACATTTTATGAATAATTCTGAGTTTTTAAAACTGTTTTCTATTTCCACAGGTGGCCTTGTTTCAACTGAACGATGTTACGTTAATGGTTTCCGTTTACGCTAAGCGTAATATGAAGAAAAATGAAATGGTCGGTTGGTTTAGCCTAGGCCTAAACTCATCTGGACCAGAGGAAGTGGCCCATTGGGTGGATATGCGTGATATGGCCAAGGGGGAGCTGTTGGCACGATGGCATGTGCTGGTGGACTCCTGATTCGAGCAGTTGGGCCAATCTTCGCGTCGTGGTAGTGGCCTGAGTCTGTTGGCCTCCTTTGCCGCAACGAAAGATAAGTCCAAGAGTAAAAAGCCCAAGGATGAAGAGAGCACAGCAAAGCCTGACGTTGTTGCTGTTGACATAGAGACTGGCCTTGAATTGGATTTTGTTTAGACGACGTGCGTGTCTCACCTTCACAACACCCCGCCTCCCATATAAAAAAAAACAAAACAACACATGCCTCCGTCGCAATCAAAATCTGATTCTAAAAACAATTTTTTCTAATGAACATTTTTTTTGTGCCCAACAAAATAAACATTTTGCTCTGAAATGTTTATGGCAAATTTGGTAAGTCAGTGTGTGTGTGTGTGGGAGATAATTTTACACACAACACACTCTCAAGAGTAATTGTACAACAACAATATTTCTATTTGTAATTTTTACATACACAAAAATATTGAAAACATTTTTTCTAGACAAAAAAAAACAAAACCAGAATTTTGAGAAAACCAAATCAAAACGATTTTCTAAATTAGCTTTTCCAACCGCGCACAGCTCTTTCAAGGAGCGAGCGAGTGGAGTAATAAGGACATCATAAACTATTCGTATTTGGCAAGTGTAACACTGAAGAAGACGATTTTGTATGAAAACCAACAAGAACAACAATTTAGCTTGTAATTAATTAATTAATTAACTAATTGAATGAATTCTTTGTCACTTTAACAAATTAATTCTACGCGCACATATTAATTATGACATAATAACTTATAACAACAACTATACATTTTTGGTAACCAAAAACTTAAAGAAAAACCAACAAAAACAGCAAAAATACACACAAAAATACCTAAAATTAAGATAAATTTTTTATATTTGAAATTTAAAATGAAAAAACAGAAAGAAAAAAAACAAAGAAAATAAGAACGCAAACAAAACTGTTTAGATTTAATAATTAAGTCCATAAATTTTTTTATATTTTACACTTAACATTAACTAAAATATACTTACATACATACATGACTAAATAATACGCCCGAAAGAAAGCATAAACTTTCGTTAAAATTAAAATAATTTCAAGTGAAAGAAAACAAAAAAAACACTAAAATTAAATATCCTTAAACTAAGTTTGTTTCCAAAAAAATCAAATGCCTACGTAAATTTCTTATTCATCTTGTAACTATGTATTTTTGTGATAAAGTCTGGGAAACATATTCAAAAAGACGGGAGAAAGAATGAGGGGAATAGGAAGAAGAAAAGCAAACTACTCTTTTGTTGAAACAGAAAATTATTTTGGTAATAATAGTTTTGTAAAAAAAATTGATTTTCGTATAGCGTCATTGTGGCTAAAAATACACAAAGTACACTCAGAAAAATCGACACAATCTAAGTGTGATCTGACATAAATGCTATGACAAGTGTCATTGCGTTTGAACTCACGAAATGTCGTCATTGTTGTCATGTCTATCATTATTTTAACTGGTCTTTAATGATTATTGAGTCATCAATACAATGACAATATGTCATTGTGAATATAGTGTTAAATATATGATGCAATGCAATTAATGCACTATAGAATTGACAATGATCCAATGAACAATGTTACTGATTTAATGCTATATCATCTTAATTAAAATAACAATGACCAATTAACTTTGACCCACAAATTTAAATAGGTTGAACAAAAAATTAATTCGCTATCATAATAATAACAAGTAAGAACGTAAAGTTCGAACAGGTCGAACGGTATACACCCTCCACAAAGGTTCACAATCCGCAGTAAAGTAAAGAAAATTACAATCGAATACCTTTATACCGAACTCGCAGATACAAAACATTTTAGATCGCTATATACGAAGATCGTTATAGACGAAGCTCGTTAGCGAAAAGTCTCCATATCTCTCATTTGAGAAGTCCCGCTCAAAGAAGTAGAGGTTTTGTGACTATCGATTGTTTTCTGCTAAGATTATTTACATCCTGTTTCTGTAACTTAAAAATTTGCTTTACTTCGCCTGCCAGACGACAAACAGCTGATTTGGGTTTCACTAACTACCATCACAACGACAAGTCGCACGATAATGAACTCGTACGAAAACGTAATCATTTCAGTGTAAATTTTGGTTTCACTATCTCTCTTTGCTGTCATCTGGGCGAACACAAATGTCAGATCGAGTCGCTTTATTTTATTTGTCGACTGATAGGATCAATGACAAAAAAAGGTTATTAAAAGCATAAAATAAGTAGATATTAATATAATTATGGTAAAAACAATTAAATAATAATAAAATTGTATACATAGGTATACATATTTAAGCATAAATAAGTCAACATTGTCAGCTCGCTAAGATGGAAAAAATTCATCAGTGCACAATGAGAGAGACGTGAGAGAGAGAGAAGGAAATGAGAGTCTTGGTTCTGCTCAGCTGACTCACCCAGTGTTGATTTTTTGGCCGCTGCTAGTGTAAAAAGTACAGAGGTGTATTTGCTAAGGTCGACCATACAAAAATGTGTGCTTTTTTAGACCGGAAGTTGTAAAATTATTGATCTGGCAATTACATCATTTTCCAATTGGCACATTGCTAACGTCATTGACGAAAGGCCAGGCGAACGACCGAACCGTAAAGAAACCAAATTCCTGAAGAATGTGAGTGACTGGTTTTCGTTCGCAGAGACTTTCGTTAGAAATACAGAAACAGGCCGTTAATATTTTAAAACTATCGATATTTTTGGTCACTATCGATAGTGAATCCGAAATGATCTGCCAATGAGATTGTAAAATCAAGTTCACAAATGCAAACGAACACACATATTATCAAGTCAACAAAAGATTCAGCAAATCGGTTCGGACGTTTGGATGTCTCTTTCATTGAGTTCCGACAAAAACAGGCAAATTGCCTAACATTCCAAAATCACATAAAACAAGTGGAAATACGTCAAATCTTCTAGACAATTAACAACAAGTCAAAGTCCACAATAAGGGAGTACAGAACTGGGGTTAGCTCTAACAAAAAAAGAATGTTCAGCAAAACTGGACAATTAATTTCGGACAGGCGCACGAAATTAAATAAAAATTATATCTGTTGTTTTTATGAACAAAAATATGTACTGATCTCATTTTTAACTTGTATACATTAAAAAATGGAAGTAATCATTTTTGTTTTTCTGCATTTAACTAAGAAAATAAAAACTTGTTTTGTTTTTTTAAACAAATTGAATTATTTATTTTACATAAAACAGCTTTTCTTGGAGGACTATTAAAATTCGATAGTATCGTCGATATAGCGATATTTTTGTTAAGATTTGATAGTTGAGAATCAATATATCGATGTTTTTTTTTAACTATCGAAACTATCCGATAGCGCCACTATCGATAGTTTGCCACATCTACCAAGAAGTCAAACCGGTAGTGACAGAAGTTATAAGAGCTATATGGAGGTTGATTTTTTGGCAACTTTATTTTTGGTAACACTGTTTTTGGCAGCTCAGCTGTTTTCGTATTTTCATCATTAAACATTGGATGATATAAATGAAATCCGAAAGTTCTTAAAAAATCACTCTTTATAAACGTGATGAGTTGTAGTCGCATGCCACAGATTCCGTTCGGAATTCCGCAGTTGGAATCAGCAACTGTGGGAATAAATTATTTTTTCAATTTAGAAATTTATATATATGTATATTAGGTCCACATGGAAATTTAAATTGCTTTCATTCTGAAATAAAATTACATTAACGTTTCCTATAAAAGTCAGATTTGGATTTCATTCCAATTCCGAACGGATTTAAACTCTGTGACAGGGCCCACAGTATAGTTTCCTAAATATCACCTAAATCAAGATGTTAAATCTGGACTCATTTCGAAAAATGGACCTCTGACCCATTTTTAATATGAAATATTAATTTCAAAATTTTTTTTAATACAATATGCAACAAAATTTTTCTTTAAAATTGCAATTTTCGGGGAAGATATTTGGACCATATTTTTTTATGTAAGGAAATAATTAGGGCTAGAAATGCTGAAAACATCACTTTTACGTAGTAACAGAAGTTCACGGCCTGTCTCTGTGTTTCTAACGAGAGTCTCTGCGAACGAAAACCGGTCACTCACTTTCGTCAGGAATTTGGTTTCTCTAAGGTTCGTTTGCCTGGCCTTACGTCAATGACGTTAGCAAATTACAAATTGGAAAATAATGTAATTGCCAGATCAATAATTTCACAACTTCCGGTTTAAAAAAGCACACATTTTCGTATGGTCGATGTTCGTAAATACACCTCTATACTCTTTACACAAGCGGTGGCCAAAAAAATCATCCCTGGGTGGGTCAGCTGAGCTGAATCAAGACTCTCTTTTGTCTCTCTCTCTACTACGCCTCTCTCATTGTGCACTGATGATTTTTTTTCATCTTAGCGAGCTGCCAATGCTGACTTTAAATATGTATACATACTGTTTAAATATGTATACATATGTATACAATTTTATTATTATTTAATTGTTTTTACCAAAATTATATTAATATCTAATTATTTTTGTTTTTAATAACGTTTTTTTTTTGTCCATTGTTCCTACCAGTCGATAAATGAAATAACGTGACTCGATCTGACATTTGTGTTCGCCCAGAATTATTACGTGTTCGTACGAGTTCATTATCGTGCGACTTGTCGTTGCGATAGTAGTTAGTGAAACCAAAACCAGCTGTTTGTCGTCTGGCAGGCGAAAGAGGCAAACGTTATCTGTCAAAAAAAGGCTATTAAAAAGGGATCTCTACTTAGATCACCCATTACAATTAGAAAAAATTTGATTTTTTTTCAAAAACATCGATTTTTGCTGGCACGAAAAAAAACAGTAAAAAATAGAAAAAAAACGCAAACAATTTTTGAATCCATTTTTGATTGAAAAAATTAAAAATTGATTTGAAACAAATCTATGGATAAATGTATAAGTTATGACCCACATTGTAAAAATTGGCAATTTCCAAAAAATATTTTTTCATATTTTTTATTTTGACAATTTTGTTTGGGAGGTACCAAAAGGGGCGTGGCAACAATGCTCACAAAATGTCAAGTATTTGTATGGACTGAAATCAAAGTGATAGGCAGTTCATTTTTTGTGCAAAATGTACAATTTGTATGGGATGATTTTGCACCATTTTTCTCAAGATGTAGCGACCAAGAATCGAATGCTATTTATGGATTTGTGAAAGATTATGAGTAGTAGTATATAAGTTATGAGATAATCAATATTTCACTAAATGTTGACCCTTCGTATGGCAGGTACTCGAAGGAGTGGACCAACATAGCCCATCTTTGACCTTAGTCTGAGATAGAAAAAAATATTGACACATGTCAAATTGAAAGTCAATCGGTTAATCCTGTCGAAAATTATCGTGAGCACCAACCAGACAGAAAGACGGACATTGCTGAAATGACTTAAAATAGTCCAAAACCGATTTCCGCCAAATATTCCCTTAGGTCACTCCATCGGTGTGTTACACTTTTGGCCCGCAGAATCTGATATATGGATCAGAATATTTAATATCGACTTATGTAGTTTATTTTTGGCTAACATGTTTATAAGCAGTTACAAATAGGTAAAATAAGATCTAGCTATTTTATTTTAAAATATTTTTTTGAAAAAAATTTCGAGGGCATTTTAATTTTTGAAAGTATTAAAAAAATGAGTTTTTGTGTGTTTACAAAATTGGTAATTGCTCTCGATCGGCTGAATCGATTTTTGTAAAGATTACTTTGTTTTACAGAGGACACAACGCTCCATTTTTTTAAAAAATTTGTTTACGAAAGTTTTTTTTTTGAAAGAACCTTTGTAGAAAAAATTGCTTCCCTCTCGATTTTCTTCAAATTTTCACAGAATAATCTCCGCAGAAATCCAGAACATTAAAAAATTTTTGGACGATTTTATGGACGAAATACCAAGACTAGTCTATCAATTTTCGTCTGTTTTTGCGAATTCAAAAAGGGGAAATAATTCGACCGTTTCTTAATCAAACGACCGATTGCGACCAAACTTGGGATGGTAGATGAAGAGGTATTAGAGAAATTAAGTTTTATATTTGGGCCCCCTATGTCAGACAGAGGCGGAACTAGAGCGCCTCAAAGTTGGCCACATCGGGTGAAGAAAATGTTCAAGCGGGTGTAACTCGTGTTTCTCTTCCGATTTGTAATAATTCTTTTTATGTGTGTGTTCTACTAACTGTGATCTACAAGTAACCTGTTTATACCTAAGAATTATCTCGTTACCGAGATAACTGCAATTAAAAATTGAATTTTTAATTTTTTCCCTTACCGTGTGCTAGTATTTTGTAAATATCGGAGCACAATATGCACCGATTTCATCCGAATCAACCTGCCTGGATGGGCAATAAAATTTCCTATATGAAATTGGTTCGATATACCCAATAGTACAAAAGTTATGACCACTTGAAGTTATATATATTTACTTTTTCCTAATACTTTTTCATAACTTTTGTACTATACTTTACACAAAATGGCGCATTGTGTCCTCTTTAAAACGAATTAAACTTTGCAAAAATCGGTTCAGCCGATCGAGAGCTATTACAACTTTCGTAAAACACAAAAACCCATTTTTTTAATTTATTCACAAATTTAAAATGCCCACAAAATGTTTTCAAAAAAAAAATTATAGCGAGATCTTGTTTTACTTATTTGTAACTGCTTATAAACATTTTAGCCAAAAATAAACTACATAGGTCGATATTCAATATTCTGACCCATATACCCTTATCCACAATAGTGGGGGTATAAAAACCGGATTATGTTGAAATTCTCTTATTTCCACCAAAAGTGCTATATTTTCTACATTTACCCATCTACAACATTCGTTAGGATGCTAGCTTAATTGAAACGAACCTTTTTTTTGCGAATTTGTAGGGCGTTGACTTACTCTCTGTGGTATGCCGGGAGGCTTAGTTGCCGGTATTAATTCTTCTTTGTAGTAGATTGTGATTTTTAATTGCAGCCACTTTTAGCAAATTTTACTCCGATCTTGATGAAATATGGTAAAAAGCACTTTAGAAGTCAGAAAAAAAACTTCATGCAATTTGGCAGATGAGATAATAATGATTTACGAGTATTACAAATTTCATAAAAATAGGATCAGATTTAGATACATAGGTTTAGGTTTCGGTTTAGGTTAGGGTGGCAACCGTATTTTGTATACAAGCTCACATAGACCAGTTTAGGTCCCTAGTGTTACCACGGGCTGAAGTGGCCCTCATCGAAACCAACTTGTTTGATATACATATTTGTCGATAGTACGAATATCGGTACTGGAAAGATCTGTTAGGCTGCCTAGAAAAACCGACCCCAGTATGTCCAGTCGTCGTCTACTCAGTGCGGGGCAGTCGCATAGCTAGTGCTCAATGCTCTCCACTTCTTCCTCATCTCCACAGCTTCTGCAGAAGCCATTAGAGTCAATAACCAATCTTTTGGCGTGTTCGCCGATCAAGCAGTGTCCCGTCAGAACTAATACTAACGTAGACAATATTTGCCTCTCTAGTGCGTGGAGATATTTTGATATTCTCAGGTCATACCTTGGCCAAATTTGTCTAGCTACTCTGCAGGTGCCGATTTCTGCCCATCTTTCGTTGGACTGCCTGATTGCCTCTTGCCTAAGCCAAGCTTGCACGTGGATAGTGGCGCACCAATATATGCAAATTCTTTGAGAATTTGTAATGTCGTCCCTTTCCTAGCAAGTTCATCGGCTTTGCAGTTCCCCGGGATATCCCTATGCCCAGGCACCCATATGAGGTGTATGTTAAACTGCTCAGCCATCTCGTTAAGAGATCTGCGGCAGTCGAGGGCTGTTTGTGAATTTAGGGATGTTGCCTCCAGAGAATTGATGGCAGCCTGGCTGTCCGAGTAAATGACAACGCCAGTGTTGGCTACTATGTTGCGACTCAGCCACTTGGCTACTTCCCATATTGCCATTATTTCGGCTTGATAGACACTGCAGGTATCTGGTAGTCTGTGTAGTCCGAAGCCAACCTTTTCATCAAGCTTCGAACCATCCGTGTAACAGTGGAGATGGTTTCTATTACCTGGTATTCTTCCAACCCATTCATCTCTGGCGAGAATCATAGTGATGTAATTTCTCCCGAAGGTGTACACCGTTGGTATATAGTCCACTCGGTCGGTTACCATAGCACTACACTTTGATATCCTCATGTGACCGTAGTTTTTGTACCTCCACATTGATAGGCAGTTTAATCTTATTGCCGCTTTGGTTGCAACTTCTCTCGCCACAATATGCCACGACCTTGCAGCCACAACGTTCTAGATCTAGCAGGATTTCATTCACCGCTAGGTTCCAAATTGGTGGAGACAGTACTCCTCCTTGTTAGAGTTGTGGACCCAAGAAATGCTGTTATGCGTCTTCTGTTGAGCAAACTTTGAAATAGTCTAATCAAACTAGAGTTAACTTTTAGATGTGACAGTGCCGCAATTACTGCATCTGAGTGAATGTTGTTAAAAGCCCCTTCTGTGTCAAGAAATGCCACCATGGTGAATTCCTTGAAATGCAGGGACGATTCGATAGTGCTCACAAGTTCGTGCAGGGCTGGTTCTGTAGACTTCCCCTTATTGTAAGCATGTTGGTTCACCGACAGGAGTTTTGTATCCAGGTTTTCCCTAATGAAATAATCTAAAAGTCTTTCCAAACCTTTCAATAGGAAGGAGGATAGGCTAATTGGTCTGAAGTCTTTTGGCCTAGTGTGTGATATCTTCCCCGCTTTAGGTATGGATACCACTTTGGTATCCCTCCATCGATTCGGGATGTATGAAAGCCTGATACAGCCTACATAAATTTTCTGCAGCCAGGGGATAATGTACTTCAACATTTTCTGCATTTCTGCTGGAGTGATGCCGTCTGGTCCAGGTGACTTGAAGGGCTCAAAGCTATTAATAGCCCAGCTTAGTCTGGATCTCTCAGTCAACAAGTGATTTAGATACATACTCGTATGTATATAAGCACATCTTGGCTTTACCTATGCGGTACAGAAGCTACATTTTGAATCAAATCACAACGAAATTTGGAAAAGAATTTTTTTGAGGCAAATTTCAGATTCAAATACAGCCCCATATTATCGTACTAATCAGTTGTTTTGTTTAAATATTTGCCTTTCTTAGAAATGAAAATTGGTAGTCAGTCAAAATACGTCGAACTTGCTGTAGATTTGGTGCTAGACTTACATAGTTATACCTTAGAAATGGTTCGAGATAATTAGTCATTCCTATAATATCAACGATTATCAGAATACCTTTATGTTAAATCTGAAAATCCACATTTTTTACATAGGGGCTTATTCCACAGAACACAGATGTACGAGATTTGAATTATATTCGAATTTAATTTTACTTAGATGAAAATGTTAAATTTTTTAGTCAAAATAAATGAATCCAATTTGTCAGTAGGAAAACATTCTGTTATAAGAAACAGTTTTCCTAATTGGTTTCTGTATCTCCAACCTCCCCATATCTTTGAAACTTCTTTATGAATATGTTTTCAAGCGGTATATCTTAATAAATAAGAACCTAAATATAGCTAATGGAAGCTGTAATTTTTTTGTTCCATTAAGACTACACTTTTTTCAAGTAAAGTAAATGAAGATCTAAGATCGTTTAGATGCTTCTAAGCCAAATAACAACACAAATTAACCGCATACCAATAACTTTTATCTATACCAAATAGAGAAAAATACTACAAATAAAAAAACTCGGGTTAAACTCCACGAAAATTTTAAAACCGAATATATAGTTTGGAATCAACAACAACAGATATTTATACTCGAAAATACTACTTATGATGCGATAGTTTGAAAACGGAATATTTAGAATGTAAGAGAAAAAAAATTGTAATGGAAATGTTTGGAATGTTTTGGAAACGGAGAGCATAAAATAACTCCGCCATCAGTGGGATCCACTGTAACTACATAAATACATATATAGACATACATACATACTCGTATATACAAGAATACTACAAATATGATGTTATATTGCAACGTAGTACCTATCAGAAATTATGAACAAACATTTTTATTGAAATATGTACTCGTAATAACAAATTATGCAACTTCTTATACGCACAATTTAAAGAAGAAGAATAAGAAACCGAATATAGTGGACGAACGTAGTAGAACGAAGACGACGACGAAAGTTATTTTAGCCGCGCAGAACGTATATTTTGAAATGAATTTTGAATATCTCACATAATTTTACATGAGAGAAAGAAACATTAATACATTTTACAAAGCAAAAAAAATGAAACACATGTATTAGGTATTTATTTTTTTATTCAAACCATTTTTTATTAGTATACAAAATTCAAAAGTATGCATGCAAGATTTTAAAAATATATATTCTAGTATTTATGAGAAAGTTAACATTAATTTGGTAAAATGAAAAAAAAAACAGAGTGTATCTGGAGATTGTTAAGGAAATCATTTCAAGGAATTTGGAAAATATTTTTTAAGGCCTTTAACATAATTAGGGTGGTCCCAAGGTAGTCCTAACTGTTGTATGTGTCCTACGTACTAAATCTGTACAGCAGTACCCCTGTTCTGTAACTCTCAGTGAGAACAATTTCGCACATGGAACGTGTAAGATAATCCCTTAAACACCAGTGAAAGCGTCCGTCGTCTTTCAAAGTCGAGTTTGACAGATGTCATACGCTTTCACGGTGGTATTTAAGGGATACCCTTACACGTTCCATGTGAGAAATTTTTCTCACCGAGAGTTACAGAACATGGGTACAGTTCTATACGTGTTGTTGATATTTTACACACAAATGAATTATACAACAGTACAACTTTTGCAGATATGTTTTTGCGATGTACTAACCGTGTTAAAACTTACAACATTAGTACACCCTTTGAATTCCCTAAATATTTTTTATTGAAAGTAATAATATTCAGGCATGTCACAGATTTTGTACGAAATTGGTTCGATTTCGTTTTACAAAATCGTATCGTTTTACTTTTGCTTTTACATCTCTTGTACGTTTTCATGACACCGAATGAAAATGAAAACCGAAAAACACTATCAAAAATATGGCAGCATAGAAATCAGCTGTTTCAGCCACCGCCGTCAACAACATCGGTTCGACTCCAGATTCTGTTTGTCGGTAGTGGAAATAAATAAAATATATTAAAGCCAAAAAAAAAAAAATAAAATTGGCCAAAATCTTGGCTTGATTAATGTTTCTGTGTTTGCCACTTTAAATATATAACAATAATTATTATTAAATTTAACATTAAAATAAAAACTTCATTTCATTGATCAATTTTTTTGTTGTTGTTTCTTTTTTTAATTACAGGGTTGCATTTTCTTTAATTTTTTTAATTTTATTATTATTTTAGCATTTCGAAGACCAAAAGTATTAACATTTTCATGCGAAAAGTTTTTGAAATTGTTTTTTTTTGCTTGAAATTAATTCAAATTTTATTCATACTTAATCTTTAGTAAATTTTTTTACTCTTCTGTAGTTTAATTACTAAAAACATAAATTTCACTTCCGATTTTGTGAACGTTTTAAACCGAACTTTATTTTTCGGTTTATGTTTTCTGTAGAAGCTAAACACGTTTTCGATTTCAAAAACGTAAATTCTTGTACGATTTTGCACTCTGTGACATTCCTGATTATTCTGCAAATCATTGGAAAAAAAGTTTTCCACTGATGTATTTTCAGGACACCTGAAGGATCCTGAAGAGCTTAATGTGAACCACGAAAAGCTTTGTGTTATTTCAATATAACTAGTCGTAGAACTCTACTTTATAAATTGTGCAAACTGCACCTTTTTTCAGTGTTGCCAGAAGTGACGATAGTCATTTTGACTATTTTGTAAGCCTTAATATAAAATTGTGATTTTTGCATTATTTAACAAGTAATAGGTTTAGGTTTAGTAGTACAATGTTGTCCATGGTGCTACCACAGGGGTTTAAGGAGAAATTACGTAACGACAACAGGGCGTTGATGCTTGCAGTTCGCTAGAGGCCTGCCCATATATTCCAGTACCATTTAAGGTAGTTCCTAGTCTTGCAAGTTCACTTGCACGGCAGAGCCCTGGCATGTCCCTATTGCCCGGCACCCAAATCAGGTGTATGTATGTTAAACTGAATAATGAAAATATTGATACCGACTTTAATCAGAACATAAATTTTCAGTCATTCTGCTACCTCTCTAATAGCTAAGATTTCTGTTTGGTAAACACTACAGTGATGAGGCAGACTTTTTGCAATTAATAGCTCTAACTCTCCGTAGTTAGTTCACTAACTTCTACGAGATGTGACCATTCCATTCTGATAACAGGTACTTATAAGAGTGAGATACTTCAGTCGTAGTGCAATCAAGAATGACACATGTCCGTAACCATTTCCTGACCATATTAATAGTAGATTTCTGCAGAGGCATCCACGAGCCATTCTGAAGCGCTATATATAGCCATTGTAGCCCTTTTCATATTGAGTTTGAAGTTAACCCTCCCGTCTACTAAAATACCAAAGTTGTATTTTGCGCCTTCAGAGAAGGGTATTTCAATACCCCCAATGATGGTACATTATACATCCTGCTGAAAATAACTAGTTCTGTCTAGGTCGGGTTCAAGCCAAACCCCTTATCGGAAGCCCATCTTGCGGTTGTATGAAGGGACTACTGTAGGATGTCTTCTAATGAGTACCGACCCGAAGTATAGGATATCACTCTATATCTATGAAAGCTGCTGCGGCAAAACAGTGCGTTGTCCTATCGACTACATTCGGTTAAAATCTTGCTGGCGACCTCTGATGACTGCACTTCAACGGAATGTACATCTAAGCTATCCAATTCCTCTACAAAGTTCCCCGGGATAGGTTATCCAGGAACACTTCCAGCGAATCCAAGAACCATCATCCTTCTTGATGTACCGAATAGCAGAGGAGACAGAACGTCCCTTTAGAACGTTCTCCTGCTGACAAATCTAGGGAGATCAGTTGAGCCAGGATCGAAAGTGCATTTATATTATTGAAGACTCCCTCTATATCACGGCTAGATTGAAGGGAGGAGACATTTAAACGTCTCATGTCCATGGCCAGTTGATCAGCTTATTTATGATCTTTTTTAACCCTCAAGAGTTATGGAAAATCGAGGCTAGACACGAATTTCCTCGGTATCTTCCAGTCATATACTCTGAGATGTGTAAGATCTGGTAATGAGTCTAACCCGAAGTATCGATATCCCTTTATACATATCTAAGAAAGATGATTCGACGAGACATTGCCTGGTCCTGTCGACTGCATTCCGTTAAAATCTCGCTGGCGACCTTTGATGGCTGCACTTCAACGGAATGCCCATCTAAGCTATCCAATTCCTCTTCAGAGTTCCACGGGATAGGTTATACAGGAACACCTCCAGCGCATCCTTACTGAACGTTGTCCAAGAACTATCATCCTTCTTGATGTACAGAATAGTACAAAGTTCGGATGAGGTTTTTATACCGTTGCAGAAATCCATACAGGATTTCATTTTGCCTTTCCCAAATCTCTCTTGTATAGCTTGAATTCTATCTTGTTGTTGTCCCATACCTGACATCAGTACACACGATCAGGGACCAAATCTCGGCATTCGATATCGAGTAATTTACGATCGAAATGTGTTACCGTTTTTTTATTACCGTTTAAATAGTATAAACTTGTGTCGAATTGAAGTAGATTGTTTAAATAAATTCATATACAGATTATCTGGATAGCTTTTAGTTCCAATGTTGACTTATTCTTATTAACAATAATTAAAATGGCTTTTAGATCGAAAATTCTCGATGCCGTGATTTGGTCCCAGGTCTTTTCGTGTCGTGTGCCAGCCATGCATGTGCATATTTTTACTAAATATTTTTACAACCTGGATTCCGTTTTCGTAGCTACTAAAAAAAGATGATATATATTAAGGTTGTTTTTGAAAGTTACATAGGTTGTACGACATCCACTACCTGTAGCTTGAAGCAACAAACTACCGTTGTATCTGCCACGTCGTTAGTACCCACTGGAAGTTCATCCTCGTAGAACTCATATCCGAATCTGTGAGAAAGAGCTCTTTCTCGCATCCAAGCGTATCGGAAAAGGAAGAAAAGCTAGTTTCTGCGAGATGAAGCTCGGACATCGGAGGTTCATATTCAGATACCACACCAGCATTATTTGGTAGACTATCTTTCGAATCATCTTCCTTATAGCTCTTGTACACCTTAAGTCGAATCTGTATGACATCAACGAACTTGGCGAGATGTGACAGAGACTCGGCGCTCAATATAAATACAGAGTGTATTCGAGCGATCGACTGATCTGCAGATGGCATCGCCAGAATCCATGTATGTGCCCTGGGCCAAGACGGGATGTTCTCCAGAGCCACACCCGGCCAGATTTTCCATTATTCTTTAAAGCGTATCGGTAGCACTAAACATAACGAATTTATTGGTTACGGCCTGACACCTGCCTGCCTCACTACAGTTAGGAGGTTATGCGATGATGATCCACACAGAACAATATGTTTCTTAGTATTCAACCAAACTGAACACTTCCTTTATTCTGGTTATAAAAAATAATTTTTAATACATACATATGTGGTTCTTTGGCATTTTTTCTTTGATTTTCATGTTGTAACCGAATATAACGCGCTCTTTGGTCAAAACAATTGTTCTGCCCTGCTATACATTCTCATATTCAATTATTTTTAATTTCTCAAACATATTCCTTAACATCTTCAGATACACATCCTGCCTAAGACTTTGCTATAAACATAATTGGGAATGATACATTAATTTAAATGATACCTACGACTTTAGACTTTGATAGCTGAATGAATTTTACGAAAATATAAAAAAAAATATTTTTTCTTAAATACATACAAATGTATCTGAACTATAAGAAATAAACAAAATCATACATAATATTGTAACCAGTCAGTATTTTAAAGGAAACATGTTCAAATGGTTAAAAATAACAAAAAAAAATTATTATAGCATTATGAAAAGGAGATGAGGCATAAATATAACTAATGTTATAGAATAGAATAGTAGCGAAAACATGCATACATATAAACATACTACATACCTACATACATACATAAATAAATATGTTGATGATATACGATAATCATGGAGTTGAGTGAAATCACCGTCCGGCATTAGAACAATTTTTACGGCAAGCAGGGTAAAAAATTTCAAAATTGGTATACAATTTTAATTACATATTTTATTAAAAGGACAGGAAATATAAATACGAGTATTTTTAAATTTAATATTTTCCTTAAAAGCCTGATGGTATGAAGTTTTTAAGAAAAAAATCAGTGTCAAACCCTATCGGGAATAAAATTTCACACGGAATTTGTTCGATATGCCACGCATCTTTGTCCAATCCTAAATTTTCCTAAATAGTGTCCAATAAATTATCATAAATAGCGTCCAATGTGAATTCGTCAAGCCCAAAATCGTGAAAAACGAAATATGCGTTCTCGAGTATTGAGATTGTACTCCCTGTGACACGTCCATTTGACCAATCCGAAAATTTCCTCCACAGTGTCACTCTCCAATACGAATCCATCCATCCCAAAATCGAACGATCCGTTCTCGAATCATGACATCCGACCCCCGTTTGACCAATCCTAAATTTTCCTCATAGCATCGGACGTTAAATATTGGTTGTATTTACAAAGATTTAGGTTTGTTTTTTATAAAAGGCTTTTGAAAAGATAAAAATAACACTCACGTTTTTGATAGCGCGAAAGCTGACCGCTGGCCAAAATCCGATTCTGTGCATTTACATTTTTAGGTTCTTAGCTCTTAAAGAACTTTTAAAATTACTGAAGTAACGAAAAATGTGGTTTATGCTACACTGACCACATTCAGAGAATTCAAAATTATTTTTCTCGTTTATATTTGTCCTGTATATTATAAGATGCTTCTGAAAGGACCAACACAATACTCATGTTTTTGATAGCGCTAGAACTGACCACAGGGCAACAAATGACTATCCTAAAAGTCAGTTGCTTATACAACACTCTGGTCTATGGTTGTACAAAATTTCAGCTTTCTAGCTCTTGTAGGAGCCTCAGTGGTCAGCGCCACCTGTTGAGAATTTTGCGACATTTATTTTTTCTAAACCTTCCCGTTGCAATTACGAACAAATCCGCAGAAGGAAGTATCCAATTTGGTCCAGTAGATTTGAAATTTTAAGCAGTCGAACAAACCACGATTCATTTTTATACCCTCACTTTAGTGTGACGAGGGTATAATCATTTTCTACGGAAAAAAGTGTAACACATCGAAGGAGTGACCTAAGACCCCAAGTATGTTCCGCGAAAATCCGTTTTGGGTCATTTTAAGTCGAATGAGCAATGTCCGTCCGTCTGTCTGTCTGTCTGCTGGCTGGTGCGCACGATAACTCTCGAAAGGAGTAACCGATTGACTTCAAATTTCGTATGTGGTAATATTTTTTTCTATCTCCGGCTAGAAGATGGGCCATATTGGTCCACTCCTTCTGGTACCTCCCCCACAAAGGGTTAAAATGTTGTGAAATATTGATTCTTTAATAACTGCTATTATACGTATTCGAATCTTCTGAAATCCCACACGTAGTATTAGTTTGTTAGTCGCTATCAACTCGAGGAAAATGGGCGAAATTGCCACGCCCCTTTTGGTACCTCCCACACAAATGCACCATTTTGCACTAAAAGTTAAAAGCTTATAACATTAATACCAGTGTTTAGAAATACTTGAAATTTTGTACAGTGTAATGCTTTTATAGTGCCTACAGTCCACTGAAAAATGGGCGTTATTGCCACGCCCCTTTTGGTACCTCCCACACAAATGCACCATTTTGCACCAAAAGTTAACAGCTTATAACATTAATACCAGTGTATAAAAATACTTGAAATTTTGTACAGCGTAATGTTTTTATAGTGCCTACAGTCCATTGAAAAATGGGCGTTATTGTCACGCCCCTTTTGGTACCTCTCCCACAAAGGTACCATTTTGCACCAAAAGTTAACAGTTTATAACATTAATATCAGTGTATACAATTACTTGAAATTGTGTACAGTGTAATGCTTTTATAATGCCTATAGTCCGGTGAAAAATGAGCGTTATCACCACGCCATTTTTTGTATCTCCCACACAAAATGGCCAAATTATACCACAATTTAATTTCTCAACGTTAATATACCAGTCCCTATAAACGGTTACAATTCGGCACAGTTCAATGTATTTAAAGTATCTACTGTTCAGCGAAATATAGGTGTATTTCTTAAACCCCTTCTGGTACCTCCCAAAAATAATTTGTGTAATATTCAATATTACATTACTCACAAAGTGAGGGTATACCTTAGTCGGTTTACCCGACTGAAACTTTCTTACTTGTTATATATATTAGACAATACAAAGTAAATTTATATTCTAAGTTTACGGTCAAGGGAAGCCGGATTACAAAGACAAGTCGATAGATTTCCCAGCGACAGACCAGAGCCTCTGGTGGCAATCGAACCCACGACCCCCAAACTCATAGGCGAGCATGCTAACAACTCACCTACTGGGGCGCTCAATTTATAACTTATTTGAGAGAGACTTTAGAGAAATATATCGTCATCAAAAATGCAAAATGCTAGTCTAAATTTTGAAAATTTTACAGGAGAAGCAGAAAACTAAATAAAATGAAAAATTTTGTGGATAAAAACAATGATTTCGGCGTAAGATCAAAACACTATGATTAGGGTGATCAAAAACTGGTTATTTAAAAAATAAGTTTTGTTCGAAAATTAAAGTTTTTAGAAAGTTGTTTTCGGGTTAATCGAAACTAAAAAGTCGATTAACCGTTTGTTTTTTCTTTTTCAATAAAAATACAAAGAGAACGCCGAATTCTGGCAAATATTTTATCAGATCCCTCGTGTTTCCTCTTAAAATTTTAAATACGTTTTTCGGTATAGCCTAATAAACGCAAAATATTTCAATGTTATTTTATTTTAAATTTGGAAAATTTCGGATTCGGTTTCAAAAATATTTTTTTGTTATTTTTTTAAATGGTTTAAAAACTCGAAAACGTTAAATAGACTGACTGGAAAAAACCGACGGATTAAGTTATTCAAAAGCGCAGAAAATCCGAAAACCGATAGGCGTTTCTAATGAGAAACCGATTAGTTTAAGGTTAGGTAAAGCGTGCTAGCCTATAAAACAGATTCACTTATGGTGTTTTCTTTTCTAAAAAAAGATGTTGGCCTGTCAGAGAGAAGAATTTTAATAATATCGCCTACACCCTCTTGTACTGCTGCATTTTTAATGGTCAGAATCGAAAACAAAAATGCAAAACACTGGCCTTTTAACTCACTAAAAAAGCTAAAAACAAAGAATATCCAAACTTTATTAGAAAAAGCACGCACATACACACGCGGGTGTATAGGCTATTCGCTCGACATGAAAAACGGCTTTTTTGTAGGGCTCCTTAGATTAAATACAGGGCTGAAATGTTGCATTTTTGCACCTTGCAAGTGCGTCATTTTTTACAAAAGAAAAATAAACCCTATCCCAGTGCAGTATTTTCTTTACAAACGAAAACAATTTGTTGGCACAAAAGAAAACACCATTAGACTATCCAGTCCATTGTGTTATCACAGGGACGGAAAGGAAAATATAATCTCAAAAGTTGGCGGATTCCAACATCAGCCACGTTAGCTAACTTCTCAAATAAATAAGAACAAAGGGGTGTATGCCACTTTCTAGAGAGAGCGGGGCACAGACACAGAAGGTGTTCTATTGATTCCTCCTCCTCTTCGTCTCCACAACTTCTGCAAAAGTCATTATGCAAGACCTTTAATCTCTCTGCGTGCCGTCCAATAAGACACTAACCTGTCATGATAGACACGATAAGTGAGACGTCCGTTTTTGACAACGACAGCAGTGATTTGGTGCGTTTTGAGTCTAGGCCAGGCTACATCAGCCTGGAATGTATGCAGTTCCTGACTAGTGACCACCTGTTATTTGTTGCCGTAAGTGTATTATCTCTCAAGAGGAGCTTGCAAGTTGCTAGAGGTATGCCCACATGTTCCAGGTCCCCTGGACCGTGTAAGGTAGTTCCTAGTCTTGAAAGTAGATCTGCCTTGCAGTTCCCTGGTATATCCCTGTGAGCCGGCACCCATATCAAGTGAGCATTGAGCTGTTCAGCCATCTCGTTAAGAGATCTGCGACAGTCGAGGGCAGTTTTTGAATTCAGGAATATAGTTTCCAAGACTTGATAGCAGCTTGGCCGTCAGAGAAAATATTTATACCCACTTTGGACAGCACATTAATTTTCAGCCATTCCGCTACCTCTTTACTAGATAAAATGTATGCCTGGTGCAGTGATCAGGCAGTCTTTTTGCAAGTGATAGCTCAAGTTCCTCAGAAAAGACAACAAAGCCCACTTGGTTATCGAGTTTGGAACCATCTGTATAGTAGTTAATGAATCTCCTATGTCCTGGGATATGACCATTCCATTCTAATCTGTCAGGTATAAGAGTGAGATACTTCTTGTCAAAGAGTGGCTCAGTCATCGTGTAATCAACGGAAAGTCAGGCATTCTGTCTAGAATGACACTATGTCCTTAGCCATTTCCTGACCATAGTGAGAGTTCCCCGAGTCCAATCGCAGTACATGCGGCATATTGCTCTGCTATAATATATGGCGGCATTAAATGTAGTATAACATTTAGTGCCGCAGTTTAACATTTAGTGGTGTTGTTCTTAGCGCACCAGTGATACATATATCAGCTATTTGCTGAACTTTGGAAGATGGATTTCTGTGGAGCTGTCCCCCAGACGACAATGTCGTACATCATTATCGCTCTGAATACTGCCGTATACAACCAATAAACTATACACGGGTTCAGCGTTTTTCTATTGCCCTTTTATAGGTATATAGCGCTACAACTGCCTTATTTGCTTTTTCAAAATGTTTGGTTTGAAGTGCAACTTCCTGTCTAGTAGAATACCTAAGTATTTTGCGCTTTCAGAGAAGCGAATTTCAATACGCCCAAGGAGACAGGTGTAACTCGTGGTACCTTATTTCTTCTGGTGAAACAAACTAGTTCCGCCTTAGTCGGGTTAACACCAAGACTATTACCGGAAGCCCATCTTGCGGGAGGGATCCTTCAATAAAGCTGAATAGATCATGCAGGGCGGATTGTATCAGCCAGTGCTTTTAGCTCCGCCGGCGATACTTTGTCTAGTCCTGGCGACGTAAAAGGTTTAAAGCTTTTGGTAGCCCAAATAATCTAGATTTGACTACAATCCCGTCGGCCTCTGATGGCTACACGCTGAAAAAAAATCGCTTCTGTAGTATATTGTCTCAAACATATTCAGCTTGAAATATACATATGTTTAGGGTACACTCCAAATATATAATATTTGACACACACAAATAGTATATGTTTGGGAGGATGTTGTTTTAAACAAAAATATGTTTCCATTCTAATTTTTCTTTACCTGGAATTAATATTTTATTAAATATTATATTTAACTATTTTGGCAATGTATCAATGCCTTATTTCAAAGACAAGATTTCTGTTTTTCAGAAGTTCAAAGTGCATTTTTTTATAAATTGTATATGTTTGTAAAATTCAGTTAAAATTTTAATCTTTCGTAACTATATTTTGCAGTGATAGATTGACAAAAAGAGATAAATTGAAATATTTATAAATTAAAAATTATTGATGTAAAACAAAAGCTAATGCTGCTAAAGACATTTTTAACTATAAAGTTTAACAAGAAATCTAGGAAAAAATAACTAAAATTCGAAAAAGACACCAAAGTTTTAAAAATATTTTTTAAATAAAATATATTTGGAAAACTTCTTAAACAATAACTTTGTTTGTGTGTAAACACACATTTTATTTGTGAAAGTCAGTTTGCAAATATATTATGTTCTAATATATTAATATATGCGTTCCAAACAAAATTTCTTGATTTTTAAATAAAATTTATTTCTTAACAAATAAAAAAAAATTCGTTTCCAAATATATTTTCTTTCAATTCAAAGATATCAAAAATCCCGATTTTCCCCCGTGTACACTTCAAGGGATTACCCATCTGAAGTATTCAATGCCTAAGAGAGAAACCGATAAACCAGATTGTGTGAAATATTCAGTTTCAACCATGAAGAATGAAATAACTTGTTGGTTGGACATTAAAAACTTGTGGCAATACGTATTTTGAAGCAAAAACTATTACAAAAATGGGCAAAATAAAAAAATAAAATACGATTTTTTGCATTTCATTTACAAAATGGGTCATAACATATACATTTGTCCATAGATTTATTTCAAGTTGGCATTGTTTACTTCACTAGGAACCATATTTTTCCAAATGAATAAAGTAAACGTACATTACATTATTTGTATTTGTACATTATTTGTTAAATATAAAACTTTTAACAAACTCCCTACATATATAAAAAAGAGACAAGATTTTATATTTCTTGTTTGAAGGAATTCTCTAAGCTTTTTTATCTTTGATCCTCAACTTTTTTGAATTTTTTAAACTGCTTCTAATTTTTTCTATATTTTTGACTCATAATCTTTTTATATTAACGGTTTTATTAGAGAGTTTTTGCTAACACGTAACAGAGCGTTTATAGGTCATACATATAATCTGAGAAATTTCTGATCTTGAATTTAATAAAAAAAAAATACTCCTTACAACCAGGGCAAAATGTGAAATTTTTTATTTAAAATTATTTTAAAAAATTATGAAAATGGAAAACTAAAAAATTTTATAAAGCGGAGAAAAATTGTTTGAGTCTACAGGTATATTTTTATAATTTCGCATGCGTAAAAAATTGTGTCGGACGGTGAACTAAGATATAGTTGTATTTTTGAAAGACAATTTGTATACACAACACTAAAACAAACTGATGTTGATCTTATAAAATTTATTCAAATTGACATTAAACGAAATATAGAATTTAGATTTTTTAAAAGTTGCACCGATTTAAAAATGCCTTTAACTTCTAACAAAAAAGTATAATCACAGATGATACATGATGATTATGCCAATATGTAAATAATCAACTGAACAGAATGACCTTGGTTGAAATACCTTCTGACGTATGAGCAATGTAGTACTTACGTTAAGTATGCGGTCTGCACTTTGCTTAGCGTTACCAGAGGTGTTTTAGCTAGGTACTAATCAAGATGTTAACGTTTACCAACACTGGTTAAGATGTACAGGCTGCCTCACCTATTAGATCCATAGATTTTTGAAATGTCAAATTTCGATTTGTAAAAAAGTTATACCGATTTTCTATTACATACGAGTATAACTTCTAAAATAAATGGCGGATATTGTCACAAATTATATCTTAAACGAAAGGTCTTAACGTCTACAAATTCCTAAGACTTTTGGGAGTAAAACACATACTGGCGTATGAAAAATATAATACTTAAATTAAGTATACGTTCTAGATTTTATGTATTTGTTTCGCAAATGCAATCGATCACATCGGTTTGTCAAATTTAGTGTTACGCCGTGTTATTAACGAGTTACGAGTAGTAAATGGAGTTAATAAAAGTATCTATATAGAAATTTAACCCGAACAAAATATTTTACCAAATTTTTGTCATTGAAATATAAAAGCTTTAAAACAAGAAAAGAAAATCCCCCTAACATTTAAAATTTACGAAAAATCACTAAACCCTTAAACACATTTCAAAAAACAAAAACTTGTCGTCGATGTTTAATGTTTTTTTATATAATAAAAAAATTAAACAAACTAAATTGAATAAATTAAGTAAAATTATTTTTCTACCTTTTTAAATGTTTTTTATGTACAACATACCCTAAAACAAATCACAAAAAAGAACAAACATATTTTTTTAAAAAAAATCCCAATTAGTTTAAAACAAAAATAAAACTATAACATCTGAATGTATGTATTTTTTGGTACTCAATTGTTATTGAAAATTTTCAGAAAAAAAAACAAAATAAAAACACATGTGTTCTTTTAAACAAAAAAAAAACAAACAAATCGCAGAATCAACAACAGCAACAAGGACAACAAACAATTAACAATTAGTCTACTTTTTGTAACGCTTTATTAAAACACCTTAATCCCAAGAAGAAGAAAAAAACAAAAAATTAATAAGTTAAGTTTTTAAAAAACAAATATTATAAAATAATTGGCAAAAATCTTAACCTTTCTTTAGGTAGCCTCCCCCTTAAAATAAATTTGTATATCATAATCATGATTTTATAATTGGTAAAGCCACTATTACAACTTAAAATGTGTTATTGAGACTGTCTTTATAAAACAAATTGGTAACGAATATTGAGAACCTTAATCTATCTATAGGCAAACATAAATTATTAAGTCAACAAAAATTAATTATGCATTAATAAACAACAACAAAAAAACAACTTACTATTGGAATTGGTTGGCTCTTATCTTAGAAATTAAATTACACACTTACCCAAAAGCAAAATATTTCAGATTTCAGTTGCGTTTCTGAAAAAGCAAGAAATAAGAAAATATTTGAATTCTTTAATTTTTTGCAAAACTTATACTATATTGAATAAAAATCTTCTCTTTTTCGTTTATGTAACAAATTTAAATTCATTTATCAAAATTAAAGAAAATTAACAAAGTATTGGGATTACATTTTCAACGATAATTTCAAATAACCTTAACTAATTCATTTGAAAACTTTCGAGGACTGTTCAAAAAATAAGAATTTTCTAAAATTCAAGAGTTACTTACATTGGTTTTCAGATTTTTTGTTGTGGTGGTACGAATGTCCTCATTTTACATTTTCGTTTGGCCATGAGATATATAAAGGTTAGAAGTGTTTGCGTGTGATTGGCCATTTTTCGATTCTATTTTGGCAAAAAGAAAAGCAGCACCCAATAATCATGACTACTTGTTATACCCTTCACCACACTGTGGTACAGGGTATTTTGATTTTGTGCATTTGTTTGTAACACCCAAAAAGACAAAAGATAGGCCCATAGTTTATTACTCGTATACCGATCGACATAGAATCACTTTTTGAGTCGATTTAGCCCTGTCTGTCTGTCCGTCCATGCATTCTTGTGCTCAAAGTACAGGTCGCAATTATGGTCCGATCTCAACGAAACTTTGCACATATCTTTCTTTAGGCACAAGGATGGTTAAAATCGGTTCAGATTTACATAAAGCTCCCATATATAGGGTGATCCAAGTAGAGATACTTTTTTCAATAGCCTTTTTTGCCCCGATTATGTTGACCATAAGTTCAGCGAAGTGCACGAAACACATTCCTCACAGAACGTGAATTTTCGTAATAAAGTTGAACGATTTGTAAACGTTGTTCAGGCGTAAGTCTTTCCATGATGAAATGCCAAACAATACATAACAAAAATAACATGACAGCATGACAAGATTCACGCGTGATCTGTCAAAAAAAGTCTATTATGTACCTCCGATTTGGCATATATGCACTGTGTAAGCAATATTTTTGAACCGATTTGTACAAAAATTGACAGAGAGTAGTCTCATGATACACTTAGAGACAATACAAAATTTGGGGAAAATCGGTTCAGATTTAGATATAGCCCCCATATACATGTTTCGCTCGATTTGACATGTAAGCGCTGTAGAAACTGTATTTAATATCCGACCACAGCGAAATTCGGCAGAAACAGGTTTCTTACTACATGAAGGAATACTGCTAAATTCGGAGAAAATCGGTTCAGATTTAGATACAGCCGCCATCTATATGTTACCCCCGATTTGAAATTCAAACGCTGTAGAAACTGTATTTTATATCCGATCAGTACGAAATTCGCCAGAAAGAGGTTTCTTATTACATGAAGGAATACTGCCAAATTCGGAGAAAATCGGTTCAGATTTTGATATAGCCCCCATATATATGTTACCCCCGATTTTAAATTCAAACGCTGTAGAAACTGTATTTTATATCCGATCAGTACGAAATTCGCCAGAAAGAGGTTTCTTATTACATGAAGGAATACTGCCAAATTCGGAGAAAATCGATTCAGATTTAGATATAGCCCCTATATATATTTTAGCCCCGATTTGACATCTAAGCGCTGTAGAGACTGTATTTTTATCCGATCAGTACGAAATTCGACAGAAAGAGGTTTCTATTTTACATGAATGAGTATTCAGGGAAAATCGATTCAGATTTATATATAACCTCCATATATATGTTTCTCCTGAAAGATGTTTCTCAATTTAGGAACGAATATTGCTTAATTTAGCGATTATCGATTCAGAATTCAGATATATCCACATACATATGTATATATATGAACTGTTTATTTTGAAAGTGACGTAAACGCCATTCGGCTTTTCTCGATTCACACCTGAAAAATGCAGTTAATAAAACTTAAATGTGAAAAATTTTACTTGATATAGGTGCATTGAAGTCTTGAGATGAACTGAATGTAAATCACATATTTCTGTTACTCACCTAGCCTGTTAACGATGCTACTCTTGGTTGAAAAGCAGAATGGCGTTTACACCACTTTTAAAATAAACAGTTCATATTCTTACCCATTTACCAATTATTCCAAATTATTCAATTCAATCAATTTCCCAAAGCTCTTAAAGGATATGACAAAAATAAAAATATAGATTTTTCCAAAATGTCAAAACAAGCTTTAATTTCGAAAAAAAAATCCAAAAAAATAATAAATTTATTTTATTGTTTGGCATTTCATCACGGAAAGACTTACGCCTGAACAACGTTTAAATCGTCCAACTTTATTACTAAAATTCACGGTGAGGAAAGTGTTTCGTGCACTTCGCTCAACTTATGGTCAACATAATCGGCCTACTGAGCGTACTATTCGCAACACCATCACCCATCTTGAGACCCAGCATTCATTATTGGATAATATTCGACCGAATAGACCACGTCCAGAACGCAGTGAAGAAAATGTAGCGGCCGTAGCTGAGAGTGTACACGAAGACCGTGGAGAGTCAATTCGGCGCCGTTCGCAGCAACTCGGACTGACGGATGGAACGACTTGGCGCATTTTACGTCGAGATCTTAAATTGAAAGTATACAAAATACAGCTTGTACAAGAACAGAAACCGCCCGACCTTCCCAAGCGTCATCGCTTCGCTCTATGGGCTCTTGAAAAGTTCCAAGAAGATCCGACGTTTTCGAGCCAAATTTTGTTCAGCGATGAGGCCCATTTCTGGCTCAATGGGTATGCAAACAAGCAAAATTGCCGCATTTGGGACGAAGAGCAACCTGAAGAGATTCAAGAGCTGCCACTTCATCCAGAAAAAACAACGGTTTGGTGTGGTTTGTGGGCCGGTTGAATCATCTGTCCATATTTCTTCCAAAATGATGCCGGTGAGAACGTAACCGTCAATGCCGACCGTTATCGTGCCATCATAACCGACTATTGGATGCCTGAAATTGAAGCTCATGATCTCGGCGATATTTGGTTTCAACAAGACGGCACCACTTCCCACACATCGCATCAATCAATGGATTTATTGAGAGAACACTTCGGTGAGCAGATAATTTCACGTTTTGGGCCGGTCGATTGTCCACCAAGATCGTGTGATATCACACCGTTAGACTTTTTCCTGTGGGGATATGTAAAGTCTAAAGTTTATGCGGACAAACCCGCTTCGATTCAGGCCTTGGAACAAAACATCACGCGTGTCATTCGCCAGTTACCAGTCGAAATGCTCGCATGAGTCATCGAAAATTGGACTCAACGGAAGGACCATCTGAGACGTAGCCTCGGTCAACATTTGATAGACATAATCTTCAAAAAATGAATGTCAAAGAATGTTATTTCAAATAATAATAAACATTCCCCATTCAATTTGAATTTTGTGTTTTTTTTCTTTAAAAAAAGTAGGGAATCTCGAAATGGATCACGCTATATAAATGATACAAAATTTGTGTTTTTCCAAAAAGGTGTATCAGAATGTTCTTTTTTGCGATGTAAAAATACTTTCTTGACATACAGATTACTTATATGTAACAGGTGGCGCAAAAGTAACCTTTCGATGTTATGTTAGACGCGATTGGCGGTCAGCAGCTAACAGCTGATGCACCGTCTGGACTTTGTACGGAAACATCTTCAAATCTTGTACCAAAATTCGCTGTAGAGACCGGCGACTGATACCCATTTGCGTGGCACGTCGTCTGGTCGATGTCGACGGCGCTTCCATGACATCCTCGGCTACATCAGCAATATTCTCTGCAGAACGGCTACTCCGGGGTCGGCCACGCCTGGCAGCATCTCGTGTTGTGCCAGTCTCTTCGAGGCGAGCGGCTAAACGTCGCAGTGTTTCACCAGTAGGCGTTGGGCGTCGTCTGGTCGATGTCGACGGCGCTTCCATGACATCCTCGGCTACATCAGCAATATTCTCTGCAGAACGGCTACTCCGGGGTCGGCCACGCCTGGCAGCATCTCGTGTTGTGCCAGTCTCTTCGAGGCGAGCGGCTAAACGTCGCAGTGTTTCACCAGTAGGCGTTGGACGGCCAGGAAATCTGTGCCAAAGTCACCGACCGATTATTGGTCAAATAAATAGTCAGCAATATTCCGCGTTTTGGAGCAGTGTAGCGTAACATTGTTTATTAACGTGTATTTCGCATGTGTTTACTACACAAATGTCAAAACAGAACTGACATTAGGGGCCAATCGCATAATTTATAGCATTTTCCGATAGGAGGATTACTTTACTTCTCTATGTCGAACGAAAGCGATGCGAACGAAAAACATCTGATTTTGGACCTACTAACAGGTATCAGAACGACAAAGCGAATGCAAACATACTGGCTGATGCCAGTTAGTAGGTCTAAAATCAGCTGTTTTTCGTTCGCAACGCTTTCGTTCGACATAGAGAAACAGGCTGTACACTGGAAAAAAATCATCTTCAATCTGATGAATTCCTACCTTGGTTTGATGAAAATTTTCCTTGTATTTCAACCTACAACACTTTTCACTGGTTTGATGTAAAACGTTTCATCAATAGTTCTTAGAAAAATTACATTGATTCAATGAATATTTGACATCAGTTTGAAATACATATTACATTAATTTAACGTCCAATTTTCTTTGAATTGAAGTAAATAATTCCATCTTTTCATGAAAAACGTACTTCAAGTTAATGTTATTTTTACATCAATTCGAAGCAAAATGTACATCGAAAATATGAAAAACTTCATTGACTTGATGCACTTTTTACATTAAATTAATGTCAAAATTTCATTGAACTGTAGCAAACTACTAAATTTTCTTAAAGAGTAGATTATACAGCTTAAATTTTAAACGGCTTAATTCCTTGTCATTAATTGTGGGAAACGACTCTTAAATTTAAAGAAGTGAATTTTTTTTCAGAAAAAACATATTTTTGTTGTATAACTTACCAGCATTGGGTAAGAGTGAATTTATTCCTATTTAAAATTTATTTTTTATAAGAAAATTAAAACTTAATACTCCTGTCCTGTAATTTTCTTTAAAATAAAATACGAAAAATAAATAGAAATTCCTTTTTAAATCATTTGTTGTAAAACTTGCAAATGTTATATAATTATTTTCTTGAAACATTTTTAAAGAATATCCCTCACACACAAACTCTCTAAATCCCACTTTCCTAAAACAAATAAAAAAAATTTTTTTATTAAACTGCACTATTTTAAGTCATATGAATTTCTAAAAATTTATTTTTATAACTAAGTACTGTTCACGAAACATTTAAGAGTACATTTTAAAGTAATACTAAATACTTAATTTGTTTTTATTTGTGCCACAATATCTAATGAAAATGAAATTGTGAGAAAAGCTAACATATTTTTTTAAT
Source organism: Eudasyphora cyanicolor (assembly GCA_963930755.1). NCBI lineage: Eukaryota > Metazoa > Arthropoda > Insecta > Diptera > Muscidae > Eudasyphora > Eudasyphora cyanicolor. The sequence continues at coordinate 206,783,112 of OZ005734.1, read as the reverse complement.
ACTTAACATTTCTGTGTACATTTGTGTATGATCCATAACAAACAAAGAATCTATACACATTTATTATTAATTAACAACAAAAAACAAGAACAAAATAAATTTATAAATGGAACCAAAAAGATACCAAAATAATATTTGCCAATAATACCATGAAATAATATTAATGAAAATCATAAAACAATACAAACATAAAACTGCTAAAATTATATCAAATTTTGTTAATAAAATCTTGATAAAAAAACTGCAAATTGTTTTAATATTTCTTTCTACAAAAATGCTGTGCTTCAGAATGGGAAAGGTCACGACCCTTTACTATTTACATAGGAAAAAAGGACGAGGGCTCTTTTCTATACAGGAAAGAAGGACGTCAGGACTCTTTTCTATATAGGAAAGAAGGACGTCAGGACTCTTTTCTATATAGGAAAGAAGGACGTCAGGACTCTTTTCTATATAGGAAAGAAGGACGTCAGGACTCTTTTCTATATAGGAAAGAAGGACGTCAGGACTCTTTTCTATATAGGAAAGAAGGACGTCAGGACTCTTTTCTATATAGGAAAGAAGGACGTCAGGACTCTTTTCTATATAGGAAAGAAGGACGTCAGGACTCTTTTCTATATAGGAAAGAAGGACGTCAGGACTCTTTTCTATATAGGAAAGAAGGACGTCAGGACTATTTTCTATATAGGAAAGAAGGACGTCAGGACTCTTTTCTATATAGGAAAGAAGGACGTCAGGACTCTTTTCTATATAGGAAAGAAGGACGTCAGGACTCTTTTCTATATAGGAAAGAAGGACCTCAGGACTCTTTTCTATATAGGAAAAAAGGACGAGGGCTCTTTTCTATACAGGAAAGAAGGACGTCAGGACTCTTTTCTATATAGGAAAGAAGGACGTCAGGACTCTTTTCTATATAGGAAAGAAGGACGTCAGGACTCTTTTCTATATAGGAAAGAAGGACGTCGGGACTCTTTTCTATATAGGAAAGAAGGACGTCAGGACTCTTTTCTATATAGGAAAGAAGGACGTCAGGACTCTTTTCTATATAGGAAAGAAGGACGTCAGGACTCTTTTCTATATAGGAAAGAAGGACGTCAGGACTCTTTTCTATATAGGAAGGAAGGACGTCAGGACTCTTTTCTATATAGGAAGGAAGGACGTCAGGACTCTTTTCTATATAGGAAGGAAGGACGTCAGGACTCTTTTCTATATAGGAAAGAAGGACGTCAGGACTCTTTTCTATATAGGAAAGAAGGACGTCAGGACTCTTTTCTATATAGGAAAGAAGGACGTCAGGACTCTTTTCTATATAGGAAAGAAGGACGTCAGGACTCTTTTCTATATAGGAAAGAAGGACGTCAGGACTCTTTTCTATATAGGAAAGAAGGACGTCAGGAAAGAAGGACGTCAGGAAAGAAGGACGTCAGGACTCTTTTCTATATAGGAAAGAAGGACGTCGGGACTCTTTTCTATATAGGAAAGAAGGACGTCAGGACTCTTTTCTATATAGGAAAGAAGGACGTCAGGACTCTTTTCTATATACGAAAGAAGGACGTCAGGACTCTTTTCTATATACGAAAGAAGGACGTCAGGACTCTTTTCTATATACGAAAGAAGGACGTCAGGACTCTTTTCTATATAGGAAAGAAGGACGTCAGGACTCTTTTCTATATAGGAAAGAAGGACGTCAGGATTCTTTTCTATATAGGAAAGAAGGACGTCAGGACTCTTTTCTATATAGGAAAGAAGGACGTCAGGACTCTTTTCTATATAGGAAAGAAGGACGTCAGGACTCTTTTCTATATAGGAAAGAAGGACGTCAGGACTCTTTTCTATATAGGAAAGAAGGACGTCAGGACTCTTTTCTATATAGGAAAGAAGGACGTCAGGACTCTTTTCTATATAGGAAAGAAGGACGTCAGGACTCTTTTCTATATAGGAAAGAAGGACGTCGGGACTCTTTTCTATATAGGAAAGAAGGACGTCGGGACTCTTTTCTATATAGGAAAGAAGGACGTCAGGACTCTTTTCTATATAGGAAAGAAGGACGTCAGGACTCTTTTCTATATAGGAAAGAAGGACGTCGGGACTCTTTTCTATATAGGAAAGAAGGAGGTCGGGACTCTTTTCTATATAGGAAAGAAGGACGTCGGGACTCTTTTCTATATAGGAAAGAAGGACGTCAGGACTCTTTTCTATATAGGAAAGAAGGACGTCAGGACTCTTTTCTATATAGGAAAGAAGGACGTCAGGACTCTTTTCTATATAGGAAAGAAGGACGTCAGGACTCTTTTCTATATAGGAAAGAAGGACGTCAGGACTCTTTTCTATATAGGAAAGAAGGACGTCAGGACTCTTTTCTATATAGGAAAGAAGGACGTCAGGACTCTTTTCTATATAGGAAAGAAGGACGTCAGGACTCTTTTCTATATAGGAAAGAAGGACGTCAGGACTCTTTTCTATATAGGAAAGAAGGACGTCAGGACTCTTTTCTATATAGGAAAGAAGGACGTCAGGACTCTTTTCTATAAAGGAAAGAAGGACGTCAGGACTCTTTTCTATATAGGAAAGAAGGACGTCAGGACTCTTTTCTATATAGGAAAGAAGGACGTCAGGACTCTTTTCTATATAGGAAAGAAGGACGTCAGGACTCTTTTCTATATAGGAAAGAAGGACGTCAGGACTCTTTTCTATATAGGAAAGAAGGACGTCAGGACTCTTTTTAAGGACGTCAGGACTCTTTTCTATATAGGAAAGAAGGACGTCAGGACTCTTTTCTATATAGGAAAGAAGGACGTCAGGACTCTTTTCTATATAGGAAAGAAGGACGTCAGGACTCTTTTCTATATAGGAAAGAAGGACGTCAGGACTCTTTTCTATATAGGAAAGAAGGACGTCAGGACTATATATATAGGAAAGAAGGACGTCAGGACTCTTTTCTATATAGGAAAGAAGGACGTCAGGACTATATATATAGGAAAGAAGGACGTCAGGACTCTTTTCTATATAGGAAAGAAGGACGTCAGGACTCTTTTCTATATAGGAAAGAAGGACGTCAGGACTCTTTTCTATATAGGAAAGAAGGACGTCAGGACTCTTTTCTATATAGGAAAGAAGGACGTCAGGACTCTTCTATATAGGAAAGAAGGACGTCAGGACTCTTTTCTATATAGGAAAGAAGGACGTCAGGACTCTTTTCTATATAGGAAAGAAGGACGTCAGGACTCTTTTCTATATAGGAAAGAAGGACGTCAGGACTCTTTTCTATATAGGAAAGAAGGACGTCAGGACTCTTTTCTATATAGGAAAGAAGGACGTCAGGACTCTTTTCTATATAGGAAAGAAGGACGTCAGGACTCTTTTCTATATAGGAAAGAAGGACGTCAGGACTCTTTTCTATATACGAAAGAAGGACGTCAGGACTTTTTTCTATATAGGAAAGAAGGACGTCAGGACTTTTTTCTATATACGAAAGAAGGACGTCAGGACTTTTTTCTATATAGGAAAGAAGGACGTCAGGACTCTTTTCTATATACGAAAGAAGGACGTCAGGACTCTTTTCTATATAGGAAAGAAGGACGTCAGGACTCTTTTCTATATAGGAAAGAAGGACGTCAGGACTATTTTCTATATATAGGAAAGAAGGACGTCAGGACTATTTTCTATATATAGGAAAGAAGGATGTCAGGACTATTTTCTATATATAGGAAAGAAGGACGTCAGGACTCTTTTCTATATATAGGAAAGAAGGACGTCAGGACTCTTTTCTATATATAGGAAAGAAGGACGTCAGGACTCTTTTCTATATATAGGAAAGAAGGACGTCAGGACTCTTTTCTATATATAGGAAAGAAGGACGTCAGGACTCTTTTCTATATATAGGAAAGAAGGACGTCAGGACTCTTTTCTATATATAGGAAAGAACGACGTCAGGACTCTTTTCTATATATAGGAAAGAAGGACGTCAGGACTCTTTTCTATATATAGGAAAGAAGGACGTCAGGACTCTTTTCTATATATAGGAAAGAAGGACGTCAGGACTCTTTTCTATATATAGGAAAGAAGGACGTCAGGACTCTTTTCTATATATAGGAAAGAAGGACGTCAGGACTCTTTTCTATATATAGGAAAGAAGGACGTCAGGACTCTTTTCTATATATAGGAAAGAAGGACGTCAGGACTCTTTTCTATATATAGGAAAGAAGGACGTCAGGACTCTTTTATATATAGAGGAAAGAAGGACGTCAGGACTCTTTTCTATATATAGGAAAGAAGGACGTCAGGACTCTTTTCTATATATAGGAAAGAAGGACGTCAGGACTCTGTTCTATATATAGGAAAGAAGGACGTCAGGACTCTTTTCTATATATAGGAAAGAAGGACGTCGGGACCCATTTCAGTATATAGAAAATATGTGCGAAGGAGTAACTAGTTTAAAAGAATGTGTACAATGTGAATAGATTCAGTTCATCATAATTTTTATTCGTACCATAACAAATGGTAAAACAGTAATCATTTGCATATAGTCTCATCAGAAAGATGTTATATCTTTCCTTTGTAAACAAATTATATAGAGATAGTAATTACAAATCTTAATACGAAATTAGTCTAAATTATAAATAAATCCCAGCTATTTTCTACGTTTTCGGCGCATGTTCTTATTCGATGTTGAATCGTCATCGTCGTCACTGTCACTGGGATCATTCGATTTGTACGAGTGATGATTATCTTTTTGTTTGAGGCCTTGTTGTTGAGCATCCCACTCTTTTCTTAATTCGCTTAACATGCCTGGTGTTAGGAGACCCTGAGAAATAAGACGATCTGTCAATCGCCCCCGAGACGTACTTGGTATACGAGGTTCTAGAAAAAAATAAGTATAATAATAAAATAGTGTAAAAAATAGTCTTGGACACGTAATATTAATTAGAAAATACCTTTGTTTTGCACTATACGCCTCATATTATAACTAGTATCACCGTCTGCCGCTCCCTGATTTGCTTCGGTATTTTTCAACAATCTTGTTATCTGGAATACACCCTGTTGTATAATTTCGTCCAATTCTGATTGGGCAGCTCTCACAGAGGCTGCTTCTGGGAAGATATCTGTAAAACGGTAACTAAGCCAAAGATACAAGTCCATCACATCAAAAATGGATTCCAGATGTACCAAATCTAAAATTGTTTTAGGCAAAGAAAAAGGCCAGCCGCAGTTTTTCTTAATAAAATCGAATGTGATTGGTTCACTGCGGCTGTATTGTCTGGCAATCTGAAAATATAAATTACGAAAATTCCAGAATCCAATAGGGAAAATATTTCAGTTCCACCCACCTTTAAGAACATTGAACACACAAAAGGCATTTTTCTGTTAATTGGAGCACAACAGAAAACATAACGTGCTCTTAATGGTAAGGGAACATGTTGGATCATTTCAGCTAAAAATTTAAAATCTTCTATATTGCACATGAAATATAATGAGTCGTCCACTGTACAAAGGTTAACAAAGATATCCTGTAGGTACATAAAATAAGAAGTAATAAATAGTTTATCCGTGTTCATTGGAAGAATCATTAACCTACCATTAAATTACTTAAAGTTGAGTTGGGCAAATGATAGGCGTACAGTTCAATTTGATCTGCCGTTGGATGTAGACCCGCTTGTTTCAGCGGATCTGGGGTCTGCGAGAGTAATTTGTTAAGTGTTGGCAGATCGTCCGATTTGAATGTCGTCACATAACCATGTTCCCATTGTGTACGAAAACGTCCAGCTCTGCCGGCAATTTGTAAGGCGGATGACACCGAAATGGTATCAATTTCTCGTTCACCTTTTTCATTCATTGATGGTTTCACCAGAGAATAGAAGATAATGCGACGTATGCTCCTGTAAGAAAAATGGAGATGTTGATAATATTAGAGGGGACGTGTGTAGATTAAAAAAAAAATTGATCTGCAACTAAAAAAAGTAAATAACCAAACTGGAAAAACTATTCTACGGAACGAAGTCATTTAATGTATCCAATGGAACAATTTCGAGATACCGAAAATTCCTCGCATTTTAGATGAATATGAAAAACTGATTTTGAAAGGATTAAAACACGAATACAAGTTAATTCGTATGTTACTTCACAAAAAATACTGTCATTCGTGATCTGCTGGACGAACAAAATTTATATTTGTACATGTTGCCAAAAGAACTTTGGTTTATAATAAGTCTCAAATGAAGGAAATTAAAAAAAAAAACAATTTTCGAGCTTTTAACATAATAATAACATCGCGACCTAAGAGTGAAAAGGCACTAAGTCCACTTTTTGCCAAAATGTATTTTTTGAAGCGGAACGTAAGATAAGTTGGATATACATCGATTTGAAAACAAAACGCAAAAAAAATCATGCTTTGTCATCTTTAAAAGCTGAATCGTAAAAGCGCTAAGTCCATATACCCTTTATAAAAACATTCATATACCGTAAGTGTTTTGCCTCCTGCATAATTTTAAATATTGGACTTAGCGCCTTTACACTCTTAGGTCGCGACACATTTTGGAGAGGTCATTTGGTGACCCTTTTGAGTGCGTCAGAAAGCTATGATGGTTCAAACTGAATATATTATTGTTCAAATTATAATAAAATCTAAGCGAGTCGGGATGGAAATTCGTCGTTAGGCCTTGGATGTACCTTATAAACATAATTTAGATGAAAAAGAAAATCTACAAACTGGCAATTGTAGCCAGTAAGGAAAGACTTAAGTCGGTCGGCTTCTACATAAAAAACGATTACATCTAAACTCGAAGAGTTCGAAACTAATATTTTTCACATTTAATAATAATACGAATTGATTAGATTAATTCATAGCGATTAAAAAGAGTAAACATTTACAAATTCCAGGCCACATAGGTTAAAAATACGCAGCATCTTCACCACAAAGAATTCTCACTCGGTGGGAAACCGATACGTACTATTTTTTATAAAGTATAAACGCTTAATGTTGGGTCAAGTCGGTTAAAAATGTATTTTTTAGAGCAGCAAGAAGTCTGTTCGGAGGGGACCTTTATATGAGTGATACATATATCAAAACATGGACCGATGTGCCCCATTTTCGCGTCGATTTGATTCAATATAGATTATAAAATCGTAAATTTCGGTATAATCGGTTAAAAAATGAGTCCCTTAGAGTGTCAGGAGACTAATCGAAAGGGACCTTTTTATGGGGCTATATCAAAACTTAAACCGATACGCCACATATTCACAAGAGACGATGTAGTGTAATAAAAATTATTCGCCCATGTGATGACAATCGCGTGAGTTCGAATCGCAAAATGCAAAAATTTCTCTTTCGATTTTAATGGTCTTCGAAATTAAATTTTAATAAAATTCACACATGGATGTAGTTATTTATCACTGTAATTAATAATTTGGTTTTAATAAATCAAAATTGTTGTTGTAAAAAAGAATTCAGAACATGTGTTTTGCGACTTGAAATCACAATCACCAATTTTCGGCGAAATGCGATTGACATCACATGGGCGATTAATTCTTAAATTTCAGCCAGATCCAGATCGTCAAGAAGACCTTTATCAACTCAAAAAGTAATTCTATGTCAACAAACAAATGCATAAGAAATTGACTTCTATAGTACTTATATGCAAAATGGGGAATATATATATATATACAGGGGCTCTTATAAATCTGAACCTATTTTCTTCAAACAATGTTCTTTTCTACATCATGAAACTCCTCAGCAAAATGTATAGCAATCCGATGTAATACAAAGCTTCTATAGCACGTGTGTACATCTAAATCTCAAAAGATTTTCTTCAAATTCTTCAAAATGTCCTTGGATAAAGGAACTATCCGCCAGATTTTAAAATGATTGGATGTATAATACAGCTTTTTAGCGTTTGGAGGCCAAGTCGTAAGGAACATATATATATGTACATATATGGGGGCTCATTTCAAATTCATACAGGTTAAATGGAAATTGTGGCGATTATATGACGTATTGTAGATATGTTTACATAAGGGCCACATCTAATTCTGAACCGATTTTCAAAAATCTAAAAAGTGACCGTCCTTGTTCCCAATAACATTTCTCTACCAAATTTCGTAGTCATCGGCATAATTGCAAGAATACATCTGCAGACAGATAGACGGACATAGCCAAAACGGCTCTAAAGAGTTGATCAGTATAATATGGATATATATCTTCTCCCTTTAGGTGACCCAAATAAACAAATGCTCATATAATGTAATAAAAAGCGATACTCACAAATTCAAACCCATGCCAATAGCATCTGTTGCCACCATAACCTTGCAACTGTTTTCAGGATCATTGAATTTAGCCGCTTGTGCCAATTTGGTGCCGGGTGGTAAACCGCCATAAATCACAGCCACTTCTTTACCTCTACAGAAAGTTCAGTAGTATTTTATTTTGGGCTATTCGAGACTAAAAAGGCCATATATTTACGTACATACCTTGCTTCGATTTCCCTGGACACCGAATAAATATCATTTTTACTAAAACAAACTATACAATCTCCTGGTTGTACATTATCCAGTGTCACTAAGGCGGAATCTTCAATGGTCAGCTCGGTAAGACGTGCATAATTATGGACCTCTACTGTTTCATTGGTGGTCTCGCAAATTTTCTCCAACAACTCGAGAGAACCAGCCTCACCACATACATGAACTTCATCAGCTATAAGGCCGAGGAAGGCCCTGGTCCAGGCCCAGCCTCTTTGGGGGTCTCTCAGCTGTTGAATTTCATCAATAACAGCAACTTCATCTATTATAATAGAAATAAAATTTTATTTAGCAATTTGGGTATCTCAACATAATTGTTACTTACAAGGCGTATTAACTGAGGTCATTTCAACGGTACAGGCCACATGGGCGGCAGGTGTATTTTCATTTATACCATATTTACGTTCTTCACCGGTTACCAAATCGCATGGTGTGCCCTAAAAGATAATATAAATTAAATCTTGAGTTTGGAGAAATGAGTTTCCGTCTTTCTCAAATCATGGATTTGCTTAAATATGTAGTCGTTGTAAATATATATTGGACTCGATGTGTGTTTACCTTTTCATTAGATTTATTAAACACTTCGGTCGCCAACAACTTCAGCGGCCCACAATAAACACCAGATTTAGCGGTGAGAAATCTTTCCATGGCATGATATGTTTTACCCGAATTTGTGGGACCGGCATGGAATACAATTTTACGTGTTATTGCACGAGCACTCGGATACCAATTTGCTGGTGTTCTTAAATCGGAAATTTTCTTCAGATCATCCATACAATCCAAATGGGGGAATATTGTTTTGGCATGACGTATAAAATAGGGAAATATGTCATCAACATGACCAGCTCCATTGAAAATATCACTAAATGTGATGTGTAGATCCACAGGAAGGTTTTCCGATTCTATGCAGAAGCGCCGAAACGATGCAAAAGCCTGTTGCTGGAGATAGTCTGAAGAAGAAAAATTATATTAGTATATCTACAATATTTTCTTTAAATACACACGCCGTACTTACTATCCAAACCATTTTCTGTACATAGTGTCTTTATTTCTCGTCTCTGGGTAAATTTGTTTAGGATTTTCAACACTGCTGCTTTCTCCAATTTACCGGCCAGTTCAGAACCAACATCAAATTCATCGACATTATGCTGAACTGGTACCGGTTTAAAGAGAGCCGATACATTAGCCGGTTGTTGTTTTCTATTGCGCGCCCCTTGTGGAACACCAACATGCAAAACCCTACTTGGAATTGCTAAAATACCACTTGTGCCAATCACATCCAAACGTCTGAGCGGACATTTCAATGAAAGATTATGAGTAGCTGTACAAAGCAACTGTAAGCTTTTTCGAGAATTTTGCATTTTTCACCAACAATAGTCACCTTGATGAGGCCACCACTAATAATTTCATTCACTAATTTTGTGTATTTACAGATAAATTTTAATAAAATTAAACATCACATCTGCGAACGCGAACTGTGTGATGCAATGGAATTGTTTAAATGTCAAAAGGTTCATAACCTCAACATTGATAACAACAAAATGTCAGGTGGGTAAACATATGTATGTTTCACAGATGGATGTTGCCATATGTAAATAATCTATAATAGGCATGTTTTCGTTACAAGCTTGCAATTTTAAGCTGAGTATAGACGATTGCCAGATCGGCAAACGTTATCAACCCTGTTAAAGTGCTGCAAATATACGGACAATGACAGATTGTTAGGCAACGGTGAATTGACAGTTCAGACGATTGCAAGAAAACATTACAATTTCATATATTTACAACATTTTTGTAAATATGTATATGCAGGATTGCCAATAAAAATACATTATAGACAGTGTTGGAAATAAAATGTTTTTCTGGCAATGGCGCCGTTGTCACATGAATAAACTTCGCACATATAACAATCTGCAAATTATCTCGCAATGAATTTTCTGCTAACGTTGCAAAAAAAAAATTGTGTTTTCACACGGTTGTAAATTCACAGGGTTGCATTTTTTCGCCATTTTTCTGGCAATGTTGTCCGATCTGCAAATAGTGTGTACTTACCGATAGTTTAGCACTTTGCAACGAAAACAACTGACTTCCACTAACTGACACATAAGCAATAAGTGGCGGATTTTCAATATCTGGTAGCAACGGTGTCATGAGTTGCGAATAAAGAACAGTGCGACACAGACAAAAAATATGTGAAAAGTAATTATAAAACATATATTTACTATTCTATGTTCAATTGTTTACACTCTTTTTGCAAATATTAAAATAATTTCCCATTTTTGTTCTTTTTCTTCCCGTTTATTCACAATAATTGACAACAATCTCTCCAAAAATGGGATGCCATATTGCTAAATATAGGGTGCCCAATCTGGCAACATCATACTCGTTTAAGACAGGAACACAAGCAACAAACTTCATCGGGAACTAATAGTGCTTAGCTCCCCATACAAATTAAGCACTTATGGTGTAACGAAAACACGCCTAATATATCAGAGTTATAGCAAACGTGTCGTAGGTGACTAAAAAGTTTATTTTTTTCTGGAAGACTGTCGCAAGAAAAGTTTTTATACTTCTGGAAGACTGTCGCGAAGAAAAGAATCATATTGCGTAGAGATGAGGTCCAACCAAAACATTTTTAGTCGACAATAAGGTCAAATTATATTAAAAAAAATCGTTAATGGCCGAAAATTACTCGTATTCGCAAAAAAAAAGTTTGTATAGAGACTGGAAAAAGAATAATATAAATTGGACCCGCTGCAGTATTTATGTGGAAAAGAAAAACTGCACTATACAGCGGGGTAATGATAGTACCGAATAACACGAGGCAACAGTATGTGCGGCTAATCGGAAGTTCGTTGCAGAGGGTGACAGGAGGAATCCTCCCTTTCCCCCTCACGCAACAGACAAATTCGTACGACAAGCAGGGATGGAAAAAGTTAGTACTTTATTACTTTTTTCAGTACATTTTCACTTTCAAAAGTACCAACGTATCCTCACGACCGTTTCAGTACTATTTGATATATCTATTGTTTAGAAATCTATATATATATAATATTGTTGCGTGACTGGCTGACTGACTGATCATCGCACAGCCCAAACGTCTAAAGCTAGAATCGAAATTCGTCCGCACAATGGGGCAAAAAGGGATAAATATGGTACCACCGCCAAATCTAAACGGAATGTTGTTGTTGCAGTATATGTGTTTATTGTCCATCAGTTGTTGTTTTTATTTGCCTTGTATAGTGGGTTCTGCTGTATTTGTTTCCAGGCCGAGGTAGATGGCTGCTTCTACTGGTTGGCTCCAAAGAGACCTGGGAACAAGTTGAGTAGGTTTGGCAGGGCAGTTGAAAAGGTGTAGTGTGTCGTGTGGTCCCTGGTTACAAGCGGAACAAGTGTTCGACGTGGTGCCATCAATCCTTGCCCAGTATGAATTGAGGCGGCTACACCAGCCTGGTATTAATTGGGCCAAAAGTACTCTTGTGGCAATTCCTCTGAGGCCACTGATGGAGGATGGTCTCCTAGCACGACATTGACTCTGTAATTATTCACGGCTTTAGCGACTGCATGTCAGCCAGACCTGCCTGGTAAGCTCTTTGATCTAGAGGTTCTCTCTTGTAGCGTTGGACCTCGCGCTCTAGATCATAAAGGTCTTTCCTGATCTGCCTGGGAGGTGGGCGCCTATCCACAATATGGTAGTTGGGATGGCTGGGATGGTAGCAACCAAGCAGATACTGCTTCGACAGCAAAAAATTGTGACGTCGCACGGTTATCGCAGTTCTCAGTGCGGCATTTTGGCAGGTCTGTATATTGATTCCACTGCGTCTTGTTCACATTCGGTGACCACACTGGTGCTGCATAGTTTACCACAGACAGGGTTACCATACGTCCTCCTTTGGGAGGACATGTCCTCCTTTTTAACCAGTGTCCTCCCGTACTCCCTCCTTTTTCAAAAATGATGGATTTGTCCTCCTTTTGTTACAAATTAAAATTTTCACAAACAGTAAACCTCCAAATGAATTATACTCACAACTACTTTTAGTACAAAGTTAGTACTACAATAATTGAGCTCGATGACTGAAATTTGATACAGATACTTCTTAAGCTGCAGGTAACTTGGGACTGAAAATGAGCAATATCGATAAATTTTTAGCATCTTCTGTCCGATTTGACTTATTAACGCCATAGAGACTGCAAATTTCACCTGGTCGAACTGAAATTGGTAATTTGGGAGTATGTATATCCAGAACCCTTCAGACGAACAATGGTCATTATAGGTCCATGTTTTGATATACACAAAAGTACCTCAAGATTTTACTTCTTAACGCAACAAAATTCAAAGAATCAATAAACAGTTGACATGCATACAATATGGTGTAGAGTATGCAAAATTTGGCTTATCAGATCTTAAGGCCGCTTCACTTATTTATTATAATTAACACCTAAAAATACTGGAGCTAGACCCACTTTAAACTACACCGATTGTCTGTCTGTCTATTTAAAATTGTTCCTTAAGTACAGGGGTCACTTTCATTCCGATCTTGCTCAAATTTTACAATAAGGGCTATTTGACACCTGGGAAGAAATTGGCCAAAGTCGATTCAGATTAAGATATAGGTTAGGTTAGGTTGAAGAGAGGGGGCGTTTAAACGTCTCATGGGCATGGACATACACTTCAGCCAGTGGTTCGGCCTGTTGTGCGCTCCTTATTTATGATCTTTTTATTCCTCTCGAGTTACAGAAAATCGGTACTAGACACGAATTTTCTCAGTATCTTCCAGTCATATTTCTGAGATGAGTCGAGTCTGGTAATATTTCGGACCCGAAATGTTGGGATCTTGCATGTGTGAAAGCCGGGCAGTGACACAGAATATGTTGCATCGTTTCGTAGTTTTCTCTGTATGCCCTGCATTCGTCGTTTCCTGCTAGCCCTGTGCAATGAAGATGTGCTTGTAAGCTTGAGTGTCCCGTTAGAACACTCATCATCTTGTTAAGTTTCAGAAGACTTCTTGTTTTCATTTAGGTCACCCCACAGTATCTGTGGGGTGAGCCATCACTGCCCAGTGCTTCAACTCATTTTTCGTGGCTTCGAAAGGTTTCCAAGTTTATTACTCGAAGTTCTTTGCCCTTTGAAGCCAAGCTGTTTGCCCGTTCATTTCCAATCACTCCGTTGTGTCCTGGTACCCAGATAATACGCAATTGACCATGGGCGGAGTAATGATTTATCGTTCTTTTACAGTCCAACACAGTTCTGGATTTGACCCTTCCGATGTTATTGCTTTAATCGTCATTTGGTTATCTGCGAAGATGTTGGCATATTTAGGCTTTGTCGTGTTACTGAGCCAGTTCTCACACTCGGATTACGATATAGGCCCTATATAAATTATCTTTCCGATTTGGCCTTTTAGCGCCACAGAAGCTTTTTCATATCCAATCACTTTAAAATTAAGCAGGATGGAGTTTCTTGATCCAAGGGCCCACATTGTCGAATTTAGTGTAAATCCGTTCAGATTTAAATGTAGCACCCAAGAACAAACCTTGCCAAATTTGAATAAAATGTGTTCAGATTTAGATATAGTCCTCCGATTTGGCATCTAAGCGCTACAAAATACAAATTGTTGTACAAATCATTATCATAGGAAATTGTATTTTTTAAATGTATTCCGAAAGTTTCAAACACTCTTTGTAAATGTTACGAATGTCCTTCTGACACAAAAGCCCTCCTTTCCGAAAAAAGGTTATGGTAACCCTGACCACAGACCGACCTATCGCTTTTTAAGAGACAAGGTTTCTTTATCTGTTCCCCAAGTGCTGCCGGCTAGCGACTTGAGGACCTTGTTCCTATTTCTCATTTTATTGCAGATAGCTGTAGCATGCGCGTTAGACCTGAAGAGGCTATCAAATGTTACACCAAGAACCTTAGAGTAGTTGGTGGTCGGAATTCTTGAGCCGTCGACTATAACATTGAGTTGCTCCTTCACTTGCGCTGTCCATGCAGTAAACTGTGTGGCCGATGATTTGGTGGCGGATATTCTCAGGTTCCTCGCAGCGAAGAAATTGGCAATCTCAGCCAGGTAGACATTCAGCCTTCCACATATGTCATCGATCAAAGGGCCCGACGTCAGAGTACTACAGTCATCCGCATATGATACGATTTCAACGCCGTCCGGTGGGGGTGGAATTGCAGAGATAGAAGTTAAACAGTGCCGGAGATATCACCCCACCTTGGGGAACTCCCTGTTTCACTCTACTTACGACTGGCGCCCACACATGTAATTGACGGTCGAACGTTTCAAACTGTTCGGGAGGGACGTGTTGGCGATGTTCTCAAAAAGTGTGGCGTGGCTGACAGTATCGAAGGCCTGCGATAGGTCTAGCGCCACGAGAACGGTCCTGTCACCGGGCTTGTTCTGGTTAAGACCGCGGCTCACATGCGTGTATATGGCGTGCAAAGCAGTAGTCGTACTATGCTGCTGATGATCAGCGATTGGAAAATGTCCAATCAGGCTCGGGAGGATTAACGCCTCAAGAGTCTTTGCTACTGGCGAGAGAAGGGACTCTTGAGGCTCTGCCATTTCCTGGCTTCGGGTATTATCATAGTGGTCAAGGACAGATTGAGGACCCTAGTCAGATACTCAACTCCCGGTATTCTCCCACTGTAAACTGTGGTGGTACTTCTTCAGCTCGGAGAGCATGGATACGACGCACTACTCTCCTTTTCACTCTGCTGGTCACGGGGTGCTCTATAAATTGTCGGTTAAAATAACGCGCGCACCTCTTTGGGTCAGTCACAGTGGTGGCACCAAATGTGACTGCCGTCCGGTTGTCTTTCCTGCCTGGCTTCCAGAGTGGTAATATATACGTTATGCAGTTCTATCTCTGTAGTCCCGGACTTAACTGCTACCCCCATACATTCAATGTATGGGTCTCCAGAGTCAAGCTCAGGCGAGATAGGTCTGTATTGCACAGAATGGTGTAAGGATGCATGTTCGGGGGTTGGTACAGCAATGAGTGGTGTTAATTGTGGTATTGATTGCTGTGCATGTTGCTGTAGGGGAGATTGCGGCGGTGTCCCATAAACCGTAGACGACGATGACGAAGGGGACGACGTGGCCGACGACACTGATGACTGTGATCCTTGAGGCACACTGAGAGGTATGGAGGCACAGCAGGCTCCAACTTAACTCCTTATGCGGCGATACTCCCCGGCGTTCCGAAGGCCAGAACAACCCCTGAGATGCAACCACTCCATACATCGGGTACACCTTACTGATGTTAAGTTGCCATGTATAATGTTCCCGCAGACAGAGAAGAAATATCGGCACGGACCTGAATGTGGTACGTAAACTAGAACAAGGAGTGATTTTTTGAAAAATGTAGGGGCACAGTGTGACAGAAAGGGATAAATACGTATGGTACCAACCCCAAATTTAACGCCTAGAATTAGAATGGTGAAAATTGAAGCGAGAGATGTCTTTAGGACAACAGGTCGGGGTAGTCAGTTTTTTTTTGTATTCGTAGTTTTCGGGGCACACGGGGGTAAAAAGTGTAAAATATTGTCAGAGGCTTAAAAACGTCAAACATCAATGGTTCCAGTGTAACTTTTGGAACATAAATTAGAGATCGGAAGTGATTTTTAGTAATTCTAACTTTAAGAGGCACATTGGGACACGACGGAGAATTATGGAGCATGGGGAACAAATGGAACAATCTGCCAAAATTTAAACATGAGATATGAAGTTTTGATGCTTTTAGGAGTACAGTGGTCAAAACGGTTAAATAATGCACAGTGGAGAAAATATGATTAAATATGATACAGTCGGGGAAAAAGTGTGGAGACACATTCTAAACGTGGATACACATTTTAAATACGGTACAGTGAGAGTCCGAGTACGGGAGAGTTTCCCCCTTTCCGACTGCTTCTCTCTCCTAGAAAACGCCGATAAGCGGCTTAACTTTAAGCGCGTGTGATTAGGGACTTAGTTTAGTACTTTCCAAAAAATAATTTTCCATTCCTGCTTTTAATTCAATTTTGTCGTGCGGTCCTCTCTCAAAATCGCGCGATCTTCGTTAAAACCTAAAAGAACAGTCGCCCAGGAATGTATTTTTGAAAGATCGCGCGACGATCAACGCGACTCAAGATGTAAACAGGCCCTAATACATCATTGAGTAAAGCTATGTTCAGACGATTGCCAGTTCGGACAATAATGTCAGAAAAATTCAACCTGTGAACGTACAACCTTGTGAATATACAATTTTTATCTTGCAACATTGGCAGAAAAGTCATTGTGAGATAATTTGCAGAATGTTAGATATGCGAAGTTTATATATGTGACAATGGCGCCATTGTCAGAGAAACATTATGTTGGCAGCACTGTCTATAAAATATTTTTATTGGCAATCCTGCATATAAATATTTACAAAATATATTGTAAATATATGAAATTGTAAGGTTTTCTTGCAATTGTCTGAACTGTCAATTCACCTTTGTCATTGTCCGTACATTTGCAGCATTTTAACAGTGTTGATAACGTTGATAATTATCTGACAATCGTCTGTATATATAGCTTAAGAAAATAATATTAGTGGACATCTTTGCCATTGTGAGATAATTTGCAGACACTTTTAGTTGTCAGATGTGCGAAGTTTATGCATGTAGCAATGGTGCAATTGTCAGAGAAACATTTTATTGGCAATTCTTGCAGTCGTCTGAACTGACAATTCACCTTTGCCTAGTGCTGATTCACACAAGGCAATTTTTTGCAAGCAAGTGACAAAGATTTTAGGAGGGCGAGGCAAGCGGAAAGAGCTCTCTCCACACGACAAAGTAACTCTACATATTCATACAAAGTCCATATTCACACTTGCAATTTTCCCCCGGAGAATTGCAGTGTTTGTTGGAGAGGGACGCGGTCGGTAAGGGGGGATACACAAGTCTTCCGTACTTGCATTTTTTTAATGCGTTTTGCGTTTTCTTTCGCTGTAAGGGTATTTCTTAAATGCCAGTGAATGCGTCCGGCGTCTGTCAAACTCAAATTTCATCCTATTATTTTCTGTGCATACAACAACACTTTGGCAGACGCAGGACGCAATTCACCGCCTTTAATAAAACATTTTTGAAGAATTTGGCAATCAAAGTAAATGATGACAGCAACACTATAAGCTGATTGGCAAAGAAACAACACACACTCCTCTACAGAGATGAAAACTAAAGCGATTATAATTAGTTTCCTACATTCCCTCTCCTAATCACTCAAATGACATAATTGTCTTATCATTATGTCTTTTCCCTAGACTTTCAAAGCTAAGCATAGTATATACTCGTTCGTACCGCATTATTATCTTGAAATGTTAAGACTGATGTGGTCTCAAGACATTTGTTAAATGCGCACATAGAAATTATTATTTATTTTTGCTATTCATAGTAGAAAAACCATAGAAACCACCGTATTGTAATATATACTAAACAAACAGTTAAATTTGGCTTCCAAGATATCAATAACTGCAAGTGATTTCAAATTAATTTTTTTTTATCTACATATCGTTGCGTTACGGATATAATACTCCCGTCAGATGCTGTTTGATAAAGTGCTTGGCAACCCTACATGCTCTCAATTACTCCCCTCTCTCTTTAATTTCCATTCCCATGTGAGAGACTTTCAACTGTCAAAACAAAATCGCAATAGAAAATAATAACAACTTCGTACACAGTAAATGAGTCATTTTGATAAAAAAAAATTAATTTTTGTGTATTTAAATAATTTGAAATTGATAGAAATGGGTTTATTCGGACAAACAAAAAGCAAGGATCCCAAGGAACAAGTAAGTTTTTGTGAATTCCCAACGAATGTTACGATTTCTACAAACAAACGAACGTATGAACGAAAAACAGTAGCTCTGCTTGGAGAGCATGACGACATCATCAGCCATGAAAATGGTAAAAACAAAACAAATAACAAAGCTTTTATAACTCTTTTCCAAGGTTCAAGAATGGACACACAAAATACGCAAAGAAGGCAATCAATTGGACCGGCAGATACGCAGCATACAGCGGGAGGAGGACAAAGTGAAGAGGTCTCTGAAACAGGCTGCCGCTAAAGGCGATAGGGACACTTGTGTCATCTTGGCCAAGGAAATTGTGGGAGCTCGCAAAGCCGTCAATAGGATATATACAACAAAGGCCCATTTAAACTCGGTACAATTGCAAATGAAAAATCAATTGGGTAAGTAATATATGGCAATAGATTTGTCTCATTGACTTTGACAAGTTTTCTGTTGTAGCCACGTTGCGAGTGGCAGGCTCTCTATCCAAATCCACCGAAGTCATGCAAGCCATGCAAAGTTTAGTGCGTTATCCCGAATTAGCTGGCATCATGCGAGACATGTCCAAGGAAATGATGAAGGCGGGTATTATTGAGGAGATGCTTGATGAGACTATGGATTCCTTGGAGGATAGCGAGGAAATGGAGGAGGAAGCCGCCAAGGAGGTGGACAAAGTCCTATGGGAAATCACCGATGGCAAGTTGGGAGAAGCTCCCCTACCTCCTCAAGAGTTGGCCGCTGCAGAAAAAACGAAAACACCCGCCGCCGTTGCCGTCGAGGAGGATCCAGATGATGATGACGAAGAAGACCTGCAAGAAATGCAATCCCGTTTGGCCTCTTTGCGTTCGTAATCGAATGAAGGCTAAGCTAAATCGAATAATACGTCTTTAATGTTTGCACTTTGCCTTTCATCATCGTAGAGCTTAGATTGATTTCGAAATTAAACCAAATGAGAATTTTCGGTCTGCCGTACTGAAACTCTTCCCCACTCCGAAATGGCAATAGTTTTTTAGGTCGATTTGCATATCTATTTTGTGCAGTTATTACATTTCGTTGTTCTTTTGCATCTATTTTTACTTACATTTTAACGTGTTTCCGTACCAAATTAAACTGGCTTAATTTTGCTCCATAATGATTATTTATGTATTAAGTATTTAATATTTTGTAAATTATAAAACATAAAATAATAATAAATATTTATTAGAAAAACGCTCAATTTTCAGAATAGATTGCAACGGATTAAGTCAAGTAATAACTTGCCAAACACAAGGCACATTGTAAATGGTGTAAGTCAACTTTCTCATATGTTGAGATATTTGTGTTAGATTTAAGGACATTGAAAATTGTATTTGAATTGAATTGATGAATATAAGCCGGGTCAGAAAAAAATATCGCGGTTGACCGCATCTCTAATGAAAGCATGTTTTGTTCAATGAATATTACCAGAATTCCTTATTTCGGCTATATCTTGAGCGGCCAGTGAGCTAGAGCGATATTACATAACATCCAAAATTCATGTTTTTCATGCATATTTCGGACACCTGCTTAAAACAGCACTAATCGGATCTGTTCTGTAGCAAGGTGATTTGAAATCACGGTGATTTTAAAATCACCGGCGACTTACAATCACTGTTAGAGTTCGAAATCGCCCGGTTTATTATTCATAGCCTCCCAAAAAAGATTGTTCGAAATATGTTCGGGTGATTTCGAACTCCAAAAGTGATGTTAAGTCGCCGGTGATTTTAAAATCACCGTGATATCAAATCGCCGTGGTTACAGAACAGACCCGAATATTGTGATTCTCGCGCTGATAGAACCGAAGTAATTCACGATTTGATGGCGTAATTTTGCATGAAAGGAACTGGTCAGTGGATTGTGGACATACCATAGCAATTATGTATATTTAAAAATGTGTAATAGGGATGTCTAAAATTCCCTGACCACAGCAAACTTTATGCATAATTGCAACGCGTACAGCTTAGAAATGTGAAAGTATACCTAGTCAACAATCAACAATATAATATACTATATATAAACGTGGACTAAAGATGCAAATTTTTGGTGGCGATCGATCTAGACAAAATTTGATGCAAATGTCCAAATCTCAGCCCAATCGTTGCAAATTTTAAAAGTAATTAAGAAGCCGAATCGGTTGGGAGCTTTGTATGGGGACTATATCAAAGCATGGAACTATGACGAACATTATTTGGGTGAATGGTTCTAGGTATAACTAAAATCATTAGTGCCCGACCGAAGTCGGATTTTAAGGCAAAAGTCATGTTTTCTTTGTCCTTACTTTCTTTGATGTCCTTTCTCCAATTATTTTTGTAGTATTGTCGGGCTCTAAAATCATATTAACAAATTTCTGTGCAGTCTATTGAAGTTTGTGGTATCTATGGCATTAAGAAGTTAAATCGGGAGCTATGTAAAAAATGGACCAATAATGCAAATTTTCAATTCCATGTGAGCAGCAGCCATAAGGAGTATATGAACCAATTTGAATGAGAATGACTTACGCCAGGCTATCATTTCAACTTCTTTTTGACCTGAATTGGTTGATATGGACAACAACGACATACATATGGTTTCAAAGGGACTGAGCCACGTGCCGAAATCTAAATAAATAACAAAAGGATTGTAGAAATTGTCTTTATTAAACCAATACTAACATTTTTTAAATAAAAAATCTTTGGAATTTCCTTAAATAAACAATTATTTAATAAATACAATTTTTTCAATAAATAAAAAAATTGTGAGAAATGTTCTTAAATAAAAAATTGGTAAGAAACTTTTTAAATTTTTTTTTTAAGAATTCGTAAATTCCAGCTTGACCGACACACTCCGAATATTTATGGACTTAGATTTCCATGGAATTTTACACGCGTATACTCTTAGACCATGCAGACTTATTACCTTTTACCGATTGTCCAAATTCATAATGGCTTAGATTGTATAGGGTGCCTAAGTTGGTCACCTACAACATTTTGTTTACAAATTTTGTCTTTTTTAAGTCTACAAAACTTTTAAACGGAATATCAGATTTTATTGATATAAGTACCATTTGAACGAATTTAACATTCTCTCTATGAGTTATCATTTAAGTAACTAATTTTTGTCTATAAAAAGTACGAAAATGCCCATAATCTTTGAAAGCATAATCTGAAAAGCATATCTTCAATTTTTTCGTTTTATTTTTAAAAATTACCCACAAAATTATGAAATAATTAGTGTCGGTCCGTCTCTCAGTTCGACTGAATGGTGCTAACGACAATTCTGAAAAGGAGTGTCCGAATGACTTTAAATTTCGTACGATATACTATTTTAATCAAATTTAGTTTATAGTTGATGGACAACCATATGTCATGTTAGAGCTCTTCTATACTACTCATGGGTATGCTGTTAAATTGCATACGAAGTAATCATTTTGCCGTCTCTATAAGCTGAACAAAAATGGGCCAAAATGCCACGCCCCTTTTGGTACCTCCCACACAAGGAAACAAATTTGTACAAAAGGTTCACAGCTAATAACATTAATAGCAGCGCATACAAATACTTGAAATTTTGGGCAGTGTAATGTTTTTATAGTACCTACAGTCCAGTACAAAGTGGGCGTTATTACCACGCCCCTTCTAGTATCTCTCACACAAATGTTAACAATTTTGTGAAATGTTAAACAATGAGAAACTCATTAAAATAAATATATAAATAACATTTCACAAAATTGTTAACATTTTAAATAAAATTTATAAATAAAACAATTTACAAAAAATGTAATAAATATATAGTCTATCTCTATCTAAATGTCCATAATATTCCATAAATAAGGAATAAGTCCGCATTGGCAAATAGCTCCCAAAAATCAGTGTCAGAAGAAATATTTTGGGGAAAATTTTCGGAAATAATGAGGTTGTGTTGGCCATTCCACACACCTTTGCCCAATCTCAAATGTTCCTAAATAGTGTCCCGTGAGCCAATACGAATTCGTCAAGCTGAAAAATGAAAGATCCGTTCTCGAGTTATGAGACTGTGTTCGCTGTGACACGCCCATTTGACCAAAGTTTCTTCAATAATTTCCATCACTGAACAAATACGAACCCATCAAGACCAAAATGGCGAAAATCAAACGATGCATTATTGAGCTATGAAGTTGTGTTGGCCGCGCCACGCCCTTTTAACATATTCTAAATTTTCTTACATATGATCCTTCCTTGGTCCCATACGAATACGCCAAGCCCGAAATCGTAAAAATTCGAACTATCCATACTCGAGCTATGAGGTTATGCCGGATGCGCTACGCCCACTTAACCAAAATTTTTCTCCATAGAGACCTTCCTTGGGCCAATACAAATACATCGAATTCGATATTGTAAAACTCGCAAGATCTGTTCTCGAGCTATGAGGTTGTGTTGGCCCTGTACCGCACCTTTGACCAATCAATTTGACGAAAGTTTCCTCCACAGTGTCACTTCTGCTTCCAATACGAATCCATCAATCCCAAAATCGTGGAAATCGAACGATCCTTTCTCAGATAATGGGGTTATGTTGGCTGCGACACACCCACTTGACTAATCCTAAATGTTCCTCCATAGTATCAAGGGGTACATTTTCGATGATAGTACTTTATTTACAAAGATTTAGGTTTGTTTCTAATAAAAGGCTTCTGAAGGATAAAAATAACACTCACGTTTCTGATAGCGCGAGAACAGACCACTGACCGAAATTCGATTCTGTAAAAAGTGCGACTTTTATACAGCACTCGAATCCATCTATTCAGTTTTGCTGCTCTTACAGAAGACTCAACGGCCAAGTGGTCAAAAATCACTTGGCGTAAAGACAAAACAAGTAAGAAAGTTCAGTCGGGTAAACCGACTTATGAATCCCCTCACCTGAGTCCCAAAAAAATATTAGTAAATTTATTTATTTTTTTGTTTTAATTAAATTATTATCAATTTAAATTGCATTTGAATTTGCACAAATGGTCCATTTGTGTGGGAGGTACCAAAAGGGGCGTGCCAATAACGTGGGCGTGGATCTAGGTACCATAAAAGCATTACACTGTAAAAATTGTTAAGTATTTATATGCACTTTGGAATTTCTTGTTTATTCTTCTTGTTTGGCCGAAGACCAGTCCGAATTGGTGCGAATTATCTGCAAAAAATATCCGTTGATTTTTCTTCTTTTTCATAATAAAAAACCGTTATGACTCTCTCTATGTTTACATAATAACGTCTTTAGATTCAATTAAAGAGTTACATTTTGAATTGTCTCCAAGTGTTTAAGCAAATGGGACCGTTGATTTATCATCTAAAGCGTAATATTTTTAGTTGCGCCCTTTTCAACTAATCCGAGTAAGATTTTTCAGTTAAAAAGGTACAACCCAAAATAATACCACTATTTATATAAAAACTTTTTTCATGAAAAGGGTAACAACTCAAAAAAGTTGTTATTTTTCTAAAATCAATAAAAAACAAAAAGGAAAATAGCGTTATTATTTTTTTCTATGATATTTTATTGCAACGACATATTCTTTTTTTTTTAATATACCATTAATATTAACGGAAACAGTTTTTGGCCTCTACTGAATTTTTTTAAATTTTGAGTTGTTACCCTTTTGTGGAACAGGTGCGATATATATACCTTTTGGAAGAAATACTTCTTGAAGTGTCTCCTTTATTTTGTTCTTTGACGTGGAACATCTACTCCGAAGGCCTCAAGCCACAGTGGCTTGCAGCATTTTTTTTAAATTAAAAGAAAATGTGTTGTTGTTATTTATTGTTGGTCTGTTGTTTTGTTATTCAGTCAGAATTTATTTTTTTTGGTTTGAGACCATATGTTCCATTTACTTTCTGTCTATTCCTATTCCTATACTGAATAACAAAACAACAGACCAACAATAAATAACAACAACACATACAAACACATGAGGTACGATGACGTCGGCATTAGCCGTTGACAAAACTACATTTGTTTTCGTGGTTCGCGATGCGAACCCAAGCAAAAAACGAAAATGTATTGGTATGAGAGTTTTAGTATGTTGACTTAGTTCGGCAAAATACGGGTTTGGTTAGCAGTTCTTGTTAAATTCAATTTACTGCTTCCTCAAGTATTTCAGCTGATTTAAGTTAAAGACATACACTATTGCTACTGAATTCTGAAGATGATAGAGTGGTGTCTATCGAAACTGCAGTCAATTCTACCAAGCAATTAAAACTCTCTACCAATTTTTGTATTTGTTTCTATTACTTTCTTGGAATAGACAGAAAGTAAATGGAACATATGGTCTCAAACCAAAAAAATAAATTCAGACTGAATTAAAAGAAAATATAAATAATTTTTGGCCCACTTCCACCCAAAGCTTAAATGTTATAGAATTAATAGAAGTTTAAAATATACAAAAATCGCGAAAATCAGATAGTACAAACAATTTAAAAAATTACATTAAAATTTCAAAATATACAATCACACACAAAAAAAATTAATTTTTTTCTGAAAAGTACCGAAAAATACCAACATTTCAAAACGAGTAAAAGCGTTAAGTTCGGCCGTGCCGAATCTTATATACCCTCTACCATGGATTGCATACAATTTTATTAGTGGAAAAATCTTTGAATATGGAGCAAATCATGAAACGACCCTTTTTGTTTAAGTAAATTATTAAAAAATTATTAAGTAAATTATTAAAATTTTATTTGTACACATTTTATTGAGATGCATTCTTGCCAAAATAGTATATAAACTGCAAAGTTTCAGCTAAATTGCTTAGAAAATGTTGTGTTTATGGCTTAAATAAGCCTTTTTGGGAGTGACATCTATTGGATGACTATAATAAAATATGAACTGATTTAAAAAATTTAATGCGATGAATTTTTGTCTTAATTAAATACAAACTGCAAAGTTTCAGTTAAAATGCTTAGAAAATATGGTATTAATGGCTTAAATACGTATATTTTGGACCGACCTCTATAGGGAGACTACAACAAAATATGAACCGATTTGTAAAATTTTTGCTGTAAAGAATTCTTGTCAAAATATAATACAAACTGCAAAATTTCTGCTGAATTGCTTTAAAAACCATAACCGTAGTTTGGAGCGACCTATATAGGCGAGCTAATCAAAACATTGACCGATATGGCCCATTTGTAATCCCTTAGTCTTAGAATTTTACGATGATTAAGAATATATATAATTTATGGGGTCTCAGATCAATATTTAGTGGTTTTACAAATGGAGTGACAAAATGAATGCACCCCCATCCTATGGTGAGGGTATACAAAAATATATGGGTAAATGTATAGATTATGACCATATTGTAAAATTAGGGGAAACTAAAAAAAAAACATTTTTCATATTTTTTATTTTGGGCATTTTTTTAGGAGGTACGAAAAGGGGAGTGACAATAAATCCCACATTTCAATAGGCTATGGTTACTTAAAAAGCTTTACACTGTAAAAAATTTCAAGTGTTTGTTTGCGCAGGAATCGAAGTTGTAAACAGTTAACTTTTGGTGCAAAATGTCCATTTGTATAAGAGGTACCAAAAGGGGAGTGGTTATAATCCCCATTTTCACGGGACTGTGGGTTCTGTAAGAGCTTTATACTCCACAAAATTTTAAGTATTTGTAATGGTATGTAACAAATGTAATAAAGTTATAGACCGTTAACTTTTTGTGCAAAACAGTCACTTTGTATTGGAGGTACTGTAGGTACTACAAAAGCATTACACTGCACAAAACTTCAAATATTTGCATGGACTGGACTCAAAGGTATAAACCATTAACTTTTTCTTCAAATGGTCCCTTTGTATGGGAGGTACCTCAATATTAACCTAAATGTTTACCCTTTGTGGGGTTAGGACTCGAAGGAGTAGAGCAACATGGTCCATCTCAGACCTTAGCATGAGATGGAAAACATGTAAAGACGGATTAAGTTCGACATTCCGAAACTTATATACCATCCACCATGGATCTCATGGGATTGGTTTTGGATACATATATACTCATAATATCAAATTTTTGTCCAATTCGTTGAAATTTGGGGTTTTTGTGGCGTTACGAAGTAAAGTCAAGAGAGACCTTTGTGTGGGGGCTATATCAAAACATGGACTATGACTACATTTGCTCGTGTGAAGAATTCCGGGTATAAAAAACCGCAACTACCAATTTTCAGCCCGATCAGTTGAAATTTGTGGTCTTTGTGGCGTTAAGAAGTCAAATCGGAGAGATGCTATATATGGAGACTATATCAAAATTGACTTATATTGACCATTAGTCCCAACATACCTGCATATATAATAAGTTAGATTAGGTCAGGTTAAGTTGAAGAGAGGATACGTTTAAACGTCTCATGTCCATGGACATACACTTAAGCCAGTGGTTCGGCCTGTTGTGCGCTCCTTATTTATGATCTTTTTATACCTCACGAGTTACAGAAAATCGTTACTAGACACGAATTTTCTCAGTATCTTCCAGTCATATTCTCTGAGATGAGTCAAGTCTGGTAATATGTTGGACCCGAAATGTTGGGATCTTGCATGTGTGAAAGCCGGGCAGTGACACAGAAAATGTTCCATCGTTTCGATGTTTTCCCTGCATGCTCTGCATTCGTCGTTTCCTGCTAGTCCTATATGAAGATGTGCTTGTAAGCTTGAGTGTCCCGTTAGAACTATCTTACTAATATCGATCTTGTTTAGTTTCAGAAGACTTCTTGTTTTCTTTTCAGTTGGGTCACCCCACAGTATCATTGCAGTTGCTCCTACTGTTATGCTATTCCACACAGTTTTGTGAGCCATCACTGACCAGTGCTTTAACTCATTTTTCGTGGCTTCGAAAGGTTTCCAATTTTTCAAGTTTATTACTCGAAGTTCTCTGCCCTTTGTAGCCAAGCTGTTTGCTCGTTCATTTCCAATCACTCCGTTGTGTCCTGGTACCCAGCAAATACGCAATTGACCATGGGCTGAGTAATCATTTATCGTTCTTTTACAGTCCAACACAGTTCTGGATTTGACCCTTTCCGATGTTATTGCTTTAATCGCCATTTGGCTATCTGCGAAGATGTTGGCATATTTAGGCTTTGTCGTGTACTGAGCCACTCCGTGATTGCTCGAACTTCTGCTTGAAATACCGCGTTATGGTCAGGGAGGCGGAAGTGAAGTTCGACTTCGGGTTCATTAATAAAAGGTCCCAATCCCGTCCTTCCTCCTCACTTGGACCCATCCGTGTAGCAGCTGGTTCCCAATGGCACATGGGCCAAAGTTCCATTTTCCCAGGAGCGTCTGTCTGGCACAAACGTATCATTGGTAGCTGTAAGCCGCACTTCAGGAATGCGGTCGGAGATTTCTGGCGTTTGAATGTGACCAACTAGAGATTCTAAAATCTTCTGATGGTACGACTTGTGGTCTCGATTTATCCATTCACCCATCACTTGTAGACGTCTTGCTGTGAGGGCTGCCTCATACTTTATACGGATGTCTATTGGTTGGATGTGCAGTATAGTCTCCAACGCTTTTGTAGGTGCAGTTCTAAATGCCCCGCTTATGCCTAGACAGCACATACGTTGCATTTTTTGCAAAGGTATTATGTTGCACTTCTTGCCCATTGATGTCCACCACACTACACAGGCGTAGGTGATTATTGGTCTAATCACGCTCATGTAAAGCCAGTGAGTCATATTTGGACGTAGTCCCCATTTTAAACCTATAGCTCTTCTGCACGACGACCAACATCTGTGGGCCTTCGTAACTCTTTCTTCAATATGATCTTTCCAGTACAGTTTCTGATCCAAGATTACTCCCAAGTATTTTACCTTTTTAGTTATAGCAATTGTCTTATTCAGGAATCGAGGCCGGGTAAAACGTGGGATCTTCGTTCTCCTTGTAAATAGACATATTTCTGTTTGGTCTGGGTTAACATTTAATCCCCTTGGTTGTGCCCAGATATATGCTATGTTAAGTGCCTCTTCAGCTCTTCTGCACAATAGATTTGGATGAAAGCCCCTTAGAAGTATTACAATGTCGTCTGCATAACAGATTGGTTTAACTCCTTCATTGGTGAGGGCTTTTAGGAGACTGTGTATCGTCGTAACCCATAGAAGAGGCGATAAAATGCCCCCCTGAGGTATACCACGATTTACCTTGTCTCTAATTTTTACGTCATATGACCCACAAATAATCCACCTATTCCTTAGCATATTGTTGATCCAGTTTTTCAGCGCCCGGTCAACCTGAAACTCGTCTAAGGACTGGATAAGTGTATCGGTCTGTACATTGTTAAATGCGCCATCAATGTCTATGGAAACAGCAAGTGTATATATTTCTTTACTGAAGAACTCTTCCATGTGGTGCACTACCTCATGCAGAGCTGTTTCCACTGATCTTCCTTTGACATAGGCGTGTTGTTTGAATTTTAGCCTGTCATCCGCTATTTTACTTTTGACCGTGTTATCAATTATTCGCTCCATCGTTTTAACAGGAAAGAAGTTATGCTAATGGGTCGATAAGCCTTTGGGGTCGTATAACTCGCCTTGCCAGGCTTTGGTATGAAAACCACCCTTGATTCCTGCCAGTTTTTTGGGGTATAAGAATGAGTTAGGCATGCAGTGAACACTCCAGCCAGATGAGTTGATACCAGATCCTCCTCATACTGCAGAAGTACTGGAAATATTCCATCCGGCCCCGCAGCCTTAAAGAGAGAGAAACTTTTTATCGCTTCTTTAACCATACCATCTGTTATATCCGTAATAGGTACTTGATGCAATACATTTTGCTTCTGTAACTGTTCCGCTGTTGGTCCAGCATTACCAGTCTGAAAATGAGTTTTCATCAAGAGCCTTACGGTATCCTCTATAGTTTCCATCCTTTTACCCGTTTCATCCACCAGTGTTTCGGTTTGGACATGAGTTTTTGAGAGGAACTTTTTCATTTTAGACATGCTGTTAACGCTGTCTACCTGGTCACAGAAAAACCTCCAGGAGTTACGTTTCGCCGATCTAATGATTTTATTGCATTCTTTGAGTCTTCTGTGGTATTCGTCCCCATATACTGATTATTTTTAAGGTCGAGCTCTGTTGTAAAGTCTGCGGACATCTTTGCCAATCGAGCGAATTTGTCCTGTCATCCAGGGTTTCTCATAGGCAGATTTCCTTTCTCGAAGTGGGCAACTATCTTCGAATGATTTTACACATTGATATCAATCTTCACATTGATATCAATGTCTTCTGCACATAGATAATTGCGTTCCGAAATTAGTCCAGTCGGTCTTAGCCTTATTACGGACACTTATTGGGTTTGGCGGTGGCCGTGCAATTTTAAACCTTATATAAAGGTGGTCTGAATAGGAGTGTTCATCCAAAACCCTCCACTCATGGATCTCATCAATAAGATTTTCTGAACATATCGTTATATCTAATACTTCTTCCCTAATTTTGATAACAAAGGTTGCCGTGTTTCCTATGTTAAGAGTTATGAGGTCATTTGTATTCAAAAATTTGATAAGGCCGTGTCCCCTTTTATTGGTGTTTGTACTACCCCAAGCGATATGATGGGAGTTGGCGTCACATCCAGCTAATAACTCATTACTTGTGTGTTTGGATTCCCTCATCAGACGTTGTAATTCCGACGTAGGTGGCAATGTCGGCGCATCGAATGGCAGATATATTGACGCCAGGTACATATTTGACAACTCTGGAGAGAAAATAAAACATAAGTTTTTATGGCACAGAATACAAGTCCTTGGACGAGTACCTGTGTTAGCGTAGAAAAGGTTATAGTTCACATGGTTTAATCCAGTAACCTTGTTGCTAGTTGTCCATGGTTCCTGGATCAAAGCAATATGAACCCTGCCTTTATTTATGATGTCCATCAGAGCGTTGGATGCTGTCTCGCTCCGGTGGAGGTTTATCTGGATGACCTCAATCATTGTCTTTCCAGTAAAAGTTTCTTTTGGGAGTCTATCCTATCTGGTGGCACTCCCTCATTATTTGGTAGTGGGTCATTCTACTCCTTTCGTTCACTACCTATTACACCATCTTCCAGTCGACAATTTTGAGAGGCGGTCTTATTTTTTGTCGCTCCCTCATTGTTTTGAATCGTTTTGTACCTCTTCTTATTTTGATCACCACCTTTGCTGGGAACTTCCTGCAACAGTGGCGGTACTATTGGTGAACTGGTGGTGTTATTGACTACTTCCACATCAGTTTTTGGCAGTGTCTCACTTGTCTCCATCCGTTCACTACCAGTGTTTGCCTCTTCAGACAGTACATTTGGACTCGATTCATCTGTCCTGCCAATCGGGACCTTTCCAATTTTGAAAAAGACGGTCCAGATCTAGAAGTACGCCATGCCCTTCGCCATGACAAGATTGTTCTTGGATTCTGGGTCTATGCCCAACACGAGGAGTGTACCCTCTGTATCATCCTTCCTATAGAAGACTTCCCACTTTCTCACGGAAAGTTTTGAATTCTGTTTGCCAATGATGTCGAGTATGTACTCTGATGAGAACATACTGGGACATCCCTTAACATATAGGGTTGTTTTTATGAGTTCAGGAATGTCGCTTTTCCTTACCAATTTTAGCTTTGCGCCTTCCCAAGGTGAGGGGAAGCTATCCACAAGTTTTACGAGGACACCAGCACAGCGTTGTGATGCCAGCCTTAGCATCAAAACACCCCTCTCAAACTTGCAACTCATCCTTAGATTCAAGGACGTACTCCGCTACCCTCGTATAGACCAAATCTTCGAAGTTACTCTTTGGTCTTCGGGGATTCTGCCAGATGCACTACTGCTATCAATTATGGCATAGCATAGATCGTCTCGAAAATGTTGTTTAGCTATATTAGAATACTTAAGATGGTGGCTTCTTACCTTTCTTTATGGGCAATTGATTTTTCCGTGTCTGTAGAGTCTTTTTGTTTAAATCCTCATCCTTAACGGATGATTTGGTTGACTTGACCTGCGTTACTGGATCAACTTTACCTCCCACGACCGAAGGACCCAGACTAGAGACTTCCTTTTGTGTGGTTACGTTAGGCTTACTGGAAGACGGCGAGCCCTTTTCTTCTTAGTCACTTTCACAGCGATATGTACTTCAGGAGACCTGACTCTTTTAGCGGCCTCCATGTTTGTGTTGGAGGTACAATTGTCAGGTTCATCCCGTAATAGGTTCTGTCGGTTCAACTTATTCAGTTTCCTTCTTTGTGCCCCTGGCAGTCTCTTTGAGTTAGAAACAATAGTGATATTGTTTTCATTTGATGATTCAGAGTCCCCACTGGCTTTTAAAGGCTGGGGTTGCTTAAAGCCCCGGCTGGGTTCTGCTTCATCTGTCTTATCATTTGTTTTGCCTGCGGCTGGATGTGCTCTTGTTTCATTTTCGACTACGGGATGCAAGGCACGACACATGACTCGTGAGTGAATCAACGCTTGTCGCCGGCACTGGGTTTTTTTTTTTGGTTTAATCATAAATTGGTTGGGGGAGACACCCCCATAGCCAGAATTAGCCCGTAATAGGTACGTCGATATAGGCCTT
Organism: Eudasyphora cyanicolor; assembly: GCA_963930755.1. Lineage (NCBI taxonomy): Eukaryota > Metazoa > Arthropoda > Insecta > Diptera > Muscidae > Eudasyphora > Eudasyphora cyanicolor. Next base: position 206,751,269 of record OZ005734.1, on the reverse strand, counting down.
CCAGACTGAGCTCAGAAATTTCTGTCCAGAGACCGATGCATCCAGTTCAACCTACGCTTTAACAACAACAAACCACGTGGTTGCGTAGTAGGTAGGTGAATAGGTATTGCGTAATAGGTTAAAAACTATCCGCTTTGCGATAACACGTCCGTTCGCTACGACAAGCGGCGACTGATAATAAGTATACTCGTATGTACCAAATTTCAGCCACCGAGCTCAAGTATTAACCAGTAAGGAAAGACAGAAAGTCGGGCGGGGCCGACTATATAATACCCTACACCTACCTACCAATGCGAAAATTGGCATTGCGATAAGAATTTGGCAGTGTTCATACATGTAATAAGCAAACTCTCTCTGTCGATTTTCGTACTGATCGGATATAAAACACGGTTTCTACAGTGCTTACATGTCAAATCGGGTGTAACATATATATTGGGACTATGTTTAAATCTGAACCGATTTTCCCCGAATTTGGCAGTGTTCATACATGCAATAAGAAAACTCTCTCTGTTAAATTTCGTACTGATCGGATATAAAACACGATTTCTACAGCGCTTACATATCAAATCGGGTGAAACATATATATGGGGGCTATATCTAAATCTGAACGGATTTTCTCCGAATTTGGTAGTGTTCATTCACGTAATAATAAAACTCTCTCTGCCGAATTTCATAAAGATCGGATGTAAAATGTGGTTTCTACAGCGCTTACATGTCAAATCGGGTGAAACATATATATGGGGAATATATCCAAATCTGAACCGATTTTAACCAATTTCATTAGGGATCGTCCTTGGGCCAAAAAAGAGCACTATGCTAAATTTCATCACAATCGGACCATAAATACGACCTGCACTTTGATTACAAGAATACATGGATTGACAGACGGACAGACGGACATGGCTAAATCGACTCAGAAAGTGATTCTGAGTCGATCGGTATAATAAACAATGGGTCTATCTTTACTCGTTTTAGGTGATACAAACAAATGCACAAAGTCATAATACCCTGTACCACAGTGTGGTGTAGAGTATAAAGATTGTAGCGTGACGGACAGACGGACATGGCTAAATCGTCTTGGAATTTTAAGCAGATTAATAATATAAGGGTTTTCCAACAAGAGGTGTTATTTTGGTATTCAAAGAAAAATTTTTTGAGATAAATGATCGGATGTTTATTTCATAATAAAGAGGAAGGTATGCCGTTAATAATGAAAAACAACATCAGCCAAATGGCCACCACGACCACGCTTACAGGACCATATCCTTTTCATGAAATTTTCCATAACCAAATCGCAAAGTGGCTGCCCTATGTCCTCGATAGCCTCACGAATTCTATCTTTGAGGTCTGGAATCGACGCTTTATCTTTCACGTGTCCCCAAAGGAAGAAGTCGCAAGGTGTTAAATCACAAGATTTCGGTGGCCAATTGTGATCACCTCTTCGAGAGATAACACGGTCCGGAAACATTTCCCGTAACAGAGCAATGGTTTCGTTGCTTGTGTGGTACGTAACGCCGTCTTGTTGAAAGTAAACGTTGTCCAGATCAATACCATCCAACTCCGACCATAAAAAATCATTAATCATCTCTCGATAGCGCAATCCATTCACCGTAACTGTTGATCCAACCTCATGTTCGAAAAAGTAAGGTCCAATGACCCCGCCGAACCATAAACCGCACCAAAGAGTCACACGTTGAGGATGGAGAGGCTTCTCAACAATAACTCTTGGGTTTTCCGAGCCCCAGATGCGACAATTTTGCCGAGGTGGAAATGGGCCTCATCAGTCAAGATGATTTTTCGATGATTTTCGATTTTTCGAATTTCAATAATTTCAATGCGTTGTTGAATTGTGTATCGTTCCATTTTTAGTAATGGCGTAGTTTCTACTTGTCAAATGTCAAAGAATAAAAGCTTCAAAAGTGACAGCTACCGAAATACCAGGTGATTCATAATAACACTCTTGTTAGAAAACCCGTATATACTTTATGGGGTTTCTGATCAATATTTAGTGGTGTTACAAATGGAGTGACAAAATGAATATACCCCCATCCTATGGAGGAGGATACAAATATTAACACATACCAAATTTGAAGTCCAGTCAATCGGTTACTACTATCGAAAGTTATCGTACGCACAAGCCAGACAGACAGACGGGCCGACATTGCCAATATGACTTAAAATGACCCAAAATCGGATTTCCGCCAAATATTCTTGTGGTCTCTTAGGCGACTCCTTCACTTTTGACCCGCAGCATTTAATATCGACCTGTGTAGATTATTTTTGGCTCAAATGTTTATAAGAAGCTACAAATAGGTAAAATAAGATCTCGCTATAATTTTTTTTTGAAAACATTTTGTGGGCATTTTAATTTTTGAAAAAATTAAAAAAATGAGTTTTTGTGTTTTACGAAATTTGCAATTGCTCTCGAACGGCTGAACCGATTTTTGCAAAGTTTACTTTGTTTTAAAGAGGACACAATGCGCCATTTTTTGTATAATTTTTTTTTAAAATTTTTTAAATCAATTTTTTACTAAAGTTTTTTTTGAAAAAATCTTTGTAGAAAAATTGTTTTGCAAAAATAGACGAAGAGGGAGACTTCGTCTATTTTTGCAAAACACTGTACAGTGGTACGAATAAAAAAGAGGGGAAATAATTCGACCGTTTCTTAACCAAACAACCGATTGCGACCAAACTTGACATGGTAGATGAAGAGTGTTAGATAAGTTACGAAAATGTTCAACCGCGAGTAACTCGTGTTTCTCTTCCGATTTATAAAATTTATTTTTTTGGTGTTCTACAAACTGGGGTCTACAAATAAACTGTTTACACCTAAGAATTATCTTATTATCTTATTATCTCTCTTACATGTACCAAATGGGATATAATTTCTACATTTATCCAAAGATTTTATGGTAGCATTCGAGAATGCTAGCATTCAAAAAATGGAACAATCTATTTTTTTTTATTTATACCCTACACCACACTGTGGTACAGGGTATTATAAGTTTGTTTCACGGCAGATGTTTGCAACACCTGAAAATAACACAGCTAGACCCACCTTAAAGTATACCGATCGACTCAGAATCACTAGCTGAGTCGATTTAACCATGTCCGTCCGTCCGTCTGTCCATGTAAAGTTGTTCGTCGACTACAGGTCGCAATTTTACTCCGATCGTTCTGAAATTTTGCAGTTTAGAGTATTTCGCAGCTGTTAAGATCGCTATTGAATTTGGTTGAAATCCGTTCATATTTAGATATAGCTCCCATATATATCTTTCGTCCGATTTGGACCTTTAGTCCTATAGAAGCTATATTTTACATCCAATCGTTTTGAAATTTAGAATGGTAGAGTTTCTTGATCCATGAACCAACATTGCCGAATTTGAAGAAAATCGGTTAAGATTTAGCTATAGCTCCCATATATATGTTTCGTCCGATTTGGCCCTTTAGTTCCATAGAAGCTGTATTTTACATCCAATCGTTTTGAAATTTAGAATGGTAGAGTTTCTTGATCCATGAACCAACATTGCCGAATTTGAAGAAAATTGGTTAAGATTTAGCTATAGCTCCCATATATACGTTTCGTCCGATTTTGCTCTTTAGTCCTGAAGAAGCTGCATTTTACATCCAATCATTTTGAAATTTAGAATGGTAGAGTTTCTTGATCCATGAACCAACTCTACCGAATTTGAATAAAATCGGTTAAGCTTTAGCTATAGCTCCCATATATATGTTTCGTCCGATTTGGCCCTTTAGTTCTATAGAAGCTATATTTTACATCCAATCGTTTTGAAATTTAGAATGGTAGAGTTTCTTGATCCATGAACCAACATTGCCGAATTTGAAGAAAATCGGGTAAGATTTAGCTATAGCTCCCATATATAAGTTTCATCCGATTTGGCTCTTTAGATCCAATCGTTTTTATACCCTACACCACACTGTGGTACAGGGTATTATTTAAGTGTAAAATGTCCCAAAAGTAATTTTATGTAAACAATTTATACATGAATTACAAAATTTATATATCAGAGTTATTCAATATTACGAGAGTGGTGTAGGGTATTATATAGTCGGCCCCGCCCGACTTTAGCCTTTCCTTACTGGTTTTTAGCTATTTTTTAATTTTTTGAAAAAGATAAATTTTCTCCAATAGTTTTAACGACAGTTACTAAACTTCTGTGTCAACGTGAAAATGGTCACGTGAAAAATGGAACAATAATGGTTTTTTGAAAATGTTTGCTGTTTTTAAGGCTTTTTCATGTCACAACAAAAAAAAGGTTTGTTTGAAAAAGTTCAATTTGTTCTAATTGTTTTAACGACAGTTACTAAACTTCTGCATCAACGTGAAATTAGTGTTTTCAGCATTTGTGGCCTCATAATTTCCATTAATTTAAATGGTATATCGACTTTATCGAGCTTATATATTAAAAAATATGGTCCAAATACTAACGGCATCGTTCAAGAAGAGCGGAATTAAAAAAAGAAATTAAAAAAAAAACAGTAAGGAAAGGCTAAAGTCGGGCGGGGCCGACTATATAATACCCTACACCACTCTCGTAATATTGAATAACTCTGAAATATAAATCAGAACGATCGGAGTGAAATTGCGACCTGTAGTCGACGAACAACTTAAGACGGACAGACAGACGTGGTTAAATCGACTCAGCTAGTAATTCTGAGTCGATCGGTATACTTTAAGGTGGGTCTAGCTATAGTATTTTCAGGTGTTAGAAACATCTGCCATGAAACAAACTTATAATACCCTGTACCACAGTGTGGTGTAGGGTATAAAAACGATTGGATGTAAAATACAGCTTCTACAGGATTAAAGAGCCAAATCGGATGAAACATTTATATGGGAGCTATAGCTAAATCTTAACTGATTTTCTTCAAATTCGGCAATGTTAGTCCATGGATCAAGAAACTCTACCATTCTAAATATCAAAACGATTGGATGTAAACTACAGCATCTATAGGACTAAAGGGTCAATTCGGACGAAAGATATGTATGGGAGCTATATCTAAATATTAACCGATTTTCTTCAAATTCGGCAATGTTGGTTCATGGATCGAGAAACTCTACCATTCTAAATTTCAAAACGATTGGATGTAAAATATAGCTTCTATAGGACTAAAGGGCCAAATCGGACGAAAGATATATATGGGAGCTATATCTAAATCTGAACCGATTTCAACCAAATTCAATAGGGATCTTTGCAGCTGCGAAATTATTTCAGGTGTTACAAACATCTGCCGTGAAACAAACTTATAACACCCTGTACCACAGTGTGGTGTAGGGTATAAAAATGACCATAAAATTTTTTTTTTATATTTTTTCGTGTTTAGGACACCATATTACATCGGAGAATGTTATGTATGCACAGCCCTTCGACAAAAAATGTCGAAAAAATTTAATATGAGTCTTAAACATCTGAAAATATATTGTGACAAGGAAAGTGCTAAATTTTTCTTAGTATCTGAAACAGAATGTTCAAAATTCAATATTACATTACTCACAAAGTTGGAGCTTACTTTAGTAGGTTTACTCGAATGAAATATTCCTATTTGTTTCCTTTTAATATGCAATTTTTTTGGCTAATCCGTGGACACGGTCGCTGTTCTTTAAGGATTTTAAACTTTTAAAAAGTATCTCTATTAAACATTTATGCAGATGTTTTTTTTTTTGGTTTTACCATTTTATAAAAACAAGCCTCCAGAGCTTTTTAAAAAGTTTTCCTCAACAAAAACGCCAATTATAATTGTAATCTTCCTAATCAATGGACTCTGTTCTTTTTTCCTTTCCCAAAAAAGCGGACTTATATGCCACCACCAACACCACCACCACCATCCCTATGGGCAATAGACACCTTCAATATGAACGATCAAAAATGAAATGACCAAAAAAGGTCCGTTTTAAAGTGTTGCTGTCGGTCGCTTCGCGGAAAGTTAATTTAATTTTTCCTCTGAATTAGCCGCTTTTCTTGTACGCACTTTGCTTAATTTATATTCACTTGTATGTGTACGTGTACGTGTTTGTGTGTTAGTGTATGTGAATATACAGTGAGAGCGAAAGACAAGGAGAGCAAAAAAAGATGTTTAATAGCCCGACATCAGCAGTATTTCCGTTATTTTGTGGTATGAAATACTGTCACTTAATTGCCATAATTTGGCTTGTTAGTCCGTCTTATTTGTTTGTGCCATTTTGCACATCCCCTCAACACACCCCGGAACCCCAGAACAAACCGAACTCAACCGGATGTACATGTTTAGAAGATATCTTCGAAGGGTGGATAAAGGGGCGGCGGCGGATGCAAATGGTTTGTTAAATACACTCGACAAAGTTAGGGTGTTGTCTATGTTGAACAAAGAGTGGTAACATGAATGAGGGAAGGGACATTTTTATACAAATATTCACTTCATTGATATTTATTGTAGAAAATTCACTTCCGTTATATTTTTATAGAAAATTCAATTCAGTTATATTTTTTATAGAAAAATTTACTATTCAGTGATATTTTTATAGAAAAATGCACTATTCAGTGATATTTTTATTGAAAAATGCATTGTTATAGATATTGTTATAGAAAAATTCACTTCAGTGATATTTTTTTTATAGAAAATTTCACTTCAGTGATATTTTTTATAGAAAAATTCAGTTCAGTGATATTTTTTATAGAAAAATGCACTTCAGTGGTATTTTTTATAGAAAAATTCACTTCAGTGGTATTTTTTATAGAAAAAATCACTTCAGTGATATTATTTATAGAAAAATTCTCTTCAGTGATATTTTTTACAGAAAAATTCACTATTCAGTGATATTTTTATAGAAGAATTCTCTATTCAGTGTTATTTTTATAGAAAAATTCGTTATTCAGTGTTATTTTTATAGAAAAATTCATTATTAAGTGATATTTTTATAGAAAAATTCACTTCAGTGATATTTTTTATAGAAAAATTCACTTCAGTTGTATTATTTATAGAAAAAATCACTTCAGTGATATTTTTATAGAAAATTTCACTTCAGTGATATTTTTATAGAAAATTTCACTTCAGTGATATTTTTATAAAAAATTTCACTTCAGTGATATTTTTATAGAAAATTTCACTTCAGTGATATTTTTATAGAAAATTTCACTTCAGTGATATTTTTATAGAAAATTTCACTTCAGTGATATTTTTATAGAAAATTTCACTTCAGTGATATTTTTATAGAAAATTTCACTTCAGTGATATTTTTATAGAAAATTTCACTTCAGTGATATTTTTATAGAAAATTTCACTTCAGTGATATTTTTATAGAAAATTTCACTTCAGTGATATTTTTATAGAAAATTTCACTTCAGTGATATTTTTATAGAAAAAATCATTATTCAGTGATATTTTTATAGAAAATTTCACTATTAAGTGATATTTTTATAGAAAAAATCACTATCCAGTAAATTTTTATAGAAAAATTCATTATTCAGTGATATTTTTATAGAAAAATTTACTATTCAGTGATATTTTTATAGAAAAATGCACTATTCAGTGATATTTTTATTGAAAAATGCATTGTTATAGATATTGTTATAGAAAAATTCACTTCAGTGATATTTTTTTATAGAAAATTTCACTTCAGTGATATTATTTATAGAAAAAATCTCTTCAGTGATATTTTTTACAGAAAAATTCACTATTCAGTGATATTTTTATAGAAGAATTCACTATTCAGTGTTATTTTTATAGAAAAATTCATTATTCAGTGTTATTTTTATAGAAAAATTCATTATTAAGTGATATTTTTATAGAAAAATTCACTTCAGTGATATTTTTTATAGAAAAATTCACTTCAGTGATATTTTTTATAGAAAAATTCACTTCAGTGGTATTTTTTATAGAAAAATTCACTTCAGTGGTATTTTTTATAGAAAAATTCACTTCAGTGGTATTTTTTATACAAAAAATTCACTTCAGTGGTATTTTTTATAGAAAACTTCACTTCAGTGGTATTTTTTATAGAAAAAATCACTTCAGTGATATTTTTTACAGAAAAATTCACTATTCAGTGATATTTTTATAGAAGAATTCACTATTCAGTGTTATTTTTATAGAAAAATTCACTATTCAGTGATATTTTTATAGAAACTTTCACTTCAGTGATATTTTTATAGAAAAATTCACTTCAGTGGTATTTTTTATAGAAAAATTCACTTCAGTGATATTTTTTATAGAAAAATTCACTTCAGTGATATTTTTTATAGAAAAATTCACTTCAGTGATATTTTTATAGAAAAATTCACTTCAGTGGTATTTTTATAGAAAAATTCAGTATTCTGTGATATTTTTATAGAAAAATTCACTTCAGTAATATTTTTTATAGAAAAATTCACTTCAGTGATATTTTTATAGAAAAATTCACTTCAGTGATATTTTTATAGAAAAATTCACTTCGATGATATTTTTATAGAAAAATTCATTGATACTCTTTCACTTCGATGATATTTTTATAGATCAAAAATCAAAATTAACACAACTGAAAACAATAGATTATATTCTATGCTAATGTCCTGGTGATTTAAAAAACCAGTCCCAATACGAGTATTCCTTCGCAAAACTTGCCATAAGAGCAGTTAACAGCCAGCTTTGTCAGCTCACATAAACTAATGTGGGTCCCTAGTGTCACCACGGGTTTAGATGCCCTCATAGAAACCAAGCTGTTTAATACACAGAATACAGTTTGGTTGCCTATACCAAATTATTTGCCAACAGAATTTTGGTAGTTCTGTCTACTGTCATCAGGACAACCAACATTTTGGTTGTGGTATACTTCTGCTTCCATGTTGACAACAATCATACTTGGTTGCGCCAACTACGAAAATCGTGGCTAAAATTATCTGTTGTATGTTGCCACAACCAACTGTTTTAAACAATTGGCTGTTCTGACAATTTGTCGCTCATACTACCAACAATTAATTAAAAACAGTTTTCATTAATTTTTATTTTATTTATTGAACAAAAAACCAAGCCATTCAAAACAAAATTTAATATCCCGTATTACAAATTCATCACTATTATAAGACGTGGAAATATTTGACACAAATTTTAGTACAGGAAAAAAAACACAAAATTTTTTGTTTGCCATGTATCAGCAAAAGAACAGCAACCAATCTTTCGGTAGTATTTCCCAAAATACATTTAATTATTCTGTAGTTGTAGTAACCAATTATTCGTTGCAATAATAATCTTTGAACTATTGGTACAATTTCTGTTGTCAAGTATAAAACATTGGTTGTCACAACCAAAACTTGATCATATGGTACTATAATGAAAATTTAAAAGTAGTTACCACAACTAACCGAGTGTCAATGAAGGACACAGTCTTAATTCGATTGATACAACCATCGATTTAATTGCAAGCATTTTCATTTGATCGTATCCATGTTATTATTGTTGTTTCAACTATATTTATATATAAATACAACCGACACAGGGTGTAGGCAATATACTTTTTGTTACTAGTACTATTTTTTTATTGTTACAATCGAATTCCAACAAATTATTTTCCTGGGTGTAGTTTCTAAATCGGTAAGACGTTGAAGTCAAAAAAATAGACAAAGTAGACTAAATAACATTAGAACAATTGATCTTCTCCTATCTCTATATAACGTGATGGTAATCCTTAATTTAGCTAAGGGCCTAAAATGGGGACGGTTAGTATCGGGCCTGGCCGAATTTAATATTGTTTTTACTTCATAAATTTTTCGCCGAGTGTTTTTGGTGTTATAAGCAACGCTTAAATTGTGGAAGTAACAAAAAACAAATTGGCTTTATGTCCATACATTTGTATATATTTTTTGCATACATTTTGCCTACTCACTCGCTGGTGTTCCCAAAAAGGACACAACTGCCACAAACTCTGTCATTGAGTTGAGCTGGCGGTTTTTCCAGCTTTTTCGTGTGATTACAAAATGTTTAATTTTGCAGCGTTCACAAAAAATGTTGTCTTCTCATGATTATTAAACATTTTTTTAATGTGACCTTTTTGCCCATTTTTTTGTGGGGCGATATGATGTTTTTTGTCCTTCTTCTGCTGCTGTGATATTTTGCTCTTTTTATTTTCTGCTGAGCGTTAATCTTTAGCGTATCTATGAAATTGGGCCTTTTGTGGGTGGAACTGTATCACACAGTTCAGCTCTGGGTGTTGGTTCCGCCTTGCTTTCCTCCTCTCCCCTCCCCGTCCTGTGGGTGTAGTCACAGACATTTTTTTTTCTTATGGTTTGTTGATTCTTTTGTCCAAAGTTATTAAAATTTTGTGGTTTATTTATTATTTTGTATTTTATCTTTTCGGTATTATTTTCTTCCTATTTTTCGTTCACTTTGGGTGTTGGGGGGAGATTGGTTGTATGTCCTTGATAAATTGAGTCCGTTTAAGTGATGTTATTTGTGTACTTGACGTATTCCCGTAAACCTTAATCAAAAATTTAATATTTTTCTGCTTATTTGTGGCGAGAGAGAGAGATTAACACCACTGTCATTATCATTACCATTGCTTTGAAAAAAAAAAACGTTTATTCAAATTCATATTTACTTTTTTTATGGGAATGGCGGGAGGAAACATTAAAATGATGAATTTTTAAGCTGAATTTACAATGATTTCTATCAGCTAAGGGAAGGCGTAAACAAAATCTCAGCGTTAAATGCAATTACAGGAAAATTTCCTTTTCCTGTTTGTGATGCCTATTTAATTGGTTCTTATGATGCCAATTTTAGGGGGAACAAAGTATATGCGCATAGCCATAATTTGATTACACAATGGAAGTAAACGATTGCTATCTGACCATTTTGATATAGGAATAGGAATTATGTTGTCGGTGGTGCAGTGTTTTCTTTATCGCATCATACTTTTGAAATATTTACTCACTTTGTTTGCTGGGAAATAAAAAATAGATTAATCACATACATATTCCCCCCGCAATGAAATTCTTCATAAAAATTATTAAGATATTCATTATGTATTAAAGTTACAATCAGTTAACTACTCGTATTTGTGAAAAGTGGTGCCTTTGTGTGGGAGTTTTGTATCAAGGTGGTAGCGACAGGATAAGTAGTATAGAAGTTATAAGAGAATAAATATTTCACTATATGTTAACCCTTTGCGAGGGAGGTACTAGAAGGAGTTGGCCAATGTGGCCCATCTTCGAACCTAGCCAGGGGTAGAAGTAAATTTGAAGTCAATTCGTTTGAAGTCAATTGTGCGCACCAACCAGACAGACGGATGGACAGAGAGACGGACGGACATTGCATCGAATCGACTAAAAATGTCCTAAAACTGGTTTCCGTCAAACATACTTAGGGTCTTAGGACACTCCTTCGATGTGCTTCACTGTCGATATTGAAGTTTTTTTGCAGAATTCAATATTTCCGTTTAAGAATAGCAACTCTATTATCGAAGGTACACATAATTTGTTTTTCACTTTAAACCGAATTATACGAAATTTTGAAAATATGGTATCCAGGTAATGACGTGAGAGTATGATATCCAAAACCTCTAGATCTCTAGTTCAAATTAGTGGGATGGGACTTGTGTATATATCAAAATAAAGATAAACATCTTTAAAAAAATACATATAATAATAAAATAGAGGTTGAACCACATATTTTAGCATAACTCGAGAATCAGTTTTCATAATTGGTTCAGGAAAGCCTAACAATGCGTATTTGAAGAAAATCTATGGATAAATGTAGAAATTATAGCCCAGAGGTAAGAGAATTTCAAAAAATCTTTTTTTTAATTTCTGTTTAAATAGCGATTTTATTTTTTACTTTTATTTATATTATGTACATTTGAGTTTATTTACATGTACGAGTTTCATTAGAAGTAATTGTGAGTTCTTTGTTGTAGATTTCGGAATCGGTTTCTCTAATGAGGAACCAAATATAATCTCCCATCATTCTTTCATCCCGGTGCCATTAGTAACGCCGCACGATGGACTTCATTTCTTGGTGAAACCTTTCGCCATGTTCGTCACTTACGTCGCCAAGATTCTTGGGGAAAAAGTTTAAATGAGAATGCAAGAAACAAATTTTGAGGGACATATGTACACCTGTCGGAATACATAAAGTGAAAAATAAGTTAGAACAATACATACATACTCGTATGTGTTATATACATAAATATAGAAAATTATATTTCTTATCAATGGATCCAAGAAAATTTGAAACTACAAGCTTAAACGACCTCCATCCTGCAATTACATCCGACGTCAAATATGATTCGAAATTTACATCTTTCATCAGTTTCCTTATTTTAGGCCCATCAAAAACGCCTTCTTCGATTTTTTGAAAAGAAAGACTTTTAAATAAACTTTTTAAATATGAGAGTGAATTGCCATCTTTCCTTAAGGCTTTTACAAAATTTTTAAAGATCTCCAGCTTAGTATGCAGCGTTGGTAAAATAATGTTTTCTTTTTGGGCGAGAGGTGTGTATTTTATGATTTTTCATCCAATGTTATGTGTTTTCTTGTTGGCCGTATCTAACTTCTGTAATGATCTTCCCCAGCACGGCTATCCCAGAGGCATAAAAAAGCATTACTTTGTATATCCGCCTTGTATTCCACATAACATCCCAACTACTTCTAAATCGCAACAAATGTTCCAGTCGTGTTGTTCATATTTTATGTATTTTATCAATTTAGCCATTGTTTCGTATGATTCCTTAGTGTTGACAGCATGAGCAATGGGAATTGACGGTTTCTGATTTCCGTTGTACAAAAGTACTGCTTTCAAACTTTCTTTACTGCTGTCAACAAATAACCGCCATTCCTTTGAATTGTATATTTGATTAAGTTCCTCGAACAATCCGGGAATGTCCTTGCAAAAGCATCTGTTATCCACAGTTGTATAGAATTGTTTGTAAGGTATATCACGGACTCTATAATATGATATGTTAACATCTGGGGCCAAAATATTGTAATGTTTCATCCGAAATGGACTTAGTTCTGCCTTATCTTTGGTCAGTTCCAAATCGCTGACTAGATCATTGAGTTGAAACTAAGTTAAAAGCGATGACTTCTGACTCAAACTTAAATCGCTCAGATTTGAGTACTCAGTTAAACTTGATGATGTTTCCGTAATTAGGCTGTTACCTATACTTGGACACTTGGGAATTGGTATTGTTTCCGAACGTGCAACTGGCAAAGTGACAGATTTTACTTCAGCGTAATTCCAGCGGATGCTCCTTCCTACTGCAATCTGTTTACTCAGACAAAAATAGCAGTCTCCAAATAGACAAATGGTTGTCTCCAAATCATTGGCATTCCCAATTTCACGTGATGTTTAAAATTAAAACGTTTTATTTCACAAAACATTGTAATACATTTATTGTAAAGTACTTACCGCATGCTTCCACTACTCCATCGAGTATACCAAAATATTGCACATATATTATATTATTGTACCTATAATTTTACTACCTGTATATACGACTGGGATATCAACATAAAACATCATTAAAAAACCAGTAAGGAAAGCCTAAAGTCGGGCGGTGCCGACTATATAATACCCTACACCACTCTCGTAATATTGAATAACTCTGATATATAAATTTTGTAATTCATGTATAAATTGTTTACATAAATGTACTTTTGGGACATTTTATACTTAAATAATACCCTGTATCACAGTGTGGTGTAGGGTATAAAAACGATTGGATCTAAAGAGCCAAATCGGATGAAACATATATATGGGAGCTATAGCTAAATCTTTACCGATTTTCTTCAAATTCGGTAGTGTTGGTTCATGGATCAAGAAACTCTACCATTCTAAATTTCAAAATGATTGGATGTAAAATACAGCTTCTACAGGACTAAAGAGCAAAATCGGACGAAACATATATATGGGAGCTATAGCTAAATCTTAACCGATTTTCTTCAAATTCGGCAATGTTGGTTCATGGATCAAGAAACTCTACCATTCTAAATTTCAAAACGATCGGATGTAAAATACAGCTTCTATAGGACTAAAGGGCCAAATCGGACGAAACATATATATGAGAGCTATAGCTAAATCTCAACCGATTTTCTTCAAATTCGGCAATGTTGGTTCATGGATCAAGAAATTCTACCATTCTAAATTTCAAAACGATTGGATGTAAAATACAGCTTTTATAGGACTAAAGGGCCAAATCGGACGATAGATATATATGGGAGCTATATCTAAATCTGAACCGATTTCAACCAAATTCAATAGCGATCTTAACAGCCGCGAAATACTCTAAACTGCAAAATTTCAGAGCGATCGGAGTGAAATTGCGACCTGTAGTCGACGAACAACTTTACATGGACAGACGGACGGACGGACGGACAGACATCGTTATATCGACTCAGCTAGTGATTCTGAGTCGATCGGTATACTTTAAGGTGGGTCTAGCTGTGTTATTTTCAGGTGTTACAAACATCTGCCGTGAAACAAACTTATAATACCCTGTACCACAGTGTGGTGTAGGGTATAAATACCAGTAAGGAAAGGCTAAAGTCGGGCGCGGCCGACTATATAATACCCTACACCACTCTCGTAATATTGAATAACACTGAAATATAAATTTTGCAATTTTATTTCTCTCTAACTCTATCATGCTAAATTTCAAAATACTGGATGTAAAATACAGCTTCTACAGGACTAAAGAGCCAAATCAGACGAAACATATATACCCAGCAAAATTTTTCATTACCAAATAATCCGACTAGTAAGCAAAGCTCGATAATGGTAAGTACTTATTATTTAGCCACTTTTCTCATTATTTTAACATGGGGATGTCATTGGAGGAAAGTACTTCCCAAAAGCATAGAATAATGTAGCGTAATAAGTACTTATTTGTAGCTCGATTTTATGTACTTGAATAATGCATTACCAATAAGTTATAAAATAAGTAGTAGATATGTAGAAATGGCTATTTAAAATGATTTTTTGCATATTGTCGCGCATATTTCTCGAAACAAACAATTTTCTCATGTCAGATTCGAATTTCTGGTATTTTCATTCAAATCTGCACGTATTGTTTGAAAACATGTTGAAATATAAATAAATCTTGTACAATAACCCACATATAGCCAAAATTGCATTACATATGTATATTAAAATTTGAAATGATTTTGATAACAAAAAATCACTTATTTCTGTTATTATTGGTAAGTCATTATTAATAAGCCGAAAGTAATGCAGCGAATAATGAGATGTGATTATTTGGTAATGCAGGGAATAATGACAGGTACTTACCAAGATTTTGCTGGGTATGGGAGCTGTAGCTAAATCTGAACCGATTTTCTGCAAATTCGACAATGTGTTCCATGGATGAAGAAACTCTACCATGCTAAATTTCAAAACAATTGGATGTTAGATACAGCTTCTATAGCGCTTAAGGGCTAAATGGGACGAAACATATGTATATATGGGAGATATAGCTAAATCTTAACCGATTTTCTTCCAATTCGACAATGTTGGTCCATGGGTCAAGAAACTCTACCATTCTAAATTTTAAAACGATTGGATGTAAAATACAGCTTCTACAGGACTAAAGAGGAGAATACCCTACACCACACTGTGGTACAGGGTATTATAAGTTTGTTTCACGGCAGATGTTTGTAACACCTGAAAATAACACAGCTAGACCCACCTTAAAGTACACAGATCGACTCAGAATCACTAGCTGAGTCGATTTAACGATGTCCGTCCGTCCGTCCGTCTGTTCATGTAAAGTTGTTCGTCGACTACAGGTCGCAATTTCACTCCAATCGTTCTGAAATTTTGCAGTTTAGAGTATTTCGCGGCTATTAAGATCGCTATTGAATTTGGTTGAAATCGGTTAAGATTTAACTATAGCTCCCATATATATGTTTCGTCCGATTTGGCCATTTAGTCCTATAAAAGCTGTATTTTACATCCAATCGTTTTGAAAGTTAGAATGGTACAGTTTCTTGATCCATGAACCAACACTGCCGAATTTGAAGAAAATCGGTTAAGATTTAGCTATAGCTCCCATATATATGTTTCGTCCGATTTTGCTCTTTAGTCCTGAAGAAGCTGTATTTTACATCCGATCGTTTGAAATTTAGAATGGTAGAGTTTCTTCATCCATGAACCAACATTGCCGAATTTGAAGAAAATCGGTTAAGATTTAGCTATAGCTCCCATATATATATTTCGTCCGATTTTGCTCTTTAGTCCTGTAGAAGCTGTATTTTACATCCAATCCTTTTGAAATTTAGAATGGTAAAGTTTCTTGATCCATGAACCAACACTACCCAATTTGAAGAAAATCGGTTAAGATTTAGCTATAGCTCCCATATATATGTTTCGTCCGATTTGGCCCTTTAGTTCTATAGAAGCTGTATTTTACATCCAATTGTTTTGAAATTTAGAATGGTAGAGTTTATTGTTCCATGAACCAACACTACCGAATTTGAAGAAAATCGGTTAAGATTTAGCTATAGCTCCCATATATATGTTTCGTCCGATTTGGCCCTTTAGTTCTATAGAAGCTATATTTTACATCCAATCGTTTTGAAATTTAGAATGGTAGAGTTTATTGTTCCATGAACCAACACTACCGAATTTGAAGAAAATCGGTTAAGATTTAGCTATAGCTCCCATATATATGTTTCGTCCGATTTGGCCCTTTAGTTCTATAGAAGCTGTATTTTACATCCAATCGTTTTGAAATTTAGAATGGTAGAGTTTATTGTTCCATGAACCAACACTACCGAATTTGATTAGGTTAAGATTTAGCTATAGCTCCCATATATATGTTTTGTCCGATTTTACCCTTTAGTTCTATAGAAGCTATATTTTACATCCAATCGTTTTGAAATTTGGAATGGTATAGTTTCTTGATCCATGAACCAACATTGCCGAATTTGAAGAAAATCGGTTAAGATTTAGCTATAGCTCCCATATATATGTTTCGTCCGATTTGGCCCTTTAGTTCTATAGAAGATATATATTTTACATCCAATCGTTTTGAAATTAAGAATGGTAGAGTTTCTTCATCGATGAACCAACATTGCCGAATTTGAAGAAAATCGGTTAAGATTTAGCTATAGCTCCCATATATATGTTTCGTCCGATTTTGCTCTTTAGTCCTGTAGAAGCTGTATTTTACATCCAATCCTTTTGAAATTTAGAATGGTAAAGTTTCTTGATCCATGAACCAACACTTCCGAATTTGAAGAAAATCGGTTAAGATTTACCTATAGCTCCCATATATATGTTTCGTCCGATTTGGCCCTTTAGTCCTATAAAAGCTGTATTTTACATCCAATCGTTTTGAAAGTTAGAATGGTACAGTTTCTTGATCCATGAACCAACATTGCCGAATTTGAAGAAAATCGGTTAAGATTTAGCTATAGCTCCCATATATATGTTTCGTCCGATTTTGCTCTTTAGTCCTGAAGAAGCTGTATTTTACATCCATTCATTTTGAAATTTAGAATGGTAGAGTTTCTTGATCCATGAACCAACACTACCGAATTTGAAGAAAATCGGTTAAGATTTAGCTATAGCTCCCATATATATGTTTCGTCCGATTTGGCCCTTTAGTTCTATAGAAGCTGTATTTTACATCCAATTGTTTTGAAATTTGGAATGGTAGAGTTTATTGTTCCATGAACCAACACTACCGAATTTGAAGAAAATCGGTTAAGATTTAGCTATAGCTCCCATATATATGTTTCGTCCGATTTGGCCCTTTAGTTCTATAGAAGCTGCATGTAACATCCAATCGTTTTGAAATTTAGAATGGTAGAGTTTATTGTTCCATGAACCAACACTACAGAATTTGAAGAAAATCGGTTAAGATTTAGCTATAGCTCCCATATACATGTTTCGTCCGATTTGGGCCTTTAGTCCTGTAGAAGCTGTATTTTACATCCAATCATTTTGAAATTTAGAATGGTAGAGTTTCTTGATCCATGAACCAACACTACCGAATTTGAAGAAAATCGGTTAAGATTTAGCTATAGCTCCCATATATATGTTTCGTCCGATTTGGCCCTTTAGTTCTATAGAAGCTGTATTTTACATCCAATCGTTTTGAAATTTAGAATGGTAGAGTTTATTGTTCCATGAACCAACACTACCGAATTTGATTAGGTTAAGATTTAGCTATAGCTCCCATATATATGTTTTGTCCGATTTTACCCTTTAGTTCTATAGAAGCTATATTTTACATCCAATCGTTTTGAAATTTGGAATGGTATAGTTTATATAGAATGGTAGAGTTTATTGTTCCATGAACCAACACTACCGAATTTGATTAGGTTAAGATTTAGCTATAGCTCCCATATATATGTTTTGTCCGATTTTACCCTTTAGTTCTATAGAAGCTATATTTTACATCCAATCGTTTTGAAATTTGGAATGGTATAGTTTCTTGATCCATGAACCAACATTGCCGAATTTGAAGAAAATCGGTTAAGATTTAGCTATAGCTCCCATATATATGTTTCGTCCGATTTGGCCCTTTAGTTCTATAGAAGCTATATTTTACATCCAATCGTTTTGAAATTAAGAATGGTAGAGTTTCATCATCCATGAACCAACATTGCCGAATTTGAAGAAAATCGGTTAAGATTTAGCTATAGCTCCCATATATATGTTTCGTCCGATTTTGCTCTTTAGTCCTGTAGAAGCTGTATTTTACATCCAATCCTTTTGAAATTTAGAATGGTAGAGTTTCTTGATCCATGAACCAACACTACCGAATTTGAAGAAAATCGGTTAAGATTTAGCTATAGCTCCCATATATATGTTTCGTCCGATTTTGCTCTTTAGTCCTGTAGAAGCTGTATTTTACATCCAATCCTTTTGAAATTTAGAATGGTAAAGTTTCTTGATCCATGAACCAACACTTCCGAATTTGAAGAAAATCGGTTAAGATTTACCTATAGCTCCCATATATATGTTTCGTCCGATTTGGCCATTTAGTCCTATAAAAGCTGTATTTTACATCCAATCGTTTTGAAAGTTAGAATGGTACAGTTTCTTGATCCATGAACCAACATTGCCGAATTTGAAGAAAATCGGTTAAGATTTAGCTATAGCTCCCATATATATGTTTCGTCCGATTTTGCTCTTTAGTCCTGAAGAAGCTGTATTTTACATCCATTCATTTTGAAATTTAGAATGGTAGAGTTTCTTGATCCATGAACCAACACTACCGAATTTGAAGAAAATCGGTTAAGATTTAGCTATAGCTCCCATATATATGTTTCGTCCGATTTGGCCCTTTAGTTCTATAGAAGCTGTATTTTACATCCAATTGTTTTGAAATTTGGAATGGTAGAGTTTATTGTTCCATGAACCAACACTACCGAATTTGAAGAAAATCGGTTAAGATTTAGCTATAGCTCCCATATATATGTTTCGTCCGATTTGGCCCTTTAGTTCTATAGAAGCTGCATGTAACATCCAATCGTTTTGAAATTTAGAATGGTAGAGTTTATTGTTCCATGAACCAACACTACAGAATTTGAAGAAAATCGGTTAAGATTTAGCTATAGCTCCCATATACATGTTTCGTCCGATTTGGGCCTTTAGTCCTGTAGAAGCTGTATTTTACATCCAATCATTTTGAAATTTAGAATGGTAGAGTTTCTTGATCCATGAACCAACACTACCGAATTTGAAGAAAATCGGTTAAGATTTAGCTATAGCTCCCATATATATGTTTCGTCCGATTTGGCCCTTTAGTTCTATAGAAGCTGTATTTTACATCCAATCGTTTTGAAATTTAGAATGGTAGAGTTTATTGTTCCATGAACCAACACTACCGAATTTGATTAGGTTAAGATTTAGCTATAGCTCCCATATATATGTTTTGTCCGATTTTACCCTTTAGTTCTATAGAAGCTATATTTTACATCCAATCGTTTTGAAATTTGGAATGGTATAGTTTATATAGAATGGTAGAGTTTATTGTTCCATGAACCAACACTACCGAATTTGATTAGGTTAAGATTTAGCTATAGCTCCCATATATATGTTTTGTCCGATTTTACCCTTTAGTTCTATAGAAGCTATATTTTACATCCAATCGTTTTGAAATTTGGAATGGTATAGTTTCTTGATCCATGAACCAACATTGCCGAATTTGAAGAAAATCGGTTAAGATTTAGCTATAGCTCCCATATATATGTTTCGTCCGATTTGGCCCTTTAGTTCTATAGAAGCTATATTTTACATCCAATCGTTTTGAAATTAAGAATGGTAGAGTTTCATCATCCATGAACCAACATTGCCGAATTTGAAGAAAATCGGTTAAGATTTAGCTATAGCTCCCATATATATGTTTCGTCCGATTTTGCTCTTTAGTCCTGTAGAAGCTGTATTTTACATCCAATCCTTTTGAAATTTAGAATGGTAGAGTTTCTTGATCCATGAACCAACACTACCGAATTTGAAGAAAATCGGTTAAGATTTAGCTATAGCTCCCATATATATGTTTCGTCCGATTTGGCCCTTTGGTTCTATAGAAGCTGTATTTTACATCCAATCGTTTTGAAATTTAGAATGGTAGAGTTTATTGATCCATGAACCAACACTACCGAATTTGAAGGAAATCGGTTAAGATTTAGCTATAGCTCCCATATATATGTTTCGTCCAATTTAGCCCTTTAGTTCTATAGAAGCTATATTTTACATCCAATCGTTTGGAATTTAGAATGGTAGAGTTTCTTGATTCATGAACCAACATTGTCGAATTTGAAGAAAATGGGTAAAGATTTAGCTATAGCTCCCATATATATGTTTCATCCGATTTGGCTCTTTAGATCCAATCGTTTTTATACCCTACACCACACTGTGGTACAGGGTATTGTTTAAGTATAAAATGTCCCAAAAGTAAATTTATGTAAACAATTTATACATGAATTACAAAATTTATATATCAGAGTTATTCAATATTGCGAGAGTGGTGTAGGGTATTATATAGTCGGCCCCGCCCGACTTTAGCCTTTCCTTACTGGTTTTAATGTCTTTTTGTACCAGGAAAAAGTGTTTTAAAAAAAAATAATTTTTTGCTCATATTTTTGACGACTGTTACTAAACCAAGGATTCTACGCGAAAGTGATGTTTATTATGGCCCAAATACTAAATGTAATTTCCATGAATGTTGGAATTAAAAAAAAAATTGACCAAAAAATTGTTTTCTATATTTTTTTCGTGTTTGTGAAACCAAATTACACCAGAAACTGTTATCCACATCCCTCGGACAAAATTTGTGTTGCATAGTGCTACCACCAGATACATATGCACAAAATTCCAGCACTGTTACTAACAAATTATGCAAGATTTGTAAATTTTAAAATTAGGCATATATGGGCGGTGCCACGCCCATTGGTCCGACCCCGCCCATTTTTGGACCAATCACGTAGACTACCACCAGATACATATGTACAATATTACAGCACTCTAGCTAACAAATTGTGTATGACATCTCAGTTTCAATATTTGGCTTATATGGGGAGGCCACGCCCATTGGTCCAATTCCGCCCATTTTTGGTAAATTCACATAATCTCCTACTAAATGCATACGCAGAAAAAGTCAGCACTCTAGCTAAAAATTTTTCTCAATATAAAAATTTGACCCAAACAAACAAACGCATATTTTCTTTTACGAGTATATATGTATATAGATTTAAAAATGTGTGTTACAAGTATATTTTCTTTCGATTCAAACATATCAAAAAGATTTTGCCCCGTGTATCACAGTGTGGGTTAGGGTATAAAAAACATGACATTTACACAAATCTCAATTGACTGAAACGGTCAGGGTCAATATCAAATTGTATTGTATAAATATATGGAACGATGTACCACATGTGTATTGTACGTATACGTGTGTACATAATTTAAAACCAGTAAGGAAAGGCTAAAGTCGGGCGGGGCCGACTATATAATACCCTACACCACTCTCGTAATATTGAACCAGTAAGGAAAGGCTAAAGTCGGGCGGTGCCGACTATATAATACCCTACACCACTCTCGTAATACTGAATAACTCTGATATATAAATTTTGTAATTCATGTATAAATTGTTTACATAAATTTACTTTTGGGACATTTTATACTTAAATAATAGCCTGTACCACAGTGTGGTGTAGGGTATAGAAACGATTGGATCTAAAGAGCCAAATCGGATGAAACATATATATGGGAGCTATAGCTAAATCTTTACCCATTTTCTTCAAATTCGACAATGTTGGTTCATGAATCAAGAAACTCTACCATTCTAAATTCCAAACGATTGGATGTAAAATATAGCTTCTATAGAACTAAAGGGCTAAATTGGACGAAACATATATATGGGAGCTATAGCTAAATCTTAACCGATTTCCTTCAAATTCGGTAGTGTTGGTTCATGGATCAATAAACTCTACCATTCTAAATTTCAAAACGATTGGATGTAAAATACAGCTTCTATAGAACCAAAGGGCCAAATCGGACGAAACATATATATGGGAGCTATAGCTAAATTTTAACCGATTTTCTTCAAATTCGGTAGTGTTGGTTCATGGATCAAGAAACTCTACCATTCTAAATTTCAAAATGATTGGATGTAAAATACAGCTTCTTCAGGACTAAAGAGCAAAATCGGACGAAACATATATATGGGAGCAAATTCGGCAATGTTAGTTCATGGATCAAGAAACTCTACCATTCTAAATTTCAAAACGATTGGATGTAAAATACAGCTTTTATAGGACTAAATGGCCAAATCGGACGAAACATATATATGGGAGCTATAGCTAAATCTTAACCGATTTTCTTCAAATTCGGTAGTGTTGGTTCATGGATCAAGAAACTCTACCATTCTAAATTTCAAAATGATTGGATGTAAAATACAGCTTCTTCAGGACTAAAGAGCAAAATCGGACGAAACATATATATGGGAGCTATAGTTAAATCTTAACCGATTTTCTTCAAATTCGGCAATGTTGGTTCATGGATCAGGAAACTCTACCATTCCAAATTTCAAAACGATCGGATGTAAAATACAGCTTCTATAGGACTAAAGGGCTAAATCGGACGAAAGATATATATGGGAGCTATATCTACACCTGAACCGATTTCAACCAAATTCAATAGCGATCTTAAGAGCCGCGAAATACTCTAAACTGCAAAATTTCAGAACGATCGGAGTGAAATCGACTCAGCTAGTGATTCTGAGTCGATCGGTATACTTTAAGGTGGGTCTAGCTTTGTTATTTTCAGGTGTTACAAACATCTACCGTGAAACAAACTTATAATACCCTGTACCACATTGTGGTGTAGGGTATAAAAAGGTTGGACATTACAGTTATAAATTCTGAACTACTTGTTTGGCTTAAAACAAAAAATCCCGTTACAATCAATTTCTTTACGAAAATCTAATGAAATGTTTTTACTTTAAGATTAGTCAAATGAACACGAACCCAGATGAACAGAGTGGGTTCGAAGGATGGCTTAGGATATTGCTTAAGTAATAAATCCTGAAACAATTTCACAAAAACAAAACCATAATATAATGCGAATATATTTTTCTTGGCAGTGGATTGTGACTGTTCCCGTTCTCTGTGCCCTATGTGACTGGTCAAAGGATAGCCCCCCATATACATACGTAATAATGCAGCTGCCAAGACAAAGGCGGAGACGAGGAAAACAATTCCATTTTGGCATTTAACAGCTTTCAAAATGTTGTAAATTTTCTATTATATTCCATTATTGCTAGTCTATAACTGTATCGTTCGTTGTGCCCGGCGAGCGATGAGAGTCGTGTTAATCGTATCTGAGATTCAATTTCCGTTATTGTTGTTGTTCTCCGATTTCATCCGCTTATCCTGGAGGCATGTATCGTTGTCGTCGTTGGTGGCGTCCTTGTCGTCATTGGCGCTGGCGCTGGTAACCAAGCTCAAATGATGGTTATTTTATTGAATTTTTGCAATGGTGTCTTTTGATTGTTTTCCCATTTCTTAAGATGACAATAAAATTTGCTTTTATTACCAATTTTAGTTAATACGATTATAGACTGGCCTCGGTCAGTCAGTGTTTTCGGTTTGAGTAGAGTATATAAATTTTAAACGACGTTTATTTTCTGGATAGAATTGATTTTTTATTCTTTCGCTTGGAAATTACGAGTACAAATATCTGTTAAAGCGAAGGAGGAGACATCAACCTCTTTTATCAGTTTATGAATGCTTCATTTCCCCTACAAAATTGAGGACACTTGACAGAGGTGATGAGTTTTTTCTTCTGCCTACACAGAACACTTTTTTACTAAGTTTAAAGACAGTGGGAATGATTTCGAGCCATTGTCAAATAATCTGTAAAGTAAGAACATTCCGCAATTAAAATTAAGACAATTTAATAAGATTTAAGGCAAGTTTCTTTATGTTAAAATGCTCAGCCATCTCGATAAGAGATCTGCGTTAGTCGAGGTCTGTTTTTGAATTTAGTTCTCCAGAAAATTGATGGCAGTCCATTTAGAAAAGAAGTTGCAGTGCATTCTGACAACTTTTTCTAATTTTGTCCAATTCTACGGTGGGGATGGAGCAGTGTGCGTCGTCCGCATATGCCATGACCTTGCACACACAACGTTCAGATCTAACAGGATTTCATTTACCGCTAAGTTCCAAATTAGTGGGGTCCCTCTGTTCACAGACCTTGTTAGGGTTGTGGACCCAAGACTTCTGCTATGCGTCTTCTGTAGAGCAGTCTTTGAATTAATCTAATCAATCTAGAGTTATATAGAGGTGACAGCGCCGCAATTACCGTATCTGAGTGAAAAAATCCAACCATTATGTGTGAAGAACTGGCACCATAATGAATTTCTTGAAATGTAGGGACGATTTGATAGTGCCCTCAAGTTCATGCAGGGCAGATTCTGTAGACTTGTCAAATATCTCGTTATGTAAGCCCCGTAGAAGGAAAAGGGCGAAATTTTGTTATCACAAATTTTTGGCCAAAATTTAGCAAAATTTAAAATGCAAATATCTCGTTAAATAAGCCCCGTAGAAGGAAAAGGACGAAATTTTGTTATCACTAATTTTTGGCCAATATTTTGAATTTCCTTAGCAAAACTTAAAATGCAAACATCTCGTTAAATAAGCCCCGTAGAAGGAACAGGGCGAAAATTTGTAATCAGTAATTTTTGGCCAAAAATTTGGAATTTCCTTAGCAAAACTTAAAATACAAATATCTCGTTAAATATGTTCCGTAGAAGGAAAAGGGCGAAATTTTGTTATCACTAATTTTTGGCCAAAATTTAGCAAAACTTAAAATGCAAATATCTCTATAAATAAGCCTCGTAGAAGGAAACGGGCGAAATTTAGTTATCACTAATTTTTGGCCAATATTTGGAATTTCCTTAGCAAAACTTAAAATACAAATATCTCGTTAAATATGTTCCGTAGAAGGAAAAGGGCGAAATTTTGTTATCAATAATTTTTAGCCAAAATTTAGCAAAACTTAAAATGCAAATATCTCGCTAAATAAGCCCCGTAGAAGGAAAAGGACGAAATATTGTTATCACTAATTTTTGGCCAAAATTTTGAATTTCCTTAGCAAAACTTAAAATGCAAATATCTCGTTAAATAAGCCCCGTAGAAGGAACAGGGCGAAATTTTGTTATTACTAATTTTTGGCCAAAATTTTGAATTTCCTTAGCAAAACTTAAAATGCCAATATCGTAGAAGGAAAAGGGCGAAATTTTGTTATCACTAATTTTTGGCCAAAATTTTGAATTTCCTTAGCAAAACTTAAAGTGCAAATATCTCGTTAAATAAGCCCCGTAGAAGGAAAATGGCGAAATTTTGTTATCAATAATTTTTGGCCAAAATTTAGCAAAACTTAAAATGCAAATATCTCGTTAAATAAGCCCCGTAAGAGGAAAATAATTGTTATCAATAATTTTTGGCCAAAATTTAGCAAAACTTAAAATGCAAATATCTCGTTAAATAAGCCCCGTAGAAGGAAAAGGGCGAAATTTTGTTATCACTAATTTTTGGCCAAAATTTTGAATTTCCTTAGCAAAACTTAAAATGCAAATATCTCGTTAAATAAGCCCCGTAGAAGGAAAAGGGCGACATTTTGTTATCACTAATTTTTGGCCAAAATTTTGAATTTCCTTGGCAAAACTTAAAATGCAAATATCTTGTTAAATAAGCCCCGTAGAAGGAAAAGGGCGAAATTTTGTTATCACTAATTTTTGGCCAAAATTTTTAATTTCCTTGGCAAAACTTAAAATGCAAATATCTCGTTAAATAAGCCCCGTAGACGGAAAAGGGCGAAATTTTGTTATCACCAATTTCTGGCCAAAATTTTGAATTTCCTTAGCAAAACTTAAAATGCAAATATCTCGTTAAATAAGCCCCGTAGACGGAAAAGGGCGAAATTTTGTTATCACCAATTTCTGGCCAAAATTTTGAATTTCCTTAGCAAAACTTAAAATGCAAATATCTCGTTAAATAAGCCCCGTAGAAGGAAAAGGGCGACATTTTGTTATCACTAATTTTTGGCCAAAATTTTGAATTTCCTTGGCAAAACTTAAAATGCAAATATCTTGTTAAATAAGCCCCGTAGAAGGAAAAGGGCGAAATTTTGTTATCACTAATTTTTGGCCAAAATTTTTAATTTCCTTGGCAAAACTTAAAATGCAAATATCTCGTTAAATAAGCCCCGTAGACGGAAAAGGGCGAAATTTTGTTATCACCAATTTCTGGCCAAAATTTTGAATTTCCTTAGCAAAACTTAAAATGCAAATATCTCGTTAAATAAGCCCCGTAGAAGGAAAAGGGCGAAATTTTGTTATCACTAATTTTTGGCCAAAATTTTGAATTTCCTTGGCAAAACTTAAAATGCAAATATCTCGTTAAATAAGCCCCGTAGACGGAAAAGGGCGAAATTTTGTTATTACTAATTTTTGGCCAAAATTTTGAATTTCCTTAGCAAAACTTAAAATGCCAATATCGTAGAAGGAAAAGGGCGAAATTTTGTTATCACTAATTTTTGGCCAAAATTTTGAATTTCCTTAGCAAAACTTAAAGTGCAAATATCTCGTTAAATAAGCCCCGTAGAAGGAAAATGGCGAAATTTTGTTATCAATAATTTTTGGCCAAAATTTAGCAAAACTTAAAATGCAAATATCTCGTTAAATAAGCCCCGTAAGAGGAAAATAATTGTTATCAATAATTTTTGGCCAAAATTTAGCAAAACTTAAAATGCAAATATCTCGTTAAATAAGCCCCGTAGAAGGAAAAGGGCGAAATTTTGTTATCACTAATTTTTGGCCAAAATTTTGAATTTCCTTAGCAAAACTTAAAATGCAAATATCTCGTTAAATAAGCCCCGTAGAAGGAAAAGGGCGACATTTTGTTATCACTAATTTTTGGCCAAAATTTTGAATTTCCTTGGCAAAACTTAAAATGCAAATATCTTGTTAAATAAGCCCCGTAGAAGGAAAAGGGCGAAATTTTGTTATCACTAATTTTTGGCCAAAATTTTGAATTTCCTTGGCAAAACTTAAAATGCAAATATCTCGTTAAATAAGCCCCGTAGACGGAAAAGGGCGAAATTTTGTTATTACTAATTTTTGGCCAAAATTTTGAATTTCCTTAGCAAAACTTAAAATGCCAATATCGTAGAAGGAAAAGGGCGAAATTTTGTTATCACTAATTTTTGGCCAAAATTTTGAATTTCCTTAGCAAAACTTAAAGTGCAAATATCTCGTTAAATAAGCCCCGTAGAAGGAAAATGGCGAAATTTTGTTATCACTAATTTTTGGCCAAAATTTTGAATTTCCTTAGCAAAACTTAAAATGCAAATATCTCGTTAAATAAGCCCCGTAGAAGGAAAAGGGCGACATTTTGTTATCACTAATTTTTGGCCAAAATTTTGAATTTCCTTGGCAAAACTTAAAATGCAAATATCTTGTTAAATAAGCCCCGTAGAAGGAAAAGGGCGAAATTTTGTTATCACTAATTTTTGGGCAAAATTTTGAATTTCCTTGGCAAAACTTAAAATGCAAATATCTCGTTAAATAAGCCCCGTAGACGGAAAAGGGCGAAATTTTGTTATCACCAATTTCTGGCCAAAATTTTGAATTTCCTTAGCAAAACTTAAAATGCAAATATCTCGTTAAATAAGCCCCGTAGAAGGAAAAGGGCGTAATTTTGTTATCACTAATTTTTGGCCAAAATTTTGAATTTCCTTAGCAAAACTTAAAACGCAAATATCTCGTTAAATAAGCCCCGTAGAAGGAAACGGGCGAAATTTTGTTATCACTAATTTTTGGCCAAAATTTTGAATTTCCTTAGCAAAACTTAAAATGCAAATATCGTAGAAGGAAAAGGGCGAAATTTTGTTATCACCAATTTCTGGCCAAAATTTTGAATTTCCCTAGCAAAACTTAAAATGCAAATATCTCGTTAAATAAGCCCCGTAGAAGGAAAAGGGCGACATTTTATTATCACTAATTTTTGGCCAAAATTTTGAATATCCTTAGCAAAACTTAAAGTGCAAATATCTCGTTAAATAAGCCCCGTAGAAGAAAAAGGCCGAAATTTTGTTATCATTAATTTTTGGCCAAAATTTTGAATTTTCTTAGCAAAACTTAAAATGCAAATATCTCGTTAAATAAGCCCCGTAGAAGGAAAAGGGCGAAATTTTGTTATCACTAATTCTGGCCAAAATTTTGAATTTCCTTAGGAAAACATAAAATGCAAATATCTCGTTAAATGAGCCCCGTAGAGAGAAAAGGGCGAAATTTTGTTATCACTAATTTTTGGCCAAAATTTTGAATTTCCTTTGCAAAACTTAAAATGCACATATCTTGTTAAATAAGCAACGTAGAGGAAAAAGGGCAAAATTTTGTTAACAATAATTTTTGGCCAAAATTTAGCAAAACTTAAAATGCAAATATCTCGGTTAATAAGCCCCGTAGAAGGAAAAGGGCGACATTTTGTTATCACTAATTTTTGGCCAAAATTTTGAATTTCCTTAGCAAAACTTAAAGTGCAAATATCTCGTTAAATAAGCCCCGTAGAAGGAAAAGGCCGAAATTTTGTTATCATTAATTTTTGGCCAAAATTTTGAATTTCCTTAGCAAACCTTAAAATGCAAATATCTCGTTAAATAAGCCCCGTAGAAGGAAAAGGGCGAAATTTTGTTATCACTAATTTTTGACCAAAATTTTGAATTTCCTTAGCAAAACTTAAATTGCAAATATCTCATTAAATAAGCCCCGTAGAAGGAAAAGGGCGAAATTTTGTTATCACTAATTTTTGGCCAAAATTTAGCAAAACTTAAAATGCAAATATCTCGTTAAATAAGCCCCGTAGAAGGAAAAGAGCTAAATTTTGTTATCACTAATGTTTGGCCAAAATTTTGAATTTCCTTAGCAAAACTTAAATTGCAAATATCTCGTTAAATAAGCCCCGTAGAAGGAAAAGGGCGAAATTTTGTTAACAATAATTTTTGGCCAAAATTTAGCAAAACTTAAAGTGCAAATATCTCGTTAAATTAGCCCCGTAGAAGGAAAAGGGCGAAATTTTGTTATCACTAATTTTTGGCCAAATTATCTTGTTAAATAAGCAACGTAGAGGAAAAAGGGCGAAATTTTGTTAACAATAATTTTTGGCCAAAATTTAGCAAAACTTAAAATGCAAATATCTCGGTTAATAAGCCCCGTAGAAGGAAAAGGGCGACATTTTGTTATCACTAATTTTTGGCCAAAATTTTGAATTTCCTTAGCAAAACTTAAAATGCAAATATCTCGTTAAATAAGCCCCGTAGAAGGAAAAGGGCGAAATTTTGTTATCATTAATGTTTGGCTAAAATTTAGCAAAACTTAAAATGCAAATATCTCGTTAAATAAGCCCCGTAGAAGGAAAAGGGCGACATTTTATTATCACTAATTTTTGGCCAAAATTTTGAATTTCCTTAGCAAAACTTAAAGTGCAAATATCTCGTTAAATAAGCCCCGTAGAAGGAAAAGGCCGAAATTTTGTTATCATTAATTTTTGGCCAAAATTTTGAATTTCCTTAGCAAACCTTAAAATGCAAATATCTCGTTAAATAAGCCCCGTAGAAGGAAAAGGGCGAAATTTTGTTATCACTAATTTTTGACCAAAATTTTGAATTTCCTTAGCAAAACTTAAATTGCAAATATCTCGTTAAATAAGCCCCGTAGAAGGAAAAGGGCGAAATTTTGTTATCACTAATTTTTGGCCAAAATTTAGCAAAACTTAAAATGCAAATATCTCGTTAAATAAGCCCCGTAGAGGAAAAGGGCGACATTTTATTATCACTAATTTTTGGCCAAAATTTTGAATTTCCTTAGCAAAACTTAAAGTGCAAATATCCCGTTAAATAGGCCCCGTAGAAGGAAAAGGGCGACATTTTATTATCACTAATTTTTGGCCAAAATTTTGAATTTCCTTAGCAAAACTTAAAGTGCAAATATCTCGTTAAATAAGCCCCGTAGAAGGAAAAGGCCGAAATTTTGTTATCATTAATTTTTGGCCAAAATTTTGAATTTCCTTAGCAAACCTTAAAATGCAAATATCTCGTTAAATAAGCCCCGTAGAAGGAAAAGGGCGAAATTTTGTTATCACTAATTTTTGACCAAAATTTTGAATTTCCTTAGCAAAACTTAAATTGCAAATATCTCGTTAAATAAGCCCCGTAGAAGGAAAAGGGCGAAATTTTGTTATCACTAATTTTTGGCCAAAATTTAGCAAAACTTAAGATGCAAATATCTCGTTAAATAAGCCCCGTAGAGGAAAAGGGCGACATTTTATTATCACTAATTTTTGGCCAAAATTTTGAATTTCCTTAGCAAAACTTAAAGTGCAAATATCTCGTTAAATAAGCCCCGTAGAAGGAAAAGGGCGAAATTTTGTTATCACTAATTTTTGGCCAAAATTTTGAATTTCCTTAGGAAAACATAAAATGTAAATATCTCGTTAAATAAGCCCCGTAGAGGAAAAGGGCGACATTTTATTATCACTAATTTTTGGCCAAAATTTTGAATTTCCTTAGCAAAACTTAAAGTGCAAATATCTCGTTAAATAAGCCCCGTACAAGGAAAAGGCCGAAATTTTGTTATCATTAATTTTTGGCCAAAATTTTGAATTTCCTTAGCAAAACTTAAAATGCAAATATCTCGTTAAATAAGCCCCGTAGAAGGAAAAGTGCGAAATTTTGTTATCACTAATTTTTGGCCAAAATTTAGCAAAACTTAAAATGCAAATATCTAGTTAAATAAGCCCCGTAAAGAGAAAAGGGCGAAATTTTGTTATCACCAATTTCTGGCCAAAATTTTGAATTTCCTTAGCAAAACTTAAAATGCAAATATCTCGTTAAATAAGCCCCGTAGAAGGAAAAGGGCGAAATTTTGTTATCACTAATTTTTGGCCAAAATTTAGCAAAACTTAAAATGCAAATATCTCGTTAAATAAGCCCCGTAGAGGAAAAGGGCGACATTTTATTATCACTAATTTTTGGCCAAAATTTTGAATTTCCTTAGCAAAACTTAAAGTGCAAATATCTCGTTAAATAAGCCCCGTAGAAGGAAAAGGCCGAAATTTTGTTATCATTAATTTTTGGCCAAAATTTTGAATTTCCTTAGCAAAACTTAAAATGCAAATAACTCGTTAAATAAGCCCCGTAGAAGGAAAAGGGCGAAATTTTGTTAACAATAATTTTTGGCCAAAATTTAGCAAAACTTAAAATGCAAATATCTCGTTAAATAAGCCCCGTAGAAGGAAAAGGGCGAAATTTTGTTATCACTAATTTTTGACCAAAATTTTGAATTTCCTTAGGAAAACATAAAATGCAAATATCTAGTTAAATAAGCCCCGTAGAGAGAAAAGGGCGAAATTTTGTTATCACCAATTTCTGGCCAAAATTTTGAATTTCCTTAGCAAAACTTAAAATGCAAATATCTCGTTAAATAAGCCCCGTAGAAGGAAAAGGGCGAAATTTTGTTATCACTAATTTTTGGCCAAAATTTAGCAAAACTTAAAATGCAAATATCTCGTTAAATAAGCCCCGTAGAGGAAAATGGCGACATTTTATTATCACTAATTTTTGGCCAAAATGTTGAATTTCCTTAGCAAAACTTAAAGTGCAAATATCTCGTTAAATAAGCCCCGTAGAAGGAAAAGGCCGAAATTTTGTTATCATTAATTTTTGGCCAAAATTTTGAATTTCCTTAGGAAAACTTAAAATGCAAATATCTCGTTAAATAAGCCCCGTAGAAAGAAAAGGGCGAAATTTTGTTATCACTAATTTTTGGCCAAAATTTAGCAAAACTTAAAATGCAAATATCTCGTTAAATAAGCCCCGTAGAGGAAAAGGGCGACATTTTGTTATCACTAATTTTTGGCCAAAATTTTGAATTTCCTTAGCAAAACTTAAAATGCAAATATCTCGTTAAATAAGCCCCGTAAAAGGAAAAGGCCGAAACTTTGTTATCATTAATTTTTGGCCAAAATTTTGAATTTCCTTAGCAAAACTTAAAATGCAAATATCTCGTTAAATAAGCCCCGTAGAAGGAAAAGAGCGACATTTTGTTATCACTTAAAATGCAAATATCTCGTTAAATAAGCCCCGTAAAAGGAAAAGGGCGACATTTTGTTATCACTAATTTGTGGCCAAAATTTTGAATTTCCTTAGCAAAACTTAAAATGCAAATATCTCGTTAAATAAGCCCCGTAGAAGGAAAAGGGCGAAATTTTGTTATCATTAATTTTTTGCCAAAATTTAGCAAAACTTAAAATGCAAATATCTCGTTAAATAGGCCCCGTAGAAGGAAAAGGGCGACATTTTATTATCACTAATTTTTGGCCAAAATTTTGAATTTCCTTAGCAAAACTTAAAGTGCAAATATCTCGTTAAATAAGCCCCGTAGAAGGAAAAGGCCGAAATTTTGTTATCATTAATTTTTGGCCAAAATTTTGAATTTCCTTAGCAAAACTTAAAATGCAAATATCTCGTTAAATAAGCCCCGTAGAAGGAAAAGGGCGAAATTTTGTTAACAATAATTTTTGACCAAAATTTAGCAAAACTTAAAATGCAAATATCTCGTTAAATAAGCCCCGTAGAAGGAAAAGGGCGAAATTTTGTTATCACTAATTTTTGACCAAAATTTTGAATTTCCTTAGGAAAACATAAAATGCAAATATCTAGTTAAATAAGCCCCGTAGAGAGAAAAGGGCGAAATTTTGTTATCACCAATTTCTGGCCAAAATTTTGAATTTCCTTAGCAAAACTTAAAATG
Source organism: Eudasyphora cyanicolor (assembly GCA_963930755.1). Taxonomy (NCBI): domain Eukaryota; kingdom Metazoa; phylum Arthropoda; class Insecta; order Diptera; family Muscidae; genus Eudasyphora; species Eudasyphora cyanicolor. The sequence continues at coordinate 206,717,980 of OZ005734.1, read as the reverse complement.
CAAATATCTCGTTAAATAAGCCCCGTAGAAGGAAAAGGGCGAAATTTTGTTATCACTAATTTTTGGCCAAAATTTAGCAAAACTTAAAATGCAAATATCTCGTTAAATAAGCCCCGTAGAAGGAAAAGGGCGACATTTTGTTATCACTAATTTTTGGCCAAAATTTTGAATTTCCTTAGCAAAACTTAAAGTGCAAATATCTCGTTAAATAAGCCCCGTAGAAGGAAAAGGCCAAAATTTTGTTATCATTAATGTTTGGCCAAAATTTTGAATTTCCTTAGCAAAACTTAAAATGCAAATACCTCGTTAAATAAGCCCCGTAGAAGGAAAAGGGCGAAATTTTGTTATCACTAATTTTTGGCCAAAATTTAGCAAAACTTAAAATGCAAATATCTCGTTAAATAAGCCCCGTAGAAGGAAAAGAGCGACATTTTGTTATCACTAATTTTTGGCCAAAATTTTGATTTTCCTTAGTAAAACTTAAAGTGCAAATATCTCGTTAAATAAGCCCCGTAGAAGGAAAAGGCCGAAATTTTGTTATCATTAATTTTTGGCCAAAATTTTGAATTTCCTTAGCAAAACTTAAAATGCAAATATCTCGTTAAATAAGCCCCGTAGAAGGAAAATGGCGAAATTTTGTTATCAATAATTTTTGGCCAAAATTTAGCAAAACTTAAAATGCAAATATCTCGTTAAATAAGCCCCGTAGGAGGAAAAGGGCGAAATTTTGTTATCACTAATTTTTGGCCAAAATTTTGAATTTCCTTAGTAAAACTTAAAGTGCAAATATCTCGTTAAATAAGCCCCGTAGAAGGAAAAGGCCGAAATTTTGTTATCATTAATTTTTGGCCAAAATTTTGAATTTCCTTAGCAAAACTTAAAATGCAAATATCTCGTTAAATAAGCCCCGTAGAAGGAAAAGGGCGAAATTTTGTTATCACTAATTTTTGGCCAAAATTTAGCAAAACTTAAAATGCAAATATCTCGTTAAATAAGCCCCGTAGAAGGAAAAGAGCGACATTTTGTTATCACTAATTTTTGGCCAAAATTTTGAATTTCCTTAGCAAAACTTAAAATGCAAATATCTCGTTAAATAAGCCCCGTAGAAGGAAAAGGCCGAAATTTTGTTATCATTAATTTTTGGCCAAAATTTTGAATTTCCTTAGCAAAACTTAAAATGCAAATATCTCGTTAAATAAGCCCCGTAGAAGGAAAAGAGCGAAATTTTGTTATCACTAATTTTTGACCAAAATTTTGAATTTCCTTAGGAAAACATAAAATGCAAATATCTCGTTAAATAAGCCCCGTAGAGAGAAAAGGGCGAAATTTTGTTATCACCAATTTCTGGCCAAAATTTTGAATTTCCTTAGCAAAACTTAAAATGCAAATATCTCGTTAAATAAGCCCCGTAGAAGGAAAAGGGCGAAATTTTGTTATCACTAATTTTTGGCCAAAATTTAGCAAAACTTAAAATGCAAATATCTCGTTAAATAAGCCCCGTAGAAGGAAAAGGGCGACATTTTGTTATCACTAATTTTTGGCCAAAATTTTGAATTTCCTTAGCAAAACTTAAAGTGCAAATATCTCGTTAAATAAGCCCCGTAGAAGGAAAAGGGCGACATTTTGTTATCACTAATTTTTGGCCAAAATTTTGAATTTCCTTAGCAAAACTTAAAATGCAAATATCTCGTTAAATAAGCCCCGTAGAAGGAAAAGGGCGAAATTTTGTTATCACTAATTTTTAGCCAAAATTTAGCAAAACTTAAAATGCAAATATCTCGTTAAATAAGCCCCGTAGAAGGAAAAGGGCGACATTTTGTTATCACTAATTTTTGGCCAAAATTTTGAATTTCCTTAGCAAAACTTAAAGTGCAAATATCTCGTTAAATAAGCCCCGTAGAAGGAAAAGGCCGAAATTTTGTTATCATTAATTTTTGGCCAAAATTTTGAATTTCCTTAGCAAAACTTAAAATGCAAATATCTCGTTAAATAAGCCCCGCAGGAGGAAAAGGGCGAAATTTTGTTATCACTAATTTTTGGACAAAATTTTGAATTTCCTTAGCAAAACTTAAAATGCAAATATCTCGTTAAATAAGCCCCGTAGAGGGAAAAGGGCGACATTTTGTTATCACTAATTTTTGGCCAAAATTTTGAATTTCCTTAGCAAAACTTAAAATGCAAATATCTCGTTAAATAAGCCCCGTAGAAGGAAAAGGGCGAAATTTTGTTATCACTAATTTTTGGTCAAAATTTAAATAATTGTTAAAATGCAAATATCTCGTTAAATAAGCCCCGTAGGAGGAAAAGGGCGAAATTTTGTTATCACTGGCCAAAATTTTGAATTTCCTTAGCAAAACTTAAAATGCAAATATCTCGTTAAATAAGCCCCGTAGAGAGAAAAGGGCGAAATTTTGTTATCACCAATTTCTGGCCAAAATTTTGAGTTTCCTTAGCAAAACTTAAAATGCAAATATCTCGTTAAATAAGCCCCGTAGAAGGAAAAGGGCGAAATTTTGTTATCACTAATTTTTGGCCAAAATTTAGCAAAACTTAAAATGCAAATATCTCGTTAAATAAGCCCCGTAGAGAGAAAAGGGCGAAATTTTGTTATCACCAATTTCTGGCCAAAATTTTGAATTTCCTTAGCAAAACTTAAAATGCAAATATCTCGTTAAATAAGCCCCGTAGAGAGAAAAGGGCGAAATTTTGTTATCACCAATTTCTGGCCAAAATTTTGAGTTTCCTTAGCAAAACTTAAAATGCAAATATCTCGTTAAATAAGCCCCGTAGAAGGAAAAGGGCGAAATTTTGTTATCACCAATTTTTGGCCAAAATTTAGCAAAACTTAAAATGCAAATATCTCGTTAAATAAGCCCCGTAGAAGGAAAAGGGCGACATTTTGTTATCACTAATTTTTGGCCAAAATTTTGAATTTCCTTAGCAAAACTTAAAGTGCAAATATCTCGTTAAATAAGCCCCGTAGAAGGAAAAGGCCAAAATTTTGTTATCATTAATTTTTGGCCAAAATTTTGAATTTCCTTAGCAAAACTTAAAGTGCAAATACCTCGTTAAATAAGCCCCGTAGAAAGAAAAGGGCGAAATTTTGTTATCACTAATTTTTGGCCAAAATTTAGCAAAACTTAAAATGCAAATATCTCGTTAAATAAGCCCCGTAGAAGGAAAAGAGCGACATTTTGTTATCACTAATTTTTGGCCAAAATTTTGATTTTCCTTAGTAAAACTTAAAGTGCAAATATCTCGTTAAATAAGCCCCGTAGAAGGAAAAGGCCGAAATTTTGTTATCATTAATTTTTGGCCAAAATTTTGAATTTCCTTAGCAAAACTTAAAATGCAAATATCTCGTTAAATAAGCCCCGTAGAAGGAAAATGGCAAAATTTTGTTATCAATAATTTTTGGCCAAAATTTAGCAAAACTTAAAATGCAAATATCTCGTTAAATAAGCCCAGTAGGAGGAAAATAATTGTTATCAATAATTTTTGGCCAAAATTTAGCAAAACTTAAAATGCAAATATCTCGTTAAATAAGCCCCGTAGAAGGAAAAGGGCGAAATTTTGTTATCACTAATTTTTGGCAAAAATTTTGAATTTCCTTAGCAAAACTTAAAATGCAAATATCTCGTTAAATAAGCCCCGTAGAAGGAAAAGGGCGACATTTTGTTATCACTAATTTTTGGCCAAAATTTTGAATTTCCTTAGCAAAATTTAAAATGCAAATATCTCGTTAAATAAGCCCCGTAGAAGGAAAAGGGCGAAATTTTGTTATCACTAATTTTTGGCCAAAATTTAAATAATTGTTTAAATGTAAATATCTCGTTAAATAAGCCCCGTAGGAGGAAAAGGGCGAAATTTTGTTATCACTAATTTTTGGCCAAAATTTTGAATTTCCTTAGTAAAACTTAAAGTGCAAATATCTCGTTAAATAAGCCCCGTAGAAGGAAAAGGCCGAAATTTTGTTATCATTAATTTTGGGCCAAAATTTTGAATTTCCTTAGCAAAACTTAAAATGCAAATATCTCGTTAAATAAGCCCCGTAGAAGGAAAAGGGCGAAATTTTGTTATCACTAATTTTTGGCCAAAATTTAGCAAAACTTAAAATGCAAATATCTCGTTAAATAAGCCCCGTAGAAGGAAAAGAGCGACATTTTGTTTTCACTAATTTTTGGCCAAAATTTTGAATTTCCTTAGCAAAACTTAAAATGCAAATATCTCGTTAAATAAGCCCCGTAGAAGGAAAAGGCCGAAATTTTGTTATCATTAATTTTTGGCCAAAATTTTGAATTTTCTTAGCAAAACTTAAAATGCAAATATCTCGTTAAATAAGCCCCGTAGAAGGAAAAGAGCGAAATTTTGTTATCACTAATTTTTGACCAAAATTTTGAATTTCCTTAGGAAAACATAAAATGCAAATATCTCGTTAAATAAGCCCCGTAGAGGGAAAAGGGCGAAATTTTGTTATCACCAATTTCTGGCCAAAATTTTGAATTTCCTTAGCAAAACTTAAAATGCAAATATCTCGTTAAATAAGCCCCGTAGAAGGAAAAGGGCGAAATTTTGTTATCACTAATTTTTGGCCAAAATTTAGCAAAACTTAAAATGCAAATATCTCGTTAAATAAGCCCCGTAGAAGGAAAAGGGCGACATTTTGTTATCACTAATTTTTGGCCAAAATTTTGAATTTCCTTAGCAAAACTTAAAGTGCAAATATCTCGTTAAATAAGCCCCGTAGAAGGAAAAGGGCGACATTTTGTTATCACTAATTTTTGGCCAAAATTTTGAATTTCCTTAGCAAAACTTAAAATGCAAATATCTCGTTAAATAAGCCCCGTAGAGAGAAAAGGGCGAAATTTTGTTATCACTAATTTTTAGCCAAAATTTAGCAAAACTTAAAATGCAAATATCTCGTTAAATAAGCCCCGTAGAAGGAAAAGGGCGACATTTTGTTATCACTAATTTTTGGCCAAAATTTTGAATTTCCTTAGCAAAACTTAAAGTGCAAATATCTCGTTAAATAAGCCCCGTAGAAGGAAAAGGCCGAAATTTTGTTATCATTAATTTTTGGCCAAAATTTTGAATTTCCTTAGCAAAACTTAAAATGCAAATATCTCGTTAAATAAGCCCCGTAGGAGGAAAAGGGCGAAATTTTGTTATCACTAATTTTTGGCCAAAATTTTGAATTTCCTTAGCAAAACTTAAAATGCAAATATCTCGTTAAATAAGCCCCGTAGAAGGAAAAGGGCGACATTTTGTTATCACTAATTTTTGGCCAAAATTTTGAATTTCCTTAGCAAAACTTAAAATGCAAATATCTCGTTAAATAAGCCCCGTAGAAGGAAAAGGGCGAAATTTTGTTATCACTAATTTTTGGTCAAAATTTAAATAATTGTTAAAATGCAAATATCTCGTTAAATAAGCCCCGTAGGAGGAAAAGGGCGAAATTTTGTTATCACTAATTTTTGGCCAAAATTTTGAATTTCCTTAGCAAAACTTAAAATGCAAATAAGCCCCGTAGAAGTAAAAGGGCGAAATTTTGTTATCACTAATTTTTGGCCAAAATTTTGAATTTCCTTAGCAAAACTTAAAATGCAAATATCTCGTTAAATAAGCCCCGTAGAGAGAAAAGGGCGAAATTTTGTTATCACCAATTTCTGGCCAAAATTTTGAGTTTCCTTAGCAAAACTTAAAATGCAAATATCTCGTTAAATAAGCCCCGTAGAAGGAAAAGGGCGAAATTTTGTTATCACTAATTTTTGGCCAAAATTTAGCAAAACTTAAAATGCAAATATCTCGTTAAATAAGCCCCGTAGAAGGAAAAGGGCGAAATTTTGTTATCACCAATTTCTGGCCAAAATTTTGAATTTCGTTAGCAAAACTTAAAATGCAAATATCTCGTTAAATAAGCCCCGTAGAAGGAAAAGGGCGACATTTTGTTATCACTAATTTTTGGCAAAAATTTTGAATTTCCTTAGCAAAACTTAAAATGCAAATATCTCGTTAAATAAGCCCCTTAGAAGGAAAAGGGCGAAATTTTGTTATCACTAATTTTTGGCCAAAATTTAGCAAAACTTAAAATGCAAATATCTCGTTAAATAAGCCCCGTAGAAGGAAAAGGGCGACATTTTGTTATCACTAATTTTTGGCCAAAATTTAGCAAAACTTAAAATGCAAATATCTCGTTAAATAAGCCCCGTAGGAGGAAAAGGGCGACATTTTGTTATCACTAATTTTTGGCCAAAATTTTGAACTTCCTTAGCAAAACTTAAAATGCAAATATCTCGTTAAATAAGCCCCGCAGAAGGAAAAGGGCGAAATTTTGTTATCGCCAATTTCTGGCCAAAATTTTGAATTTCCTTAGCAAAACTTAAAATGCAAATATCTCGTTAAATAAGCCCCGTAGAGAGAAAAGGGCGAAATTTTGTTATCCCAATTTCTGGCCAAAATTTTGAATTTCCTTAGCAAAACTTAAAGTGCAAATATCTCGTTAAATAAGCCCCGTAGAAGGAAAAGGGCGAAATTTTGTTATCACTAATTTTTAGCCAAAATTTAGCAAAACTTAAAATGCAAATATCTCGTTAAATAAGCCCCGTAGAAGGAAAAGGGCGACATTTTGTTATCACTAATTTTTGGCCAAAATTTTGAATTTCCTTAGCAAAACTTAAAGTGCAAATATCTCGTTAAATAAGCCCCGTAGAAGAAAAAGGCCGAAATTTTGTTATCATTAATTTTTGGCCAAAATTTTGAATTTCCTTAGCAAAACTTAAAATGCAAATATCTCGTTAAATAAGCCCCGTAGGAGGAAAAGGGCGAAATTTTGTTATCACTAATTTTTGGCCAAAATTTTGAATTTCCTTAGCAAAACTTAAAATGCAAATATCTCGTTACATAAGCCCCGTAGAAGGAAAAGGGCGACATTTTGTTATCACTAGTTTTTGGCCAAAATTTTGAATTTCCTTAGCAAAACTTAAAATGCAAATATCTCGTTAAATAAGCCCCGTAGAAGGAAAAGGGCGAAATTTTGTTATCACTAATTTTTGGCCAAAATTTAAATAATTGTTAAAATGCAAATATCTCGTTAAATAAGCCCCGTAGGAGGAAAAGGGCGAAATTTTGTTATCACTAATTTTTGGCCAAAATTTTGAATTTCCTTAGCAAAACTTAAAATGCAAATATCTCGTTAAATAAGCCCCGTAGAACGAAAAGGGCGACATTTTGTTATCACTAATTTTTGGCAAAAATTTTGAATTTCCTTAGCAAAACTTAAAATGCAAATATCTCGTTAAATAAGCCCCTTAGAAGGAAAAGGGCGAAATTTTGTTATCACTAATTTTTGGCCAAAATTTTGAATTTCCTTAGCAAAACTTAAAATGCAAATAAGCCCCGTAGAAGTAAAAGGGCGAAATTTTGTTATCACTGGCCAAAATTTTGAATTTCCTTAGCAAAACTTATAATGCAAATATCTCGTTAAATAAGCCCCGTAGAGAGAAAAGGGCGAAATTTTGTTATCACCAATTTCTGACCAAAATTTTGAGTTTCCTTAGCAAAACTTAAAATGCAAATATCTCGTTAAATAAGCCCCGTAGAAGGAAAAGGGCGAAATTTTGTTATCACCAATTTCTGGCCAAAATTTTGAATTTCCTTAGCAAAACTTAAAATGCAAATATCTCGTTAAATAAGCCCCGTAGAAGGAAAAGTGCGACATTTTGTTATCACTAATTTTTGGCAAAAATTTTGAATTTCCTTAGCAAAACTTAAAATGCAAATATCTCGTTAAATAAGCCCCTTAGAAGGAAAAGGGCGAAATTTTGTTATCACTAATTTTTGGCCAAAATTTAGTAAAACTTAAAATGCAAATATCTCGTTAAATAAGCCCCGTAGAAGGAAAAGGGCGACATTTTGTTATCACTAATTTTTGGCGAAAATTTAGCAAAACTTAAAATGCAAATATCTCGTTAAATAAGCCCCGTAGGAGGAAAAGGGCGACATTTTGTTATCACTAATTTTTGGCCAAAATTTTGAATTTCCTTAGCAAAACTTAAAATGCAAATATCTCGTTAAATAAGCCCCGCAGAAGGAAAAGGGCGAAATTTTGTTATCGCCAATTTCTGGCCAAAATTTTGAATTTCCTTAGCAAAACTTAAAATGCAAATATCTCGTTAAATAAGCCCCGTAGAGAGAAAAGGGCGAAATTTTGTTATCACTAATTTCTGGCCAAAATTTTGAATTTCCTTAGCAAAACTTAAAATGCAAATATCTCGTTAAATAAGCCCCGTAGAAGGAAAAGGGCGACATTTTGTTATCACTAATTTTTGGCCAAAATTTTGAATTTCCTTAGCAAAACTTAAAGTGCAAATATCTCGTTAAATAAGCCCCGTAGAAGGAAAAGGGCGACATTTTGTTATCACTAATTTTTGGCCAAAATTTTGAATTTCCTTAGCAAAACTTAAAATGCAAATATCTCGTTAAATAAGCCCCGTAGAAGGAAAAGGGCGAAATTTTGTTATCACTAATTTTTGGCCAAAATTTAGCAAAACTTAAAATGCAAATATCTCGTTAAATAAGCCCCGTAGAAGGAAAAGGGCGACATTTTGTTATCACTAATTTTTGGCCAAAATTTTGAATTTCCTTAGCAAAACTTAAAGTGCAAATATCTCGTTAAATAAGCCCCGTAGAAGGAAAAGGCCGAAATTTTGTTATCATTAATTTTTGGCCAAAATTTTGAATTTCCTTAGCAAAACTTAAAATGCAAATATCTCGTTAAATAAGCCCCGTAGAAGGAAAAGGGCGAAATTTTGTTATCACTAATTTTTACCAAAATTTTGAATTTCCTTAGGAAAACATAAAATGCAAATATCTCGTTAAATAAGCCCCGTAGAGAGAAAAGGGCGAAATTTTGTTATCACCAATTTCTGGCCAAAATTTTGAATTTCCTTAGCAAAACTTAAAATGCAAATATCTCGTTAAATAAGCCACGTAGAGAGAAAAGGGCGAAATTTTGTTATCACCAATTTCTGGCCAAAATTTTGAGTTTCCTTAGCAAAACTTAAAATGCAAATATCTCGTTAAATAAGCCCCGTAGAAGGAAAAGGGCGAAATTTTGTTATCACCAATTTCTGGCCAAAATTTAGCAAAACTTAAAATGCAAATATCTCGTTAAATAAGCCCCGTAGAGGAAAAGGGCGACATTTTGTTATCACTAATTTTTGGCCAAAATTTTGAATTTCCTTAGCAAAACTTAAAGTGCAAATTTCTCGTTAAATAAGCCCCGTAGAAGGAAAAGGGCGAAATTTTGTAATCACTAATTTTTGACCAAAATTTTGAATTTCCTTAGGAAAACATAAAATGCAAATATCTCGTTAAATAAGCTCCGTAGAGAGAAAAGGGCGAAATTTTGTTATCACCAATTTCTGGCCAAAATTTTGAATTTCCTTAGCAAAACTTAAAATGCAAATAAGCCCCGTAGAAGGAAAAGGGCGAAATTTTGTTATCACTGGCCAAAATTTTGAATTTCCTTAGCAAAACTTAAAATGCAAATATCTCGTTAAATAAGCCCCGTAGAGAGAAAAGGGCGAAATTTTGTTATCACCAATTTCTGGCAAAATTTTGAGTTTCCTTAGCAAAACTTAAAATGCAAATATCTCGTTAAATAAGCCCCGTAGAAGGAAAAGGGCGAAATTTTTTTATCACTAATTTTTGGCCAAAATTTAGCAAAACTTAAAATGCAAATATCTCGTTAAATAAGCCCCGTAGAAGGAAAAGGGCGAAATTTTGTTATCACCAATTTCTGGCCAAAATTTTGAATTTCCTTAGCAAAACTTAAAGTGCAAATATCTCGTTAAATAAGCCCCGTAGAAGGAAAATGGCGAAATTTTGTTATCAATAATTTTTGGCCAAAATTTAGCAAAACTTAAAATGCAAATATCTCGTTAAATAAGCCCCGTAGGAGGAAAAGGGCGAAATTTTGTTATCACTAATTTTTGGCCAAAATTTTGAATTTCCTTAGCAAAACTTAAAGTGCAAATATCTCGTTAAATAAGCCCCGTAGAAGGAAAATGGCGAAATTTTGTTATCAATAATTTTTGGCCAAAATTTAGCAAAACTTAAAATGCAAATATCTCGTTAAATAAGCCCCGTAGGAGGAAAATAATTGTTATCAATAATTTTTGGCCAAAATTTAGCAAAACTTAAAATGCAAATATCTCGTTAAATAAGCCCCGTAGAAGGAAAAGGGCGAAATTTTGTTATCACTAATTTTTGGCCAAAATTTTGAATTTCCTTAGCAAAACTTAAAATGCAAATATCTCGTTAAATAAGCCCCGTAGAGAGAAAAGGGCGAAATTTTGTTATCACTAATTTCTGGCCAAAATTTTGAATTTCCTTAGCAAAACTTAAAATGCAAATATCTCGTTAAATAAGCCCCGTAGAAGGAAAAGGGCGACATTTTGTTATCACTAATTTTTGGCCAAAATTTTGAATTTCCTTAGCAAAACTTAAAGTGCAAATATCTCGTTAAATAAGCCCCGTAGAAGGAAAAGGGCGACATTTTGTTATCACTAATTTTTGGCCAAAATTTTGAATTTCCTTAGCAAAACTTAAAATGCAAATATCTCGTTAAATAAGCCCCGTAGAAGGAAAAGGGCGAAATTTTGTTATCACTAATTTTTGGCCAAAATTTAGCAAAACTTAAAATGCAAATATCTCGTTAAATAAGCCCCGTAGAAGGAAAAGGGCGACATTTTGTTATCACTAATTTTTGGCCAAAATTTTGAATTTCCTTAGCAAAACTTAAAGTGCAAATATCTCGTTAAATAAGCCCCGTAGAAGGAAAAGGCCGAAATTTTGTTATCATTAATTTTTGGCCAAAATTTTGAATTTCCTTAGCAAAACTTAAAATGCAAATATCTCGTTAAATAAGCCCCGTAGAAGGAAAAGGGCGAAATTTTGTTATTACTAATTTTTGACCAAAATTTTGAATTTCCTTAGGAAAACATAAAATGCAAATATCTCGTTAAATAAGCCCCGTAGAGAGAAAAGGGCGAAATTTTGTTATCACCAATTTCTGGCCAAAATTTTGAATTTCCTTAGCAAAACTTAAAATGCAAATATCTCGTTAAATAAGCCACGTAGAGAGAAAAGGGCGAAATTTTGTTATCACCAATTTCTGGCCAAAATTTTGAGTTTCCTTAGCAAAACTTAAAATGCAAATATCTCGTTAAATAAGCCCCGTAGAAGGAAAAGGGCGAAATTTTGTTATCACTAATTTTTGGCCAAAATTTAGCAAAACTTAAAATGCAAATATCTCGTTAAATAAGCCCCGTAGAGGAAAAGGGCGACATTTTGTTATCACTAATTTTTGGCCAAAATTTTGAATTTCCTTAGCAAAACTTAAAGTGCAAATTTCTCGTTAAATAAGCCCCGTAGAAGGAAAAGGCCGAAATTTTGTTATCATTAATTTTTGGCCAAAATTTTGAATTTCCTTAGCAAAACTTAAAATGCAAATATCTCGTTAAATAAGCCCCGTAGAAGGAAAAGGGCGAAATTTTGTTATCACTAATTTTTGACCAAAATTTTGAATTTCCTTAGGAAAACATAAAATGCAAATATCTCGTTAAATAAGCTCCGTAGAGAGAAAAGGGCGAAATTTTGTTATCACCAATTTCTGGCCAAAATTTTGAATTTCCTTAGCAAAACTTAAAATGCAAATAAGCCCCGTAGAAGGAAAAGGGCGAAATTTTGTTATCACTGGCCAAAATTTTGAATTTCCTTAGCAAAACTTAAAATGCAAATATCTCGTTAAATAAGCCCCGTAGAGAGAAAAGGGCGAAATTTTGTTATCACCAATTTCTGGCAAAATTTTGAGTTTCCTTAGCAAAACTTAAAATGCAAATATCTCGTTAAATAAGCCCCGTAGAAGGAAAAGGGCGAAATTTTGTTATCACTAATTTTTGGCCAAAATTTAGCAAAACTTAAAATGCAAATATCTCGTTAAATAAGCCCCGTAGAAGGAAAAGGGCGAAATTTTGTTATCACCAATTTCTGGCCAAAATTTTGAATTTCTTTAGCAAAACTTAAAATGCAAATATCTCGTTAAATAAGCCCCGTAGAAGGAAAAGGGCGAAATTTTGTTATCACCAATTTCTGGCCAAAATTTTGAATTTCCTTAGCAAAACTTAAAGTGCAAATATCTCGTTAAATAAGCCCCGTAGAAGGAAAATGGCGAAATTTTGTTAACAATAATTTTTGGCCTAAATTTAGCAAAACTTAAAGTGCAAATATCTCGTTAAATAAGCCCCGTAGAAGGAAAAGGGCGAAATTTTGTTATCACAAATTTTTGGCCAAAATTTTGAATTTCCTTAGCAAAACTTAAAATGCCAATATCTCGTTAAAAAAAGCCACGTAGAAGGAAAAGGGCGAAATTTTGTTATCATTAATTTTTGGCTAAAATTTAGCAAATCTTAAAATGCAAATATCTCGTTAAATAAGCCCCGTAGGAGGAAAAGGGCGAAATTTTGTTATTACAAACTTTTGGCCAAAACTTTGAATTTCCTTAGCAAAACTTAAAATGCAAATATCTCGTTAAATAAGCCCCGTAGAAGGAAAAGGGCGAAATTTTGTTATCACTAATTTTTGGCTAAAATTTGGCAAAACTTAAAATGCAAATATCTCGTTAAATAAGCCTCGTAGAAGGAAAAGGGCATTTCCTTTGCAAAACTTAAAGTGAAAATATCTCGTTAAATAAGCCCCGTAGAAGGAAAAGGGCGAAATTTTGTTATCACTAATTTTTGGCCAAAATTTTGATTTTCCTTAGCAAAACTTAAAGTGCAAATATCTTGTTAAATAAGCCCCGTAGAAGGAAAAGGGCGAAATTTTGTTATCAATAATTTTTGGCCAAAATTTAGCAAAACTTAAAATGCAAATATCTCGTTAAATAAGCCCCGTAGGAGGAAAAGGGCGAAATTTTGTTATCACTAATTTTTGGCCAAAATTTTGAATTTCCTTAGCAAAACTTAAAATGACAATATCTCGTTAAATAAGCCCCGTAAAAGGAAATGGGCGAAATTTTGTTATCACTAATTTTTGGCCAAAATTTTGAATTTCCTTAGCAAAACTTAAAATGCAAATATCTCGTTAAATAAGCCCCGTAGAAGGAAAAGGGCGAAATTTTGTTATCACTAATTTTTGGCCAAAATTTTGAATTTCCTTAGCAAAACTTAAAATGCAAATATCTCGTTAAATAAGCCCCGTAGAAGGAAAAGGGCGACATTTTGTTATCACTAATTTGTGGCCAAAATTTTGAATTTCCTTAGCAAAACTTAAAATGCCAATATCTCGTTAAATAAGCCCCGTAGAAGGAAAAGGGCGAAATTTTGTTATCATTAATTTTTGGCTAAAATTTAGCAAAACTTAAAATGCAAATATCTCGTTAAATAAGCCCCGTAGGAGGAAAAGTGCGAAATTTTGTTATCATTAATTTTTGGCCAAAATTTTGAATTTTGAATTTCCTTAGCAAAACTTAAAATGCAAACATCTCGTTAAATAAGCCCCGTAGAAGGAAAATGGCGAAATTTTGTTATCACTGATTTCTGGCCAAAATTTTGAATTTCCTTAGCAAAACTTAAAATGCAAATATCTCGTTAAATAAGCCCCGTAGAAGGAAAAGGGCGAAATTTTGTTATCATTAATTTTTGGCTAAAATTTAGCAAATTTTAAAATGCAAATATCTCGTTAAATAAGCCCCGTAGAAGGAAAAGGGCGACATTTTGTTATCACTAATTTTTGGCCAAAATTTTGAATTTCCTTAGCAAAACTTAAAATGCAAATATCTCGTTAAATAAGCCCCGTAGAAGGAAAAGGGCGAAATTTTGTTATCACTAATTTTTGGCCAAAATTTTGAATTTCCTTAGCAAAACTTAAAATGCCAATATCTCGTTAAATAAGCCCCGTAGAAGGAAAAGGGCGAAATTTTGTTATCATTAATTTTTGGCTAAAATTTAGCAAAACTTAAAATGCAAATATCTCGTTAAATAAGCCCCGTAGAAGGAAAAGGGCGAAATTTTGTTATCACTAATTTTTGGCCAAAATTTTGAATTTCCTTAGCAAAACTTAAAATGCAAATATCTCGTTAAATAAGCCCCGTGGAAGGAAAAGGGCGAAATTTTGTTATTACAAACTTTTGGCCAAAACTTTGAATTTCCTTAGCAAAACTTAAAATGCAAATATCTCGTTAAATAAGCCCCGTAGAAGGAAAAGGGCGAAATTTTGTTATCACTAATTTTTGGCCAAAATTTGGCAAAACTTAAAATGCAAATATCTCGTTAAATAAGCCTCGTAGAAGGAAAAGGGCATTTCCTTTGCAAAACTTAAAGTGAAAATATCTCGTTAAATAAGCCCCGTAGAAGGAAAAGGGCGAAATTTTGTTATCAATAATTTTTGGCCAAAATTTAGCAAAACTTAAAATGCAAATATCTCGTTAAATAAGCCCCGTAGGAGGAAAAGGGCGAAATTTTGTCATCACTAATTTTTGGCCAAAATTTTGAATTTCCTTAGCAAAACTTAAAATGGCAATATCTCGTTAAATAAGCCCCGTAAAAGGAAAAGGGCGAAATTTTGTTATCACTAATTTTTGGCCAAAATTTTGAATTTCCTTAGCAAAACTTAAAATGCAAATATCTCGTTAAATAAGCCCCGTAGAAGGAAAAGGGCGAAATTTTGTTATCACTAATTTTTGGCCAAAATTTTGAATTTCCTTAGCAAAACTTAAAATGCAAATATCTCGTTAAATAAGCCCCGTAGAAGGAAAAGGGCGACATTTTGTTATCACTAATTTGTGGCCAAAATTTTGAATTTCCTTAGCAAAACTTAAAATGCCAATATCTCGTTAAATAAGCCCCGTAGAAGGAAAAGGGCGAAATTTTGTTATCATTAATTTTTGGCTAAAATTTAGCAAAACTTAAAATGCAAATATCTCGTTAAATAAGCCCCGTAGGAGGAAAAGTGCGAAATTTTGTTATCATTAATTTTTGGCCAAAATTTTGAATTTTTAATTTCCTTAGCAAAACTTAAAATGCAAATATCTCGTTAAATAAGCCCCGTAGAAGGAAAATGGCGAAATTTTGTTATCACTGATTTCTGGCCAAAATTTTGAATTTCCTTAGCAAAACTTAAAATGCAAATATCTCGTTAAATAAGCCCCGTAGAAGGAAAAGGGCGAAATTTTGTTATCATTAATTTTTGGCTAAAATTTAGCAAATTTTAAAATGCAAATATCTCGTTAAATAAGCCCCGTAGAAGGAAAAGGGCGACATTTTGTTATCACTAATTTTTGGCCAAAATTTTGAATTTCCTTAGCAAAACTTAAAATGCAAATATCTCGTTAAATAAGCCCCGTAGAAGGAAAAGGGCGAAATTTTGTTATCACTAATTTTTGGCCAAAATTTTGAATTTCCTTAGCAAAACTTAAAATGCAAATATCTCGTTAAATAAGCCCCGTAGAAGGAAAAGGGCGAAATTTTGTTATCATTAATTTTTGGCTAAAATTTAGCAAAACTTAAAATGCAAATATCTCGTTAAATAAGCCCCGTAGAAGGAAAAGGGCGAAATTTTGTTATCACTAATTTTTGGCCAAAATTTTGAATTTCCTTAGCAAAACTTAAAATGCAAATATCTCGTTAAATAAGCCCCGTAGAAGGAAAAGGTCGAAATTTTGTTATCACTAATTTTTGGCCAAAATTTTGAATTTCCTTAGCAAAACTTAAAATGCAAATATCTCGTAAAATAAGCCCCGTAGAAGGAAAAGGGCGAAATTTTGTTATCACTAATTTTTGGCTAAAATTTAGCAAAACTTAAAATGCAAATATCTCGTTAAATAAGCCCCGTAGGAGGAAAAGGGCGAAATTTTGTTATCACTAATGTTTGGCCAAAATTTTGAATTTCCTTGGCAAAACTTAAAATGCAAATATCTCTTTAAATAAGCCCCGTAGAAGGAAAAGGGCGAAATTTTGTTATCATTAATTTTTGGCTAAAATTTAGCAAAACTTAAAATGCAAATATCTCGTAAATAAGCCCCGTAGGAGGAAAAGGGCGAAATTTTGTTATCACTAATTTTTGGCTAAAATTTTGAATTTCCTTAGCAAAACTTAAAATGCCAATATCTCGTTAAATAAGCCCCGTAGAAGGAAAAGGGCGAAATTTTGTTATCATTAATTTTTGGCCAAAATTATGAATTTCCTTAGCAAAACTTAAAATGCAAATATCTCGTTAAATAAGCCCCGTAGGAGGAAGGGGGCGAAATTTTGTTATCAATAATTTTTGGCCAAAATTTTGAATTTCCTTAGTAAAACTTAAAATGCCAATATCTCGTTAAATAAGCCCCGTAGAAGGAAAAGGGCGAAATTTTGTTATCATTAATTTTTGGCTAAAATTTAGCAAAACTTAAAATGCAAATATCTCGTTAAATAAGCCCCGTAGGAGGAAAAGGGCGAAATTTTGTTATCACTAATTTTTGGCCAAAATTTTGAATTTCCTTAGCAAAACTTAAAATGCATATATCTCGTTAAATAAGCCCCGTAGAAGGAAAAGGGCGAAATTTTGTTATCACTAATTTTTGGCCAAAATTTTGAATTTCCTTAGCAAAACTTAAAATGCAAATATCTCGTTAAATAAGCCCCGTAGGAGGAAAAGGGCGAAATTTTGTTATCACTAATTTTTGGCCAAAATTTTGAATTTCCTTAGCAAAACTTAAAATGCAAATATCTCGTAAAATAAGCCCCGTAGAAGGAAAAGTGCGAAATTTTGTTATCACTAATTTTTGGCTAAAATTTAGCAAAACTTAAAATGCAAATATCTCGTTAAATAAGCCCCGTAGGAGGAAAAGGGCGAAATTTTGTTATCACTAATTTTTGGCCAAAATTTTGAATTTCCTTAGCAAAACTTAAAATGCAAATATCTCGTTAAATAAGCCCCGTAGAAGGAAAAGGGCGAAATTTTGTTATCACTAATTTTTGGCCAACATTTTGAATTTCCTTAGCAAAACTTAAAATGCAAATATCTCGTTAAATAAGCCCCGTAGAAGGAAAAGGGCGAAATTTTGTTATCACTAATTTTTGGCTAAAATTTAGCAAAACATAAAATGCAAATATCTCGTTAAATAAGCCCCGTAGGAGGAAAAGGGCGAAATTTTGTTATCACTAATTTTTGGCCAAAATTTTGAATTTCCTTAGCAAAACTTAAAATGCAAATATCTCGTTAAATAAGCCCCGTAGAAGGAAAAGGGCGAAATTTTGTTATCACTAATTATCAGCTAAAATTTAGCAAAACTTAAAATGCAAATATCTCGTTAAATAAGCCCCGTAGAAGGAAAAGGGCGAAATTTTGTTATCACTAATTTTTGGCCAAAATTTTGAATTTCCTTAGCAAAACTTAAAATGCAAATATCTCGTTAAATAAGCCCCGTAGGAGGAAAAGGGCGAAATTTTGTTATCACTAATTTTTGGCTAAAATTTAGCAAAACTTAAAATGCAAATATCTCGTTAAATAAGCCCCGTAGGAGGAAAAGGGCGAAATTTTGTTATCACTAATTTTTGGCTAAAATTTTGAATTTCCTTAGCAAAATTTAAAATGCAAATATCTCGTTAAATAAGCCCCGTAGAAGGAAAAGGGCGAAATTTTGTTATCACTAATTTTTGGCCAAAATTTTGAATTTCCTTAGCAAAACTTAAAATGCAAATATCTCGTTAAATAAGCCCCGTAGAAGGAAAAGGGCGAAATTTTGTTATCACTAATTTTTGGCTAAAATTTAGCAAAACATAAAATGCAAATATCTCGTTAAATAAGCCCCGTAGGAGGAAAAGGGCGAAATTTTGTTATCACTAATTTTTGGCCAAAATTTTGAATTTCCTTAGCAAAACTTAAAATGCAAATATCTCGTTAAATAAGCCCCATAGAAGGAAAAGGGCGAAATTTTGTTATCACTAATTTTTGGCTAAAATGTAGCAAAACTTAAAATGCAAATATCTCGTTAAATAAGCCCCGTAGAAGGAAAAGGGCGAAATTTTGTTATCACTAATTTTTGGCCAAAATTTTGAATTTCCTTAGCAAAACTTAAAATGCAAATATCTCGTTAAATAAGCCCCGTAGAAGGAAAAGGGCGAAATTTTGTTATCACTAATTTTTGGCTAAAATTTAGCAAAACATAAAATGCAAATATCTCGTTAAATAAGCCCCGTAGGAGGAAAAGGGCGAAATTTTGTTATCACTAATTTTTGGCCAAAATTCTGAATTTCCTTAGCAAAACTTAAAATGCAAATATCTCGTTAAATAAGCCCCGTAGAAGGAAAAGGGCGAAATTTTGTTATCACTAATTTTTGGCCAAAATTTTGAATTTCCTTAGCAAAACTTAAAATGCAAATATCTCGTTAAATAAGCCCCGTAGAAGGAAAAGGGCGAAATTTTGTTATCATTAACTTTTGGCTAAAATTTAGCAAAACTTAAAATGCAAATATCTCGTTAAATAAGCCCCGTAGGAGGAAAAGGGCTAAATTTTGTTATCACTAATTTTTGGCCAAAATTTTGAATTTCCTTAGCAAAACTTAAAATGCAAATATCTCGTTAAATAAGCCCCGTAGGAGGAAAAGGGCGAAATTTTATTATCACTAATTTTTGGCCAAAATTTTGAATTTCCTTAGCAAAACTTAAAATGCAAATATCTCGTAAAATAAGCCCCGTAGAAGGAAAAGGGCGAAATTTTGTTATCACTAATTTTTGGCTAAAATTTAGCAAAACTTAAAATGCAAATATCTCGTTAAATAAGCCCCGTAGGAGGAAAAGGGCGAAATTTTGTTATCACTAATTTTTGGCCAAAATTTTGAATTTCCTTAGCAAAACTTAAAATGCAAATATCTCGTTAAATAAGCCCCGTAGAAGGAAAAGGGCGAAATTTTGTTATCACTAATTTTTGGCCAAAATTTTGAATTTCCTTAGCAAAACTTAAAATGCAAATATCTCGTTAAATAAGCCCCGTAGAAGGAAAAGGGCGAAATTTTGTTATCACTAATTTTTGGCTAAAATTTAGCAAAACATAAAATGCAAATATCTCGTTAAATAAGCCCCGTAGGAGGAAAAGGGCGAAATTTTGTTATCACTAATTTTTGGCCAAAATTCTGAATTTCCTTAGCAAAACTTAAAATGCAAATATCTCGTTAAATAAGCCCCGTAGAAGGAAAAGGGCGAAATTTTGTTATCACTAATTTTTGGCCAAAATTTTGAATTTCCTTAGCAAAACTTAAAATGCAAATATCTCGTTAAATAAGCCCCGTAGAAGGAAAAGGGCGAAATTTTGTTATCATTAACTTTTGGCTAAAATTTAGCAAAACTTAAAATGCAAATATCTCGTTAAATAAGCCCCGTAGGAGGAAAAGGGCGAAATTTTGTTATCACTAATTTTTGGCCAAAATTTTGAATTTCCTTAGCAAAACTTAAAATGCCAATATCTCGTTAAATAAGCCCCGTAGAAGGAAAAGGGCGAAATTTTGTTATCATTAATTTTTGGCTAAAATTTAGCAAAACTTAAAATGCAAATATCTCGTTAAATAAGCCCCGTAGAAGGAAAAGGGCGAAATTTTGTTATCACTAATTTTTGGCCAAAATTTTGAATTTCCTTAGCAAAACTTAAAATGCAAATATCTCGTTAAATAAGCCCCGTAGAAGGAAAAGGGCGAAATTTTGTTATCATTAACTTTTGGCTAAAATTTAGCAAAACTTAAAATGCAAATATCTCGTTAAATAAGCCCCGTAGGAGGAAAAGGGCGAAATTTTGTTATCACTAATTTTTGGCCAAAATTTTGAATTTCCTTAGCAAAACTTAAAATGCCAATATCTCGTTAAATAAGCCCCGTAGAAGGAAAAGGGCGAAATTTTGTTATCATTAATTTTTGGCTAAAATTTAGCAAAACTTAAAATGCAAATATCTCGTTAAATAAGCCCCGTAGGAGGAAAAGGGCTAAATTTTGTTATCACTAATTTTTGGCCAAAATTTTGAATTTCCTTAGCAAAACTTAAAATGCAAATATCTCGTTAAATAAGCCCCGTAGAAGGAAAAGGGCGAAATTTTGTTATCACTAATTTTTGGCTAAAATTTAGCAAAACTTAAAATGCAAATATCTCGTTAAATAAGCCCCGTAGGAGGAAAGGGCGAAATTTTGTTATCACTAATTTTTGGCCAAAATTTTGAATTTCCTTAGCAAAACTTAAAATGTAAATATCTCGTTAAATAAGCCCCGTAGAAGGAAAAGGGCGAAATTTTGTTATCACTAATTTTTGGCCAAAATTTTGAATTTCCTTAGCAAAACTTAAAATGCCAATATCTCGTTAAATAAGCCCCGTAGAAGGAAAAGGGCGAAATTTTGTTATCATTAATTTTTGGCTAAAATTTAGCAAAACTTAAAATGCAAATATCTCGTTAAATAAGCCCCGTAGGAGGAAAGGGCGAAATTTTGTTATCACTAATTTTTGGCCAAAATTTTGAATTTCCTTAGCAAAACTTAAAATGTAAATATCTCGTTAAATAAGCCCCGTAGAAGGAAAAGGGCGAAATTTTGTTATCACTAATTTTTGGCCAAAATTTTGAATTTCCTTAGCAAAACTTAAAATGTAAATATCTCGTTAAATAAGCCCCGTAGAAGGAAAAGGGCGAAATTTTGTTATCACTAATTTTTGGCCAAAATTTTGAATTTCCTTAGCAAAACTTAAAATGCCAATATCTCGTTAAATAAGCCACGTAGAAGGAAAAGGGCGAAATTTTTTTATCATTAATTTTTGGCTAAAATTTAGCAATACTTAAAATGCAAATATCTCGTTAAATAAGCCCCGTAGGAGGAAAAGGGCGAAATTTTGTTATCACTAATTTTTGGCCAAAATTTTGAATTTCCTTAGCAAAACTTAAAATGCAAATATCTCGTTAAATAAGACCCGTAGAAGGAAAAGGGCGAAATTTTGTTATCACTAATTTTTGGCTAAAATTTAGCAAAACTTAAAATGCAAATATCTCGTTAAATAAGCCCCGTAGGAGGAAAAGGGCGAAATTTTGTTATCACTAATTTTTGGCCAAAATTTTGAATTTCCTTAGCAAAACTTAAAATGCCAATATCTCGTTAAATAAGCCCCGTAGAAGGAAAAGGGCGAAATTTTGTTATCATTAATTTTTGGCTAAAATTTAGCAATACTTAAAATGCAAATATCTCGTTAAATAAGCCCCGTAGGAGGAAAAGGGCGAAATTTTGTTATCACTAATTTTTGGCCAAAATTTTGAATTTCCTTAGCAAAACTTAAAATGCAAATATCTCGTTAAATAAGCCCCGTAGAAGGAAAAGGGCGAAATTTTGTTATCACTAATTTTTGGCCAAAATTTTGAATTTCCTTAGCAAAACTTAAAATGCAAATATCTCGTTAAATAAGCCCCGTAGAAGGAAAAGGGCGAAATTTTGTTATCACTAATTTTTGGCTAAAATTTAGCAAAACTTAAAATGCAAATATCTCGTTAAATAAGCCCCGTAGAAGGAAAAGGGCGAAATTTTGTTATCACTAATTTTTGGCCAAAATTTTGAATTTCCTTAGCAAAACTTAAAATGCAAATATCTCGTTAAATAAGCCCCGTAGAAGGAAAAGGGCGAAATTTTGTTATCACTAATTTTTGGCTAAAATTTAGCAAAACATAAAATGCAAATATCTCGTTAAATAAGCCCCGTAGGAGGAAAAGGGCGAAATTTTGTTATCACTAATTTTTGGCCAAAATTCTGAATTTCCTTAGCAAAACTTAAAATGCAAATATCTCGTTAAATAAGCCCCGTAGAAGGAAAAGGGCGAAATTTTGTTATCACTAATTTTTGGCCAAAATTTTGAATTTCCTTAGCAAAACTTAAAATGCAAATATCTCGTTAAATAAGCCCCGTAGAAGGAAAAGGGCGAAATTTTGTTATCATTAACTTTTGGCTAAAATTTAGCAAAACTTAAAATGCAAATATCTCGTTAAATAAGCCCCGTAGGAGGAAAAGGGCCGTAGAAGGAAAAGGGCGAAATTTTGTTATCATTAATTTTTGGCTAAAATTTAGCAAAACTTAAAATGCAAATATCTCGTTAAATAAGCCCCGTAGGAGGAAAAGGGCTAAATTTTGTTATCACTTATTTTTGGCCAAAATTTTGAATTTCCTTAGCAAAACTTAAAATGCAAATATCTCGTTAAATAAGCCCCGTAGAAGGAAAAGGGCGAAATTTTGTTATCACTAATTTTTGGCTAAAATTTAGCAAAACTTAAAATGCAAATATCTCGTTAAATAAGCCCCGTAGGAGGAAAGAGCGAAATTTTGTTATCACTAATTTTTGGCCAAAATTTTGAATTTCCTTAGCAAAACTTAAAATGTAAATATCTCGTTAAATAAGCCCCGTAGAAGGAAAAGGGCGAAATTTTGTTATCACTAATTTTTGGCCAAAATTTTGAATTTCCTTAGCAAAACTTAAAATGTAAATATCTCGTTAAATAAGCCCCGTAGAAGGAAAAGGGCGAAATTTTGTTATCACTAATTTTTGGCCAAAATTTTGAATTTCCTTAGCAAAACTTAAAATGCCAATATCTCGTTAAATAAGCCACGTAGAAGGAAAATGGCGAAATTTTTTTATCATTAATTTTTGGCTAAAATTTAGCAATACTTAAAATGCAAATATCTCGTTAAATAAGCCCCGTAGGAGGAAAAGGGCGAAATTTTGTTATCACTAATTTTTGGCCAAAATTTTGAATTTCCTTAGCAAAACTTAAAATGCAAATATCTCGTTAAATAAGACCCGTAGAAGGAAAAGGGCGAAATTTTGTTATCACTAATTTTTGGCTAAAATTTAGCAAAACTTAAAATGCAAATATCTCGTTAAATAAGCCCCGTAGGAGGAAAAGGGCGAAATTTTGTTATCACTAATTTTTGGCCAAAATTTTGAATTTCCTTAGCAAAACTTAAAATGCCAATATCTCGTTAAATAAGGCACGTAGAAGGAAAAGGGCGAAATTTTTTTATCATTAATTTTAGGCTAAAATTTAGCAATACTTAAAATGCAAATATCTCGTTAAATAAGCCCCGTAGGAGGAAAAGGGCGAAATTTTGTTATCACTAATTTTTGGCCAAAATTTTGAATTTCCTTAGCAAAACTTAAAATGCAAATATCTCGTTAAATAAGACCCGTAGAAGGAAAAGGGCGAAATTTTGTTATCACTAATTTTTGGCTAAAATTTAGCAAAACTTAAAATGCAAATATCTCGTTAAATAAGCCCCGTAGGAGGAAAAGGGCGAAATTTTGTTATCACTAATTTTTGGCCAAAATTTTGAATTTCCTTAGCAAAACTTAAAATGCCAATATCTCGTTAAATAAGCCCCGTAGAAGGAAAAGGGCGAAATTTTGTTATCATTAATTTTTGGCTAAAATTTAGCAATACTTAAAATGCAAATATCTCGTTAAATAAGCCCCGTAGGAGGAAAAGGGCGAAATTTTGTTATCACTAATTTTTGGCCAAAATTTTGAATTTCCTTAGCAAAACTTAAAATGCAAATATCTCGTTAAATAAGCCCCGTAGGACGAAAAGGGCGAAATTTTGTTATCACTAATTTTTGGCCAAAATTTTGAATTTCCTTAGCAAAACTTAAAATGCAAATATCTCGTTAAATAAGCCCCGTAGAAGGAAAAGGGCGAAATTTTGTTATCACTAATTTTTGGCTAAAATTTAGCAAAACATAAAATGCAAATATCTCGTTAAATAAGCCCCGTAGGAGGAAAAGGGCGAAATTTTGTTATCACTAATTTTTGGCCAAAATTTTGAATTTCCTTAGCAAAACTTAAAATGCCAATATCTCGTTAAATAAGCCCCGTAGAAGGAAAAGGGCGAAATTTTGTTATCATTAATTTTTGGCTAAAATTTAGCAAAACTTAAAATGCAAATATCTCGTTAAATAAGCCCCGTAGGAGGAAAAGGGCGAAATTTTGTTATCACTAATTTTTGGCCAAAATTTTGAATTTCCTTAGCAAAACTTAAAATGCAAATATCTCGTTAAATAAGCCCCGTAGAAGGAAAAGGGCGAAATTTTGTTATCACTAATTTTTGGCTAAAATTTAGCAAAACTTAAAATGCAAATATCTCGTTAAATAAGCCCCGTAGAAGGAAAAGGGCGAAATTTTGTTATCACTAATTTTTGGCCAAAATTTTGAATTTCCTTAGCAAAACTTAAAATGCAAATATCTCGTTAAATAAGCCCCGTAGGAGGAAAAGGGCGAAATTTTGTTATCACTAATTTTTGGCCAAAATTCTGAATTTCCTTAGCAAAACTTAAAATGCAAATATTTCGTTAAATAAGCCCTGTAGAAGGAAAAGGGCGAAATTTTGTTATCACTAATTTTTGGCCAAAATTTTGAATTTCCTTAGCAAAACTTAAAATGCAAATATCTCGTTAAATAAGCCCCGTAGGAGGAAAAGGGCGAAATTTTGTTATCACTAATTTTTGGCCAAAATTTTGAATTTCCTTAGCAAAACTTAAAATGCAAATATCTCGTTAAATAAGCCCCGTAGAAGGAAAAGGGCGAAATTTTGTTATCACTAATTTTTGGCTAAAATTTAGCAAAACATAAAATGCAAATATCTCGTTAAATAAGCCCCGTAGAAGAAAAAGGGCGAAATTTTGTTATCACTAATTTTTGGCTAAAATTTAGCAAAACATAAAATGCAAATATCTCGTTAAATAAGCCCCGTAGGAGGAAAAGGGCGAAATTTTGTTATCACTAATTTTTGGCCAAAATTTTGAATTTCCTTAGCAAAACTTAAAATGCAAATATCTCGTTAAATAAGCCCCGTAGAAGGAAAAGGGCGAAATTTTGTTATCACTAATTTTTGGCTAAAATTTAGCAAAACATAAAATGCAAATATCTCGTTAAATAAGCCCCGTAGGAGGAAAAGGGCGAAATTTTGTTATCACTAATTTTTGGCCAAAATTTTGAATTTCCTTAGCAAAACTTAAAATGCAAATATCTCGTAAAATAAGCCCCGTAGAAGGAAAAGGGCGAAATTTTGTTATCACTAATTTTTGGCTAAAATTTAGCAAAACTTAAAATGCAAATATCTCGTTAAATAAGCCCCGTAGGAGGAAAAGGGCGAAATTTTGTTATCACTAATTTTTGGCCAAAATTTTGAATTTCCTTAGCAAAACTTAAAATGCAAATATCTCGTAAAATAAGCCCCGTAGAAGGAAAAGGGCGAAATTTTGTTATCACTAATTTTTGGCTAAAATTTAGCAAAACTTAAAATGCAAATATCTCGTTAAATAAGCCCCGTAGAAGGAAAAGGGCGAAATTTTGTTATCACTAATTTTTGGCCAAAATTTTGAATTTCCTTAGCAAAACTTAAAATGCAAATATCTCGTTAAATAAGCCCCGTAGGAGGAAAAGGGCGAAATTTTGTTATCACTAATTTTTGGCCAAAATTTTGAATTTCCTTAGCAAAACTTAAAATGCAAATATCTCGTAAAATAAGCCCCGTAGAAGAAAAAGGGCGAAATTTTGTTATCACTAATTTTTGGCTAAAATTTAGCAAAACTTAAAATGCAAATATCTCGTTAAATAAGCCCCGTAGGAGGAAAAGGGCGAAATTTTGTTATCACTAATTTTTGGCCAAAATTTTGAATTTCCTTAGCAAAACTTAAAATGCAAATATCTCGTAAAATAAGCCCCGTAGAAGGAAAAGGGAGAAATTTTGTTATCACTAATTTTTGGCTAAAATTTAGCAAAACTTAAAATGCAAATATCTCGTTAAATAAGCCCCGTAGGAGGAAAAGGGCGAAATTTTGTTATCACTAATTTTTGGCCAAAATTCTGAATTTCCTTAGCAAAACTTAAAATGCAAATATCTCGTTAAATAAGCCCTGTAGAAGGAAAAGGGCGAAATTTTGTTATCACTAATTTTTGGCCAAAATTTTGAATTTCCTTAGCAAAACTTAAAATGCAAATATCTCGTTAAATAAGCCCCGTAGGAGGAAAAGGGCGAAATTTTGTTATCACTAATTTTTGGCCAAAATTTTGAATTTCCTTAGCAAAACTTAAAATGCAAATATCTCGTTAAATAAGCCCCGTAGAAGGAAAAGGGCGAAATTTTGTTATCACTAATTTTTGGCTAAAATTTAGCAAAACATAAAATGCAAATATCTCGTTAAATAAGCCCCGTAGAAGGAAAAGGGCGAAATTTTGTTATCACTAATTTTTGGCTAAAATTTAGCAAAACATAAAATGCAAATATCTCGTTAAATAAGCCCCGTAGAAGGAAAAGGGCGAAATTTTGTTATCACTAATTTTTGGCCAAAATTTTGAATTTCCTTAGCAAAACTTAAAATGCAAATATCTCGTTAAATAAGCCCCGTAGGAGGAAAAGGGCGAAATTTTGTTATCACTAATTTTTGGCCAAAATTTTGAATTTCCTTAGCAAAACTTAAAATGCCAATATCTCGTTAAATAAGCCCCGTAGAAGGAAAAGGGCGAAATTTTGTTATCATTAATTTTTGGCTAAAATTTAGCAATACTTAAAATGCAAATATCTCGTTAAATAAGCCCCGTAGGAGGAAAAGGGCGAAATTTTGTTATCACTAATTTTTGGCCAAAATTTTGAATTTCCTTAGCAAAACTTAAAATGCAAATATCTCGTTAAATAAGCCCCGTAGGACGAAAAGGGCGAAATTTTGTTATCACTAATTTTTGGCCAAAATTTTGAATTTCCTTAGCAAAACTTAAAATGCAAATATCTCGTTAAATAAGCCCCGTAGAAGGAAAAGGGCGAAATTTTGTTATCACTAATTTTTGGCTAAAATTTAGCAAAACATAAAATGCAAATATCTCGTTAAATAAGCCCCGTAGGAGGAAAAGGGCGAAATTTTGTTATCACTAATTTTTGGCCAAAATTTTGAATTTCCTTAGCAAAACTTAAAATGCCAATATCTCGTTAAATAAGCCCCGTAGAAGGAAAAGGGCGAAATTTTGTTATCATTAATTTTTGGCTAAAATTTAGCAATACTTAAAATGCAAATATCTCGTTAAATAAGCCCCGTAGGAGGAAAAGGGCGAAATTTTGTTATCACTAATTTTTGGCCAAAATTTTGAATTTCCTTAGCAAAACTTAAAATGCAAATATCTCGTTAAATAAGCCCCGTAGAAGGAAAAGGGCGAAATTTTGTTATCACTAATTTTTGGCTAAAATTTAGCAAAACTTAAAATGCAAATATCTCGTTAAATAAGCCCCGTAGAAGGAAAAGGGCGAAATTTTGTTATCACTAATTTTTGGCCAAAATTTTGAATTTCCTTAGCAAAACTTAAAATGCAAATATCTCGTTAAATAAGCCCCGTAGGAGGAAAAGGGCGAAATTTTGTTAACACTAATTTTTGGCCAAAATTTTGAATTTCCTTAGCAAAACTTAAAATGCAAATATCTCGTAAAATA
Source organism: Eudasyphora cyanicolor (assembly GCA_963930755.1). Classification (NCBI taxonomy): domain Eukaryota; kingdom Metazoa; phylum Arthropoda; class Insecta; order Diptera; family Muscidae; genus Eudasyphora; species Eudasyphora cyanicolor. The sequence continues at coordinate 206,690,463 of OZ005734.1, read as the reverse complement.
AGCCCCGTAGAAGGAAAAGGGCGAAATTTTGTTATCACTAATTTTTGGCTAAAATTTAGCAAAACTTAAAATGCAAATATCTCGTTAAATAAGCCCCGTAGGAGGAAAAGGGCGAAATTTTGTTATCACTAATTTTTGGCCAAAATTTTGAATTTCCTTAGCAAAACTTAAAATGCAAATATCTCGTAAAATAAGCCCCGTAGAAGGAAAAGGGCGAAATTTTGTTATCACTAATTTTTGGCTAAAATTTAGCAAAACTTAAAATGCAAATATCTCGTTAAATAAGCCCCGTAGAAGGAAAAGGGCGAAATTTTGTTATCACTAATTTTTGGCCAAAATTTTGAATTTCCTTAGCAAAACTTAAAATGCAAATATCTCGTTAAATAAGCCCCGTAGGAGGAAAAGGGCGAAATTTTGTTATCACTAATTTTTGGCCAAAATTCTGAATTTCCTTAGCAAAACTTAAAATGCAAATATTTCGTTAAATAAGCCCTGTAGAAGGAAAAGGGCGAAATTTTGTTATCACTAATTTTTGGCCAAAATTTTGAATTTCCTTAGCAAAACTTAAAATGCAAATATCTCGTTAAATAAGCCCCGTAGGAGGAAAAGGGCGAAATTTTGTTATCACTAATTTTTGGCCAAAATTTTGAATTTCCTTAGCAAAACTTAAAATGCAAATATCTCGTTAAATAAGCCCCGTAGAAGGAAAAGGGCGAAATTTTGTTATCACTAATTTTTGGCTAAAATTTAGCAAAACATAAAATGCAAATATCTCGTTAAATAAGCCCCGTAGAAGAAAAAGGGCGAAATTTTGTTATCACTAATTTTTGGCTAAAATTTAGCAAAACATAAAATGCAAATATCTCGTTAAATAAGCCCCGTAGGAGGAAAAGGGCGAAATTTTGTTATCACTAATTTTTGGCCAAAATTTTGAATTTCCTTAGCAAAACTTAAAATGCAAATATCTCGTTAAATAAGCCCCGTAGAAGGAAAAGGGCGAAATTTTGTTATCACTAATTTTTGGCTAAAATTTAGCAAAACATAAAATGCAAATATCTCGTTAAATAAGCCCCGTAGGAGGAAAAGGGCGAAATTTTGTTATCACTAATTTTTGGCCAAAATTTTGAATTTCCTTAGCAAAACTTAAAATGCAAATATCTCGTAAAATAAGCCCCGTAGAAGGAAAAGGGCGAAATTTTGTTATCACTAATTTTTGGCTAAAATTTAGCAAAACTTAAAATGCAAATATCTCGTTAAATAAGCCCCGTAGGAGGAAAAGGGCGAAATTTTGTTATCACTAATTTTTGGCCAAAATTTTGAATTTCCTTAGCAAAACTTAAAATGCAAATATCTCGTAAAATAAGCCCCGTAGAAGGAAAAGGGCGAAATTTTGTTATCACTAATTTTTGGCTAAAATTTAGCAAAACTTAAAATGCAAATATCTCGTTAAATAAGCCCCGTAGAAGGAAAAGGGCGAAATTTTGTTATCACTAATTTTTGGCCAAAATTTTGAATTTCCTTAGCAAAACTTAAAATGCAAATATCTCGTTAAATAAGCCCCGTAGGAGGAAAAGGGCGAAATTTTGTTATCACTAATTTTTGGCCAAAATTTTGAATTTCCTTAGCAAAACTTAAAATGCAAATATCTCGTAAAATAAGCCCCGTAGAAGGAAAAGGGCGAAATTTTGTTATCACTAATTTTTGGCTAAAATTTAGCAAAACTTAAAATGCAAATATCTCGTTAAATAAGCCCCGTAGGAGGAAAAGGGCGAAATTTTGTTATCACTAATTTTTGGCCAAAATTTTGAATTTCCTTAGCAAAACTTAAAATGCAAATATCTCGTAAAATAAGCCCCGTAGAAGGAAAAGGGAGAAATTTTGTTATCACTAATTTTTGGCTAAAATTTAGCAAAACTTAAAATGCAAATATCTCGTTAAATAAGCCCCGTAGGAGGAAAAGGGCGAAATTTTGTTATCACTAATTTTTGGCCAAAATTCTGAATTTCCTTAGCAAAACTTAAAATGCAAATATCTCGTTAAATAAGCCCTGTAGAAGGAAAAGGGCGAAATTTTGTTATCACTAATTTTTGGCCAAAATTTTGAATTTCCTTAGCAAAACTTAAAATGCAAATATCTCGTTAAATAAGCCCCGTAGGAGGAAAAGGGCGAAATTTTGTTATCACTAATTTTTGGCCAAAATTTTGAATTTCCTTAGCAAAACTTAAAATGCAAATATCTCGTTAAATAAGCCCCGTAGAAGGAAAAGGGCGAAATTTTGTTATCACTAATTTTTGGCTAAAATTTAGCAAAACATAAAATGCAAATATCTCGTTAAATAAGCCCCGTAGAAGGAAAAGGGCGAAATTTTGTTATCACTAATTTTTGGCTAAAATTTAGCAAAACATAAAATGCAAATATCTCGTTAAATAAGCCCCGTAGGAGGAAAAGGGCGAAATTTTGTTATCACTAATTTTTGGCCAAAATTTTGAATTTCCTTAGCAAAACTTAAAATGCAAATATCTCGTTAAATAAGCCCCGTAGAAGGAAAAGGGCGAAATTTTGTTATCACTAATTTTTGGCTAAAATTTAGCAAAACATAAAATGCAAATATCTCGTTAAATAAGCCCCGTAGGAGGAAAAGGGCGAAATTTTGTTATCACTAATTTTTGGCCAAAATTTTTAATTTCCTTAGCAAAACTTAAAATGCAAATATCTCGTTAAATAAGCCCCGTAGAAGGAAAAGGGCGAAATTTTGTTATCACTAATTTTTGGCTAACATTTAGCAAAACTTAAAATGCAAATATCTCGTTAAATAAGCCCCGTAGAAGGAAAAGGGCGAAATTTTGTTATCACTAATTTTTGGCCAAAATTTTGAATTTCCTTAGCAAAACTTAAAATGCAAATATCTCGTTAAATAAGCCCCGTAGAAGGAAAAGGGCGAAATTTTGTTATCACTAATTTTTAGCTAAAATTTAGCAAAACATAAAATGCAAATATCTCGTTAAATAAGCCCCGTAGGAGGAAAAGGGCGAAATTTTGTTATCACTAATTTTTGGCCAAAATTTTGAATTTCCTTAGCAAAACTTAAAATGCAAATATCTCGTTAAATAAGCCCCGTAGAAGGAAAAGGGCGAAATTTTGTTATCACTAATTTTTGGCCAAAATTTTGAATTTCCTTAGCAAAACTTAAAATGCAAATATCTCGTTAAATAAGCCCCGTAGAAGGAAAAGGGCGAAATTTTGTTATCACTAATTTTTGGCTAAAATTTAGCAAAACATAAAATGCAAATATCTCGTTAAATAAGCCCCGTAGAAGGAAAAGGGCGAAATTTTGTTATCACTAATTTTTGGCTAAAATTTAGCAAAACATAAAATGCAAATATCTCGTTAAATAAGCCCCGTAGGAGGAAAAGGGCGAAATTTTGTTATCACTAATTTTTGGCCAAAATTTTAATTTCCTTAGCAAAACTTAAAATGCAAATATCTCGTTAAATAAGCCCCGTAGAAGGAAAAGGGCGAAATTTTGTTATCACTAATTTTTGGCTAAAATTTAGCAAAACATAAAATGCAAATATCTCGTTAAATAAGCCCCGTAGGAGGAAAAGGGCGAAATTTTGTTATCACTAATTTTTGGCCAAAATTTTTAATTTCCTTAGCAAAACTTAAAATGCAAATATCTCGTTAAATAAGCCCCGTAGAAGGAAAAGGGCGAAATTTTGTTATCACTAATTTTTGGCTAAAATTTAGCAAAACTTAAAATGCAAATATCTCGTTAAATAAGCCCCGTAGAAGGAAAAGGGCGAAATTTTGTTATCACTAATTTTTGGCCAAAATTTTGAATTTCCTTAGCAAAACTTAAAATGCAAATATCTCGTTAAATAAGCCCCGTAGAAGGAAAAGGGCGAAATTTTGTTATCACTAATTTTTAGCTAAAATTTAGCAAAACATAAAATGCAAATATCTCGTTAAATAAGCCCCGTAGGAGGAAAAGGGCGAAATTTTGTTATCACTAATTTTTGGCCAAAATTTTGAATTTCCTTAGCAAAACTGAAAATGCAAATATCTCGTTAAATAAGCCCCGTAGAAGGAAAAGGGCGAAATTTTGTTATCACTAATTTTTGGCTAAAATTTAGCAAAACTTAAAATGCAAATATCTCGTTAAATAAGCCCCGTAGAAGGAAAAGGGCGAAATTTTGTTATCACTAATTTTTGGCCAAAATTTTGAATTTCCTTAGCAAAACTTAAAATGCAAATATCTCGTTAAATAAGCCCCGTAGAAGGAAAAGGGCGAAATTTTGTTATCACTAATTTTTGGCTAAAATTTAGCAAAACATAAAATGCAAATATCTCGTTTAATAAGCCCCGTAGGAGGAAAAGGGCGAAATTTTGTTATCACTAATTTTTGGCCAAAATTCTGAATTTCCTTAGCAAAACTTAAAATGCAAATATCTCGTTAAATAAGCCCCGTAGAAGGAAAAGGGCGAAATTTTGTTATCACTAATTTTTGGCCAAAATTTTGAATTTCCTTAGCAAAACTTAAAATGCAAATATCTCGTTAAATAAGCCCCGTAGAAGGAAAAGGGCGAAATTTTGTTATCATTAATTTTTGGCTAAAATTTAGCAATACTTAAAATGCAAATATCTCGTTAAATAAGCCCCGTAGGAGGAAAAGGGCGAAATTTTGTTATCACTAATTTTTGGCCAAAATTTTGAATTTCCTTAGCAAAACTTAAAATGCAAATATCTCGTTAAATAAGCCCCGTAGAAGGAAAAGGGCGAAATTTTGTTATCACTAATTTTTGGCCAAAATTTTGAATTTCCTTAGCAAAACTTAAAATGCCAATATCTTGTTAAATAAGCCCCGTAGAAGGAAAAGGGCGAAATTTTGTTATCATTAATTTTTGGCTAAAATTTAGCAAAACTTAAAATGCAAATATCTCGTTAAATAAGCCCCGTAGGAGGAAAAGGGCTAAATTTTGTTATCACTAATTTTTGGCCAAAATTTTGAATTTCCTTAGCAAAACTTAAAATGCAAATATCTCGTTAAATAAGCCCCGTAGGACGAAAAGGGCGAAATTTTGTTATCACTAATTTTTGGCCAAAATTTTGAATTTCCTTAGCAAATCTTAAAATGCAAATATCTCGTTAAATAAGCCCCGTAGGACGAAAAGGGCGAAATTTTGTTATCACTAATTTTTGGCCAAAATTTTGAATTTCCTTAGCAAAACTTAAAATGCAAATATCTCGTTAAATAAGCCCCGTAGGACGAAAAGGGCGAAATTTTGTTATCACTAATTTTTGGCCAAAATTTTGAATTTCCTTAGCAAAACTTAAAATGCAAATATCTCGTTAAATAAGCCCCGTAGAAGGAAAAGGGCGAAATTTTGTTATAAATATCTCGTTAAATAAGCCCCGTAGGAGGAAAAGGGCGAAATTTTGTTATCACTAATTTTTGGCCAAAATTCTGAATTTCCTTAGCAAAACTTAAAATGCAAATATCTCGTTAAATAAGCCCCGTAGAAGGAAAAGGGCGAAATTTTGTTATCACTAATTTTTGGCCAAAATTTTGAATTTCCTTAGCAAAACTTAAAATGCAAATATCTCGTCAAATAAGCCCCGTAGAAGGAAAAGGGCGAAATTTTGTTATCACTAATTTTTGGCTAAAATTTAGCAAAACATAAAATGCAAATATCTCGTTAAATAAGCCCCGTAGGAGGAAAAGGGCGAAATTTTGTTATCACTAATTTTTGGCCAAAATTTTGAATTTCCTTAGCAAAACTTAAAATGCAAATATCTCGTTAAATAAGCCCCGTAGAAGGAAAAGGGCGAAATTTTGTTATCACTAATTTTTGGCTAAAATTTAGCAAAACATAAAATGCAAATATCTCGTTAAATAAGCCCCGTAGGAGGAAAAGGGCGAAATTTTGTTATCACTAATTTTTGGCCAAAATTTTGAATTTCCTTAGCAAAACTTAAAATGCAAATATCTCGTTAAATAAGCCCCGTAGAAGGAAAAGGGCGAAATTTTGTTATCACTAATTTTTGGCTAAAATTTAGCAAAACATAAAATGCAAATATCTCGTTAAATAAGCCCCGTAGGAGGAAAAGGGCGAAATTTTGTTATCACTAATTTTTGGCCAAAATTCTGAATTTCCTTAGCAAAACTTAAAATGCAAATATCTCGTTAAATAAGCCCCGTAGAAGGAAAAGGGCGAAATTTTGTTATCACTAATTTTTGGCCAAAATTTTGAATTTCCTTAGCAAAACTTAAAATGCAAATATCTCGTCAAATAAGCCCCGTAGAAGGAAAAGGGCGAAATTTTGTTATCACTAATTTTTGGCTAAAATTTAGCAAAACATAAAATGCAAATATCTCGTTAAATAAGCCCCGTAGGAGGAAAAGGGCGAAATTTTGTTATCACTAATTTTTGGCCAAAATTTTGAATTTCCTTAGCAAAACTTAAAATGCAAATATCTCGTTAAATAAGCCCCGTAGAAGGAAAAGGGCGAAATTTTGTTATCACTAATTTTTGGCTAAAATTTAGCAAAACATAAAATGCAAATATCTCGTTAAATAAGCCCCGTAGGAGGAAAAGGGCGAAATTTTGTTATCACTAATTTTTGGCCAAAATTTTGAATTTCCTTAGCTAAACTTAAAATGCAAATATCTCGTTAAATAAGCCCCGTAGAAGGAAAAGGGCGAAATTTTGTTATCACTAATTTTTGGCTAAAATTTAGCAAAACATAAAATGCAAATATCTCGTTAAATAAGCCCCGTAGGAGGAAAAGGGCGAAATTTTGTTATCACTAATTTTTGGCCAAAATTTTGAATTTCCTTAGCAAAACTTAAAATGCCAATATCTCGTTAAATAAGCCCCGTAGAAGGAAAAGGGCGAAATTTTGTTATCATTAATTTTTGGCTAAAATTTAGCAATACTTAAAATGCAAATATCTCGTTAAATAAGCCCCGTAGGAGGAAAAGGGCGAAATTTTGTTATCACTAATTTTTGGCCAAAATTTTGAATTTCCTTAGCAAAACTTAAAATGCAAATATCTCGTTAAATAAGCCCCGTAGGAGGAAAAGGGCGAAATTTTGTTATCACTAATTTTTGGCCAAAATTTTGAATTTCCTTAGCAAAACTTAAAATGCAAATATCTCGTTAAATAAGCCCCGTAGGACGAAAAGGGCGAAATTTTGTTATCACTAATTTTTGGCCAAAATTTTGAATTTCCTTAGCAAAACTTAAAATGCAAATATCTCGTTAAATAAGCCCCGTAGGACGAAAAGGGCGAAATTTTGTTATCACTAATTTTTGGCCAAAATTTTGAATTTCCTTAGCAAAACTTAAAATGCAAATATCTCGTTAAATAAGCCCCGTAGAAGGAAAAGGGCGAAATTTTGTTATAAATATCTCGTTAAATAAGCCCCGTAGGAGGAAAAGGGCGAAATTTTGTTATCACTAATTTTTGGCCAAAATTCTGAATTTCCTTAGCAAAACTTAAAATGCAAATATCTCGTTAAATAAGCCCCGTAGAAGGAAAAGGGCGAAATTTTGTTATCACTAATTTTTGGCCAAAATTTTGAATTTCCTTAGCAAAACTTAAAATGCAAATATCTCGTCAAATAAGCCCCGTAGAAGGAAAAGGGCGAAATTTTGTTATCACTAATTTTTGGCTAAAATTTAGCAAAACATAAAATGCAAATATCTCGTTAAATAAGCCCCGTAGGAGGAAAAGGGCGAAATTTTGTTATCACTAATTTTTGGCCAAAATTTTGAATTTCCTTAGCAAAACTTAAAATGCAAATATCTCGTTAAATAAGCCCCGTAGAAGGAAAAGGGCGAAATTTTGTTATCACTAATTTTTGGCTAAAATTTAGCAAAACATAAAATGCAAATATCTCGTTAAATAAGCCCCGTAGGAGGAAAAGGGCGAAATTTTGTTAAACTTAAAATGCAAATATCTCGTTAAATAAGCCCCGTAGAAGGAAAAGGGCGAAATTTTGTTATCACTAATTTTTGGCTAAAATTTAGCAAAACATAAAATGCAAATATCTCGTTAAATAAGCCCCGTAGGAGGAAAAGGGCGAAATTTTGTTATCACTAATTTTTGGCCAAAATTCTGAATTTCCTTAGCAAAACTTAAAATGCAAATATCTCGTTAAATAAGCCCCGTAGAAGGAAAAGGGCGAAATTTTGTTATCACTAATTTTTGGCCAAAATTTTGAATTTCCTTAGCAAAACTTAAAATGCAAATATCTCGTCAAATAAGCCCCGTAGAAGGAAAAGGGCGAAATTTTGTTATCACTAATTTTTGGCTAAAATTTAGCAAAACATAAAATGCAAATATCTCGTTAAATAAGCCCCGTAGGAGGAAAAGGGCGAAATTTTGTTATCACTAATTTTTGGCCAAAATTTTGAATTTCCTTAGCAAAACTTAAAATGCAAATATCTCGTTAAATAAGCCCCGTAGAAGGAAAAGGGCGAAATTTTGTTATCACTAATTTTTGGCTAAAATTTAGCAAAACATAAAATGCAAATATCTCGTTAAATAAGCCCCGTAGGAGGAAAAGGGCGAAATTTTGTTATCACTAATTTTTGGCCAAAATTTTGAATTTCCTTAGCTAAACTTAAAATGCAAATATCTCGTTAAATAAGCCCCGTAGAAGGAAAAGGGCGAAATTTTGTTATCACTAATTTTTGGCTAAAATTTAGCAAAACATAAAATGCAAATATCTCGTTAAATAAGCCCCGTAGGAGGAAAAGGGCGAAATTTTGTTATCACTAATTTTTGGCCAAAATTTTGAATTTCCTTAGCAAAACTTAAAATGCCAATATCTCGTTAAATAAGCCCCGTAGAAGGAAAAGGGCGAAATTTTGTTATCATTAATTTTTGGCTAAAATTTAGCAATACTTAAAATGCAAATATCTCGTTAAATAAGCCCCGTAGGAGGAAAAGGGCGAAATTTTGTTATCACTAATTTTTGGCCAAAATTTTGAATTTCCTTAGCAAAACTTAAAATGCAAATATCTCGTTAAATAAGCCCCGTAGGAGGAAAAGGGCGAAATTTTGTTATCACTAATTTTTGGCCAAAATTTTGAATTTCCTTAGCAAAACTTAAAATGCAAATATCTCGTTAAATAAGACCCGTAGAGGAAAAAGGCGAAATTTTGTTATCACTAATTTTTGGCTAAAATTTAGCAAAACTTAAAATGCAAATATCTCGTTAAATAAGCCCGTAGGAGGAAAAGGGCGAAATTTTATTATCACTAATTTTTGGCCAAAATTTTGAATTTCCTTAGCAAAACTTAAAATGCAAATATCTCGTTAAATAAGCCCCGTAGGAGGAAAAGGGCGAAATTTTGTTATCACAAATTTTTGGCCAAAATTTTGAATTTCCTTAGCAAAACTTAAAATGCAAATATCTCGTAAAATAAGCCCCGTAGAAGGAAAAGAGCGAAATTTTGTTATCACTAATTTTTGGCTAAAATTTAGCAAAACTTAAAAAAAAATTTAGCAAAACTTAAAATGCAAATATCTCGTTAAATAAGCCCCGTAGAAGGAAAAGGGCGAAATTTTGTTATCACTAATTTTTGGCCAAAATTTTGAATTTCCTTAGCAAAACTTAAAATGCAAATATCTCGTTAAATAAGCCCCGTAGGAGGAAAAGGGCGAAATTTTGTTATCACTAATTTTTGGCCAAAATTTTGAATTTCCTTAGCAAAACTTAAAATGCAAATATCTCGTAAAATAAGCCCCGTAGAAGGAAAAGGGCGAAATTTTGTTATCACTAATTTTTGGCTAAAATTTAGCAAAACTTAAAATGCAAATATCTCGTTAAATAAGCCCCGTAGAAGGAAAAGGGCGAAATTTTGTTATCACTAATTTTTGGCCAAAATTTTGAATTTCCTTAGCAAAACTTAAAATGCAAATATCTCGTTAAATAAGCCCCGTAGGAGGAAAAGGGCGAAATTTTGTTATCACTAATATTTGGCCAAAATTTTGAATTTCCTTAGCAAAACTTAAAATGCAAATATCTCGTAAAATAAGCCCCGTAGAATGAAAAGGGCGAAATTTTGTTATCACTAATTTTTGGCTAAAATTTAGCAAAACTTAAAATGCAAATATCTCGTTAAATAAGCCCCGTAGGAGGAAAAGGGCGAAATTTTGTTATCACTAATTTTTGGCCAAAATTTTGAATTTCCTTAGCAAAACTTAAAATGCAAATATCTCGTAAAATAAGCCCCGTAGAAGGAAAAGGGCGAAATTTTGTTATCACTAATTTTTGGCTAAAATTTAGCAAAACTTAAAATGCAAATATCTCGTTAAATAAGCCCCGTAGAAGGAAAAAGGGCGAAATTTTGTTATCACTAATTTTTGGCCAAAATTTTGAATTTCCTTAGCAAAACTTAAAATGCAAATATCTCGTTAAATAAGCCCCGTAGGAGGAAAAGGGCGAAATTTTGTTATCACTAATCTTTGGCCAAAATTTTGAATTTCCTTAGCAAAACTTAAAATGCAAATATCTCGTAAAATAAGCCCCGTAGAAGTAAAAGGGCGAAATTTTGTTATCACTAATTTTTGGCTAAAATTTAGCAAAACTTAAAATGCAAATATCTCGTTAAATAAGCCCCGTAGGAGGAAAAGGGCGAAATTTTGTTATCACTAATTTTTGGCCAAAATTTTGAATTTCCTTAGCAAAACTTAAAATGCAAATATCTCGTTAAATAAGCCCCGTAGAAGGAAAAGGGCGAAATTTTGTTATCACTAATTTTTGGCCAAAATTTTGAATTTCCTTAGCAAAACTTAAAATGCAAATATCTCGTTAAATAAGCCCCGTAGAAGGAAAAGGGCGAAATTTTGTTATCACTAATTTTTGGCTAAAATTTAGCAAAACATAAAATGCAAATATCTCGTTAAATAAGCCCCGTAGGAGGAAAAGGGCGAAATTTTGTTATCACTAATTTTTGGCCAAAATTTTGAATTTCCTTAGCAAAACTTAAAATGCAAATATCTCGTTAAATAGGCCAAAATTTTGAATTTCCTTAGCAAAACTTAAAATGCAAATATCTCGTAAAATAAGCCCCGTAGAAGGAAAAGGGCGAAATTTTGTTATCACTAATTTTTGGCTAAAATTTAGCAAAACTTAAAATGCAAATATCTCGTTAAATAAGCCCCGTAGAAGGAAAAGGGCGAAATTTTGTTATCACTAATTTTTGGCCAAAATTTTGAATTTCCTTAGCAAAACTTAAAATGCAAATATCTCGTTAAATAAGCCCCGTAGGACGAAAAGGGCGAAATTTTGTTATCACTAATTTTTGGCCAAAATTTTGAATTTCCTTAGCAAAACTTAAAATGCAAATATCTCGTTAAATAAGCCCCGTAGAAGGAAAAGGGCGAAATTTTGTTATAAATATCTCGTTAAATAAGCCCCGTAGGAGGAAAAGGGCGAAATTTTGTTATCACTAATTTTTGGCCAAAATTCTGAATTTCCTTAGCAAAACTTAAAATGCAAATATCTCGTTAAATAAGCCCCGTAGAAGGAAAAGGGCGAAATTTTGTTATCACTAATTTTTGGCCAAAATTTTGAATTTCCTTAGCAAAACTTAAAATGCAAATATCTCGTCAAATAAGCCCCGTAGAAGGAAAAGGGCGAAATTTTGTTATCACTAATTTTTGGCTAAAATTTAGCAAAACATAAAATGCAAATATCTCGTTAAATAAGCCCCGTAGGAGGAAAAGGGCGAAATTTTGTTATCACTAATTTTTGGCCAAAATTTTGAATTTCCTTAGCAAAACTTAAAATGCAAATATCTCGTCAAATAAGCCCCGTAGAAGGAAAAGGGCGAAATTTTGTTATCACTAATTTTTGGCTAAAATTTAGCAAAACATAAAATGCAATTATCTCGTTAAATAAGCCCCGTAGGAGGAAAAGGGCGAAATTTTGTTATCACTAATTTTTGGCCAAAATTTTGAATTTCCTTAGCAAAACTTAAAATGCAAATATCTCGTTAAATAAGCCCCGTAGAAGGAAAAGGGCGAAATTTTGTTATCACTAATTTTTGGCTAAAATTTAGCAAAACATAAAATGTAAATATCTCGTTAAATAAGCCCCGTAGGAGGAAAAGGGCGAAATTTTGTTATCACTAATTTTTGGCCAAAATTCTGAATTTCCTTAGCAAAACTTAAAATGCAAATATCTCGTTAAATAAGCCCCGTAGAAGGAAAAGGGCGAAATTTTGTTATCACTAATTTTTGGCCAAAATTTTGAATTTCCTTAGCAAAACTTAAAATGCAAATATCTCGTCAAATAAGCCCCGTAGAAGGAAAAGGGCGAAATTTTGTTATCACTAATTTTTGGCTAAAATTTAGCAAAACATAAAATGCAAATATCTCGTTAAATAAGCCCCGTAGGAGGAAAAGGGCGAAATTTTGTTATCACTAATTTTTTGGCCAAAATTTTGAATTTCCTTAGCTAAACTTAAAATGCAAATATCTCGTTAAATAAGCCCCGTAGAAGGAAAAGGGCGAAATTTTGTTATCACTAATTTTTGGCTAAAATTTAGCAAAACATAAAATGCAAATATCTCGTTAAATAAGCCCCGTAGGAGGAAAAGGGCGAAATTTTGTTATCACTAATTTTTGGCCAAAATTTTGAATTTCCTTAGCAAAACTTAAAATGCCAATATCTCGTTAAATAAGCCCCGTAGAAGGAAAAGGGCGAAATTTTGTTATCATTAATTTTTGGCTAAAATTTAGCAATACTTAAAATGCAAATATCTCGTTAAATAAGCCCCGTAGGAGGAAAAGGGCGAAATTTTGTTATCACTAATTTTTGGCCAAAATTTTGAATTTCCTTAGCAAAACTTAAAATGCAAATATCTCGTTAAATAAGCCCCGTAGGAGGAAAAGGGCGAAATTTTGTTATCACTAATTTTTGGCCAAAATTTTGAATTTCCTTAGCAAAACTTAAAATGCAAATATCTCGT